>OX123182.2:45921224-46552926 GCA_944739405.2 Euclidia mi | reverse complement strand
TAAGATAGCTGTCTATTAGGCCTCCCTCACATTGGTCATGAGCGTTCCTCGAGCGTACGCTCGGCGTCCATTCGGCGTGAGCCCGGCGCGGTTTTACTTTGTACTACGGTGTGAACGCCGAGCGCACGCTGGGTGTACGCTCGAGTAACGCTGAGGCCCAATGTGAGGTGGGCCTAAATCTTATTAAGCTGTAGTAATAAATGAAAAACAGCAATACAACAATAACCATTATTTTATTTTCAACTATATCATAACACTGGTCCACTTAATTAGCTTCTGTATAAAACTTCATGCTTCTTAGCTATACAAATAACCGAAATCTTCTTTAGAAATCATACATTTAAGGTGTTCCAACAACAATTAAACTTGTAAACTTATAGTATTATAATTTTCTCGTTGAACACTTTATATTGTAGTAGGTATTCACACAGTTTAACCAAAATAAAAATAATGTATCACGAACACCTTCCATAATAGTATTTACCTAATTCTTTATATAACAATGTGCCAATGATTTAGTTACTCGTATTTTGATTTACTAGATTTTTATTTATTGACACAAGTCCGTCATCTGACGATGACAAGAAAGGACATTCGGAAACCATAAAATATTTTTTATGTTTTCTACAAAAGAGTTTTTATTATATAAATTTTGTAAATATTAACTATTTCACCTAGTTTGGAACGTACCATTCATTCAATAAGACGGTCATTTAGCTCACATGGCCACATCCCTATGTACGATACCGTTACGATACTAATGTAAAGTCATCGAGTAAACGATAGATGTCAAAATTGGTTGGTGCTGGCTGCTATAATTCTGTTATCGAGGACTCGATACGTTTACTTATCAAATTCGCAAATATTTCGTGCTTGAGCCTCAGGTCGCCACTCCCACTTAAGTAACGTGAGCAAAATGATGGTATACAAGGTCATCATTAAGCCTATCTGGACAAATGGCATTCAACTATGGGGCACAGCAAGCGACAGCAACATCGAGATCCTGGAAAGATTTCAGAGCAAGACTCGTAGAAACATTTATTATTTAATATACCTAAATGTATAAGTATTAAATACATATACCTTGACCTCAACATACCTACTGTTAAGCAAGAAATAAGTCAGATATCAGAAAAGACTTGCACAACACTCAAATGAGCTGGCACTATCACTGAGTGGGACAGGAGGACAACAACATGCGAGGCTAAAGAGAAGTGACAGCCCCAGTCTCAGTAACAGATTTACATAGAGAGAAGAGAGCTTTACAACTAGGAAGCCCTCTCAATAAATAAAGCCAAACCAACAGACCTAAAGTTGGCCAACTCAGTGGCTTATTGTCCTATGACAGATTGCCATGAAGCGGAACTAAACAAAAAAAAAGTATTATTTTAAATTGGCAACACAGACGGTTGACAGCAAGAGAGCGGTGATGACGAAAAGTGTGAGGACGGACCGTTGAGGCACTTTTGAATGAAGCGCCGAAGGGAACGGTAGTCACGCCATTCTAGGGGATCACCGCGTTTTCTATCCATTTACATCGGGATAATTAATTGTGTATTAGTTTGATTTTTGCTTAAAATCAATAAAGAGGCGTATCAACTACCGTGTGGAATTATTATTAAAAAAAATGGAAGACGACCACGATTCTGGTGAATGGCATGAGGACCCGCCGTCATCAGAATTGAGATAGGACCACAACGACCCACGTGTTCAAAATGAAGACGCTAGTAACGAAAAATTGCTGGGCCTGTTGGAACTACAGAATCGCAATTTTCTGACGCTGATTCAAGACATGAAAATAATTACTACATTGTCACATGGCCTTTGTTTACCGGATTGCAATACTGAGCAACAAGATGTGGATGCACGTGTTTGAGTGACGACTGCAGACATGTGATTTTAATTCTCTAGTAGTAGTAATCGGTATGCTAGAAAAGAATTTATTAAATGTGTGTGCGACTTCTTTGTCATTATGAATTAATCTGTCACTATCAAATAAACTAAAACTATTACCTCTTAGTGTTGTCTTACCTGTTGCTTCATTAATAGCTTGCCAGGTTGCCTTAATTTTATTCGAGGATTGTTCAATTTTGTTCCTAACGAATAATGCCTTAGCTGTATTGCACACTCTTTTAAATATCTTGGAATAATTCCTAACATACTCAGTGAAGTTCGAATCAGAATTGTATCTCTTCATACCGTACAACTCGTACATCTTTGCTCTGCTTTTGTAAATACCTGCAGTAGCCCACTCACTAAAAGCTCGAGATTCCTTAACTACTTTCTCCTTAGTCCTAAAAGTATTCTGAAATTCCTTGTTAACTACATTAAATAAATTATTGAAATTTTCATTTGGCGAATCAATCTCCATTACATCAGAACTCATAGCATTCATTCCAATCAAAATTTTATTCCGGAATTCATTAAACTTATGCCTAGGTAATGACCTAACTAACACTTTCTGTATGATGCTATCACTATAATACGGAAACCTTGCTAATTGACCACAGTGATCCGAAGTTAATTCAGAACTAACTAATTTATTCGAAACTGTACAATTACTAAATATATTGTCAAGACAGGTGGATGATGTTGCTGTAATCCTAGTTGGTTCAAGGAACAAATTTTTTAAATTAAATGATTTAAATAGATTTAAAAATCTACTAGTCATTACTGAATGATCAAGAATATTTACATTAAAATCACCACAAACTATAATACCTTTCTTATTGCTCCTAATTTTAGTAATTGCATCTTCAATAACTGATTCAAACAAACTAAAGTTACTTAACGGTGGACGATATACACATATGATAATATGCTGCTCAAGTTCTACACATGACAGTTCCACAGTGCGTTCTATAGACAAACTTGCTATGTCTTTCCATTCTTTACATGTTAAGCTATTTGAAACAATAATCAAGGATCCACCATGAATAGCGTGTTTCCTAGAGAAGGCACTGTGTACCGTGTATTGCGAGTTATTTAAGAATTTAATTTGGTACTCTTTTAGCCAGTGTTCTGTAATACACATAACTTGTATACTGTGATTTTCTAAATATAAACTTAATTCTAAATCCTTGCCAGATAGACCTTGTATGTTTTGATGTGCTACATTCAGTTGAATTTGTCTACCCTTTGTCCTAGTCTTAAGTTTAAAGAACTTGTGTCAGTATATTCAATAGAAGAATTATTAAGATAGGAACTATTTACAGAAGCTAAATTCTTGGATACCCTACATGTACCTGTGTCATTTTGTAAATTAAATGCTAATAATTTAGCAACTTGTCTTCTATAAAATAGTGGCAGATACATAGTATCTTTGGTCAATGTAAAATTACTAATACATTTATTAATGTCAAATAATAAAATAAAATCTTTATATTGCCATGTCAAATTGTATAAGCACAAGTTGAGTTCATGAATATAACTATTCATTGTTTCATTTAAGCTATAAGAATAAGGCAAAGCAAGAGTTATAAATTTGCATTCAAATTTGCTATGAAGCGATAACATAACTTCTGTCAAATTAAATATATCCTTTTTAGTCACCGTTGGGCTATCACCATATGTGATAATTATTGTAGACTGCCTATCAAATATTGTTGTATTTAATGTATTAATTAGATATGTAAACGAAGACCCTGGATAACAATAATTGATAGTATTGTGTTGTGTCAGCTCACAATTTATTAAACTACCTAAACCTACACCAAGCCTATCTGAGAATATATAAACTTTATTTTTGCCAGAATTCTTACCTAAAGAAGACTTACCTGTTCTATTATTCTCTGAACAAGTACTTTTATCACTATCGCAAATAATCTGGGACTCACAAGTGGGTAAAGTTGGTTTTATGATATTCAAACAACTATTAGTATTTGTTAAGGCCTTTACATATTCTAAATTTTGTCTCCCCACTTGTGCAATCTCATCATATTTCCTAATATACTCCTGAACCTCATTTTCATATTGCGTTTTCATTCTACTTATTTGAGATTGTAAGGAACTAATTTGACTTTTAAGATCCCTAGTATGTTTGTCATATAACATTTTGCCATTAATCAACTCTGCATTGTATTTGTCTAACTCCATTAACTCCATATTTCCAACAAATCTGAACGCTCAGAAACTAAACATTTATATTGCTGAGATGTTATCTTAGTTTTCCTATATTGCTTTAGACTAAGAATGAGTTTCCTAATATGTTTATTTAATTTATTATACTTTCTATGCCGTTTCAGACAATTCATGTTTATTTTTAATTGTTTTGAATCTAAGCCGCTATTACCTACAACCTCTGAATAAAGGTTCTGAGTTTTATTACTGTTTAATATCTCTACAGTTTGTTCTAGTGATTTAATCTTAGTGAATGATTGTTCTAAACAGCATTCTAGTTCCCTAATGCGACTCATAGACCATGAATGGTCATCATTGCTAGCGGTCAATAAATGGATTTCTTCCTGTAACCTATCTCGTTGGGCCAGTGTGTCCATATACTCGATATGGAGTTCTGCGAGTTGAGCCTTCAGGTTGGAAACCCTATCGTTGACAATCCTGATGTCCTCTTCACAATCCGCACGCTCCCTCAGTAGATGATTATTCTCCTCCTGGCACTTCTTTAATTCCACCAAGGTTACTCTCAGCTTGTTTTCTAGATCCTTCGCTGTGGCCTTCCTGGTCATCATAGTGCTCATTGTGGAATGGCTCATAGCCAAGGATATGCCAAACACCTATGGACAGAAAAATAATCAAGATGTTAGAGAAGAGATAAAACAGTATAACAAAAAATGTTGACATGAACTTTACTAAAATAGAGTCGTGTATTGACTTAAGTTCTGACCACACTCCGGTAATCCTTAACATCAGTACAAAGGTGACACTAGTTGAGCCCCCCACACGAATATACCATAAGAAAAATACAAAATGGGATATATACCAAAGCGTCATTGCCTCAGAGATCAAGTTGAATAAAAAAGTCAAAACTGTCGAAGATCTAGAAAACGCCGTTGAGGAATTAAACATTATTATCCATAGAGCCGCCAACAACGCCACACCCGTGAGCAAAGGAAACCCTCTAAAACATAATATATACGCTTAGGACATCAAAGATAAAATAAAGGAAAAAAGAAGACTTAGAAAAACTTGGCAGACTTATAGGTACCCAAGAGACAAAACTTTATTTAATAAATGCTCGGAAGAACTAAAAAGCCTGATAGAAATCTATACCAACAACAACCTCCAGAACAACCTGTCATCACTATCTCCAACCCTCGATACGAATTACTCGCTGTGGAAAGCTACTAAAGCCTTAAAAAGACCTAAAGCTCAGATAACCCCTATTAGAGATAACACAGGAAGCTGGGCAAGATCAGATAAGGAGAAAGCTAAGACCTTCGCTGACCATCTAAGTGACGTCTTTCAACCACACTCTTATTCTGATCAGGAACACGCAAAGGAAATTAAAGAGTACCTTAGCACACCTCTGCAAATGTGTCTACCATTGAGATGCGTAAATCCTAAAGACATTATAAGAGAAATAAATAATCTCAAAGACGGAAAAGCACCAGGTTACGACCTCATCGACGCAACCCTCTTGAAACATCTACCACACAAGGGAATCATGAGCTTAATTAAGATCTTCAACGCCTGCATCAGGCTCGAACACTTCCCAGGCCAATGGAAAATTGCTCAAGTCGTAATGATACCTTAACCTGAAAAACCACTACATGAAAGGAATTCTTATAGACCTATAAGCCTCTTGCCAGTAATTGGTAAACTAATGGAAAAGATCCTTTTAAAGAGGATGAAAGAGCATCTCAACAACATAATCCCCTCCCACCAATTCGGATTCCGAGAAGAACATGGTACAGTTGAGCAGGTTCATCGCATTGTCGACGTCATAAGTGAATGCCTGGAAAATCGAAAGTACTGTTGTGCCGCCTTTTTAGACATAAGCCAAGCCTTCGATAAGGTCTGGCACGAAAGGCTGGCATATAAACTAAAAAAATCACTTCCGCATTCATACTTTCCTATACTTCTAACCTACCTCTACCAAAGAAGTTATCAAGTAAAGTGCAACACTGAGTACTCAGCCCTATACGAGATACGTTCAGGGGTCCCTCAGGGCAGCATTCTGGGACCGGTTCTATACCTAATTTATACTGCGGACCTACCAACTGATGAGCACGCAATAACTGCAACCTATGCTGACGACACTGCTGTCCTGTCTGTGCACTCTATATCGGAGACTACTTCAACCCAACTGCAAAACCATCTGACCGAGATTGAAAAGTGGTTAAAGCGGTGGCGAATAAAAGCAAACCATACCAAGTCCACACACGTTACCTTCACACTTAGGAAAGAAACCTGCCCACCAGTAAAATTGTACAAAGACACAATACCCCAAGAAGACCACGCGAAATACTTGGGTCTTTACTTGGATCGGAGATTAACATGGCAGAAGCATATCTGGATCAAGCGCAAACAACTTGACAGCAAACTCCGCAGTATATACTGGCTAACAGAGGCCCTAGCACGAAAATCTATCGAGAAAGTATTCGTATCGTAAATGTCAAAATTTTTAAGGCAATTGTACAGCGCCCCTATCGTGCGTAAGATGCAACTAATATTGGCAGCACAAACTACTTTCGACGACAATCCTGCGGTAAATGTATCGAGTTTTCTAACAAATAAGCAAAAAACGGCAGCACGAACTCCTGATTTGACATAAGCAAAGTAAACCTAATGTAAATCTAATGTCATTTTGTCGAAACAATTTTCACCTAGAATTTGTTGGTGAGAAAAGATTCGAAACATATAAATGTATCGTATTTATACGTTTTGAGCCTTTTTATGATGAATATTTATGTAGATTCATATTTTATGTGTTCCTTTTGAAGGTAGGACCTGATTATTGACACAATAAAGAAGCAAACACGCAACGCAAATTTCGCTACTTTAAATATGTAGTACCTAAATAACCCCATATTTTGGTTGCGAGCATGTAAAAATATGTGTGAAAATTACCTATATACGAAAAACAAAGTACCAATCGACATCGACCTCATATAAATTTTCTAATATGAACATAGGATGTTATTTATATTAGGAGTGTTAAAGAGTCTCTCTTTAACACTCCTGCGTATTCTACTCTACAATTAAGTAGGTAGGTGCTCTACTCTACAAGTATAAAAAAAACTTATCCTGACTAACATATAATCAAACGCTGAAGATAGAAACATACAATTTGGACCGCGGATTTATTTTATAACACTTAGGAAGGATTTTCATATTGTATCTTCAAGGGGGTAAAATTGGGTTTGTAAGGTTGTTTTAAGACCCTCTTATTTTGAAGAAATAATATGCGGGCAAAGCGAGTATAATAATAAAATTTAGGTGACGGACTAGTATCTGCCGTAAATAATTCGTGAGTCTTATATCAGCGTCTTACCTAGCCCTCTCGGATATGACTGAATATCAATAAAAACGAACGCTTTAGTCAGAAAACATGTGATAATAAGATAGCTGTCTATTAGGCCTCCCTCACATTGGTCATGAGCGTTCCTCGAGCGTACGCTCGGCGTCCATTCGGCGTGAGCCCGGCGCGGTTTTACTTTGTACTACGGTGTGAACGCCGAGCGCACGCTGGGTGTACGCTCGAGTAACGCTGAGGCCCAATGTGAGGTGGGCCTAAATCTTATTAAGCTGTAGTAATAAATGAAAAACAGCAATACAACAATAACCATTATTTTATTTTCAACTATATCATAACACTGGTCCACTTAATTAGCTTCTGTATAAAACTTCATGCTTCTTAGCTATACAAATAACCGAAATCTTCTTTAGAAATCATACATTTAAGGTGTTCCAACAACAATTAAACTTGTAAACTTATAGTATTATAATTTTCTCGTTGAACACTTTATATTGTAGTAGGTATTCACACAGTTTAACCAAAATAAAATAATGTATCACGAACACCTTCCATAATAGTATTTACCTAATTCTTTATATAACAATGTGCCAATGATTTAGTTACTCGTATTTTGATTTACTAGATTTTTATTTATTGACACAAGTCCGTCATCTGACGATGACAAGAAAGGACATTCGGAAACCATAAAATATTTTTTATGTTTTCTACAAAAGAGTTTTTATTATATAAATTTTGTAAATATTAACTATTTCACCTAGTTTGGAACGTACCATTCATTCAATAAGACGGTCATTTAGCTCACATGGCCACATCCCTATGTACGATACCGTTACGATACTAATGTAAAGTCATCGAGTAAACGATAGATGTCAAAATTGGTTGGTGCTGGCTGCTATAATTCTGTTATCGAGGACTCGATACGTTTACTTATCAAATTCGCAAATATTTCGTGCTTGAGCCTCAGGTCGCCACTCCCACTTAAGTAACGTGAGCAAAATGATGGTATACAAGGTCATCATTAAGCCTATCTGGACAAATGGCATTCAACTATGGGGCACAGCAAGCGACAGCAACATCGAGATCCTGGAAAGATTTCAGAGCAAGACTCGTAGAAACATTTATTATTTAATATACCTAAATGTATAAGTATTAAATACATATACCTTGACCTCAACATACCTACTGTTAAGCAAGAAATAAGTCAGATATCAGAAAAGACTTGCACAACACTCAAATGAGCTGGCACTATCACTGAGTGGGACAGGAGGACAACAACATGCGAGGCTAAAGAGAAGTGACAGCCCCAGTCTCAGTAACAGATTTACATAGAGAGAAGAGAGCTTTACAACTAGGAAGCCCTCTCAATAAATAAAGCCAAACCAACAGACCTAAAGTTGGCCAACTCAGTGGCTTATTGTCCTATGACAGATTGCCATGAAGCGGAACTAAACAAAAAAAAAAGTATTATTTTAAATTGGCAACACAGACGGTTGACAGCAAGAGAGCGGTGATGACGAAAAGTGTGAGGACGGACCGTTGAGGCACTTTTGAATGAAGCGCCGAAGGGAACGGTAGTCACGCCATTCTAGGGGATCACCGCGTTTTCTATCCATTTACATCGGGATAATTAATTGTGTATTAGTTTGATTTTTGCTTAAAATCAATAAAGAGGCGTATCAACTACCGTGTGGAATTATTATTAAAAAAAATGGAAGACGACCACGATTCTGGTGAATGGCATGAGGACCCGCCGTCATCAGAATTGAGATAGGACCACAACGACCCACGTGTTCAAAATGAAGACGCTAGTAACGAAAAATTGCTGGGCCTGTTGGAACTACAGAATCGCAATTTTCTGACGCTGATTCAAGACATGAAAATAATTACTACATTGTCACATGGCCTTTGTTTACCGGATTGCAATACTGAGCAACAAGATGTGGATGCACGTGTTTGAGTGACGACTGCAGACATGTGATTTTAATTCTCTAGTAGTAGTAATCGGTATGCTAGAAAAGAATTTATTAAATGTGTGTGCGACTTCTTTGTCATTATGAATTAATCTGTCACTATCAAATAAACTAAAACTATTACCTCTTAGTGTTGTCTTACCTGTTGCTTCATTAATAGCTTGCCAGGTTGCCTTAATTTTATTCGAGGATTGTTCAATTTTGTTCCTAACGAATAATGCCTTAGCTGTATTGCACACTCTTTTAAATATCTTGGAATAATTCCTAACATACTCAGTGAAGTTCGAATCAGAATTGTATCTCTTCATACCGTACAACTCGTACATCTTTGCTCTGCTTTTGTAAATACCTGCAGTAGCCCACTCACTAAAAGCTCGAGATTCCTTAACTACTTTCTCCTTAGTCCTAAAAGTATTCTGAAATTCCTTGTTAACTACATTAAATAAATTATTGAAATTTTCATTTGGCGAATCAATCTCCATTACATCAGAACTCATAGCATTCATTCCAATCAAAATTTTATTCCGGAATTCATTAAACTTATGCCTAGGTAATGACCTAACTAACACTTTCTGTATGATGCTATCACTATAATACGGAAACCTTGCTAATTGACCACAGTGATCCGAAGTTAATTCAGAACTAACTAATTTATTCGAAACTGTACAATTACTAAATATATTGTCAAGACAGGTGGATGATGTTGCTGTAATCCTAGTTGGTTCAAGGAACAAATTTTTTAAATTAAATGATTTAAATAGATTTAAAAATCTACTAGTCATTACTGAATGATCAAGAATATTTACATTAAAATCACCACAAACTATAATACCTTTCTTATTGCTCCTAATTTTAGTAATTGCATCTTCAATAACTGATTCAAACAAACTAAAGTTACTTAACGGTGGACGATATACACATATGATAATATGCTGCTCAAGTTCTACACATGACAGTTCCACAGTGCGTTCTATAGACAAACTTGCTATGTCTTTCCATTCTTTACATGTTAAGCTATTTGAAACAATAATCAAGGATCCACCATGAATAGCGTGTTTCCTAGAGAAGGCACTGTGTACCGTGTATTGCGAGTTATTTAAGAATTTAATTTGGTACTCTTTTAGCCAGTGTTCTGTAATACACATAACTTGTATACTGTGATTTTCTAAATATAAACTTAATTCTAAATCCTTGCCAGATAGACCTTGTATGTTTTGATGTGCTACATTCAGTTGAATTTGTCTACCCTTTGTCCTAGTCTTAAGTTTAAAGAACTTGTGTCAGTATATTCAATAGAAGAATTATTAAGATAGGAACTATTTACAGAAGCTAAATTCTTGGATACCCTACATGTACCTGTGTCATTTTGTAAATTAAATGCTAATAATTTAGCAACTTGTCTTCTATAAAATAGTGGCAGATACATAGTATCTTTGGTCAATGTAAAATTACTAATACATTTATTAATGTCAAATAATAAAATAAAATCTTTATATTGCCATGTCAAATTGTATAAGCACAAGTTGAGTTCATGAATATAACTATTCATTGTTTCATTTAAGCTATAAGAATAAGGCAAGAGTTATAAATTTGCATTCAAATTTGCTATGAAGCGATAACATAACTTCTGTCAAATTAAATATATCCTTTTTAGTCACCGTTGGGCTATCACCATATGTGATAATTATTGTAGACTGCCTATCAAATATTGTTGTATTTAATGTATTAATTAGATATGTAAACGAAGACCCTGGATAACAATAATTGATAGTATTGTGTTGTGTCAGCTCACAATTTATTAAACTACCTAAACCTACACCAAGCCTATCTGAGAATATATAAACTTTATTTTTGCCAGAATTCTTACCTAAAGAAGACTTACCTGTTCTATTATTCTCTGAACAAGTACTTTTATCACTATCGCAAATAATCTGGGACTCACAAGTGGGTAAAGTTGGTTTTATGATATTCAAACAACTATTAGTATTTGTTAAGGCCTTTACATATTCTAAATTTTGTCTCCCCACTTGTGCAATCTCATCATATTTCCTAATATACTCCTGAACCTCATTTTCATATTGCGTTTTCATTCTACTTATTTGAGATTGTAAGGAACTAATTTGACTTTTAAGATCCCTAGTATGTTTGTCATATAACATTTTGCCATTAATCAACTCTGCATTGTATTTGTCTAACTCCATTAACTCCATATTTCCAACAAATCTGAACGCTCAGAAACTAAACATTTATATTGCTGAGATGTTATCTTAGTTTTCCTATATTGCTTTAGACTAAGAATGAGTTTCCTAATATGTTTATTTAATTTATTATACTTTCTATGCCGTTTCAGACAATTCATGTTTATTTTTAATTGTTTTGAATCTAAGCCGCTATTACCTACAACCTCTGAATAAAGGTTCTGAGTTTTATTACTGTTTAATATCTCTACAGTTTGTTCTAGTGATTTAATCTTAGTGAATGATTGTTCTAAACAGCATTCTAGTTCCCTAATGCGACTCATAGACCATGAATGGTCATCATTGCTAGCGGTCAATAAATGGATTTCTTCCTGTAACCTATCTCGTTGGGCCAGTGTGTCCATATACTCGATATGGAGTTCTGCGAGTTGAGCCTTCAGGTTGGAAACCCTATCGTTGACAATCCTGATGTCCTCTTCACAATCCGCACGCTCCCTCAGTAGATGATTATTCTCCTCCTGGCACTTCTTTAATTCCACCAAGGTTACTCTCAGCTTGTTTTCTAGATCCTTCGCTGTGGCCTTCCTGGTCATCATAGTGCTCATTGTGGAATGGCTCATAGCCAAGGATATGCCAAACACCTATGGACAGAAAAATAATCAAGATGTTAGAGAAGAGATAAAACAGTATAACAAAAAATGTTGACATGAACTTTACTAAAATAGAGTCGTGTATTGACTTAAGTTCTGACCACACTCCGGTAATCCTTAACATCAGTACAAAGGTGACACTAGTTGAGCCCCCCACACGAATATACCATAAGAAAAATACAAAATGGGATATATACCAAAGCGTCATTGCCTCAGAGATCAAGTTGAATAAAAAAGTCAAAACTGTCGAAGATCTAGAAAACGCCGTTGAGGAATTAAACATTATTATCCATAGAGCCGCCAACAACGCCACACCCGTGAGCAAAGGAAACCCTCTAAAACATAATATATACGCTTAGGACATCAAAGATAAAATAAAGGAAAAAAGAAGACTTAGAAAAACTTGGCAGACTTATAGGTACCCAAGAGACAAAACTTTATTTAATAAATGCTCGGAAGAACTAAAAAGCCTGATAGAAATCTATACCAACAACAACCTCCAGAACAACCTGTCATCACTATCTCCAACCCTCGATACGAATTACTCGCTGTGGAAAGCTACTAAAGCCTTAAAAAGACCTAAAGCTCAGATAACCCCTATTAGAGATAACACAGGAAGCTGGGCAAGATCAGATAAGGAGAAAGCTAAGACCTTCGCTGACCATCTAAGTGACGTCTTTCAACCACACTCTTATTCTGATCAGGAACACGCAAAGGAAATTAAAGAGTACCTTAGCACACCTCTGCAAATGTGTCTACCATTGAGATGCGTAAATCCTAAAGACATTATAAGAGAAATAAATAATCTCAAAGACGGAAAAGCACCAGGTTACGACCTCATCGACGCAACCCTCTTGAAACATCTACCACACAAGGGAATCATGAGCTTAATTAAGATCTTCAACGCCTGCATCAGGCTCGAACACTTCCCAGGCCAATGGAAAATTGCTCAAGTCGTAATGATACCTTAACCTGGAAAACCACTACATGAAAGGAATTCTTATAGACCTATAAGCCTCTTGCCAGTAATTGGTAAACTAATGGAAAAGATCCTTTTAAAGAGGATGAAAGAGCATCTCAACAACATAATCCCCTCCCACCAATTCGGATTCCGAGAAGAACATGGTACAGTTGAGCAGGTTCATCGCATTGTCGACGTCATAAGTGAATGCCTGGAAAATCGAAAGTACTGTTGTGCCGCCTTTTTAGACATAAGCCAAGCCTTCGATAAGGTCTGGCACGAAAGGCTGGCATATAAACTAAAAAAATCACTTCCGCATTCATACTTTCCTATACTTCTAACCTACCTCTACCAAAGAAGTTATCAAGTAAAGTGCAACACTGAGTACTCAGCCCTATACGAGATACGTTCAGGGGTCCCTCAGGGCAGCATTCTGGGACCGGTTCTATACCTAATTTATACTGCGGACCTACCAACTGATGAGCACGCAATAACTGCAACCTATGCTGACGACACTGCTGTCCTGTCTGTGCACTCTATATCGGAGACTACTTCAACCCAACTGCAAAACCATCTGACCGAGATTGAAAAGTGGTTAAAGCGGTGGCGAATAAAAGCAAACCATACCAAGTCCACACACGTTACCTTCACACTTAGGAAAGAAACCTGCCCACCAGTAAAATTGTACAAAGACACAATACCCCAAGAAGACCACGCGAAATACTTGGGTCTTTACTTGGATCGGAGATTAACATGGCAGAAGCATATCTGGATCAAGCGCAAACAACTTGACAGCAAACTCCGCAGTATATACTGGCTAACAGAGGCCCTAGCACGAAAATCTATCGAGAAAGTATTCGTATCGTAAATGTCAAAATTTTTAAGGCAATTGTACAGCGCCCCTATCGTGCGTAAGATGCAACTAATATTGGCAGCACAAACTACTTTCGACGACAATCCTGCGGTAAATGTATCGAGTTTTCTAACAAATAAGCAAAAAACGGCAGCACGAACTCCTGATTTGACATAAGCAAAGTAAACCTAATGTAAATCTAATGTCATTTTGTCGAAACAATTTTCACCTAGAATTTGTTGGTGAGAAAAGATTCGAAACATATAAATGTATCGTATTTATACGTTTTGAGCCTTTTTATGATGAATATTTATGTAGATTCATATTTTATGTGTTCCTTTTGAAGGTAGGACCTGATTATTGACACAATAAAGAAGCAAACACGCAACGCAAATTTCGCTACTTTAAATATGTAGTACCTAAATAACCCCATATTTTGGTTGCGAGCATGTAAAAATATGTGTGAAAATTACCTATATACGAAAAACAAAGTACCAATCGACATCGACCTCATATAAATTTTCTAATATGAACATAGGATGTTATTTATATTAGGAGTGTTAAAGAGTCTCTCTTTAACACTCCTGCGTATTCTACTCTACAATTAAGTAGGTAGGTGCTCTACTCTACAAGTATAAAAAAAACTTATCCTGACTAACATATAATCAAACGCTGAAGATAGAAACATACAATTTGGACCGCGGATTTATTTTATAACACTTAGGAAGGATTTTCATATTGTATCTTCAAGGGGGTAAAATTGGGTTTGTAAGGTTGTTTTAAGACCCTCTTATTTTGAAGAAATAATATGCGGGCAAAGCGAGTATAATAATAAAATTTAGGTGACGGACTAGTATCTGCCGTAAATAATTCGTGAGTCTTATATCAGCGTCTTACCTAGCCCTCTCGGATATGACTGAATATCAATAAAAACGAACGCTTTAGTCAGAAAACATGTGATAATAAGATAGCTGTCTATTAGGCCTCCCTCACATTGGTCATGAGCGTTCCTCGAGCGTACGCTCGGCGTCCATTCGGCGTGAGCCCGGCGCGGTTTTACTTTGTACTACGGTGTGAACGCCGAGCGCACGCTGGGTGTACGCTCGAGTAACGCTGAGGCCCAATGTGAGGTGGGCCTTAATCTTATTAAGCTGTAGTAATAAATGAAAAACAGCAATACAACAATAACCATTATTTTATTTTCAACTATATCATAACACTGGTCCACTTAATTAGCTTCTGTATAAAACTTCATGCTTCTTAGCTATACAAATAACCGAAATCTTCTTTAGAAATCATACATTTAAGGTGTTCCAACAACAATTAAACTTGTAAACTTATAGTATTATAATTTTCTCGTTGAACACTTTATATTGTAGTAGGTATTCACACAGTTTAACCAAAATAAAATAATGTATCACGAACACCTTCCATAATAGTATTTACCTAATTCTTTATATAACAATGCCAATGATTTAGTTACTCGTATTTTGATTTACTAAATTTTTATTTATTGACACAAGTCCGTCATCTGACGATGACAAGAAAGGACATTCGGAAACCATAAAATATTTTTTATGTTTTCTACAAAAGAGTTTTTATTATATAAATTTTGTAAATATTAACTATTTCACCTAGTTTGGAACGTACCATTCATTCAATAAGACGGTCATTTAGCTCACATGGCCACATCCCTATGTACGATACCGTTACGATACTAATGTAAAGTCATCGAGTAAACGATAGATGTCAAAATTGGTTGGTGCTGGCTGCTATAATTCTGTTATCGAGGACTCGATACGTTTACTTATCAAATTCGCAAATATTTCGTGCTTGAGCCTCAGGTCGCCACTCCCACTTAAGTAACGTGAGCAAAATGATGGTATACAAGGTCATCATTAAGCCTATCTGGACAAATGGCATTCAACTATGGGGCACAGCAAGCGACAGCAACATCGAGATCCTGGAAAGATTTCAGAGCAAGACTCGTAGAAACATTTATTATTTAATATACCTAAATGTATAAGTATTAAATACATATACCTTGACCTCAACATACCTACTGTTAAGCAAGAAATAAGTCAGATATCAGAAAAGACTTGCACAACACTCAAATGAGCTGGCACTATCACTGAGTGGGACAGGAGGACAACAACATGCGAGGCTAAAGAGAAGTGACAGCCCCAGTCTCAGTAACAGATTTACATAGAGAGAAGAGAGCTTTACAACTAGGAAGCCCTCTCAATAAATAAAGCCAAACCAACAGACCTAAAGTTGGCCAACTCAGTGGCTTATTGTCCTATGACAGATTGCCATGAAGCGGAACTAAACAAAAAAAAAGTATTATTTTAAATTGGCAACACAGACGGTTGACAGCAAGAGAGCGGTGATGACGAAAAGTGTGAGGACGGACCGTTGAGGCACTTTTGAATGAAGCGCCGAAGGGAACGGTAGTCACGCCATTCTAGGGGATCACCGCGTTTTCTATCCATTTACATCGGGATAATTAATTGTGTATTAGTTTGATTTTTGCTTAAAATCAATAAAGAGGCGTATCAACTACCGTGTGGAATTATTATTAAAAAAAATGGAAGACGACCACGATTCTGGTGAATGGCATGAGGACCCGCCGTCATCAGAATTGAGATAGGACCACAACGACCCACGTGTTCAAAATGAAGACGCTAGTAACGAAAAATTGCTGGGCCTGTTGGAACTACAGAATCGCAATTTTCTGACGCTGATTCAAGACATGAAAATAATTACTACATTGTCACATGGCCTTTGTTTACCGGATTGCAATACTGAGCAACAAGATGTGGATGCACGTGTTTGAGTGACGACTGCAGACATGTGATTTTAATTCTCTAGTAGTAGTAATCGGTATGCTAGAAAAGAATTTATTAAATGTGTGTGCGACTTCTTTGTCATTATGAATTAATCTGTCACTATCAAATAAACTAAAACTATTACCTCTTAGTGTTGTCTTACCTGTTGCTTCATTAATAGCTTGCCAGGTTGCCTTAATTTTATTCGAGGATTGTTCAATTTTGTTCCTAACGAATAATGCCTTAGCTGTATTGCACACTCTTTTAAATATCTTGGAATAATTCCTAACATACTCAGTGAAGTTCGAATCAGAATTGTATCTCTTCATACCGTACAACTCGTACATCTTTGCTCTGCTTTTGTAAATACCTGCAGTAGCCCACTCACTAAAAGCTCGAGATTCCTTAACTACTTTCTCCTTAGTCCTAAAAGTATTCTGAAATTCCTTGTTAACTACATTAAATAAATTATTGAAATTTTCATTTGGCGAATCAATCTCCATTACATCAGAACTCATAGCATTCATTCCAATCAAAATTTTATTCCGGAATTCATTAAACTTATGCCTAGGTAATGACCTAACTAACACTTTCTGTATGATGCTATCACTATAATACGGAAACCTTGCTAATTGACCACAGTGATCCGAAGTTAATTCAGAACTAACTAATTTATTCGAAACTGTACAATTACTAAATATATTGTCAAGACAGGTGGATGATGTTGCTGTAATCCTAGTTGGTTCAAGGAACAAATTTTTTAAATTAAATGATTTAAATAGATTTAAAAATCTACTAGTCATTACTGAATGATCAAGAATATTTACATTAAAATCACCACAAACTATAATACCTTTCTTATTGCTCCTAATTTTAGTAATTGCATCTTCAATAACTGATTCAAACAAACTAAAGTTACTTAACGGTGGACGATATACACATATGATAATATGCTGCTCAAGTTCTACACATGACAGTTCCACAGTGCGTTCTATAGACAAACTTGCTATGTCTTTCCATTCTTTACATGTTAAGCTATTTGAAACAATAATCAAGGATCCACCATGAATAGCGTGTTTCCTAGAGAAGGCACTGTGTACCGTGTATTGCGAGTTATTTAAGAATTTAATTTGGTACTCTTTTAGCCAGTGTTCTGTAATACACATAACTTGTATACTGTGATTTTCTAAATATAAACTTAATTCTAAATCCTTGCCAGATAGACCTTGTATGTTTTGATGTGCTACATTCAGTTGAATTTGTCTACCCTTTGTCCTAGTCTTAAGTTTAAAGAACTTGTGTCAGTATATTCAATAGAAGAATTATTAAGATAGGAACTATTTACAGAAGCTAAATTCTTGGATACCCTACATGTACCTGTGTCATTTTGTAAATTAAATGCTAATAATTTAGCAACTTGTCTTCTATAAAATAGTGGCAGATACATAGTATCTTTGGTCAATGTAAAATTACTAATAAATTTATTAATGTCAAATAATAAAATAAAATCTTTATATTGCCATGTCAAATTGTATAAGCACAAGTTGAGTTCATGAATATAACTATTCATTGTTTCATTTAAGCTATAAGAATAAGGCAAAGCAAGAGTTATAAATTTGCATTCAAATTTGCTATGAAGCGATAACATAACTTCTGTCAAATTAAATATATCCTTTTTAGTCACCGTTGGGCTATCACCATATGTGATAATTATTGTAGACTGCCTATCAAATATTGTTGTATTTAATGTATTAATTAGATATGTAAACGAAGACCCTGGATAACAATAATTGATAGTATTGTGTTGTGTCAGCTCACAATTTATTAAACTACCTAAACCTACACCAAGCCTATCTGAGAATATATAAACTTTATTTTTGCCAGAATTCTTACCTAAAGAAGACTTACCTGTTCTATTATTCTCTGAACAAGTACTTTTATCACTATCGCAAATAATCTGGGACTCACAAGTGGGTAAAGTTGGTTTTATGATATTCAAACAACTATTAGTATTTGTTAAGGCCTTTACATATTCTAAATTTTGTCTCCCCACTTGTGCAATCTCATCATATTTCCTAATATACTCCTGAACCTCATTTTCATATTGCGTTTTCATTCTACTTATTTGAGATTGTAAGGAACTAATTTGACTTTTAAGATCCCTAGTATGTTTGTCATATAACATTTTGCCATTAATCAACTCTGCATTGTATTTGTCTAACTCCATTAACTCCATATTTCCAACAAATCTGAACGCTCAGAAACTAAACATTTATATTGCTGAGATGTTATCTTAGTTTTCCTATATTGCTTTAGACTAAGAATGAGTTTCCTAATATGTTTATTTAATTTATTATACTTTCTATGCCGTTTCAGACAATTCATGTTTATTTTTAATTGTTTTGAATCTAAGCCGCTATTACCTACAACCTCTGAATAAAGATTCTGAGTTTTATTACTGTTTAATATCTCTACAGTTTGTTCTAGTGATTTAATCTTAGTGAATGATTGTTCTAAACAGCATTCTAGTTCCCTAATGCGACTCATAGACCATGAATGGTCATCATTGCTAGCGGTCAATAAATGGATTTCTTCCTGTAACCTATCTCGTTGGGCCAGTGTGTCCATATACTCGATATGGAGTTCTGCGAGTTGAGCCTTCAGGTTGGAAACCCTATCGTTGACAATCCTGATGTCCTCTTCACAATCCGCACGCTCCCTCAGTAGATGATTATTCTCCTCCTGGCACTTCTTTAATTCCACCAAGGTTACTCTCAGCTTGTTTTCTAGATCCTTCGCTGTGGCCTTCCTGGTCATCATAGTGCTCATTGTGGAATGGCTCATAGCCAAGGATATGCCAAACACCTATGGACAGAAAAATAATCAAGATGTTAGAGAAGAGATAAAACAGTATAACAAAAAATGTTGACATGAACTTTACTAAAATAGAGTCGTGTATTGACTTAAGTTCTGACCACACTCCGGTAATCCTTAACATCAGTACAAAGGTGACACTAGTTGAGCCCCCCACACGAATATACCATAAGAAAAATACAAAATGGGATATATACCAAAGCGTCATTGCCTCAGAGATCAAGTTGAATAAAAAAGTCAAAACTGTCGAAGATCTAGAAAACGCCGTTGAGGAATTAAACATTATTATCCATAGAGCCGCCAACAACGCCACACCCGTGAGCAAAGGAAACCCTCTAAAACATAATATATACGCTTAGGACATCAAAGATAAAATAAAGGAAAAAAGAAGACTTAGAAAAACTTGGCAGACTTATAGGTACCCAAGAGACAAAACTTTATTTAATAAATGCTCGGAAGAACTAAAAAGCCTGATAGAAATCTATACCAACAACAACCTCCAGAACAACCTGTCATCACTATCTCCAACCCTCGATACGAATTACTCGCTGTGGAAAGCTACTAAAGCCTTAAAAAGACCTAAAGCTCAGATAACCCCTATTAGAGATAACACAGGAAGCTGGGCAAGATCAGATAAGGAGAAAGCTAAGACCTTCGCTGACCATCTAAGTGACGTCTTTCAACCACACTCTTATTCTGATCAGGAACACGCAAAGGAAATTAAAGAGTACCTTAGCACACCTCTGCAAATGTGTCTACCATTGAGATGCGTAAATCCTAAAGACATTATAAGAGAAATAAATAATCTCAAAGACGGAAAAGCACCAGGTTACGACCTCATCGACGCAACCCTCTTGAAACATCTACCACACAAGGGAATCATGAGCTTAATTAAGATCTTCAACGCCTGCATCAGGCTCGAACACTTCCCAGGCCAATGGAAAATTGCTCAAGTCGTAATGATACCTTAACCTGGAAAACCACTACATGAAAGGAATTCTTATAGACCTATAAGCCTCTTGCCAGTAATTGGTAAACTAATGGAAAAGATCCTTTTAAAGAGGATGAAAGAGCATCTCAACAACATAATCCCCTCCCACCAAATTCGGATTCCGAGAAGAACATGGTACAGTTGAGCAGGTTCATCGCATTGTCGACGTCATAAGTGAATGCCTGGAAAATCGAAAGTACTGTTGTGCCGCCTTTTTAGACATAAGCCAAGCCTTCGATAAGGTCTGGCACGAAAGGCTGGCATATAAACTAAAAAAATCACTTCCGCATTCATACTTTCCTATACTTCTAACTTACCTCTACCAAAGAAGTTATCAAGTAAAGTGCAACACTGAGTACTCAGCCCTATACGAGATACGTTCAGGGGTCCCTCAGGGCAGCATTCTGGGACCGGTTCTATACCTAATTTATACTGCGGACCTACCAACTGATGAGCACGCAATAACTGCAACCTATGCTGACGACACTGCTGTCCTGTCTGTGCACTCTATATCGGAGACTACTTCAACCCAACTGCAAAACCATCTGACCGAGATTGAAAAGTGGTTAAAGCGGTGGCGAATAAAAGCAAACCATACCAAGTCCACACACGTTACCTTCACACTTAGGAAAGAAACCTGCCCACCAGTAAAATTGTACAAAGACACAATACCCCAAGAAGACCACGCGAAATACTTGGGTCTTTACTTGGATCGGAGATTAACATGGCAGAAGCATATCTGGATCAAGCGCAAACAACTTGACAGCAAACTCCGCAGTATATACTGGCTAACAGAGGCCCTAGCACGAAAATCTATCGAGAAAGTATTCGTATCGTAAATGTCAAAATGTTTAAGGCAATTGTACAGCGCCCCTATCGTGCGTAAGATGCAACTAATATTGGCAGCACAAACTACTTTCGACGACAATCCTGCGGTAAATGTATCGAGTTTTCTAACAAATAAGCAAAAAACGGCAGCACGAACTCCTGATTTGACATAAGCAAAGTAAACCTAATGTAAATCTAATGCCATTTTGTCGAAACAATTTTCACCTAGAATTTGTTGGTGAGAAAAGATTCGAAACATATAAATGTATCGTATTTATACGTTTTGAGCCTTTTTATGATGAATATTTATGTAGATTCATATTTTATGTGTTCCTTTTGAAGGTAGGACCTGATTATTGACACAATAAAGAAGCAAACACGCAACGCAAATTTCGCTACTTTAAATATGTAGTACCTAAATAACCCCATATTTTGGTTGCGAGCATGTAAAAATATGTGTGAAAATTACCTATATACGAAAAACAAAGTACCAATCGACATCGACCTCATATAAATTTTCTAATATGAACATAGGATGTTATTTATATTAGGAGTGTTAAAGAGTCTCTCTTTAACACTCCTGCGTATTCTACTCTACAATTAAGTAGGTAGGTGCTCTACTCTACAAGTATAAAAAAAACTTATCCTGACTAACATATAATCAAACGCTGAAGATAGAAACATACAATTTGGACCGCGGATTTATTTTATAACACCTAGGAAGGATTTTCATATTGTATCTTCAAGGGGGTAAAATTGGGTTTGTAAGGTTGTTTTAAAACCCTCTTATTTTGAAGAAATAATATGCGGGCAAAGCGAGTATAATAATAAAATTTAGGTGACGGACTAGTATCTGCCGTAAATAATTCGTGAGTCTTATATCAGCGTCTTACCTAGCCCTCTCGGATATGACTGAATATCAATAAAAACGAACGCTTTAGTCAGAAAACATGTGATAATAAGATAGCTGTCTATTAGGCCTCCCTCACATTGGTCATGAGCGTTCCTCGAGCGTACGCTCGGCGTCCGTTCGGCGTGAGCCCGGCGCGGTTCACTTTGTACTACGGTGTGAACGCCGAGCGCACGCTGGGTGTACGCTCGAGTAACGCTGAGGCCCAATGTGAGGTGGGCCTTAATCTTATTAAGCTGTAGTAATAAATGAAAAACAGCAATACAACAATAACCATTATTTTATTTTCAACTATATCATAACACTGGTCCACTTAATTAGCTTCTGTATAAAACTTCATGCTTCTTAGCTATACAAATAACCGAAATCTTCTTTAGAAATCATACATTTAAGGTGTTCCAACAACAATTAAACTTGTAAACTTATAGTATTATAATTTTCTCGTTGAACACTTTATATTGTAGTAGGTATTCACACAGTTTAACCAAAATAAAATAATGTATCACGAACACCTTCCATAATAGTATTTACCTAATTCTTTATATAACAATGTGCCAATGATTTAATTACTCGTATTTTGATTTACTAGATTTTTATTTATTGACACAAGTCCGTCACCTGACGATGACAAGAAAGGACATTCGGAAACCATAAAATATTTTTTATGTTTTCTACAAAAGAGTTTTTATTATATAAATTTTGTAAATATTAACTATTTCACCTAGTTTGGAACGTACCATTCATTCAGTAAGACGGTCATTTAGCTCACATGGCCACATCCCTATGTACGATACCGTTACGATACTAATGTAAAGTCATCGAGTAAACGATAGATGTCAAAATTGGTTGGTGCTGGCTGCTATAATTCTGTTATCGAGGACTCGATACGTTTACTTATCAAATTCGCAAATATTTCGTGCTTGAGCCTCAGGTCGCCACTCCCACTTAAGTAACGTGAGCAAAATGATGGTATACAAGGTCATCATTAAGCCTATCTGGACAAATGGCATTCAACTATGGGGCACAGCAAGCGACAGCAACATCGAGATCCTGGAAAGATTTCAGAGCAAGACTCGTAGAAACATTTATTATTTAATATACCTAAATGTATAAGTATTAAATACATATACCTTGACCTCAACATACCTACTGTTAAGCAAGAAATAAGTCAGATATCAGAAAAGACTTGCACAACACTCAAATGAGCTGGCACTATCACTGAGTGGGACAGGAGGACAACAACATGCGAGGCTAAAGAGAAGTGACAGCCCCAGTCTCAGTAACAGATTTACATAGAGAGAAGAGAGCTTTACAACTAGGAAGCCCTCTCAATAAATAAAGCCAAACCAACAGACCTAAAGTTGGCCAACTCAGTGGCTTATTGTCCTATGACAGATTGCCATGAAGCGGAACTAAACAAAAAAAAAGTATTATTTTAAATTGGCAACACAGACGGTTGACAGCAAGAGAGCGGTGATGACGAAAAGTGTGAGGACGGACCGTTGAGGCACTTTTGAATGAAGCGCCGAAGGGAACGGTAGTCACGCCATTCTAGGGGATCACCGCGTTTTCTATCCATTTACATCGGGATAATTAATTGTGTATTAGTTTGATTTTTGCTTAAAATCAATAAAGAGGCGTATCAACTACCGTGTGGAATTATTATTAAAAAATATGGAAGACGACCACGATTCTGGTGAATGGCATGAGGACCCGCCGTCATCAGAATTGAGATAGGACCACAACGACCCACGTGTTCAAAATGAAGACGCTAGTAACGAAAAATTGCTGGGCCTGTTGGAACTACAGAATCGCAATTTTCTGACGCTGATTCAAGACATGAAAATAATTACTACATTGTCACATGGCCTTTGTTTACCGGATTGCAATACTGAGCAACAAGATGTGGATGCACGTGTTTGAGTGACGACTGCAGTCATGTGATTGATCGATCAAGACCCGCATTGCGCCCCGCTTATGGTCGCACTAAGCCGGGCCTTGAAGGGAGGAGCGTCGACCAGGCTGTCTACCGTGTCGTCTCCTGGGATGACATTGTGAAATGAAGTGTGCACACAAGGCGCGAGCTAACGCCGCTATGTTGGTGCATCGGCTGAGCTTTGAACTGCAACCGCGGTGAGCGTATTTTGTCTGATTTTTTATTGGTACTGCAAATTTTATTTAGTGATGGCAGTTGTAAAACATTCTTGGTTAGCAGAATACTACTACGCGTTTAAACTTGAAAATGTCATAATCATAGTATTAATATCGCCATCACATTGTACCGAGTGTTGTAGGTTCGATTCCTACACGAGACATTGAGTTGTGGAACCGTTTGACTTTTACGGTCTCGTGTTTCTGATGACATGATCTCATGAATAATCTTCTTTATAATACCTTAGTGAAAAGTGCTACTTATTGTTCTAGTGCAGTCGTAATATTTGTTTTAGAACCAACACCTAGCTTCGGTTGGTTTGCTGCTAAACCTAGAGCAATAACTCGGGTCTAGACTGTCCTTCGCAGGGCAGCGGCGCTAAAGTTGTTAGACTAATCGAATCGTACATACTAAGTTCATAGATTGAGACTGTGCGGATCTATTGCGGCTGACCGTGCTGATTTTGTGTAGCACAGCTTGTAGCTTTTATTCCTTAAATAGACGTGTGAACTCCAGTACTGTTTAGACTTGTGCGGTTGGTTGGTTAGTGTAACCTGACCATAGTCGAAAGCTATTGCTAGCGTCATTATTTTACCTACTCGTGGTGTTGATAATATCTAACGGTTTTCGTTAAAACGTGATCATAGCCTAATGAAAAAGCGGCACTTTTTCTCGTTATAGTTCTGATTTGTAGAGATGATCTCGGTGTTGCAATTAAACCTGCTTCTTTTTGTGCGTAAATTTTTAACACGTTAATAGATGGCACTTTTAAAAATGCTTCTTACTCGTGATTATTAGATGGCACCACTAGTAAAATTAAATTCAATTTTAAGATTTTACACGTAAAAATTACCTACTGTGTGTTTTTAAAATTCATGTGATACGCGGGTAATGTTTACCAAGTGCCCCCAATTTCTCTTGCCAATTCCAAGTTATGTTTAGAGCGTTTCGGAGTGATACAGTAAAAGGAAGATACCTTCAGCACAAGGTTTCTGGTGAATGTTAAATTCAATTGGATGAATCAGATGTAGAAGCAAGTGATTGAGTTTTCATCGTAGTGCGTTATGATAATCATTTTCAGCGATTTTAGTTTTCATTGCAGGTAGAACCAGGTTAGTGATCGTTAGTGATGATTGTATACCTAACCTTATTCCTATTAAGATGGGAACTTTGTTAGTCGTTGTTGTGATAATCTTGTGGTAATCTCGTTTACATTGGTGCAGATTGGCAGGAACTGAATAGCTGTCGGTGCATCGACAAGCTTTTGTTAGGCATAGTTTTCCGTGGTGCGGTGTCATAGTGTCAAAGGCATTGTCCATTGCTTTGAACGCGAAAAGTCCTTTCCTGATCGCTAATGAGTAGGATAGGACAAGTTTCGTATTTAGACTAGCCATGACGAATTTGAGGTAGAACAAAGTAGTCCTGATATTGAAGAAAGTGATTAAGTTTACATGATGGTCGGTACGGTCCGACCATCATGTAAACTTAAACACTGGTACGCCAGAGGCTATTGTGAAGCCGTAGCTCGGTAGAAATCGGCGTCTACTAACAGTTGACCGTGAATACGCGGTACGCAGTCAGCTTTGGGTTGGTTGGGTTTCAGTGGAAACCATAGAGTCCTGGAAGGACTCGGCGTTCCCATGTGGGGTTCGCAGAAAGTAAAGATGAGTAACTGGAGGTTACTGGGCTATGCGTAGCTATGATCACATGTAGAGCTTAAATGTTTTGGTTTACTTGGTTTGAAATAGTATCTTGAGAGATACCGCGATAGTGAAATGTCAGTTTTATTTGAGTTTCCTGGTTATTGATTTTGATACTGAAACTTTGTAGTGGAACAATAGTTTTGATATTAATTACCTTCTTTGTTCTGATGGTTGGTAATGTAGTTCGCTAATTTAGTTAAAATAAAATGAGAATTTTGTTAGTTTCATTAAGCTTCGTAAATAAGCTGCCCACAAACTGAAACTTTCTAGTTTAGGACAGGAATGACTGAACAATGTGGTACTGTGTGATGAATATTGTTTCAGAATAACACACAGGGACGTGTGGCCAGTGCGGCCTGGTGACCAGCGCGGCCTGGTGGCCGGTGCGGCCTGGTGACCAGCGCGGCCTGGTGGCCGGCGTGGCCTGGTGGCCGGCGCGGCCTGGAGACCGGCGCGGCCTGGTGGCGAGTGTGGCTTGGTGGCCAGCATAGCCTGTGTGGCGCGCGGCCCGTATACGGCGCGCGCTCTGTGTGTGGCGAGTTACCCATGTGGCGCGTGGCTTGTGTGAGTAGATGTATTTCTACAATATTGTGTTCCGTCATGTTTCGGTGATAACGAAGTGCTTATAGCACTGATGTATGTAATAATCATTTAAAAAGTATTGTCTATCTGTTAGAAAGGCCGTATTGGTATGTATGTTCCTTTATCAGCCAAAAATGCCCAAGAGTGCTTATGTATGCCAACGCTAGAGGCGATGATGATTATGATGTGTTCCCGCTACTCTGGGAGTAGTGGATGACTGAGTGTGTCATCGCCAGAGGCGATGATGACTGTGATGTGTACCCGCTACTCTGTGAGTAGTGGATGACTGAGTGTGTCATCGCCAGAGGCGATGATGATTGTGATGTGTTGCCGCTACTCTGGGAGTAGTGGATGACTGAGTGTGCCATCGCCAGAGGCGATGATGATTGTGATGTGTACCCGCTACTCTGTGAGTAGTGGATGACTGATTGTACCATCGCCAGAGGCGATGATGATTGTGATGTGTTGCCGCTACTCTGTGAGTAGTGGATGACTGAGTGTGCCATCACCAGAGGCGATGATGATTGTGATGTGTTGCCGCTACTCTGTGAGTAGTGGATGACTGAGTGTGTCATCGCCAGAGGCGATGATGATTGTGATTGTGTTCCTGCTACTCTGGGGGTAGTGGATGACTGGTATAGTGTGCCATCGCTAAAGGCGATGATGATTGTGATTGTGTTCCTGCTACTCTGGGGGTAGTGGATGACTGGTATAGTGTGCCATCGCTAAAGGCGATGATGATTATGATTGTGTTCCTGCTGTTCTGGGGGTAGTGGATGACTGGTATAGTGTGCCATCGCTAAAGGCGATGATGATTGTGATTGTGTTCCTGCTACTCTGGGAGTAGTGGATGACTGGTATAGCGTGCCATCGCTAAAGGCGATGATGATTGTGATTGTGTTACCGCTACTCTGGGAGTAGTGGATGAGTGGTATAGAGTGCCATCGCCAGAAGCGATGATGATTTATGTTGTGTCCCTGCTACTTCAAAATGTAGTGGATAATTGAGATTGTAAGCACTGTATCAATGAAACTGAATGTCAATTCTATTTGTATTGTGACTTGTACAGTGACTAAAGTCTATTATTATTCTTAGAAATCTGCAGTATCGCACCTAGTGATTCATTGTTATTGCCCTTACGGTAAACAATTTGGATTGAAGTTATTGTGATTTGAGATCTGTTTTACTCGAATCCTAATGAATATGGAACAATTTAGGTCAGGCATGGCCGAGCAGAACAGTGTCTACTTCTGTGACTTTTCTCTTGCAGATAAGTCACTTGCGGACAAGTGACCAGCAGGATGGCCGTGTCGGAGCAAGGTGTCAGTTGGACAGTTAAAATACGTTTACGGAAGTTGATTTGGTTAATTATTAGTGAGGAAACGCCAGGTTTTAGTACCTGGGTCAAATCCTAGATGGCGTGACTAACACGTAATAGTGTTAGTATTGTTTGAAATTGGCAACACAGACGGTTGACAGCAAGAGAGCGGTGATGACGTAAAGTGTGAAGATGGACCATCGAGGCACTTTTGAATGAAGCGCTGAAGGGAACGGTAGTCACACCATTCTAGGGATCACCGCGTTTTCTATCCATTTACATCGGGATAATTAACTGTGTATTCGTTTGACTTTTGCTTAAAATCAATAAAGAGTCGTATCAACTACCGTGTGGAATTATTATTTCAACGCCTGTGGCCACACAAAATGGAAGACGACCACGATTCTGGTGAAAAGCATGAGGATCCGCCGTCATATATATTTTGGCATAGTTCCAGATAATTTTCTAGAATTCGCTAATCATTTACAAGGATGACAGTAAATCATTATTGTCACCGTAATACTAGTACGAATAACGCATCATATTATTCTATGTAGTTGACATCGCAACATACTATATTATAGAATAATATGAAACGTTTCCTCTCAACGAAAGCCATTATATAGTATCGGAGTGGTATTACTCAACTAACACAGAATATTGGAAATGCATGACCGACTCTTGTGGGATGTCATGTGCTACAAGTTTTAAGTGCGAACTTCTTGTGAGTAATCGATTTTAAACTTTCGCGATTAGTATACATTATACAAGGTTATATAGCGGGTCTTACTCGCGATTAATAATATATTGAAGGCATAAATACCTCAATTTTTGCCAACGTTTCGGCTGACTTGCTTCAGCCGTAGTCGTGGCGTCCCGTCCCGCAAATTGTAACATCATTCTAATTCACGTTGGTCCCTTACACATAGCGTTCGCATTCCTATAATAGCAGCCCAAGCCGTTGCATAAAACTTTCAGTGGAATATAATAAAAGTAGTTAAGGTCTGCTGCCACCGCTTAAGGACACCTTAACAGCAGTTTTACCATTATCATAACAATTATCCTTAGTTGACTCCCGCGTTTTGTGGAGGTTGATAAGCCGCTAAGCTACTTATATTCACTATTCATTCTACAGTCAAAATTATTACTAAAGTAGAAAAATATATACTTTCTTTTTGAATTTCTAACAATATATTATATGTAGAAGAATGTAGTCCTATAAAATGTATTTCATATAACAATAAATTCCGTAAAAAGTTTTGGAACTCATCCAACCAGCAATAAAATTGCGGTCTATGTCACACGAGTCCGATATTTTTGCATTTCATTTATTTTATTTTGTTTTTTTTAGTGAAACTGACACATATTGTCAACCGAAAATACAATAAAATATGGAGTTATCCATGTGTGCGTTAGGGCGCTTGTACACGGTAAGAAAATACACCGGGCCTACGCAAGAATTCGTCTCGTAACTAGAAAATAACTGTATACACTGCTCGCAGCGGTGCACGAAAAAAATCTTGTCTGCGCAAGACACGACGCGGCGAACGTTGTTGCGGAGCGGTGGGGGGGGGGGGGGGCGGAGTAGTAGGGTTCAGCCTTATTTTACTCCTGTATAATTGGACGAACCCAGTAAAGTCTCTTGTTTTTTGTTTCCTTTTTCATTTTGTTATAATAATAATATGTAATTATCATTCTTTTTGCATTGTAATTAACATTTTTATAAATAAACGAAAATGATTATTAGACTTGTTATAACTTGCGCGCCCTACACCCGACTGACGACTGCACGAAAAAAGTCGTGTCGTTTACCACGTTCCGATCGGTCTTGTCTGCAGAAGACACGAAAAGTTTTCGTGTGTAGAACAGACAAAATTCTTATCGTATACACGAAGAATTTGTCTTGTCTGCCGCAGACACGGTAAATTTTCTTACCGTGTACAAGCGCCGTTAGTGTACCATTCCTACGGATTGATTACTACGTAGGTAACGTATCTACACTTTTCTTGTAATATCGTTGGTATAATATGTTAAGTATACCAAAAATAAGTTCAAAAACTAATTAATGGACTTATCGCACAGATAGCGTACAATTTTCTCCGGACGCAAAATTTTTAGCATCGTCATCGCTTTCGCGTTATTTCGGTTGCATCCAAGACCTTGGAGTCCATGGTCTGCTTTCTAGTCCAGCCAGATATGGCAGAAAATTAGCTGTTCCACGGAAAAGTTGCCATCCACAAGACAGCCAATGATTCATCATCAGCCCTGTATATATACTATCCCACTTCTGGGCACGGGCCTCTTCTCTCTATGAGAAGAGTAAGTCCACCACGCTGGCCAAGTGCGGGTTGCAGACTTCACATGTCTTTTGAGAACATTATGGAGAACACTCAGACATGCAGGTTTCCTCATGATGTTTTCCTTCACCGTTAAGTAAGCAACAATTAACGATTTAATACACACTAAACTTCGAAAAGTCATTGGTGTGCGCCTTGGATTCGAACCCGAGACCCTCCGCGTAGCAGTCTGTCGGTCTCTCCACTGGGCTATCGCTGCTTTAGCCAATGATTAACAATTTAAAATGAATTAAGTCAAAAGTTATCTATGATAAGAGTATATAACTGTTTCTATTTATTAAACTAACTTCTTTATCTATATCTAAAGATTTTCAGGTATTTGGTAGTAATGTATCCATGTCTAAATTATACTAAGAATATAATTCCTGACCTGACAATAGTAAGAAATAACCGATAACCTGACATAAAATGCAACGTATTGGAAAATGTTTCACAGGACCAAAATAACAGCAGAATAGAAGAAACAAAATAAATAATATTGTACACAAAAAGAAAAATGACACGTAAAAGCGTACTCTCAATAAAATCGGTCTCACATAAACTACAAAAATATTGTTTACAAGCCTCTATGGGCTACAAAAGAAATAACATATATGAGGATCACTAGAAAGTCAACGGTGTACCTTCTTCTTTGGATTTGCGCGAAAAGAATGGAACATAATTCCAAGACAGTCGCGAGTGTGCTATTTTTAAAGGATTCTTAATTGCTTTAACACTGCTCACTGTCAAATATAAACTATACTCCACACACAATAGAACTTATTCTTGTTCAACAACTATTTGCAACTTATAAATGGCGCCTATGTTGCTGCCAAGAATTCTCACGCCCTTGAAAAGGGTCCGATATCAGAAAGGTTTTCCTGCAACAAACATATCAGTATCATCAATATACTTAGAGATTAATTAAAAGTAGGAACCTACGTAAGTAATTTAGTATGTACCGGCTTGATACCCTTCTGATATAAATTAACTTAATAGAACGCGATCCTAAATATCTGTTAATTATAAATGCTGAAATATTACTGTTGAAAAGGTTCCTTAACTCGAAAGGTAAAACGCAACCCTTATCATGTATAATGTCATTTTGCTTTCCATTCGTCTATGCGTCGTTAAAAAAGCATGATATTTTTAAGTTCATATTTTAATACATTTTATTTTAATTGAATAGCAATCTATTATGCAGTCGCCAATTAATATCACAGACTAAACTGACCATTTTTCGAAAATAGAACTACACTAATTGACCAAGTGAATTAAGCAAATGGATGATATGTGACTTACCTATCCGTCATTTAAGCTGAAAGTGTAAATATAATTTTATGTCAAATCCTTTTTAAATTGTGTGTATAAAATTCTGTCGTTTCTGACTGACATACAACACACACCGAAAATTGTTGAGGACAAGAAGCTGAAATATGGCATGTATATTCCTTGGAATCCTTAGAGGTTCACTAAGAAAAGATTTCTCGAAATTCATACTGGATCGAGCAAACACGATTCAATTTCAAAATATTTGGGCGTAGCTGTGGGTATCCCCTGTATATAATAAAAGAAACGCGTAAAGGAAATGCCACTCAATGGTACTGTGATTTTTGTTTGGAAACCTACAACACTTCTCGTGTAGCTAAATGGCGAGGCGACCACCTAAACCACAACGCTACCCCTGTATGGGTATGTTATTTAAATCTACTATTTTCTGCCCGCAGCACCACCCGCATGGTTTGATTATCGTGACAAACGATATACTATGAACTAATCTTATGTATAGACTATTATATCAATTACTGCAAAGAATCATCAAAATCATTTCCGTAGCTAATACGTGAAGAGAGGAAGAAACATCCATCTATCCTTGAAAACTATCATGGCTATTACACATACGAGAAGGATTAGGATATAAATATAACTGGGTATACTATTTTAATAAACCTAAGCTCCATACCCAAGCTACAATGGTGAACGAGCAGTAACGGACTGTCGAGACGATGATTTCGGGTTCAATCCCCAGGTACCCTGGGCACACATTTCCGACTTTTTGAAGTTATGTGTGTATTAATAATGTTAATTATCGTTTGTTCAATAATGTTCCTAGTAGATGGCAATATGCTCGCACTCTATTACATTGCGACTGAAACATAACTGGCGAAGTGTAGGTGTAACCCTTCGGGTATAAAAGCGTGAAGTTATGTTATATCTTAAAAACGACATTCGATTTGCCTAATTAAACTGACCTTAAACCGGACGATGCTCTTAATCATGAGAGCTGTGTTCGTCATTAACGAAGTCTCGATACAGACTTTTCAGAATCATATTGGTAGTTTCAGAGTTTACTTAAGACATCTAATTTAGTCAATGATTGGAATTTAAACTTTCGTGGCCATTGAAACTGATTTTAAATTGTCTTTCGGGATATATACCAATAATCCATATTTACATAATATATTCAACTGTCGAGTATTTGGCATCCAGTGGTCCGTCTATGTAAAACCCGTGAAACGATAAGATTCAAACCGCTAGCTGACGTAGTGAATGTAGTATGTCGTGATCGGGTACAGACGTACAGTGCTATAGCGATAACAGTGATAGTGATGTTGTACGCAAAAAAACGAGTAAGAAAGCGGGTAGACCGTTTTACTTGCTCGTATCATTCATCCACCCGCAATACCTTCAGTACATCCGTGAACATGGTGCTTGCAACTGGCAACAGTGCCGAGATAAAGGTTACCCCAAACAAAGGTACGTGGTATATATCCCGAAAGACAATTTAAAATAGTCAATTATTTTTATAAAGCACAACAATACATATTCCTACTGATATCTACCACAATGATCATCTTATTTATCGTTTGCAGAATAAAGCAATTACTAGCTTTTACTCAATAAAGGTAATACTTTATTCGTTAAGACAAAAAGTTAGTACGTAAGTTAGTTAAAGGCTACTTTCCCTTATTTATTGTTCAAGTCACATTGTTATATCTTATTGTGTACCAAAACAAATAGACCAACACAAACAAAAACGTTTGTGGTTTTATACGTAAATGGATTTGGATTCTCCGCTCTGACCACTATAAGGCTTTAAGTAAGAAGGGACTCGACTCATTCTGTTTCCTTTTACGTATAAATATCATAATACAGGATCCAAACATCACTCAAAGGCTGATGAGAGTAAACAAAAGCATTGTTACATCTACTTACTCTTGGGAGTTTGCCTAAAAACGTACACACAATTTCACTCGAACACTTGGTATCATACGTCGTGCGGCTGCCTTGGTACGTAAGCAACATTGTTTCAGTTCAAAACATCACTCATGCGCTCGTCTGAGCCACTGGTTCCTAAAGCAAATGAACCTACCCTTACATAGACAAACTATGTGCGAAGTCTTTAAAGGACAATGGGGTTTGGAAGTACGCTCTCTCTAGTGCCTCATGGTTTTCTGAAGAGAACTTTTTGTTCCGCTGAAACAATGGAAATTTTTCAAGAAGGGTTTATTCTATAAAAATAACATTCAACAATTTATAAAACTCTTTCTCTGTGAAGGTATCCTAACAAAACAATTGTTGTAAAAATTCGGAGAACTCTCTGGATTATATTTATGATTTTATCAGAAAATATTTTTCACCGTTCTTTTCAACAGTGCTTACGATCAGCACGAGTAGTTTAAAAAAATATTAAGTGACGCGAGGTTATCACTGATTTTTAGCCGGTAGCAGACTGTCTACCTTAATGATTACAAGTGGCGTTGGATTTCGAACAAAAAATATTTTTGTTCGAATACCAACGCCATTTTCAACTTACTAGAATTCTTAAATTAAAATTCACGCCAGCTATGTACGTGCTACAAAGTTTACGACGCATTGCGTTAGCAGCGCTTATCACAACACTGATTACAAGGCATTTCACTTAGAAACAAATGTTTAAAGCGTTGCATACGTAACACGGAGACACGAAACGAGGCCGAAAACAGAAACTGGGCTGTATACACACTTGTCGCAAAGTTTTGTTTTATCTCGTGACGTCAAACATTCACCGCACTGTGCTATGCCTCTTTTAGCTTGTATATCGCGACATTTGTTATGAAATCTATAGTTTTGGTTATATATAACGAATTTTGTGGGAACGGCAAGACTTTTGCGTTTGCGTCTCATTTTATATTTATATTCAATGGAGAACGTAACCAATTTCCATATTTATACAACTGAAGTGTCACTTGAAAACACTTAAGCTCAAATTGTCTGTTATTTATAAATGATTTTTAAAAATGTTCTACCTTATCCTTAATTTTGTTGTAAGTATATTTGAAGTCCACTTAATTAAATTATAGACATAAAACGTCTCAATTACCAGTAGTTACGTCTGACGGTATATCTTACGTTAGAAAATTACTGGCCGATATTCTTTAACCCGATCGGAAGCGGTTGAAGAGTAGATACTTCACCAACAAGCATGCTCGAATAACGCGTTGAGAGTAAAGTAAGCAAGAAAGATATTCTAGATCATAGAAAATGGAAATCAGTTGTATTTGTATAACCTTTCTGAAATAATGTAAATTGTGAAATAATTTAATTCTCTTCAACGGACAAAAAAGCTGGATTTTATTTCAGATAGAAATATAGGCTGTACCTTAATTTTTTACTGTATTTTGAATAACATATTGCTAATGCAATGATTTTATGTCCAACTAAAAATGCCCGCAGCTACGTCCGCACATTTTTTGATTCGTCGGGCATTTCGAGTAATCAGTTTTTAGTGCGGTCGCGAAGAAACATACATGCCATATAACAATATACGATGATAGTTGTATTCTCCTAGCTATTTTACTTAGCAGCTTTGAAGCCTTGGGCACTCCCTCGACGCAAGACGTACGACTCGCGGGAACTCACTATTGTACTCTAACACACACTTCCCAATGACAAACCTACGAATATACTCCTACGATGTTTATATTCGCAATCACTTGGGAATCACTTTATCTTTATGAGTTTAGAACGAGTTTTTGTATTTTCCTTTGCCGTCAGACCGTCAGACGGGTTTCTTTTGGAAATTGTTCTTGGTTGGTTCATTTGGTTTTCGATGTGAGTGATCTATTTTGTTGTTCGTATAATGGAGTAACAGGAAATTTGGGGTTGAATAAAAAATATAATTAAGGTTGTATGTACGTAAATAGATGGTAGTGAGAATTGAATAAACTAAAGCGGCAATTGCGACACATACCTATGTGAGAACGTTTCATGTATATTATGGTAGACGTATTGATCATGAACGGTCGATAGTATAGTTTGTTTACTCTACCAATACCAAAGCTCTTGTAATAAAGAAACAGAAAGCCTATTGTAAACTGTAAAAATAATACCATGAATAATATCGAATATTCATCGGATCGTTAATATTGTACACAATTGAAGTAATAAAGATGATTTGACTCATGATATTAACATGCCTGGCAAATAAATAATAATTTCAATAATAGAATAATTATTATTCTATACGTGGGTAATATATGAACTAGGTACTAAATTATAACGTAATAGTCTATTATCCAAATACGTTGAATGAACAACATACTTTATTTAACAAGGCTAACAACACAGCAAATTAAAATTACTATGTAAATTTTCAATATAACCCAGTTTTTTTCGTAAAAGTACGAACATTGTTCCACTACAATACCTTGGCAGAACTTTTTGCTGTAGATAAACGCCTTTATATCCAATATAACAAAACTCGAGCGCAGGGTTTTTCATAAAGTGGCAATCCTAAGAAAACAGCGTCAGACAGAAAAGCAGTCTCACTTTATACAATGAATATAATAAAAGAGAAAATTTAAAATCGCTGTGTTTATGTATTCAACGCGCAGTCGTCGCAAACATTTTTGTCATATTGGTCGAATAAAAGTTTGTGCGGGATTCACATCACGCATGCGATAAGGGCCATCGCTTCCCCTGACTTTAAAGTATATTGTAGTCACTTGCGCCAGTTATCCCGGTGCAGGCACCAAACTTTATATTCAACTCGTGCTTTCAAACTTCGCGAAGCACGTTTCGCCGGCAGAGGTTATTTGCATGTCACCTTTACGTTGGTCTGCCATTAGGTGTCATATTGTTATATAACAATATGACACCTACCTTAATAAAACTGACTATCAGCACTACCTAAACCTTGGAAATGTTGTTTAATGTCTCGGCTGAAACATGGAAACGTGAGGGATTTGAATTGTGGTTTTTAGGCCAGAATAAAAAATATGACGAGTGTGAGTTTTTCTCCGAATGTCATTTTAAAAATTCTAGCTGTATATATTATAAGACGTACCCTTAGCACCTATACGAAATTCAGGGGAAAGAACCCTATGTCCTTTTTTATGCTATCTTTTCATATTCATGTCAACTGGTTCAGACAACATGAAAGCACGACTAACAACAAATTCACAATGGCATTGAAATATATTTCTCGATGGAAATTCATACGTACGGGACGTATACGGGATTAATTTTCAGCAAAGGTGAATCATAGGTTTTAAAACATATCTTATCGATTCTATCAAAAGATCTTTTTATTTCGAATGGTTTGAACGTCAGTTTTATTAAGTTAACAAAAACTATAACCCGACTACGTAAAAAAGGGGTCTAAAAAGGACGAAACAAGACATAGCTCATTCAGATATAAATCCAATAAAGTATACGTACATAAATGCTCAAGCTAGAGCCGTGTCGTACCTATTGCATACCGAATTAAAGAACTTATTTTTTTAATTTAATTCTTTTGCGTATCCCGATGGGGTATGTGAACTAACTGTGCAATATTTACATTGTCACATTTTTAGAAAGAAAGAAAAATACGTACCTAATTCAAAGCGTCTGAATAGTAAGTACAACCACGTTTTATAATGTATAGGCATATTTGTAATGTGCTTACCAATACCTTTCTTTTGATACCAAACACGTAATGATTATCTCAGTCAAATTTTTTTTGAGGTTGGAATCTGAGGTATTAATTCCGATATAGATAAATGTAGATAAAAATTATATAGCCTATATCACACGTGATATTATTACGAATCTTTTGACACCCCATTCCATACTTACATACATACATAGACTGCCAAAAACATTACCCTTCCTTTTGGCTTCGCCGTAGTCGGGTAAGAAAGAAGAGCTTTAAAATCTAAAGTATTTTCATAAAGTTTTAAAACTTATTACGGCACTAAAGCCTGTCCTGTGTTAATTGAAAATATTCATAAGAACGGCTGATGTGCTTCATAGACTATTCATTTAATTTTTTTATTTATTTTATTTATAAGTCGATCAATTCTATTACTTTTAGGTATATCAATATTGCGTTTGTGGCATCGTTTTGTGATCATCAAGTCTATTTAATTATGAAATCCCCATTAAGGTCTATAAACTAGATTAAAAAAAACATGGGTGGGTAATTTATGAATCTACAAGCCGTAAGGTTGGATGCCATAAGGCTCGAGAGCAAATCCATAAAACTATGCAATTTATCCGTGAGAATGTTTATTCGTCTGCGTGAATGGTATCATATAACATGGGTCAAGCACGGTGACTGATTAAATATTGTGTACTAATGAACTGTAAAATGTCTTCGGGATAATAAGGAAGATGCGTACCTCGCTTGTGAAGTTATGATATTTATTTCGCTACCGAATAGTTTCTTTTATACAGTATGCGTAATACAATATAAAAAAGCTTCCTTTTCTTCATTCTTAAATCATTGGATCATAGAGCCCTCTTAATGACCATTAGAAACGTAATTATAAAAATACTGCTTAGTACATTAATAATAATAAATAATAAATTGTATTTATTTTCTCTCATCACAAAGGTACACAGTTTAGGAAATAAAAGATATTGATCAGACAAAATTCCTTTGTGAGATGCTGGTGTCTATGGTAGGAAAAGAATCCTGTGTTACAGATCACCAGGCTCCCACCTCCTGGACATAAATTTGGATCACATTGCTATGACAAGTACTTAGTCTATGTTGAATATAAAACAAAGATAAAATATAAATAAATGCAAAACAAAATGTGTGTGAGCGTGCGATTGTGTGTGTGTGTGTGTGTGTGTGTGTGTGTGTGTATGAGTAAGTGCATGTATGTATGTCAGTATGTATTTTAATAAATAGATAGATGTGCTAGCTTTGTTATCTCAGTGGCACAAGTAGGTTTTCTATATCGTCATAGGTTAGGTTTTGTAGCCATTCTGTTAATACTTTTTTTTAATTTATATGTATTAAGGGGGTAAATAGAGAGAATAACATTAATTTTGTTATATAAGTACGGGCCTAAAAAGCAGTAAAATCGATGTGATAACGTTGTTTTGTAAATTAGGTCGTTTGATATCTTTTATATTGCCTACGTTTCCCTGCATTAGTTAGAGGATCGAAATTAGTTAGTGAGTGTGACTTAATAACTAGTCGAAAAATAAAAAGTTGCCTTACTGTAAGGACATTGGCCTTTTGATATAAGTCAGTTGTAGGGTATAAGAACGGTAGGTAAAGTGCCACCTTTAACACTGCCCTTTGGGCACGTTCTAGTTTTATCATAATGGATTTAGCAGCATCTCCCCAGGACGTAATGCAGTACATCAGTATTGACTGGCATAGGGCAAGATACGTTGTTAATTTTAATCGTTGAAAATTTAAGTTTTTGTCAATTACGATTCCTAAGTATTTGATTGTATCAACTAGTTGTAGTTCCTTGCAGGTACATGGAGAGGTAACATTACGGTTATAACATAGATGTGCCAAGATGGGTTCAGATGCCTCGGTATGCGGGTTCCTATTATTTGATCAGAAAGCTATGTATTTAGTCTTATCGACATTCAATGATAGGAGGTTGCAGTTGAGCCAACTAGTAACTCGATTTAGGCCCTCTTGTGCATTCCGATACGTATCTCGCCAAGAATCGCCATTAAAAATTTATACAGTGTCGTCTGCAAATGTGGCAATTTTTCCAGTGCTAGATATGTTTAATTGGCAAAGATCGTTAATAAATATTAGGAACAAGGTTGGCCCGAGAATACTTCATTGAGGGACACCAATGTCTATAGGAAGATCATGACTACGTACACCATCTACCTGAACACATTGTGAGCGATCTGTGAGGTAACTGGCAAAAAACTGTAGTTGCATTCCACGCACACCCATCCGATCCAGTCTACTAAGCAGTAGTGGGACAGAGACTGTGTCAAATGCCTTGGCTAAATCTAAAAAAAATGGCTAATACTTTTTTCTTTTTATCCATATTAGTGATTATACGATTTGTAAGCTCAAAAACAGCGTCATCGGTTGACTTGTTCCTGCGAAATCCGAATTGGGAATTCGAGAGCAAGTCCTTGGTTTCCAAGTACTTGACTAGTCTGTTGTTGACAACTTTTTCAATGATCCTTGAGAAGTCAGGAAGAATGTATATGGGCCTATAATTATTCACACAGTCTCTGTCACCGGCCTTATAAATTGGATGAACAAGTGCTCGCTTGAATGCTTTTGGAAAGATGCCGGACGAGAAAGCTAAATTACATAGATAAACAAGTGGTTCAACTAAAATACTTTTGTATCTTTTTATAAATTTGTTGGAAATACCGTCTAGGCCATTTGCGCAATCATTTTTGAGTTGAGATATAATTGAGTCTATTTCATAAACATCTGTCGGCTGAAGTACAAATGACTGCGATTGGGTCACCAGTTGATAGGGTTCATTCACGTTTAGTGTGTTTGTCGATTGCAAGTTTCCTCCAATGATTTTTCCAATATTAGTAAAATATCTATTAACTGCGTTAGCTGATTCTAGATGGTTATTGTTGGTTATCAATTCTAATGCTGGGATTCTGTTTTTATTAGTGTACGTGATGGTTTTAATGACTTTCCAAAGTTGTTTTATGTTATGTTTGGCATTGTTAATTTCTAATTTTTCATATTCTCTTTTGGCCTTTTTGATTAAAGAATTAGTGAAATTGCGATAGCGAGTATAGGTTAGTTTATGAGTTTCGTTATTTGGATCTTTTTTTGTCTTCTGATATAATTTGTCCCTATTTCTTATACCCTTTAGTATCCCCTTGGTAATCCATAGTTTTAGAATGTTTTACGTAAGGGGGTACGTCTGATTTTGGTGCAATATTCTAATTCTTTATTTAAGGTTGTAATAAAAAAGTCAACAGCGTTATTTACGTCACCCATTGAAAATATTGAACTTAGATTTATTTTATTGAGGACTTTGTCAAGAGTGTCGTAATCGACTATTTTCATATTTTTAACGGATTTTTGGGTATTGGGAAGCATATCAAAGCTAAGTATAACGGTGTAGTGGTCAGTTATGGTCGTATGTGCAACAAAGCATTTTGCAGAAAGTTTGGTTTTGAGGATGGCGTGGTCAAGACATGTATGAGTATGGGTTGGAATACAATGGGCAGGCAACATACCATGTGCGGCCAAAAGATTCAAATAAGATTCTGCTCTATTGTCTTTTATCATGGGTGCAATATCGATATTTATGTCTCCTGTAATAATTATATTTCTAAATGAAGCTAGACTGGTTAGTATATTATTTAATGATTCTAAGAATTTAGAAATGTTTTTTTCGCCGGGGCGACGATATATTGCAAGAATGACAGTGGTCGTGTTAATTTTTATCATAAGACAATTAACATCCTCGAGATGAGGTTCTGATATATTATAACTACTTGGGGACTTCGAATAAACCACTACCCCCTCATTTTGCGTCTTGTTGACTGTAGTTGAAGCGTGACTATAGCCTTTCAACTCCGGTATGCGATCGTTGTTATGTAGCCAACATTCAGTTAGTATGATTAAATCCCAAGCGACATTAGAGCTATGTAATAATGTTTCGAAGTGTAACATATTACAGTTGATGCTTCTAATATTTTGTACGATCATATTTAGAGACGAATTGACTGGATATAGCATGTTGGCGCAAATATTTTCAAGATCACAAGTAAAGCTTTCGGCTATTGATAAGCTATCCAATTCACAGTTAATCTGAGTATTATTGAAATCGAAGATTTGGAATTTTAAATATAACCTTGTCAAATTTGACGTAGAAATAATCTATCGTGTGTTTAATATTATATACAGCCCTGGGAGTGTCTCATTCAGTGTCTTTGAGGGAATGTACGATTAATATTCGATTTTTCCGATATAATTATTTAATAAGATTGTTCGTGCTTCAGACATCATCGGCATCATCGTCCAAGCATCTATGATTTTCACTTTGGAGCCCGTGTCCGCTTTATAATCTATACCATATTTGACAGAATAATAGCTCTTTCTCAGAGTTCAACCGATAGCGACTAGTGGGTTAGCGGCAGCCCTAGTTGTAGTGATGTGCCGAGTCGCTGTTTTGATGGATCGAGTCGACTCGAGTCAGTTTATCCGGTATTCGAATCATGACTCGATTCCCTGATTCGAGACCAGTACTCGAATTCTATGTTTGGTATTCGAATATTGACTCGAGTCCAGCTGGACTCGAGTCTAGAAATTCGAGTCCAGAATTCGAGTATGAAAATTCTAGTCCTGAACTCTAGTTCTTTTTGTTCTAAAATCGGACTCTAGTCCGATTTTAGAACAAAAGGGAAAAATGAAAAGCAGTTAACTTCAAACAGCGTGTAGGTTAGGTTAAGCCTTATGACACAACAATAATAAATCAATATTTTTTTTACTGGAATAGATTGAAGTTCTTGTCCTCGTTCACTGGCTTTCCATCTCCAGAACCAGAAGCTACACTTAATAAATCGGAATCACTTTGAGCGGGGTAGTTGAAGAATTGTCAATCTGAGTCGAGTAAATATTTATGAGATTTTTAGATGCTTTAACAAATTAGTTGTGTTTTTGAAATCTTTAAATACGGAGTCACAGTTTTTGCACTTTATTTTACCGTCGTCTACTTTCTCAAAAGACCTCCATACACCTGAGGGGTTTTTCGGCGCCATTCTAAAATAAAGTTAATTACAATCTAGTCACTTCACTTCTGGTATTAATAAACAATTAAATAAATTCACTCAGTAGATTTCAGTACTCACAATAACTGCTAACTGACACAAAATAAATAAATCAAAACAAAAAGATGCAGGTTCAAACTCGTTTGTATTATTAGGCACTTCATTGCTTAAGTAAACAGTTTGCGAGTACGAGCGAGTTAACCAAACTCGAATATGAGACTTGAGTCAGTTGGACTCGCATAAATAGAATCGAGTTAGCGAGTACGAATCGATTCTTCCTGACTCGAGTACCGGAATCGAGTCCGGCGTACTCGAATCAAAATAAATTGGTATTCGAGTAGACGAGTTCTAAGCAGGAATCGAGTCTGACTCGAGTCAAATCGTACTCGGCACATCGCTACCTAGTTGTCCCGAAGCATAATATTTTATTAAACCATTTCCTGTTTAGATTACTAAATTCGGACGCAATAGAATGTCATCATTGTAATGCATGTATATATGCCAATACATATGTATATCGTAAGTGTCACTGTTTTATACCTAAGTACATGAAAACATGCATAATATCAGATACCTACATATAGTCTAAAGTTTGCGTGGATTAGTCAGAAGCTTATTCTAAATACAAAATCGAAACTAAAAAAGCTTCGTAATAAACTCATATTATACAGGCGAAACCTTATAATGAAATGTAAGCTGCTGTTAATATTTAAAATAAGATATCCTTACTGTCGGTTTCTATCCGTATTGTATGACGTTTATTGTTGTAATGCCAATTTACGTCACGGCTAGGGCGCTGTCGTCTTTAGTTGACATAATTCAAATATTTGCTACCCACAATAAATGTTCGGACGTCTTAAATCTTAAGACTTATTGAACAAAACGTCGTGATGCATTTACAGTTTACATGAACTTTTGTGTGTTTAATTCTAAAATGAGTATTCTTGTATTAATTAATTATTTAAAGATTTGTGAAAGTGGTAGCGAAACATTATAAGTACTGCTGCGGTTACTTATTACGTGCTTAATTTTTGGAGGAACAACCTTTTAAGTTTTGGAGACAATTCAACTTCAATACAACTTGTAATAAAGTTCAATAGTGGATATAAAGTAAATTTTGGATAGAATATTTCGATGTCAAAATAGCGTCATAATTGTAAAGTTAATTTAGTGATCCAGAAATAGTGACTAAGTATTTCTTTGAGTCTTTTATAATTTTTGCCACAAAACCAAACCGCGGTGGGCATCTTTAATTAATATTCCCACTCTCCACATTCAATATTCCTCACAAAGTTTTCTTTAAAAGTAAGTGTTAATTAATGTCTAAAACATAATTACGGAAAGCAATCATGGTTTAGAATATTAATTAACCTGGTGGAAACTCGACGCCTATGACATAGCCTTTTGCCCGGAATACGGCTACTTTCCGAGTTTATTAGTTGCTTAACCTTAGTCGTCTGTCCCAGTATAAATACGTAAACATGACAATAAATGGTCTATTTGAACGGATTGTTTATTAATCTGCTTCTGAAATAGGTTTCTCGGGCAGAGGAGAATTCTTGATTTTGATGAAAGACAAAAACATTAAAGTGCATTAAAGTTATTCCGACAAACCATACTCTTAGAATTTAAATAACGTAATAAAAATAAATGAAACCCTATACATTTTTGGGAATACCTTTGCAAGCGCCATTAAACTCGACTCCAAAGATTCCCCCACATCCAAAGACCGTTTTTCCCAAAACTAACACCGCATACATAAGTCATCTAAAACTTAAGTATAAGGATAGGAAAGTCGCATTTCACAAGCGATTTCCTCTCGCCGCAATAACGCCAAGTCACAGTGGCAAAGGTGACCATTCGAAAACTAATAAATTTTTCTGGGCCTGTGAATTTATTTGGTAAACGGTCGAGATAAAGATGCGGCAGAGATACCTCAACACGTCCTTGGTCAGCAAACGTTGGTTGGCGTTCCCTTTCTTTTAATCGCGGTTTTAGTTTAGCTATTTTTAGTACCAGGAGTTGTAAGTGTAAATTTGTAATTTGTTTAGGGTATGCATAAAATCAACGGCTGTGGCCATAAGGTTCGGTTTTCGGGTTGAACAAAAACAATTAGGTATTTCTGTCATAAAATTCTTAGTAGCGGCATAAAATCTGGAATTGTGTCCGGTAGGCGGTCATAAACGTGCCCGTATTAAGTGGGACTTAACTGGCAAAATGTAGGTGCGTAACCTTTTAGCGAATTACGCCTATGTTACTCTAATTTTAAGTTAAGGGCTGCTTTAGCAATCTACGTTATTATATTGAATTTATTGTAGGTATGTGAAAAAAACGGCACGCACCAATGACTTTTCGGAGTTAAGTGCGTATTAAATTATTAATTATCGCTTGCTTACCGGTGAAGGAAAAATCATGAGGAAACCTGCATGTCTCAGAGTTCTCCATAATGTTCTCAAAAAGGCATGTGAAGTCTGCCAACCCGCACTTGGCCAGCGTGGTAGACTATGGCCATAACCTTCTCATAGTGAGAAGAGTCCCTTTATACAGTCCCAGCAGTGGGACAGTATAAAGAGCTGATGATGATGATGATGTGTATATAAATATTATTACCTACCCCATGTAATTCCGTGCGTGTCGTAGAGAGTACTATGGTAATGCACGAAGCTGATAGTATCGTTGCAAAGAGACGGAAAAGTTAACAACACACGCTTTATCTACTCGTGTGGCGTTGTATAGTAGTAGGCTTAATACTCACACTGTAATTGACTCACAGTGCTATTGTGAAGTAGATTAGGAGAAGCCTCAGCCTAGTAGTTGTCTGAGAAATGCTGTAAATAATATGAAAAATGAATTGATCTAAAACAAATTACCTATATTTTGTAGATAGTAGATATCCGCTTGTCCGTGTGGATTAAGAATACGGATTGTCATCACCCCATATCATCCCATGGGTGTCGTAAGAGCCGACAGAGGTAGCATATTCTCGTTTCAGAGTCATGGCTCAAACCATGTCTGCCATCAACTTCATATTCTCTTCCGGGGTTCCACCTAATTAGAAATGATCGCGCGGTTGGTGGTGGTGGCGGTGTTGCTATATACCTACGTGCTCAAATTCCTTTCCGTATAGTAAGCATCTCATCGCAACCACCACCCGCGAATGCCGGCGAGCATCTCTTTTTAGAAGTGGAACTGAATCATTCTAAAGTTCTTCTAGGTGTCTATTATTCTCCTTCGTTACGTATAAATTTTTTCCCTTCTTTCGAACAACTCCTAGAAACTTTAGTACCTTCTTACAGTCACGCAATAGGGTAGTTTCCAGGGTCAAAATAATTACATTTTATTTAGTCCGTATTTTAGATTATAAAAAAATATTGGACACGTATTTTTTGTTTTTTTCGATTAAATAAAAAATAACAAAGATATAGCCCATTAAAGTTACGTGTGACGTCATCTAGTGCTAATAAATGCAGCACGGTGTGACGTTATACGTAACTTTAATGAGCTATATATTGGTCATTTTTGGTTTAATTTACAAATAAAAAAGACGTATCGCTTATTTTTGAATAATCTAAAGGACGGACTTATAATTTTTTTTGTCAACTAGCAGGTGTTAAAATCACCCATTACAATAGGTGTAATGGGTGATTTTAACACCTGCATTATAAAACAGGATGATCATGCCACAACCCTCGAGCGTATTGTACATTAGAGCAATCTATCTATTCTTCCTCTCAATGCTACACACCATTTTCCAAACTCTGTACCTTCTCTCCTTGACCTAATTTTCGTTTCTTCCCCTACTTTTGTATCCAAACATGGTCAGTGCTCTGCAGATGCTTTGTCTTACCATGATCTAATCTAACTTTCGTACAAAATACGCCCACCAAAGGTAAAACCTAAAATTATAATGCAACGCAACTTCGGTGGGATGGATCGTTTGAAGCTCTGCGGGGATGCCCGTAACATTGATTGGTCTCCTTTGTACTCATCAGACTGTGTAGATAACAAAGTCCAAATTTCACAGATAAGCTAACTCACCTATACGACGAGCATGCACCAATCCGTGCCATTAAATTAAAGCATTTACCTGCACTTAGGCTGACTGACGAAATTAAAATTCTTATCTCAAAGAAAGCGGCTGCCAAGGCAAAGTGTAAATGTCGTCCAACCCCTGCAAATTTGGAAAAATACACAAGTGCCAGAAATCTCTGCAATAAGGCGTGTAGAAAAGCACAATGCCAACATATTCACAGTTCTGTTGAAAACAGAGACCCAGTTAAAATCTGGAAATTTATTAGAACACTGGGAGTTGGTAAGTCTCGCAATGACACAATCCCCAATGATATAAATATAGATTCGCTTAACGCGCATTTCACTGCTTCACCCAACTTTGATGGGACAGCAAAATCAAACACGTTACAAGATCTTTCACGTATCCCAACTCCCAGATATTCACCTTTTGTTTTCGAGCAATTTGCCAGTTGTGATGTTCCAAACTCTACCTGTCCTCTGTCATATCCTAAATTACTCAGTTACCAGCGGCGTCTTTCCATCAGCGTGGAAAGATGCACAAATAGTTCCAATACCTAAAAAATCCAAACCCTGTTCCCTTACTGACTTCCGTCCTATATCTATACTTCCATTCCTTTCCAAAGTCCTTGAGCGTCTTGTGCATACGCAACTCTGTACTTTCCTCTCCAATCCGGTTTTAGTCCTGGTCATAGTACTACCACAGCATTGGTTCATATCACTGATGAGATAAGGCTGGGCATGGATGGTGGAAAACTCACGCTGTTGTCCTTGCTTGATTTTAGCAACGCATTTAACACCGTGGCTTTCCACATCCTGCTTGCCATACTCCGCTCTATTAACATATCTCCAATTACAAGTAATTGACTGGTTTCATCGTTACCTGTTTGGACGCCAACAGCGTTTACGTGTTGATGAGTCGTACTCTTCGTGGTGTAATACAACTGTCGGGGTACCACAGGGTGGCGTGCTATCTCCGTTACTTTTCGCAATTTTTATTAATGCTATCTCCAAACAGTTACTTTCGTCCTACCACCTTTATACAGATGATTTGCAGATATATTCACAGGCACCACTAGAGTAAATTTCAACGGCGTTTTCTAATATTAACGCAGATTTGGCGCATATCTGAACGTGGAGCAAAAATTATGGTCTCAAGGTAAATCCGTCAAAAACATAGGTCATTCTAATTGGCAGTTCCAGGATGATTTCCAAGATCAATTGGTCACAACTGCCTCAGATTCAGTTCGATGGTAACATCTTACCAATCTTAGATAACGTCACAAACCTTGGCATTTATCTGGATAAAAGTTTTTTCATTGGGAAGTCAAATACAGGAGACCAGCCGTAAACTGTTTGCTTCAGCTGGGTCGTTACGTAGGCTGCGGAACTTTCTTCCCACCACCACCAAGATTGCGCTTGCACAATCCTTGCTTCTCCTTATACTCGATTATGCCGATGTCAGCTATCTTGATCTTAATGAGAACCAACTTGATAAACTTGAGCGTCTCCAAAACTTCTGTATTAGATTCATTTTTGGCTTACGCAAATATGATCATATATCTGATTTTCGATCCAGGCTCAAGTGGCTCCCAATTCGACTTCACCGGAATACTCATATCCTTATGTTACTGTACAATGTATTGTTCAATCCTAATACCCCCACGTATCTCAAAGAACGTTTTAAGTTCCTTCATGACACACATTAAAAGACCTTGAGGTCGTTGGTGGATCTGAGACTGCAGATGCAAGCACATACCACAAACTACTATGATAAATCCTTTGCTGTTCAAGCTGTCCGTCTGTGGAGTGCGCTGCCGGTCGAAATTAGGCAAGCTAAATCATTGAAAATATTTAAAAATTCGCAGAAATACATTCGCAGAAATACAGAAAGCATAAATTTAACAATGTTCTAATATAATATTACTCTTAATGCTATAGATTTTCAATGATTTGGAAAGAACCAAATCATTGAAACTAGTACCCCCGTACTAGTTAAAAACTGTATCACAGGCGGTTGGGTCTCTCTTAACAAATTTGAAGTTTGTAATTTACAATACAGCCATAATAATACGTAGTTAATAATAAACAAAATTGCCAATATAAAACTTATTTACTAATTAATATCTATATTATATAATAAAGATGGTCATGAAATATACACTATAATTGCGTGTCGAGCATTTTATTGAACTTACAGAGAAAATTTATAAAATTTATAAAATGCACTAAAGATGCACTATTTGTCAATGTAAACAAATTGTATCACTGTATTTTGTGGTCATATTATTATATGTACATATGTATATGTATTATACATATTTATGTATTATATGTAAATTGTATATAGATATGTATCATATGTACATTATGTATTTATTTATATGTTTAGCATCTATCATATCTATTGTATGTATGCCTGCGTATGTATGTATGTATATACATACATACATACATACATATCGTCACGCCTTTTATCCCCGAAGGGGTAGGCAGAGGTGTATTTCTACACCCACTTTTCACCAGATATACTTTAGTCCCACGAAATAAGGGGCGAGCCTATTGCCGTACCGGGCACATTGCCAGACTCCGTGCTGCTACTGAGAATTTCGTAACAGAAAAACCCATCCAAAAACTGCCCGATCCAGGAATCGCACCCGGGACCTCCCGATCCCACGCGCACATTTATGTCGCGAGACCAACGAGGCAGTCGTATAGGGTTTGATATCGAGTTTTGCGTCTCTACGCAAGGATGGTATTTGCATCGTGTATATAATAAAAACAATTTCTAGTAATCAGATACTTTAAGTCGCTACAAATCAAAGCTTTTTGTCTTTTTCAGTCTGTCCATCCTAAGGTTGCCTGTAAGACATCGCACTCTGCGATAAGGCCGCCCTTGTGCATTTGATATGTATCTAAATTTAAGTTATTCACACCGAATTTGTACCAACATTTGCACAATAAACCAATTATCTTTCTATCTATCATATTATGCAGAGAACAGCACTGTAAGAGAAGGAAAACTTGATACAAACCCTATACCAACCCGTTTGGCCAGCGTGGTATAGTAGGCCAATTCCGCCTTTCAAAGGAGAGGCCTAGTCCAGCAGTGAACTGTTAAAGGCTGATGATGAGGATGATCCGCTTATAACATGTAAATGGCTGGCTGGCATAAAAGTTCAAGCGATTCTCTTGCTGTTTAACGTTGCACCGAGTGTTGTGGCTTTAATCGTCCATGCAAGACGGGACGAAATTTTGTATGATCCACAATCAGTAATTGTTCTGAGTTGGGTGTTCCTGTGTCTGTTGAAAATTTGGTAAGTACTCTGTCTTTTAATTAAAAAGAGAAGGCGGCGATAGCCGAGTGGATATACCAACAGACTGCCATGCAGAGGGTATCGGGTTCGAATCCACGGCGCGCACCAATGACTTTTCGGAGTTATGTGCGTATTGAATTGTTAATTATCGCTTGTCCCGTGCCTCGGAGAGCACGTTAAGCCGTCGGTCCCGGTTGTCATGAAGATCTTTGACAATCGTTACAGGGCGTCAGTACCTTCTAAATAAAACTGACACTAGTCTAAACCATGGAATATCGCTGTCCCTTCGGGTTACGGAGGTCAGACAGGCAGTCGCTCCGTGGAAAAGCTAATATTCAGTCAAATCCGGTTAGACTAGAAAGCGGACCTCAGATTGAAACTGGGATAACGCTAAGAGAAAGAAGACTCTGTCTTTTAATACCATTTCATAAGCTTTTTTAATCTTATTTAGTTAATATAATAATGTGTTTTTATGATTATATATTTTGAGGTTATGAACTCGGTTTTTTTAAGTCTAAGCAATGATTACGATGTTTACCAATCCCAAAAGATTTAAATGATGACCATTTGGTGGTTAATCCTGCGCTTCAACTGATTGTGCTATAGCCAATTCCAGCATTATTGTAATACATGTTTTAGTCAGAGTTCAGTGCTCGGCATACGAGTCATAAATTATCTATTATAATGTTTATTTGAGAAGGTCAATCATTTAATATCTGTCTTACGGCCGAATCGATCTCTTCGACCTTCCTTTGAGTATCAAATAAAGCCAATTCCGTTTATTACTAACTACTATAATATAAAAGTATCAATACGTCAGACTCGATAAAAATGTAGATATTTATTTGCCTTTCATCACTTTATATTTTTCACATTGCGACGAAAATTACTTAACTTATCCGCTTGACCGCGCACAGTTTGAAGTCAATCCACTGAAGGAGTAATAAGTTTTATGCATACTTTGACTCCTATCTTACCTCCTGAGGGTAGGAATAAAAAAAAATAATTCTTCGTGTTCACTATCGGCATTGGAGGATACAATATACAAAGTTTGAAGTCAATCCACTGAAGGAATAATAAGATTCATTTCATACACACTTTGAACCCCCATCTTACCCCCTGAGGGAAGGAATTTTCGAAAAACAAATTCTTAGTGTTCACTATCGTCGTTTGAAGAACCTATATACAAAGGTTGACGTCAATCCATTAAAGGAATTAAAATTTTCATACAAATTTTGACCCCTATCTTACCCCCTTAGGGGAGGAACTTCCAAAGAAACAAATTTTTTGTGTTCAGTATCATCATTTGAGGAACCAATATATTAAGTTTGAAGTCAATCCACTGAAGGTATAATAAGTAACACACTTTAACCACTATCTTACCCTCTGAGTGTCGGAATTTTTAAAAAACAAATTCTTACTGTTCAATATCGACGTTTAAGGAACCAATATACCAAGTTTGTAGTTAATCCATTGGAGAGATTAAAAGATACATACAAAATTTGTCCCCCTATTTTATCCCCCTTAGGGGTGGAATTTTCAAAAATCCTCTCTTAGTGCTACCCTACACTCCTTAAAGAACATACATGCTAAAATTGCATTATAAAAGCAAACTTACGTAGTTTACGAAGGGAACAAAACCAATCAAAGTATTGCCAATTTTTATTCCATTAACCTCAACGTAGTTCAATTAAAAGAAGTGGCACTATCTCTTGATCCATCAGCCAAGATTATTACGTCATAAAAACGACTTACGCGCAACATTTATAATAATACCTACATCCAAAAGTTGTTTTAAACAACAACGTCACACACTAGCTTTTCTAAAACGTGGCTACACAAAGAATACAATGTTCTAGTGAAATTTGCAGCTTCAAGGAAAAGTCCTAAAAGGGTAAGTAGGCATTCGACAATGGGCTCCCATGTGATGAGGGCGTGAACCGATCGCATTTTATCGGCCACAATAACATTCCCATGGTATAGGTAGGTAAGGTTTTTCGAACTAGTTTGGGGTCAGCAAAACTCACCCTTTATTCGGATTTCTTAAAAATTTCGTTATTCCGGAATGTGTTTACGTTGATAATTTACAAATCTGTGTGCACATTTCAGTGAAATTTGCAAATCTACAAAGTAAGGACGTGTCAGTTGGCTGCAGGCGATTAAAACATTGAAGTGATCCAGAGATGCAACAGATAATATTTGCCTTATTCAAGAATATTGCGAAGTTAATAATAAAAATGTCTATGTTTATAATATGCGTAAATTCTTATTAAGGCACGCAGAGGCAATATTTATTTATTATTATTAAACGGTTTCTTATTATTCGTTTTAAACGGTTTTATTATTATCTCCTTTATTTATTATTTTTCTAATTAAAATTACATTTTTAAATATATTTTTTACCAAAATAAACACATTTAAAAATATAAAAATAACCGTGGGGTCCCACCAGCATCGGGCACAGGGTCCAAGCTGCCGGTGGTTAGGGCTCCAGAGACAGGAACTTCCTCACAATACGTGCCGTGTCCAGAAGTACTGCCTTCTGCATCAGGCCCTTGACCCAAGCACCCAACGCGAGCCTCTTAAGGTGACGGTCGAGGCTCTTGGCTATTAGACCATTAACGGTCACGACTATCGGCACAATAATTGCTGTGTTCACATCCCACATGTCGACAATCTCGTGAGCCAAGTCCAGATATTTAATCTGTTTTTCCTTTTCGGCTTTCACGAGATTCTCGTCATGAGGAATAGTGACATCAACAATTATTGCGAGGCGCTCTGATCGATCTATCAACACGATATCAGGCTTGTTGGCTACAACAGTCCTGTCCGTGATGATAGATCGATCCCAGTACAATGTGACATGGCTATTTTCGAGAACTGGCTCTGCTACATACCTGTAGTACGGTACCTCGATGTCTACAAGTTTGTACTTCAGAGCAAGTTGCTGGTGAATAATTCTGGCTACTTGGTTATGTCTGTGCAAGTACTCGCCGTTAGCAAGACGTGAACAACCGGAAACAATATGCCTGAGGGATTCACCAGGTTGGTGACAGGCACGGCAAATATTAGTAGTGCCATCCCTCAGGATATATTTCCGGTAGTTATTCGTCTTGATAACTTCATCAGCAATTGCACAAACAAACCCTTCGGTTTCCCCAAAGAGGTCACCGAAGCGTAGCCAGTTCACCGAGGCTAATAGGTCTACATCGGGTCCATAAAGGGCCCGATGGAACCTGCCATGAAGCTCCTTGCTCTGCCATACACGCTTGCGATCATCAGTACTAAGTACTACAGGCATGCGCCAGTTTTCCTTAGCCAACCTGAGCGGGGTGAACCCATTGTCTACCGCGAGAACATCTCGATGCATATCCACGTTCGCCCGGAGAAAATATTCTCTGAGATTGCACACCTCGCGATTGTGTAGGGTCTTGACATTCAGAAAGCCGCGACCCCCGCACTTTCGCGGGATGTACAACCTCATCACGGATGAACGTGGATGATGCATACGATATGCCGTCAACAAAGTGCGAACTCTTCTGTCCAGGGCGTCCAATTCAGACTGAGTCCACTTGAGTATGCCAAAGGAGTATACAAGAAGTGGCATGACCCAACCGTTGCAAGCACGAACCTTGTTGCCACCTGATAAAAGACTTTTCAGTACTTTTTTCAGGCGGCCAAAGAAACGCTCATGCAACGATTGCTTCATGACGGCTTCATTGATACATAAAGCCTGTGACATACCCAAGTACTTATAGGTATCAGTTAAGAGAAGCGTTCTTAGGTTAATGGAATCTGAGAGTTGGATCCCCTCAGATTCCACCATCTTGCCCTGCTTCACATGAATGACAGCACATTTATCCACACCGAACTCCATATTGACAGATTTACTAAAGTTTTGGGTTACGTTTAGTAAGTCTATTAATTGGGCCTCAGAGTGGGCAAGTAACTTCAGGTCATCCATGAACAGCAGGTGAGATATGACCTGACCACTTCTCTGTAACTTGCAGCCTAACCTTGAACCCTCCAGTAAAGTACTGAGAGGGTTCATGGCTAAGCAATGGTGCCACGAGAAGATAGACTTTTTGTAAACACACATTCAGGGCTTCACAACATTTTTTCAAACAGTTTTAGAATGTATACTTTTTGAACAGTCTTTGTTTTCAAAGCCTAATTATGCCACTATGTTTTTAAATTTATATTGTTAAATTTTACTGAAATAAAAGTATTTAATTTTGTGTTTGAATGGTCGAATGTTCATAAATTTGCCGATTTATATGTCATTTTACACGTAAGTTATTCTGTAAATTAAGGAAAAATAGAGTACCATGTATGTTAATGATAGAGTACATACATGTCACACTATTATGGCCATGATGTTTTTAAACCATAGATAAAATAAATCATTTGCTCAACGTAGCCTACCTATCCTAAAATTATTTACAATGAATAATATTTCAGATAACTTGCTAGAACATTGCATAAAAAATTCTAGGCATGGAGATTTTCGTTGGTCTCGCGGCATAAATATGCGCGTGGGATTGGGAAGAGTTGTCTCGGTTTCGATTCCCGGGTCGGGCAAAGTGTTATTGGGTTTTTCTGTTAGGAAATTCTCAGTAGCAGCACGGAGTCTGGTAATGTGCCCGGTACGGCAATAGGCTCGCCCCCTTTTACGTGGCACCTAAAAAGTTCATGGCGAAATGTGGGTGTAATATTACACCTCTACTTACCCCTTCGGGGATACAGGCGTGAGTCTATTAAAAAAAAGGATTTTACGTTGTCTGTGAATGAAATCGTCAGAATGATCTTAAACAAAATCCATTAAAAGTTACGGTACCTAGTCTACGGTTTTTAGGTATAAATAATTTTCTGCGTGACTAATAATTTGCCATCTGCTATTCTGCACCCGCTATTTCGAGATGCCGGCAGTGGGAAGAGCGTTGCGATCCTATAAACTTGTATTTCACTTTACATTTACCCCTTCTTGACGACTAAAAAACTTAATTTTGTCCTCTGATAAATGCATAATAAGCCCAAGAATGTAACATTTCAATGAACTGACGCCAAATGTTCACGTTCTAGACGTCAGTACCTCAAAACATTAATGATCCTGTTGACAGCACATAATATCGATAAAAACCTGATCCATTGACATATTAGTTTCCAATGACACGTATCTATGTACCTTCGCGCTCATTGGATTTGACATTATTTGTTTTTGACAGGACTATCGCTAAGTCACTAAGTAGAAATTATTTGTTTACAAAAAGTCTATGTTCTCGTGGCACGGACTATACTACACAAACATTCTTATTATAGATAATTTACACACGGACAAAAATGATGTCCTGCGCTGAAATTAATCTCACCCTCTCACCCCTAACGTTGCATTCAGTATCACTGACCATTAGACCAATACACTTTACAATTCCACAAAAAGGTAACAAATGCAGTCAAGTAAGCATGAGTGAGTTTCTTCTATAATGCAACTGTTCTATAAGCCAGATGGAATATCGATGCTGTGTTTACTAAGCCTCCACGGTAAGTACCAAAACGTTCAAAAACCATAAATGATTAGGCTGTATATAAGAAATGCTTAATGATATGGATGATGAAATTGATAGTGCTGCTATAAATTTTTACCGATATTGTTTAATAGCTTCTTTTGTCCAATACATTCAGTAACAAGTCTTAATCGAAGTAAGCCGTATTACTGTGGTGATATCCGATAAAAGCCGATCGAAACGTCGCGCGTTGGTGCAGAGAAAGATCCAAGATAGAATAAAATCCGTAGCAAGTAATATCTTATAATTTATTTATACCTTACTTGCTACTACTACAACAGGATAATACCTAATGTAACAGTATAATTCGTTCACTATTCGTGTGCCATGTACGATATGTATGTACATGGATACAAGTCGTAAAATCATCTTACAATGTATGTAGAGATCTTTGCTTCAATATACTTATCCACCAGCCTAAAGGGATCAAATAAAATTGCTATTATTATATCCTGTTATAAATGCAAGGGCTTTTATTCTGACATTTTTAACGCGCGTTCCGTCCTGAGTACGCCGTCAGTTTTTGTCTCTTGATGAATTGCTCTCGACGTCTTGGTCCCGACTGATTGATTACATTGTAATCTTGTTTGTGACTTGACTGATGTTGGAAATTGTATCAGTCTAGTTTTTAATATTTGATAATTAGCAGTCGTAGTTTTATGAATTGTTCACGTTGACAGCACTGGTTTTCCCTATGAATTTCCTGCGGGAATGATGGATCTAACTCAGCTATTTTTGTTGAGGAAGTAAACAAAAAAATATTTCGATATAATTTGAATGTTTTTCGCCTGAAAAACTTCATTTTAGTAAATTCATTATAAATGAGACACATGCAGTGGCAAGCGGCATGCGCGTGAATAAACATTTTATTTTTAGACAATTGTGGATTTCAAAAATGTGTTTTACAATGCATAAACAATGCATTAAGATACAGCGAAAATTCAATTACTGTAACAACCAGAGAACGCCAATTATTCAATCAATCATTGAATAAAATAAATTACGTACTCAATAAGTAGCTTAGAATAATTATCTCAGTAATGAATTTAATTAACCTTCAAAGTATGATGTGTATCACAATCTGAAAGTCAAAGGAATAGGTGAACTATTCATCATGGTTAAAACTTTCTCGAATATTCTTTAGTTTGAGAATATTATACGTCATGTTTGAAGGTTTTGTTCGAAAACAATTTCTTAATAAAATTACTATGAAAATATGTTGATTAACATAAGCCTTACAAGTGCCCAGTGTCTCCGTTCACCCCCTGAAATATTACAAAATTTTGACAAAATAAAAGTGTTTAATTTGAATCTTTTATTTTCGGTATATTTACATATATGTAGCTGTTTTTTGACACTAATATTAAAAAAATATTAATAACAATGCAAAGGTTCGCGATGAAAGTTAGCTATTACTTTAATTATGTAATTTATAAGCCAACTCTTGTTCCTATTGATGATTACATTTTAATGAAAATATGTTACTATAACATAGTTTTTCTTATGTTTACTTATTAATATTTAGATCAGCTAGCAAACAATTACAAAGAACATTTATTATTATTTATTAATTTCAGATAATAAATCCATGTATATCACATTCATATCATTTGATCATCAGTATGATATATCTGTCTAAGTTATATAATCTAAGGTCTAGACAGAGGCTAAAATTCTTCACATAAGACATTTTTTTGTCATCGTATGAAATAAAACGAATTAACATCTTAGGTTATTATTGCTATTTTCTGTACATTTTTTTTTATTGACACATTGGCGTTGGTGAATATGTTAATAAAATAATAATGAATAGAAATAACGTTATATACGGTTTTTACGATTGCTCTCAAAGATCTAAATCGTAAATAGTTATATTCAATTCTTCGCTAGAAATAGTTTCACACATTTTCGTCAGAAACAATTTTTGTATTATATGTAATGGATTTTCCTAAAGCAATTGTAATCGGCGCCGGACGTGACAAATTGTCTAGCTTGAAGCAAAACCTGTACACTTTTTATAATATAATAAATAAATATCAGAAGCCCGCAGTAACACCCCCGATATTGAGGTCTACTACTCCGCACCTGTGGGTCATAGCGTGGTGTTATAATATAGTCTTTCTCAATAAATGGGCTTTCACACAAAAATGATTATTCAGATCGAACCAGTAAGTAGTTTCTGAGATAAGGGCGTTCAATTAAACACATAAACATACAAATAAATTCATCAGCTTTATATTATAGTTATAATAACCTTTCGCAATAAAATGTAATAGATTCAATTAAGTTGGATAAAATTCAGCGTTGGTGACAGATCGGTGACTGTCTGTTAGCAAAACCACTTTAGCGATGTTATGATAAGGCGGTATATCAACGAAAGTAAGTAACGTAACAGAGAGGGGCTTTTTGGTTGTACAATGTGATTATTTGTAACAGAATAACATGACGCTCCTAAATGTAAAACTTTGGAATACAACGACAATATATGGTGTATGAGAGCTTTGTTGGTTAAGTGACGACTTTTCCGAAGTTTGCACATCTATAAATAGCCTAAAAGTATTGTGCGTGACAGAATTTCGACGTTTAAAATATCGAATACTTTCCTACTTTACCTCATATGACAACCACGGAATGAAAATGGTAATTATAATTAGTTCGTATGGTGACGCTTCGTATTCGCCTCACCACACGAACTAATAAAAACATTGGTATTTTCTAATCTGTCAAATATATAAAATTCGTCCGTTATTGACTAAATGACAGACAAATCTATTATTTCTTGGGGACCGTGGGGGTGCACTATGAGAATTCCCGAAATTGCCACGAGTTCATGCAAAAAGGGTAAAATTAAAAAAGTAATAAGCGGGCGTCCTCTAGTAGTTTTCTCTCATAAGTCTTTTTCAGTTAAAGTTATTCTCTAGATACCTCACTCGCTTACAGTTTTATTTTGTACTTAACGTAATTATACGCATTTGATTGGTTCTATGTATCCATTAGTGAGCACAGCCTTTTATTTTTATAAGCACGTAATCTAATAACAATTTTTATTTAAGTCTTTATTGTAATAATACTCTCGACGTCTTGGTCCCGACTGATTGATTACATTGTAATCTTGTTTGACTTGACTGGTGTTGGAAATTGTATCATTCTTGTTTTTCATATTTGATAATTAGTAGTCGTAGTTTTATGAATTGTTACCGTTGACAGCACTGGTTTTCCCAAAGAATTTCCTGCGGGAATGATGGACCTGACTCAGTTATTTTGTTCCGAAAGTGACCAAAAAAAATTTCATACATACATACATAGACTCACGCCTTTTTCCCCGAAGGGGTAGGCAGAGGCATATTAAACGCTGACTTTTCGCCAGTGTTTTGATCCCATGTAATAGGTGGCGAGCCTATTGCCGCTTATCGGGATATTTTGTTTGCCAGAGCCTCGTCCGTTGATCAGCAGGTGCACCACTTGCAGGTGAGGTTGGCTTAGGACCGTAAGTTCTTGGTGGAAACCCTAAAAAAATTTCGATGAACTTTAAATGTTTTCCGCCTGGATATGAATGGAATGACACATATGCAGTGGCAAGCGGCATGCGTGTGAGTAAACATGTAATTATTTGAAAATACTAAAGTAATCTAATAAAAATAATTATTTAAGTCTCTATTGCGTTACAGAAAAGCTAAAACAGATGTGAACATATTTTTGATTTTCATAGGTACATAATATAGCCTCGCTGATTTCAGCATGAACTGGGTCGGCTTGACTGGTGTAGTAGGTACTACAGTAAGAACATAATATCAACATAAAGTAACAGTGTCTACGTACTTTGTTACGTTTTGTTTGGTGGGTAAGAGTGCCGGCAGCCTCATTCTGTTTCCTTTCTTGCTTTTACCCTCATCCCGCTCCTCCTATTCCTTTTCCCATCCAGGCCGGCAACGCATTTGTGACTATTCTGGTGTAGTGGGTGTCTATAGTCTGCTGTATCTTAACGCTTACCATCAGATGATCCATCTACTCGTTTGCTTCTTATTACATTAAAATAAAATAAAGGAAAGTTATAGGAACTGTATGTTATAGGTCAGAAACCAAAACGAAAAATATCTATTAAGATTTGCAATACTAAAATATGCAGTAGCAACTATTACTCAGTTAATATAAAACCCAAACGGAGCTGGCGAAACCATCTGGATGCATTCGACAGTGACTGTGACTGGCCGGACATAGCATGGCGGAGATGCATCGCGATCCAAGGGAAGGGACTTTGCCGAACAGTGGAACACTTTTATAGGATGATGGTCCTTAATAAAGCAGGTGTAATCACGGGCTCAGCTTGACATTGATATAAAATTGAAGTGTGACACGAATGGTATACCAGCTATGTATTTTGCATCATAATAAAATATAATAAATATACTTACTAAGCATTTTCGTAACAAGTATTTTTGTTTTGCAATATGAGATACCTTCTGTGACATTTCTAACGTATGAAAATGTACGAAAAAATGTTTTATTTATTCGTATTTTTTTTCGTATAGTATTGTTTCATGTTGGCAACGAAATCTGAAAAAGGTAAAGGTTGTCTGACAGAATATACTATATAAGTATTAAGGTCACCTTTTGTTAGCGGTCATAGTATAAAAATTATGACAATATCAGTAGATCCCCATAAACACACTGATATGGCTTTGACCATAGTTCATCAGACTAGCCAAGTTCAGATTTGCAAAAATTACGTGTCTTTCGACTTTACTGACAACTCTCAGATATGCAAATTTTATTCATCTTTTCAGCGATAGTAAAAACAATCATTGAACACGCACTTAAATTAAAATGTCAGTGGCGCGATGCGGTACGAAACTAATAATTTTTGCGTAGCAGTCTTTGGTCAAAATGATATCGTTGTTTACAAAGAAATAGTAAAGCTTTAAATATGTTTTTAGTATGGGATATAATGGACAACTTGACCTTCTATTTTTGCAATAATAAGAAATCAGTGCAGACTGACTGCACACGATGGCTACCCAATCAATTACTCATTGCAGCTCCACAACTCGTCGGATCAAATCTTTTGTAGAGGAGCATATTAAACTAGCTTTCGCCCGCGGCTTCGCCAGCATAAAATTTTAATAAAGAATAGCCTATGTACTTCCCCGGGATTCAGACTGTCCATGTCAAATTTCATCACAAACAGCTCTGCAGATTAGCCGTATAGCATACATATTAACAGATAATACTTATAAAAATTACTTTTGTTTTCATAATCGTCGAACTTTTAGTAAAGATTAGTATGTAGGTATATTATTGAAGTTATGAAGAGCTTAATATATACCTACTGAATATAACAGCAGCAAAAATAAAAACTGAGAGCATTACAAAAAAGTACATATTATACTGTCCCTCCGCCCCGCTGTGCTTAAGCGCGCCAACTCATAGAAAGCGCTTTTAATGAAAAAGAAAAAATAAGGGAAAGCCTTACTGTAAATTAAAACTGATTTCTGCAATAAATCTATCAATATTTAAAACAATTTGATAACTACTCTAGAATAAGCATTGTAAAAAACATTTTTTTTTATGTTTTACTTTTTTATTACTATAAAAATGATGTAGTTAGGTTATGTACTAAAAGCTAAAAAGTAATTCAGTAAGTCCTAGCTACCAGATCGCACCAATCTTCTAATCAATCTGGGGTATTGATCAGACAAATATAAAATCGTTGGGCAAGTGAAATTTCTATCATAATGTTTACTCTGGATACGCTACGCCCAAAATTAAAATATTTTTTTAGTTAATTTTATTTTCAAGGCAGCGATAGCCTAGTGGAAATACCAACAGACTGCCATGCAGAGGGTATCGGGTTTGAATCCATGGCGCGCACCAATGACTTTTCGGAGTTATGTGCGTTTTAAATTATTAATTATCACTTGTCCCGTGTCTCGGAGAGTACGTTAAGCCGTCGGTCCCGGTTGTCATGAAGATCTTTGACGGTCGTTAGAGTCCTTCAGTACCTCTAAAGAAACTGACACTAGTCTTTACCATGGAAAATCGTTAACCCTTCGGGTTGCGGAGGTCAGACAGGCGGTCGCTCTGTGGAAAAGCTAATATTCAGCCAAATCCGGTTAGACTAGTAAGCGGACCCCAGGTTGAAACTGGGATAACGCTAGAAGGATGAGTTAATTTTACTTTCAAGGTTTTAGTTTTGTTGTTAGTTCTGTTGATACTTCTCATTCTATTTTCATAATGAGCCCTTTTCTACCAATCAAGCCCTGTCATTCGATACCCATATTGAGGGTATTTGTGGAAAATAGGTAATCCGGTCAACTGGTGATCTTTTAGTGTACCTGACACATAGATGGGCGGAGGCAATTGAGAACAAGGGGGAGGCCGTAGCGGTCATAATAAATAATTAATTAATAAATAATTTATTGAGACAAAAGTTTGTACAATAACACTAACACTAACATAACAATAACAACAATTGATAACATATGTATACAGGACTTATTTACCTTATTATATAGGTAGTTCCCTAATACTGGAAAATGAGGCAGTGCTAAGCTTGTCCGGGCTTTCCGTGTTGGACATACCTGGTAATGCCGTCGTTGAGTTGCGATATTAGCGCCATACTTCAATGTGGAATGTTTCCGAAGTACAGCGTGGAGCACAAAGAGTTGTCTTACCGTGAGAACTTGACTCTTCGAGTAGAGTGCTGCAGTGGGATATCTAAATGGCCTGAATGACATTACCTTCAAGACAGCTCTTTGTGCCCGCTCGACGTGTACTGTTAGAAGGTGGGTCTTCTTAGTACCTCCCCTAACATAAATGCAATACGAGATGAGAGACTGGCATAATGCTACTGGCATAAACCGTCTTCAAAATTTTACCATCTGCAGAATTTCGTAGCCTTTTTATTACTGATATTAGTTTACGTACTCTAGATGTAAGATGTTCAATATGAGGCTTCCAAGTCAGTAAGTTATCAATATGAACACCAAGGTATTTTGTATTGGTACATCTTGTAAGACATGGACATTCGCATCGAGAGGACATCAGATCACTACAAGTATGAGCTTTGAGGGCAGGAAGATCTGAGGAGGGCAAGGTTGAGGACTGCAATGAGAATGGTATGTATACCGTTTTAGCAAGATTTAAGGTCAACAAGTTATTGGAAAGCCAACGCAAAACAGTGGCCAGAACTTCTTCTGCATATTTTTACGTTTCAGCCCAATTTGTGCCATGTATAAGAAGTGTCGTATCATCTGCGTAAGCAAATAGGGTACAATTTAAAAGAGATAATTTACACAGGTTGTTTACATAAATAAGGAACAGTTTTGGATCTAAGATTGAGCCCTGGGGTACGCCATAATTGATCGGTATGCTATCACTAACGACATTATCTATTTTTAGGCATTGTGTGCGGTCGGTTAGATAATCTTTAAATATTTTATATGTGTGGCCACGAACACCTAGAGATTCCAATTTTGACAATAGATATGGGACAAACACAGTGTCAAAAGCTTTGGAGAGATCTAGGAAGATGCCTAGGCATTTGGACCTCTTGTCCAGGTTTTCCACAACGTGATCTATTAGAGAGGCCACAGCATCCTCAGTAGATCTCCCTCTTCTAAGCCCGTATTGATTGGCAGATTACAGTTTGTGAGATTCTAAATATTTAACCAATCGATTGTTGAGTATCTTCTAATCAGTATCTAATATTTTAGAAATTATTGGTAAAACAGATATTGGCCTGTAATTGTTGACTTTGTGTTTGTCCCCACCCTTAAAAAGAGGGTGTACCAAAGCTTCTTTTAGCACTCTGGGAAAGCAGCCTGTGGTAATAGAAGCATTGCATATATGGGTGATGAGCGGCACCATAACGGAAAGACACGATTTTAGAAGCCTAGGTGAGATGCCATCCCAGCCCGCAGCAGCATCCGAGCTCAGATTAAGAATATATCCTTCCACCTCAGCTTCGTCTGTGGGCAGGAGTACTAAAGAGTTGGAAGGAAATGAATCGCGTGGTTTTGGAGGATTACTTAATGGTAATTGAAATTGTTCAGCCAGATTTTTGCCTACATTTGCAAAAAAGTAATTTTAGATTGATAGACGTGGGATCTTCAGGTCTACATAAGAATTCAGTAAAATGTGTCAAAGTTTTGCTGGTACAGGTGATATTTTTTATAACCTTCCAGGTAGCCTTCGGGATGTTGCTTCCAGAAATTCATTTTTTTCATATGCTATTTTAAGGTTTCTTAGAAGTTTGTTGCAAAAATTCCTGTATCTTTTGTAGGTTACTTTAAGTATATCGTTATTAGACTCAAGAGTCTAATAACGATATACTTAAAGTAACCTTTAAAGTAACATTGCAAGCAATGATCTACGAGAAAGTTTGTCCCTATTGCGAATACAACGCAGCAGACCTTACGTAATCCATGGCTTAAGGATTCTACATTTGGAAGTTATATTAACTGATTTCGAGTGTTTTTTTATTATAGCAGCAATACTGGAAACTACTAGTTCAGTGGCTGTGTTTGTATGGTGAGTGTATGTTATGGCGCTAAAATCCGTAGAGAAGATATCAGCGACTACTGATGGATAGTCAGAAACAGTTTTAGTAGGGTTAGATTTAGGGGAAATTACGCCGCAGTCTATGCTAGTAAAAGTGGGCTTGTGGTCGGTTATATAAATGTCAAAAACTAATGTGACATATTGGTGATCTGCTTTTACTATCACGTGGTCCAAACAAGACTTGTCGCGTGTGGGAAATAGATGTGAAACCAAAAGTCTATGTAAAGCAATTAAGTTTAGATACTCATTGGCTGAAGGACTTAGATTTTGCGGTGTTATATCGATATTTATGTCACCCATAATGAGTAAACTCTTATATTTTGATAGAGATGTGAGAACGTTATTTAAGTCATCCAAAAAGTTGTTGTAATTTTGCACGGAGGGCGAGCGATAAATCGAAACTACAGCAGCATCCTTCAAAAGACAAACCAAGCAACTAGCATCCGGCAACTCAGGCTCTACGATCGTATGAGATAATGCAGTTTTCACGAAAATTACAACGCCATCATTTTGATTTTTATAATTATTAGTATTGTACGAGACGTATTCATCCATTACCGGTATTGTTACTGATCTATGCAACCAACATTCAGATAGAATAATTATATCACATGAGGTTGTTATGCTACGCAGGAATGCCTGAAAGTTATCAAAGTTGCGGTTGATACTGCGTATATATAAGTGTATTATATTCATAGATGTAGTTGAGAGATTCAAATACTATGCGTGTGACTCAGGTTCACATAGGTATGATTGACTGTTAGCAAATATATCAATTTCGTCAATTATTCCAGTATCGAACATTGTTATTATATAAAATCACACATTTGATTGGACTGAGAGAGGTTATTGAAGATAAGGAATTTCGTATGTGTTTATGCACTTGTGGCAAGATAGCACAGTACAAACACAGCCCACTGAAGCCAATCCCTTTATTGGTGCTAGAATACAAGGCAAACATAATGATCAACCACTTATTAGATTTAGGAGTTAGTCGGTTAAGGAGTAGTAATGGAGCAAGTATTATAAGATATTTGAATAATAGATTTATAAGTATTTTATGTAGGCAAATGTAAAACTCTTTATTATGTGTAGTATATTGTAAGAACAAGGGACATATAAAGCACTGGTTTAGAAAGTTAGTTGTATTCATTTTATACAATAGTTTGCACGAGGTACCAATTAGAAACGTATTTTAATAGAATATTTTGTAGCCGTTAGAGCGAACTGTAGCACGTAATATAAATAGTACATTAGTTACTCGGTTATGTGTTTTATTTAATAGTTCTCTGACGTAATTATATTTAATTACATCTATAGGATCTGTGCACAGTCGCTGAGACCATTTGAATGTCTCTGTGTAGGGGGGGTAAAGTAAATATTTACTGTTTAACGTCTCATTGATATACCACTTATTTTGATTATAAGGTATAAACATGCATAGACAATACATTAAATTGTGACGCACATAGGCGCGTACATATATAGAGGATGCGAAAGAAATACAAATAGCATGCATGGAAAAAACAACGACATCAACCAAGTTAACATAATATAATAGTAAAGAAAAGGTATGCCAGTATATCCAGTTAATACTAACGAAGGTAAGGGTCTTATCTTTAGCAAGTAAAGTTTTGAGGCATTCTTTTGACTTAATGATATCTATCATCCATCCCTTCGCGTTCTCTAAGAAATATCTTTCCATTTTGGGTCCAACAAAACTTATACTTATGAGTTTTACTGAAGTTACGTGTCTCATAAAATAATTGACGAATGCTGTTGGGTAAATGTTCGGCCACATATATAGGCATGATTTTCCCACTAGTACCGATGTGTAATGTATTTAATTTTTCGGTAGGAGGCAGGTCTTTGTTGAAAGTACGTGTGGCACTGAGCACTTGCTGTTTCAGTGTAACGTTTATAGATGCCGCAACTATTGGTCTCGTGGAGCCTTTCTTGCCAGGGAGGCGATAAACATCACGCAAGTAAACTGGTTTCACAGGGGTTGCCACGGCATCACAGGTTTTAATGACGATTGAGGTAAGATCATTCGTAGTCTCTTTCTCGTTTTGTGGTACGTTTCTTATTTCAATGCTGGAGGGGCGACTGCTGAGCTGAAGATCATTTACTTTGCGTTCTAGCTCCAATATATACTTGTGCTGTTCCAATTTCTCCTGTTCGAGTTTAAGAATTGGTTGCCTCATATCTTCGTACCCGCTGTTCAAAAATTCTATGCTTTTTCAATGTCTTTATTTGTGTTTGGACAGGTCAGTTTGGACATGGCGAAAGCCTTTGACAGGGTCTGGCACAAGGCACTTTTGTCGAACCTTTTAATGAAAAAAATCGAGAATTTATGGAAATGGTATCCAGCTTTCTTTCGGAGCGTAGCATTAAAGTCGTAGTTGAAGGTTCATGCTCTGACCATAGGCCCGTGAATGCTGGTGTCCCTCAGGGCTGTGTACTATCGCCAACACTGTTTCTTCTGCATATCAATGATATGATACAAACCAGTGACATACATTACTATGCAGATGACAGCACTGTTGACGCTCTGTACCCCGGTAGTGCTAAATTACTATGCAGATGACAGCACTGTTGACGCTCTGTACCCCGGTAGTGCTAAAATCTCTCAGGCACAAGTCATTGAGTGTCGGAACCAACTTTTGTCTTTAACGGAAACCACACTCGACCTGGTCTCCGATTGGGGTCATCGTAATCTGGTCACTTTTAACCCCAAAAAGACACATTTTTGCGCGTTTACTGCAAAAAAGACCCCCTTTATCGATTCTCCAATATTTCAGAGCACTTCCCTTGATATTAAGCCGGTCATAGGGATTCTCTGAGTCGAGATAACGCGAGACGTCCAATTTCGCGGTCATCTGGAAGATAAGGCCAAACTACCTTCCAAAAAACTGGGTGTCCTCAATAAAACAAGAAGATGCTTCACATCAGTGCAGCGTCTCTTGCTTTACAAAGCTCAAAATAGGCCCCACATGGAGTACTGCTGCCATCTTTGGGCCGGGGAACCACAATACCAACTTCTTACATTTGACCGTGTCCAACGTCGAGTGGCTCGAGTCATCGATGACGCGGTCGTTACAAACCGGCTCGACCATCTTGACCTGCGTAGAGATGTTGCGTCTCTCTGCGTTTTCTATCGTATGTACCATGGGGAGTGTTCTGAGGAGTTGTTTGGTCTGATACCCACTACAGAATTACACCACCGTACAACACAAATTAAAATTCCACCCTCACCACCTTGATGAGTGGCGTTCTTCTACCGTACGATTCACACGCCATTTCCTGCCTCGTACGACCAAACTGTGGAACCAGCTACCTGCCGCGGTATTTCAAAACCAGTTCGACATTGGAATCTTCAAGAAGCGAGCATATTCCTTTTTAAAAGGTAGGCAACGCACTTGTGATCCTTTGGCCATTGCAGGTGTCTATGGGTGGCGGTGATTACTTACCATCAGGTGACTCGCTTGTTCGTTTGTCTTTAATATAAAAAACCGCCATTTTGTGGCGGCGGCCATCTTGGATTTTTCATAGTGAGCTCTATTTTACCAATCAAGCCCTTTCATTCGATACCCTATATCATATCAATCTGTCATCAGGAAGGGGGTAATTGCCAATTACTAAATTTGACCCAAACAAACAAATAAATAAATGCTGCCGCAGACTTCTGTTTAGAAATTTTTAAGATAAACAATATCACCGCACATTATCTTCAAGTAACTTTAACGGTTTAGACAACGCACGCGAAGATAGCTTTCAGAGCTCAGGATTTTTGCCGACTTACTTTTCCTTATTAATATAAGGAAAAGTATCAACTAAGTCGGCAACTTATACAAAATCTTTGTAAATTGTAGCCTATGTATTATTCTGATGTATCAACTATATCACTGTAAAGTTTCATCCAAATCCGTTCAGTAGTTTTTGCGTGAAAGAGTAACAAACATCCATCCATACATCCGTCAATCTATACATACATCTTCACAAACTTTCACATCTATAATATTAGTAGGATAACGATATGAAACTTTTTATTGCGGTCACTCTCTCTATTTCAGTCCATTTACTAGTCTACAAAAAAGACAGTAACTTAGTGATAGCAACCCAACATACGCAATCATGTGACCAGTCACTTGCATGTACCATTTTATTCGATTATCAAATGGACTGCTACATAATAGAACATAGTCTTCCACCAACTGTACAGATTGTACTCCAGTGAAAACAAAACACCAAAGGTACAATGAAATTAAAAAGAACTAGCATCGCTTATAATTTTATTGCCGAATAAATTTGATTGTATACGTACAATCACGATAGCAACTGAATGCACAGGAAAACGCCTCAAAATGAAAACAACCAATCAAACACCTACGTAGAATTTAAATAAGCAAAGTAAATAAGCGTTAATGAAATCGAAACCGGCCAAGTGCGAGAATAACTCGCAAGCCGAGTGTTACCAATATGTACCAATATTTGAAGTGCTGATTGCCGGATTAAATGCGGATACATAGCCTTGTGCTACTTCCATATTTCTGACGTAATGTGCGCTCCTTACTCTATCCGCCGCTTGCCTGTTTTCGTGTCAACGTAGCTTGTGATTGCTTAGGCATACGTTTTATGGCCCGAGATGAACTGTGTATCAACTGTTTGTGATATTTTTGTTTCTGCGTATATATTAGTAAATGATAGAAGAATACCACATTTAACCTCAAATAAACTTACTACCCTGCTAGAGTTCAATGTTATTGTTTAATGTTGTCAGAAACAAACATTGTATACATGGTGGTCGTTGAAACGACGCTGGTTGTTTTTAGAATATTATATTCAAACTGTAGTTAGTTTGGAACAACTGTAGAAATAAATTGCCTCCGGTGTTCGATACTTGTTCGATTAGATACCAGGAATATATCGAATCGTTTATACAGGTCTGCATAAGACAGCGTCCACTAGAAAACAGAGAAAACAAAACATGTAACATAAATATGAATATTTATGTTTATTTTATTAGCTGAGATGAGAAATTGAATATTCATCTGGATATTAAGTTTTCCCGTTCTCATCGCAAGCAGATCATGGCACTAATGAGCATTTGTCTGCTAAAGCTATGAATAAACTTGGATAAGTAAACTAAAATAAAAATCTATACCAATCGTATGTAAAAATCTCCTGATGGTGAATGTTATGCTTAACTTTAACGTAGTGTTACATGATATGTTCGTGTCGGAAAGGTTCAACGTCACTGTGGTTATCGCAATGCACGCAAGCTTCAGCAATCGTGCATTTAGGTAAATAAGGATCTCTTGGTTTAAAAGAATATTACTGTTCGGCTCGTCCGCTCAAACATAAACCTTAACAATCTTAACAAGTAATAAATTTTGCAACTACTATGACTGTGTAATATCCGTTCAAAATAAAGAATAATTTAACTACAACTGCATACTCAACAAAAGTATCAGAGATCATCAACGAAATTTATCAATCCGCTTTCTTGGCGATAGGCTGCAAAATATCCGAGTGAAACGAGCAAAACTCGCGAGAATAGTTAATAATTACAAGAATAAAACGAAAGACAGAAGCTGTGGCAGATTGATCACGAAATAAATTTAAAATGTCTGTAGTTTTTACGATCTAACAGACAAATTAATTTCTTGTTTCTTCGGTGTCAGATTTTGTTGTCTACGTTTTAATACGCTTTGTTTATCGAATATTTTAGTTCATTGAATTATTAACCAGAATTTTGGTAATAGAGTGTTGGTGAAAACTAGTTATTTTAGTATTGATTAATCGTTCATTTTAGCCTGTGCATCTTTCCCGGCGCGGTCGTGGGAAAGTATGCTAAGTCGTCCACACGATTTGCGTGGTCCCCTCTCTGTATACCTTCGTCGTACAACGTAGTGGTTAGGTACCGAACACCGTAGCGGAAAATGACATGCACCTCTCTGCCCACCCAAGTGGCAAAGAATTATCCCGTGGATTACCACTATTAAGAACAGCCTTTGAAAGTTTGTTTTTATTAAAATAATAAATAAATATGATTAAAGTGAATATAATCAAATTTATTTTAATCTTATTCTATAATTGACTACACAACGTGTATCAGAATTAAATATAGGAAATGCATTGTATTCCTTTTAACAAGAAACCGTTCCATTCCAAGCGCTGTTCACAAAGGCCCGTATTTTACTAATCACGCCCGAATGAGGCTCAGATAAAGGTTCCAAGATTACACATACATAGCTACAGTGGCACTCAGTAGCAACTTATTAATTACGTCACAGGCACGATTACAGATGAAATGGAATGTCTTAGGCATCTTACTCACACGATTTAAGATACTGATTTTGTAAAGTTCGCGCAACTTTTTTTGTTAGCGTAGTAATTTGCGTTTTTGCCTCGCTGCTTGATAGTATGCCAGTTGTGAGCTTGAGATAGGGCAATACTTTGTCTGATCGATTCTTATATTATAAAGCTGCAGAGTTTGTTTGTTTTTCTTTTGTTGATATCGCAAATGTCAGAAACTACTTACTGGTCCATTCTGAATAATTATTTTAGAGTTGGATAGCTCATTTATTAAGAAAGGCTTAAGGCTATATAACATCACGCTATAAGCCTCAGCTGCGGGACAGTAGCCTCATATAACGCGGATATAACTGCGGGCTCACCTAGATTACCGATAAAATTGTCCTTTGTTTGCATCTTTGTTAGGTTAACCGAGATAGCTCACGCACTGTCCGTCATAAAAAGACAACTTTAAAAAATAATGGTCCATTCTAAAGAATTATTTTAGAGTTGGATAGCCCATTTATTGAACAAGGCTTTAGGCTATATAATATCACGCTATAATCTGCGGGACAGTAGCCTCATATAACGCGGGTATAACTGTGGGCTCACCTAGATTACCAATAAAATCGTCCTTTGTTTGCATCTTTGTTAGGTTAACCGAGATAGCTCACGCACTGTCCGTCATAAAAAGACAACTTAAAAAAAATAAAGGCCATATTATAATTTAGCCACTTTCATTTCAGCGCGCTCAAATTATTTGTAAGCTCGATTTCTAAAATAGGAATTCGTAACTTTTTTGACCTACTGAAGTATTGATTCAAATGCCACGTGGGCGCCAAGAGATTCCGTAATATAAAATACATTTTATTCATCCGTTATTTTAAGGTAAGTAGGTTTCAGAAGGTAAGTAAATTAGACCAAGTGGGTCAAACCGAAATTACCTACTATCTTATGTTACCATGTTAACAACTATAATGTTTCCTTATTATATTTAATAAATATTACTGAAGAGTGATGGTATAATCCATTCTAATATTATAGATGTGAAAGCATGATTGTTTATTTGTTCATCCTTCTTTCACGATAATATGATTTTTGTATTTAATTTTCCCACATGTGCGGAGCTGTTGGCTTCATCAGGATTGGCTGATGTGATTACCACAAGCACTGTGCCATAAGTGTTGCAGAAGGAGAAAATTATAATCAACTAGGGGTAGCCTGCGGCTACGACCGCTCTTTATTTAATTTTAATTTAACCTTTTTTGTCCCATACCGTGGGATTCCCGAAAATCCTTTCTACAATATATAAATTTCAGATTCTTGTGTCCAGCAGTTTTGTCTGTGTATTGTCTGTCAGTCAGTAACGCAATTTACTATATACAGATACTTACCATACTATCTACTTATCTTTCTATTTATCGGTTGTGCGGCTGTACAATATGTTTTAGACGTATATACGCTACACAATGCTATAGTATGATATAACGGTTTTATTCGATTCTTTCTCGAACAATGGAAAAAAGGTATCTCATCTCTTTTGTGTGACAAATAGTACGTACGTCTTTAGAAATTAGATTTGTAGTACACTCAATAGCAAATATTGTAGCAAAATAGTAAGTTTAGGGGTAATCTTAATAATAAGGAAGGGTTGATGGATGAATGTTTGTAACCTTTTCGCGCAAAAACTATATTTAAGAATCTGGTAAAAATTTCCAGGATAATGAGCTTCTATGATGCACATAAAGTTAGCCATAATTATACAGAGAAAGGCTTATAGAAGCCGGCAAGTCACCGTATAAACTAATGCCGACCCGGTCATCAACCCCTAACTATCCAGCCAATGTAGCTCTTACTCGTTAGACGTTTTCTCCATTTAAGGACCTAAACTACCTATAATTAAACAGTACCTTCTGAGAAATACAACTAATTGTCCCATCGCACCGTTCAATTTACGTTTCCAGTAAACGCTATGAGAGTTAATTATCAAAGTCCTTTTTCTTATCTCCCCAATACTTTTAGAAGCCGACTGTCTAACACAAAGCAAATTGCTTATACTCGATAGCTGTGGGAAAGGGCGCCGAATGGCCCATTTCCTGAAGGAGCTTTATCTTTATCTTTGCTTAGGAAAGTTGGTATGTAATGGACTGCGGCGCAACTATCGGGCCAACGCTCTAGGCGAATCTCTTCTGTCTTTCTGTAAGCCTTGCTTGGATCGCATATGTCAAAGGTTAAACCTTAATGGGCTTGCTGTAATGAATACTATCTCCGATTATTTATTTGCATTTAATTCACAGTTCAAATTATGGTTTCGTGTCTACCTACCTATTGCATTGATATGATGCATGATATAGTTACATATTAAGAGTGTAAACAGAAACTATGTGTCGCAAAATACTTGACGATTTTATAAAAGATAAACATATAATAACTGAACTACTTTGTGAAAACTGAATAGATTTCCATTTCACAAGAAGAATTTATTTAGGTATGCACAATTTTGACATTGCGATTTTCAGACAAAACTGATAACGACAAAAATGGTTATAAATTTTATATCGTCATTCATTGAAATATTACCAAAAAGTTCTCATATAAATTTTAATATGATATATATTAAGTTTCAGTATTTGTAATTTATATGTTCCAGAATTCTTTCTACAGTTGATTTGTATGTCAGAACCCTCGCCCTGTAATACGAGTTTAAGTTTTACGACAGTGACTCCTTGGCCGTAACGATGTTATTATTATGCTGATGGCATTGAGCCGATATTTGGATGCCGCTATATTTTTTCCTATCACTCTATCTTGGGGATCGGCTGCCATAAACTTCTGGGCGGCCTCAGCATTCGGATCAAAGTGTATTCAAAGGATCTTTATTTCACTCGCTATAGCATAACCTTGTGTTATGTTATGTGTAGCTGAAGGTTACAGAATTTTTATTTGCTCATAAATCATATTTTACAGAGGGGAACAACACCGTGCTAATGTAATATAATAAGTTATTGGTTATTCCACCAAGTTCAACACAAATATATTAGTTTATACAACTACACTGTTAACGCATAGCGCTAATAATAATTAAAATAAAGATTAAAATATTATTGTATATTACATCAGAATATTATAAATAAAAGCACGGATAATTATGGAGATAATACCAAGAAGAATATTTAAATAATTTATAACAGATATTTGTTATTCAGGTTACAAATAACTAGAGTACAATATATTTATCACACGGTTTTGCGCAAGAAACGAAATCGCAATAACGTACCCGGTGTTAACTTTCCCATGGAGAGATCGATTAATGGATGGGGTACTATTACCGCTATTACGTTCGCAACTCATCGTTATTTAGTAGCTATATTAATATCTTTGTTCAGTTTTCAGCTTTTAATTATGGTGGTTTTCTGGTTGAGTACTTTAGATTGTTGTGTAATTTGAAATTTGATTCGCTATGAGTGAAATTTCTTGCTGATATTGCATCGAAGACTGTGGGTTCAATATCCATATGGAACGAAATTTTGTATGATCCCAAATAGTAATTAGGTATTACTAGTCTGTACGTGTTTTCCTGTATATTCCTAATTATAGTGACATATATACTTATTCGTTTCTGTGGTAGTGAGAAAGTCACTAATCAATAAATGAATGTCCTATGCGCCTAACTCGTACTAAAAATGGCATGACATAAATAGCTTAGGTCAAACCAATGTAATACCATGCTGCATATCACAAAATATTTTTTTATGTTCCTTATTCCTCATCCCACTTCTTCTTCTATCCCTTTTGCCAACCCAAGGGGCGCACTTGTGATTCCTTTTGTGTTGCTTGTATCCATGGGCGGCAGTAATCGCTTGCTGTCAGGCAATCTATCTGATCGTTTGCTGCTTAATACATAAAAAAATACTCAATAAGATAATTATAAATACAGCACAGAAATACATTGTGGTATTTAATGCCAACAACTTTAATTAGAATATAATTTTAAAGATTACGAAATTTATCTTATTATGTCACTAAGCTTATCGTCTTTTGTGTTTGAATGTAATATAAAAGCGATGCCACTGAGTAAATAAACTTCAAAATATTGTCTCATTGTTTATTAGGCCGCTTCAGCATTCTCATTGAACAAAGCGCAAATAATTTAGCTTAAAACGTTTATCGTCAAAACTTTACAAACTTTAGGATCAAATCTCTATAACTCTTTATCATAAAACTGAATACTAATGATTATGTAACGGCAATAGGCTTGCCCCCTGTTACGTGGGAACTAAAAATACATGGCGAAATGTGGGTGTAATATTTACACCTCTGCCTACCCCTTCGGGAATACAGGCGTCAGTCTATAAATAAATAAAATAAATATGTAACGGGTCTGAATCGTGTTAACTAAACCAAAAGAAAGATGAAATACCTTTCTATTTGCTCCGACGTTTGACGCTACACAATGCTATAGTATGATATAACGGTTTTATTCGATTCTTTCTCGAACAATGGAAAAAAGGTATCTCATCTCTTTTGTGTGACAAATAGTACGTACGTCTTTAGAAATTAGATTTGTAGTACACTCAATAGCAAATATTGTAGCAAAATAGTAAGTTTAGGGGTAATCTTAATAATAAGGAAGGGTTGATGGATGAATGTTTGTAACCTTTTCGCGCAAAAACTATATTTAAGAATCTGGTAAAAATTTCCAGGATAATGAGCTTCTATGATGCACATAAAGTTAGCCATAATTATACAGAGAAAGGCTTATAGAAGCCGGCAAGTCACCGTATAAACTAATGCCGACCCGGTCATCAACCCCTAACTATCCAGCCAATGTAGCTCTTACTCGTTAGACGTTTTCTCCATTTAAGGACCTAAACTACCTATAATTAAACAGTACCTTCTGAGAAATACAACTAATTGTCCCATCGCACCGTTCAATTTACGTTTCCAGTAAACGCTATGAGAGTTAATTATCAAAGTCCTTTTTCTTATCTCCCCAATACTTTTAGAAGCCGACTGTCTAACACAAAGCAAATTGCTTATACTCGATAGCTGTGGGAAAGGGCGCCGAATGGCCCATTTCCTGAAGGAGCTTTATCTTTATCTTTGCTTAGGAAAGTTGGTATGTAATGGACTGCGGCGCAACTATCGGGCCAACGCTCTAGGCGAATCTCTTCTGTCTTTCTGTAAGCCTTGCTTGGATCGCATATGTCAAAGGTTAAACCTTAATGGGCTTGCTGTAATGAATACTATCTCCGATTATTTATTTGCATTTAATTCACAGTTCAAATTATGGTTTCGTGTCTACCTACCTATTGCATTGATATGATGCATGATATAGTTACATATTAAGAGTGTAAACAGAAACTATGTGTCGCAAAATACTTGACGATTTTATAAAAGATAAACATATAATAACTGAACTACTTTGTGAAAACTGAATAGATTTCCATTTCACAAGAAGAATTTATTTAGGTATGCACAATTTTGACATTGCGATTTTCAGACAAAACTGATAACGACAAAAATGGTTATAAATTTTATATCGTCATTCATTGAAATATTACCAAAAAGTTCTCATATAAATTTTAATATGATATATATTAAGTTTCAGTATTTGTAATTTATATGTTCCAGAATTCTTTCTACAGTTGATTTGTATGTCAGAACCCTCGCCCTGTAATACGAGTTTAAGTTTTACGACAGTGACTCCTTGGCCGTAACGATGTTATTATTATGCTGATGGCATTGAGCCGATATTTGGATGCCGCTATATTTTTTCCTATCACTCTATCTTGGGGATCGGCTGCCATAAACTTCTGGGCGGCCTCAGCATTCGGATCAAAGTGTATTCAAAGGATCTTTATTTCACTCGCTATAGCATAACCTTGTGTTATGTTATGTGTAGCTGAAGGTTACAGAATTTTTATTTGCTCATAAATCATATTTTACAGAGGGGAACAACACCGTGCTAATGTAATATAATAAGTTATTGGTTATTCCACCAAGTTCAACACAAATATATTAGTTTATACAACTACACTGTTAACGCATAGCGCTAATAATAATTAAAATAAAGATTAAAATATTATTGTATATTACATCAGAATATTATAAATAAAAGCACGGATAATTATGGAGATAATACCAAGAAGAATATTTAAATAATTTATAACAGATATTTGTTATTCAGGTTACAAATAACTAGAGTACAATATATTTATCACACGGTTTTGCGCAAGAAACGAAATCGCAATAACGTACCCGGTGTTAACTTTCCCATGGAGAGATCGATTAATGGATGGGGTACTATTACCGCTATTACGTTCGCAACTCATCGTTATTTAGTAGCTATATTAATATCTTTGTTCAGTTTTCAGCTTTTAATTATGGTGGTTTTCTGGTTGAGTACTTTAGATTGTTGTGTAATTTGAAATTTGATTCGCTATGAGTGAAATTTCTTGCTGATATTGCATCGAAGACTGTGGGTTCAATATCCATATGGAACGAAATTTTGTATGATCCCAAATAGTAATTAGGTATTACTAGTCTGTACGTGTTTTCCTGTATATTCCTAATTATAGTGACATATATACTTATTCGTTTCTGTGGTAGTGAGAAAGTCACTAATCAATAAATGAATGTCCTATGCGCCTAACTCGTACTAAAAATGGCATGACATAAATAGCTTAGGTCAAACCAATGTAATACCATGCTGCATATCACAAAATATTTTTTTATGTTCCTTATTCCTCATCCCACTTCTTCTTCTATCCCTTTTGCCAACCCAAGGGGCGCACTTGTGATTCCTTTTGTGTTGCTTGTATCCATGGGCGGCAGTAATCGCTTGCTGTCAGGCAATCTATCTGATCGTTTGCTGCTTAATACATAAAAAAATACTCAATAAGATAATTATAAATACAGCACAGAAATACATTGTGGTATTTAATGCCAACAACTTTAATTAGAATATAATTTTAAAGATTACGAAATTTATCTTATTATGTCACTAAGCTTATCGTCTTTTGTGTTTGAATGTAATATAAAAGCGATGCCACTGAGTAAATAAACTTCAAAATATTGTCTCATTGTTTATTAGGCCGCTTCAGCATTCTCATTGAACAAAGCGCAAATAATTTAGCTTAAAACGTTTATCGTCAAAACTTTACAAACTTTAGGATCAAATCTCTATAACTCTTTATCATAAAACTGAATACTAATGATTATGTAACGGCAATAGGCTTGCCCCCTGTTACGTGGGAACTAAAAATACATGGCGAAATGTGGGTGTAATATTTACACCTCTGCCTACCCCTTCGGGAATACAGGCGTCAGTCTATAAATAAATAAAATAAATATGTAACGGGTCTGAATCGTGTTAACTAAACCAAAAGAAAGATGAAATACCTTTCTATTTGCTCCGACGTTTGGGCATGGGTTACACCAGCCGTGGTAGAAAGGTATTTCATCTTTCTTTTCGTTTAGTTAACACGATTCAGCTACCCGTTACATAATCATTAGTATGTGTACAAATCGTGGTAGTTTAAAAGTAGTTATAAAACTGAATGTCTGTAATTCAGACAAAGAGAATTTTTATTGACATCCGACAGATAAAGGGTTTGCTTTGCTCGTAAGATAAGGCTGTTGTTTCTCCATAACTTTGTTCAAAGTAATGGATAGTAATAATTGTATAATAGTTTGTGAGTTTGAAAGAACTTTATGATAACTGACGTTGAATTTGACGAATAAAACAATAAGTGGGATTGAATTGACATTACACTTTGAAGATTAAAACGTTTGTAAAATACGAATCCTTACAGACCACAGACGGTAAAGCGTCGCATTTGACTAACAAAATAGTGATTAGATAGACTTCAGTCCGTTGCAGTTTGAAATTGGAATTGTGCACTTCGTGCAGTCAGACGACAGTCTCTTGACGCCATCTGTGATGTCTGCGAGACTGGGATTAAAATCGTGTAACTCTTTTCTCGCTCGCACTGACAAAAGTAATAAGCATTCGTGTATTTTCTATAAATTAACATTGACTTATCTGCGTTGTGCACTAACCCGTAATTATTCGGGTCAGTCGTTGGTCTGTTTATTATGTGGGCGATTTGAAACTTAGTTTAACTAATAATAGATACATTATTGTAAAGCTAATCCCATAAAAAGCAATACTTGTCAAAAAACCAAGTCTCGCTACCGTAAAAAGTTGTCGAGATCCATGTAATACCAAGTCGGTTTATTAAAAATCTTTAAATAAAAATATTGACACGGCCATCGCATGAAAACACAATATATCTCATAAGTAATACATAGGTTCATATATTAATTAGATTGTTTAGTGCGATTGCCATCTATTTATTAAAACATTAAAGTTTTTTAATGAGCAGACTTGGTATTACATGGATCTCACAACTTTTTACAGTAGCGAGACTTGGTTTTTTGACAAGTATTGTTTTTTGTAGACAGTCCTACTTTTTTACCTTGCCTTCTACTTCTTGTACACCAACAACGAATTTACTTAATTGAAGCCCTAACTGCAAACGTAATTTTGTAACCTTATAAGTTAATATGGAATTACAAAGTTATTTATGCAGTTGATGTATGTCGAAAACTGGACTGCAATTGAAAAATGTTTTAGTTTTTCCTTGATTTATACACTAAACACTAATTGTGTTCTAAATTTGAAGATTCTATGTCTGCTAGAAGTGCCTTAGACTTTTGATGATCGGTCTGTGAGTGACAAAATCACGAAAATTGACTCGTTATAATTCTTAAAGTACTGGTTCAAAATAAATGAAATTTGAAATATACCATATTTATACAATGCCTGCTTGGGAACTTAAAATACAGGCTTCTAGTTTAAGCTACAACGAAGTTATAGTGGGTCGAAAATGGCCTGAATGGCTTCGAGAAAAGGATGGTACGGCCGTGCCGCTTTTTTGCTCGACTTGGCGGGGGCACTCCCGTGCCCCCAGATGTATCTCGCATAGATCTGCTTGCCGAGTAAGTGGATCTGTACGAGTATTGAATCATACTTTCATATCGTAGTGTGTCTGCTTGTTTGCAATAAACTCAAAATCTACTGTACTGATTTTTATACTGTTTTTCCAGAGGGCAGTATGCCTACCTCTTCGCGATAAAGTAAAATACTACATAACGTTTTTTTATGCAGTTTTCTCCAGCAGAAAGGGTATGTATGAGACAGGCCTATGTGTATATTTTGGCATACTTCCAGGTAGTTTTCTATAATTATGCCAATCATTTACAAGGATAACAAAATAACATAATTTTGTACTCATACTCAACTAGTAGTAATCATATTATTCCAAGTAGTTTGACATCGCATATCAAACTATATAGTATAATATGAAAAGTTTCCTCTCAACGAAAGCCATTGTATGGTATCCGTGTAGTATTACTTGTAGGGGGTTGTCACGATGTGTGAAGAAATAAAGGAAAGGTTCAGGAAACGAAATATATACTTTACTGTGGTACCCCATTGAAATATAAATAAAGTATAAAGCTACGACCTAACTATACAAGAGCGGGAAGACGACTGCTGCGCCGCACTTACACAATAGCGTGCCTTGTATATAATTTGTAGCGTCAGCAGCCGCTACAATACTTCCCCCTTTATAAAAAAGAAAAATAACGACGGTAATATTTAACAATTTAACAATACGAGAGATCAAAATAAACATAGGTACAAAAATGAACTACATAAAATAATAACCAATAACTTCTGCTAGCGCTCGCGAATCGCGTCATATCATTAACATGTATCGAGTTACCGGAGCGCTAGTTCTGAGAATGCAAACGAAGTAAAACACTGTACGCATTCAATATGTGGGACTACTAAGGAAAACTAAGAATTTATTTTTAGAACTGATATAAAGTAACTTTTAATTTAAAACACAATATAACTGAACATAACTGCCGTTACTGTCGAACTTCATTTGCTCTTCGTAAGCCGCTTGTACAGAGAGCTAGTCGTACGAAGAAGCAAATACGTTCACCGATTCCGCCAGCGATCTCCGTATTCTGCCTGGGTCGTACTGAGGGATGACAGGGTGCGCAATCCAACACTGAGCGGTATTCATCCTCGCCTCCAAGTGTGATGAGTCGCTGCGACGCGTGCACTGTTCTGTAGAGTGCCACCGCCGATCCCGTGTCGATCCCGTCCTCGGAGTAACGTTGCGTATTATCCGTCTTGGTGCGGCATGCTGCCTCGCCACCTAGGTCAATACGCCTTACGCTTATGCCTCGATATACGCACTGTCCTGCAGAGTGCTGCCGTCCTGCAGAGTTCCGCCGCCGTATGCCGTTCCGTAATTCTCTGCCCATGTTGCCGTGACCGCTGTTGTCGGCAGTTCATCGGTATGTATGTTCCATAATTATGTATTCAAATCCTCCACGCGTTGCACGTGTCCTGACTCAGCTGTTCTCCGCAGTTAGGTCGTAAGCCCCTTCGGTCGTAGGAAAAAGGGCGAGTCGTCTCCCATGAGTACAGGTTGTCTCCGTGTCTATGCTGCTTGGCTGCACGCTGTTGCCACGCTGCACATGCGCTTGTTTGATTCCGCTGACCATGTGCACGTGCGTCGATGCCGCGTTGCCGAAGTGAGTGAAGTCTAAACATTAATATTGTAAGGTAGGGTCTGTAGCTGCTGGTGAAGGTGCAGAATGATAAATCCGATCTTGTAGTTGTATAAAGAGAATATATTTACAAAATAAACTTAGCCTAAATATATGTACAAAATAAGATTTACAAGGAATGGTAGCTTAAACTACAACACTATTCGCGTGAGCCAATCAGGGCAAAGTACAAAATATTGTAGTTACTCGTGCGAGCGCTTACACGTGGAGAAGAGCGGCGCGCACTTGATATAGGTTTTGTCGCTGACGTGTTCCACTCGACATTTCGCTGTCTGGCTCCGTGGCGCGTGGATGTATATGAGATTTATGTATTGCAGCTACAGTACTCCCCCTCAAGCGAAGCGTACGGGAGTCTTAACAGCTCTGCCGGATCTTGTCTTCGATTGCTGATCGAGGGATGTCATCGTGGCTGTCGGCGAAGTGTTTGCTGTAGCAGATATGCGGTCGTTATACTCAGTGTTTGTTAGATCAGTGCTTATTGTGTATGCTGGTTTCAAGCGGTTGATTGATACGTTGATAGTGCGTGTTGGCAATCTTATCTTGAAGTATTTCTCGCTTCTCTCGATCACGGGATACGGGCCTTCGTAGGGACGTTGTAGTGGTTTACGAACGGCGTCCACACGTAAAAACACAGCTTCACACGTACGAAGATCTCGGTGGACAAAGATGTTTTTGTTGTTGCGATGCGGTAGGTATGTAGGCGTCAGCTGAGTGATAACACGATGTAGTTCGTCGACGTACGTGTAGTCCATCTTAGTGTTCGTAGGCGATGGCGTGATAAAATCTCCCGGTAGACGTAGTGCTTGTCCGTAGGTTAGTTGAGCTGCGCTTGTGTTAGTGTCGGTGCGAGTGGCGGCACGAAGTCCTAGTAGAACGGTAGCGAGTTCGTCGATCCATTTGCTACTTGTTGTTAATCTCGCCATGAGTGCAGCTTTCATTGAGCGGTGCCAGCGTTCTATAATCCCGTTACTCTGCGGGTGGTAGGCAGTAGTACGGGTTTTCTCAGCGCCAACAAATCGTGTTAGTTCGAGAAACAGCTGACTCTCAAACTGTCGTCCTTGGTCTGTTGTTATAGTACTAGGTGAACCGAATCGTGTGATCCATGACTCGTAAATAGTCTTCGCTACTATCTCAGCCGGTATTTCGTGTATAGCTGTAGCTTCCGGCCAGCGGGTTGCGTGATCTATCATCGTTAATAGGTAGCGATGTCCGAGCGGCGACGTAGGTAGTGGTCCGACTATTTCGATGTGTAGGCATTGAAATCGGGCGCTTGGCGGGAACGTTGCAAGGTCACTGTAGGTATGTCGTTGTACTTTTGATTGTTGACACGCCGCACGGTGGTGCAGGTAGTACGGGCATGCGGAAAATATTATTTTTAATTCAAAATACGTTGCATATAACTATAAAACTTTATAAAATGATAAAACGAATGTATTAGTGTATCAAGACAAAGATATAATAATAATAAATATATTTTTTAACATGGTACAATTATGGTTTTACATGATACAATACAATATAAATTCACTTGAAATTTATATTCCAATGAAACGCATTACGAAAAACAGGATAAAATACTTAAGCAGAATTATAAACAAATATTAATTAATCAAATAATAAATACAGAAATAAAGGTTTATAGATGGGTGCTATCCACTAATAAAACTTTGGCGTCATCATGAAGTGGATAGTTTTTTTATAAGGTACTGCACGTAAACTGTTGATAAGGGGATCTGAGGTAGCTGAGGGCATATTTAGTACGTCTTCATTACAGGATAGACAAGAACATTTTTTTTAATGACCTAACCTATAATTGCGGTAGTCTTTGTTACGCGCTTCTTGAGCTTCTTCAGATAACATTCCAATGGGTAAGACAGCAGCACTTATTATTTGTTTGCCATGCATTAATACTTTGTGCACTGTATTTGGCATATTATACCAGCTGTACAAACTAACATATAGCTCGGCAGTTTCATAACAATATATTCCAAACTTCTCTGGATCAATTAATTTACCTCGTTAATGAGCGGCGTTAGATAATGACCTGGTATTTCCAGGATCGCAGATTTTTGCAGCTAAATTTGATGTATATATGATCTATAGGGTCTAATGAATCTCGTTAAGTGTATCATTGTCTGACGGTCGGTAACGGAGATTAGTTATAGTCTCATAATTGAAAACAAATGGTTCCATATTACCTGCTTCATTAAAAGTGTAATGACAAGTAAATACTCATTATATCATATAATATTTTTACGTTTTATTTAATAACACACAATAGAGCTACGAATAAACAAAGAATAAAAGCTAAATATATTATATTTCAGTTTCATTCATACTTGAAACAACACTATTTTTTGCACGAAATTTGTTAATTGTCGATTACCCTACTTCTTTACATCATAAAATTAAAATGTCTGATAATATAGTCGTATTTTTTGTAGGACCTGTTTCTAATAAGATTCTAGTATACGTGTACCAAATTGTAGGCATTTTAAACAAAGTTAAAAATATATACTTTGCCGCCCCTGAACCACTGTGCCCCGTACATTCCTTTGCCCAGCGTCCAATGTCTGTGTTCATGGAGGGCCAAAACTATCGTTCTTGTATAAGTTTTCTTGTCGCTTGGATGCCAGGATGAGATAGACTGTGTACTGTGTTGAATGCGATGCGACGAAAATCAGCTGATAGATAAGGACGGATGCTATTTGTTGATGTTTCGCAGTAAATGTTCTTGTCAGCTGTAGGTATAGCGATCTTCTTAAGGGTTATATTTATTTGTTTGAGTAGCCGCTCACGTATCGTAAAGCAGTTGTGAATTCAGATATGAATTGAAGTTGGCGGGCTCGGCGTTGAGTTTCGGTGTTTGATGGCGGCTTGTGGATTGCGTAAATGAGTGGCTTGTGATCGGTGTAGATAATAAGTTCTCTTCCTTCTAACATTTTTCTAAAATGTTTCACAGCCATATATATTGAAGATAGTTCACGATCGAATGTACTGTATCGCTGTTGTGCGTCGGAGAATTTCTTTGAGAAGTAGCCGATAGGTAGCCATTTGTTGTTTACGCGTTGTTGTAATACGGCGCCTGCGCGTTTATCTGGTGCATCACACATGAGAGACATTGGATGGTCGGCGGATGGTGACGGATGTGCGAGTAAAGTTACGTTCTGTATGCTAGCTTTACAGGCTTCGAATGCGTGCAGGGCTTCGTTTGTCCAGTCGATCTTTGATTTGTCGCGTTTTTTCGCGTTATGTAGAAAAGCGTTGAGTGGAGCTTGAATGCGAGCGGCATGGGGTGTGTTGTCACGATAGAAGTTTACCATGCTGAGGAATCGCCGTAATTGTTCAATAGTCTCTGGCTTCGGATATTCCGCGATGACCTTGATTTTATCGTAGGGCGGCTTGATTCCTTCGCTCGATACTTCGTAACTGAGGAATTTCACATTTTCTTGTGCGAATACGCATTTCGATGGATTTATTGTTATCCCGTAGTCGTCGAGTCTTTGTAGGACGGTGCGTAGGTCTTCGTAGTGGCTTGTTATTGAGTCTGAGGCCACTATGACGTCATCGACGAATGGAATTACGTAATCGAGTCTGCTGAGTACTTGATGTATGAATCGCTGGAATGTCTGTCTTGCGTTTTTGAGGCCGGGACACATTCTAGGGAATTCAAATAGTCCGAACGGTGTGGTAATTGCTGTCTTCTCGATATCAGGGCCGTAGACGGGTAATTGTTGGTAAGCCCTATTTAAGTCGAGTACTGTGAAGACTTTCTTGCCGTGAAGTAGGTATGTGAAATCTTTGAGTCGAGGTACGGGATAGCGATCGGGTTTAGTTACGCTATTGAGTCGTCTGTAGTCGCCACATACTCTAATATCGCCGTTTTTCTTCGGTACTACGTGGAGTGGGCTTGACCAAGGGCTTTTGCTTGGACGGCATAGACCCTGTTGCATCATGATTTCAAACTCCTTTTTGGCGGCAAAGTAGCGGTGTGGTGGTAACGGTCGTGTTCTGCAGTGTAGCGGAGGACCGGTGGTTTGAATGTGATGTTCGACGCGATATTTAGGTATTTGCTTCATGGAGGACAATCGTATGATGTCTGGGTACTCGGCGAGGATTTGGTGAAAGTGTTGTTGATCGTCGATGCTTCTTACTGTTGGTTCGGTTGAATACGATACGGATGTCTTGACGGAGAGGTTCGTAACTTTATCGATGAGACAACGGCCACGTATGTCGACGAGTAGGTTATGGTGTTTCAGAAAATCAGCGCCGATGATTGGTTTGCTGACTGCGGCGATGACAAACTTCCATGTGTACGGTCGTCGCAGCTTGAGGTCTAATATCATTGTTTTCTCGCCGTAGGTAGATATAATGGTGTTATTAGCGGCGTAAAGTTGAAATGACGTCGACGCCATCTTCATCCCTTGTTTCTTCGGTATGACAGATATGTTTGCGCCGGTGTCGATGAGAAATGATAGGCGAGAGTTTCTATCAAGTATGAACAGGCGGTGAGATGCGTGGTTCGCGTCGGTTGCCGCCTCAGCCAACGCGGCAGTTAATTTTCCGACGTGGACTCAGAATCTTCAAACTTGCATGGGCGTGTACAACGTTGAGCTTGCTTACCGAACTTGCGATGATAAAAGCAGATGGATGTGTCATAGCGCTGCGGTGTACTACTGCGTGGAGAACGTTGGTTGCTCGGAGATCGTGATTTGCGCGTATTGTTATCGTAATACTGGCGTCTCGGTTGATAAGCATGACGCGATCTCAGTTCTTCTACTTCTCGCGTAAGTTGTTGGGCTTTCAGCTCTGCTATCTCCCTCGTGAGAAAGTCGATTTTCTCATGCCATGATTGCCATGCTGATTTTGTCAGTATGAGGATAGTTTCTGCGAGGATATTCTTCTTGTTCAGGAGGGGTCACCACTGTAAGGTAGGGTCTGTATCTGCTGGTGAAGGTGCAGAATGATAAGTTCGATCTTGTAGTTGTATAAAGAGAATATATTTACAAAATAAACTTAGCCTAAATATATGTAGAAAATAAGATTTACAAGGAATGGTAGCTTAAACTACGACACTATTCGCGTGAGCCAATCAGGGCAAAGTACAAAATATTGTAGTTACTCGTGCGAGCGCTTACACGTGGAGAAGAGCGGCGCGCACTTGATTGTAGGCGGCGATGTTTTGCCGCTGACGTGTTTCACTCGCCATTTCGCTGTCTGGCTCCGTGGCGCGTGGATGTATATGAGATTTATGTATTGCAGCTACAATATAAAATATAGTTGTTACATCACACTAAATATTAATTTTTTTTCAGATGAGCTGTACTTTCATTGCGAGTATCCCTATATACAACATGTAACAAGTTTAATGCACATCCTGTAAGTACTTTGTTCAGAATCGGCTACTGAATCCATTTCTGACATTTTTAATATAATTTTTTGTAATCCTAAAATAATTAAAATTACGTAAAAGTTAGTCACTCATTGCTTTCAAAAGTCAAAATAAACGAAAATAAACCTTAAGTCAACGTAGAACGGCTTCTTTTTAAATGCATTTGTTTAATGGTTCCACGTACAGGAACGCACACATTAATACAACATAACAGGCGGTACAAGACAATAACACACAATTGACCACCAAAATATCTATCATCTTTCTTTCGCTTACGTATTAACAGCGGGAAGGAGCGAGACGTAATGTGTCTCACTTGTCACCGTGCGTCGGTCACCCGCGCTGGTAGGTACAGCGCCGGCCGGGCAGCCATTGTTGCGCTTAGATAAATAAAATTAGTCATCTACCTGGATTCTCTGTGAGTGTAGTGAAAAAATATTTTAACAAGTTTAATTGTTTATTTACAAAATGTGTATTATTAACATGATGGTGCCCCCGCGCATTTTACGTAGCACGTTCGAGATCATTGTGATGTCGAATACAAGGAGCGCTGGATCTGGATCGCGGCGGTCCTGTCCAGTAGCCTCGTAGATCGCCTGACTTGACGCCCCTGGACTTTTGCTTTATGGGGACATACCTTTCTATTCAACCACTAGTTGATTGTAACGAAACAACAAGTGTCGGGGAGTTAAAATAAGATATCAGCTGCTTTTGAAACAGTGAAAAGAAACACTGAAGTGTTAAGTGAACTAAAGGAATATTTAAGCCAGGTGGTGGACACCTGGTGTCAGCATTTTAAAAAGAGGACGCCGAACAAGTGACAATAAGCCTGTGAGTCATTAGGTTATTTTATTATTGTAAAAAATTATAATTCACAACACGCCGTTCTTCTTTAATTCTCTCATTGATACTCTTTTACTTTAATTTCTAATGTATCAATAATGCTAACTAGGTATGATTAAATTAAGATCACAATAGCCACTTACGATGTTAAAAAATGATAGACCGTATCGCTGTCGTTTGTTTACCACGGCAAACGTTTCGTGTGGTTGTGTGCGTGCGCAGGTTTGTAGTGACCACGCAATTCACTTATAATCAAGTTTATACTTTCGATAAAAAACAATGTTCAGGCTAATAAAAAAAATATTTCAATGCATGTATTATGATTATAACAAGGTTTTCTAAATGGGGTGTCTGAGGATGTGCGTTATTTTCGTTACACGTTGTATATTTCGGCTCTATTGTAAAGTCGAAGTCAAAGCCAAAGTCATTTCAGGCTATAATTGATGCTTCTATTATTATTTCAAGACGCATATCAGACGAATGCAAACTGATGGAATAAATGTTTGAACTTTGAAGGACATTAAAATACATTCTCTTTGAAAGGATTCGCGATACATTTTGTAATAGGCAGTATACAGTCATTTTGTGACTATTATAGACAGTTTCTTAAGTTCTTTTTTACATAAGTTTGGCTATAATCATTTGAAGATTTACTTCAAACGCAAACAATTTTTTTTTGTCTTCATTTGCACTTAACTTTTAGAGTGATAAATATAAAATCGTAACCCCAAATTTAATTTAATAATGACCCCATTACGATTCTACAACCATGCGCATAAAAATCATACCACACCATGAAAGTTAAATTACTGATACTCTACACGAATAATTTATTGTCCAATCTAGAACATTAAATCAAGTCAATTCAAATTTCAATTCATCTCTCATCAGAACCCAAAGCAATAACAAATCATTTTAATGACTTTTTTGCCTCAATAGGTAAACAGACCTCTAACCATTCAAGCAGAGGATCTGCCGATTGGTGCGGGCTAGACCTTGAAAATACAATGTTTCTCAGTCCAGTAGAAGCATATGAAGTAAAAAGAATAATTACAAATTTTAAAAACAAACGTAGTTGCGGCTTAGATGAACTACCACCGTTCCTAGTAAAACGCTGCGCCGACGAACTCACTCTACCTTTTTACCTATTAATTAACCAATCATTTATGCAAGCTACCTTCCCTGACCAATTGAAAAGAGCCTTAATAAAGCCTATTCACAAAAGGGTAACAAAAATGATGTCAATAATTACCGCCCCATAGCTCTTTTGCCCACATAATCAAAACTGTTTCAAAAAGCCATGTGTGATCGCATATACAATTTCTGCGAGAAATATAAAATATTTTGCGAATGTCAAAACGGCTTTCGAAAAAATCGGTCGACTACCTTAGCAGTGTATAAATATGTTCAAGAAGCCTTAAACATAAAAAATACCAAAAAATATGCAGTGGGCATACTACTGGACATGACCAAGGCATATGATAAAGTACAATTTGATATATTATTAAATAAACTGTACAGAATAGGAATACGTGGTAAAGCACACGAATATCTTACCTACATAATAGAGAACAATTAGTTGAAATTGAATATTTTAATCACAAAACTCACACTATAGAAAATATTAGATCAGATACTATAACAATAAATTCTTCTATCCCCCAAGGAAGTTTAATAGGCTGCCATCCTATTTTTATTATACATAAACGACCTACCTAAATGTATAGAAGGGATGTGTGTTCTATTCGCGGATGATATTTCTTTACTCATCCCAAGCCAAAACGCTTTAAATATAAACCTAAATCTTAATTCTATCCTCGAAACGACATCAAAATGGATGGCAGATCACAACCTCGACATTAATTTCTCAAAAACCAAATTGATGAGTTTTTATCCCCGTCAAAAACCACCCTTACACCTAAATTTCTCATATAATAATATAAAATTAGAAGAAGTTACAGAATTCACTTTACTTGGTTTAAACATAGACATTTATTGGAAATGTCATATAAAGAAACTCAGACTCAAATTATCAAAATTTTCTGATGCCTTGCGTGAAATTAAGAAAACTACTGATATGCATACGGCCTTGATAACATATTACGCATATGCCTACTCATGGCTTAGTTATGGCATCATACTTTGGGGAAATAGCACAGACACACCAACACTTTTCACATTACAAAAAAATCTTATTAGGATACTGGTCAACATAGATGAAACCGACAGTTGCAAACCCCATTATCAAAAGAACAATATTCTAACCTTATCTTCCATATATATACTAGAAATGTGTAAATTTGTACGTAAATATCCAGATTTTTATAGTAAAAGACAAGACATCCAAACAAAATATTCATTACGCCATAAAAATAGACTAAATCGGGTAGATTTAGTCTATTTTTATGGCGTATTATTTATTTATATTATGAAACCGACAGTTGCAAACCCCATTATCAAAAGAATAATATTCTAACCTTATCTTCTATATATATATATTAGAAATGTGTAAATTTGTACGTAAATATCCAGATTTTTATAGTAAAAGACAAGACATCCAAACAAAATATTCATTACGCCATAAAAATAGACTAAATCTACCCACCTCTAAACTAACTATGCACGCAAAAAGCCCATTCGTTATGTCAATAAAATATATAATAATCTCCCAGAATATTTAAGAAATGAACCAAATGATGAGAACTTCATATACAAGTTAAAACAGATATTAATAAATAAAGCGTATTATACAAGAAATGAATACTTAACTGATAAGTATATACTGTAGTAAATAATGTTAAAATCAATGCGTTTATATAGGAAGTAAATTGAATACACGATTTGTAATTTTTAAGAGCATAAAGTTTGAATAGATTTGTAAAATAATTACAAGAAAATAGATAAGCACCTATATAATTATTTAAACTTAAAAGAAAATTTTGCTTGACCGAAATTTGAGTTCTATGTGACTTCATCCTCTCTCCTACGCTGCCGTGTCCTACAGGGTCCATGACGAACTGTATACCTATTTTTATAACATCTATGTAACATTATTGTGTGCAATAAACGTATTGAGTATTGACTGATTGAAACCTTCTGTACTTCAGACATCGAAATCGAAGCTAAAAGCCCAGCAGAGCAATACCTACAAGAAAACGCCCAACTACAATCACACGGCAACAAATTGTAACATCATTCTAATTCACGTTGGTTCCCCACACATAGCGTTCGCATTCATATAATAGCACCCCAAGCCGTTGCATAAAACTTTCAGTGGAATATATAAAAGTAGTTAAGGTCTGCTGCCACCGCTTAAGGACACCTTAACAGCGGTTTAACCATTATCATAACCATTATCCTTAGTTGACTCCTGCGTTTTTGTGGAGGTTGATAAGCCGCTAAGCTATTTATATTCTCCATTCATTATATAGTCAAAATGATTACTAGAATAGAAAAATCTATACTTCCTTTTTTAATTTATAACAATATCTTAATAAATAAAATCCTTGCGTTACTGACTGACTGACAGACACGCTACAGCCGAAACTATTGGGCGCAGAAAGCTGAAATTTGGCATGTATGTTCCTTGGGGACCGTAAAGGTGCACTAAGAAGGGATTTCTCGAAATTCCTACGGGATCGGCCAAAACGGATAAATTAAAAAAAAATGTAGGCGTAGCTGCTGGCGTCCTCTAGTATTATATGTAGAAGAATGTAGTCCTATAAAATGTATTTCATATCACAATAAATTCCGTAAAAAGTTTTGGAACTCATCCTACCAGCAATAAAATTGCGGTCTATATGACACGAGTCCGATATTTTTTAATTTTATTTCTTTAATTTTGTTTTTTTTAGTGAAACTGACACATATTGTCAACCGAAAATACTATAAAATATGGAGTTATCCATGTGTTTGTTAGTGTACCATTTCTACGGATTGATTCCTACGTAGGTAACGTATCTACCCTTTTCCTGTAATATCGCTGGCATAATAATGTTAAGTATACCAAAAAAGTAAGTTCAAAAACTAATTAATGGACTTGTCGCACAGATAGCGTACAATTTTCTCCGGACGCAAAAGTTTTAGCATCGTCATCGCTTTCGCGTTATTTCAGTTGCATCCAAGACCTTAGAGTCCAGGGTCTGCTTTCTAGTCCAGCCAGATATGGCAGAAAATTAGCTGTTACACGGAACAGTTGCCATCTACAAGACAGCCAATGATTCATCCCACTGCTGGGCACCTCTACTCTCTATGACAAGAGTAAGGCCATAGTCCACCACGCTGGCCAAGTGCGGTTTGCAGACTTCACATGTATTTCGAGAACATTATGGAGAACTCTCAGACATGCAGGTTTCCTCATGGGTGATGTTTTCCTTCACCGTTAAGCAAGCGATAATTAACAATTTAATACACACTTAACTTCGCAAAAGTCATTGGTGTGCGCCTTGGATTCGAACCCGAGACCCTCTGCGTAGCAGTCCGTCGGTCTCTCCACTAGGCTATCGCTACTTTAGCCAATGATTACGCTACTTTAGACAATTTAAAATGAATTAAGTCAAAAGTTATCTATGATAAGAGTATAGTTCCTATTTATTAAACTTACTTCTTTATCTATATCTATGGCTCTCGACATCAAACCCTATACGACTGACTCGTTGGTCTCGCGGCATAAATGTGCGCGTGGGATCGGGAGGTCCCGGGTTCGATTCCTAGGTCGGGCAGTGTTATTGGGTTTTTCTGTCACGAAATTCTCAGTAGCGGCACGGAGTCTGGAAATGTGCCCGGTACGGCAATAGGCTCGCCCCTTATTACATGGGACTAAAGTATATCTGGCGAAAAGTGGGTGTAGAAATACACCTCTGCCTACCTCTTCGGGGTTTTAGGCGTGAGACTATGTATGTATGTATGTATATCTAAGGATTTTCATGTCTTTGGTAGTAATGTATCCATTTCTAAATTATACTAACAATATAATTCCTGACCTGACAATAGTAAGAAACCGAAAGCCACTTTTCACGTGACCCGATAACCTGATATAAAATGCAACGTATTGGAAAATGTTTCGCGGGACCAAAATAAATGCATCAGAATAGAAGAAACAAAATAAATAATATTGTACACAAAAAGAAAAATGACACCTAAAAGCGTACTCTCAATAAAATCGGTCTCACATACACTACAAAAATATTTTTTACAAGCCTCTATGTGCTACAAAACAAATAACATATATGAGGGTCATTAAAAAAGTCAACGGTGTACCTTCTTCTTTTGGATTTGCGCGAAAAGAATGGAACATAATTCCAAGACTATTGCGATTTATCTTTTTAAAGGATTCTCAATAGCTTTAACACTGTTCACTCTCAAATAAAAAGTATACTCCACACACAATAGAACTTATTTTTGTTCAACAGCTGTTTGCAACTTATAAATTGCACCTATGTTGCTTCCAAGAATTCTCACGCCCTTGAAAAGGGTCCGACATCAGAAAGGTTTTCCTGCAAGAAACATATCAGTATCATCAATATACTTAGAGATTAATTAAAAGTAGGAACCTACGTAAGTAATTTAGTATGTACAGGCTTGATACCCTTCTAATATAAATTAACTTAATAGAACGCGATCCTAAATATCTGTTAATTATAAATGCTAAAATATTACTGTTGTAAAGGTTCCTTACCTCGAAACGTAAAACGCAACCCTAATCATGTATAATGTCATTTTGCTTTCCATTCGTCTATCCGTCGTTAAAAAAAACATGATATTTTTAAGTTCATATTTTTATACATTTTATTTTAATTGAATAGCAATCTATTATGCAGTCACCAATTAATATCACAGACTAAACTGACCATTTTTCGAAAATAGAACTACACTAATTGGCCAAGTGAATTAAGCAAATGGATGATAATTATGTGACTTGCCCATCCGTCATTTAAGCTGAAAGTTGAAATATTCTCTTAAGTCTTTTTAAATTGTGTGTATAACATTCTGTCGTTTCTGACTGATATACAACACACACCTAAAATTGTTGAGGACAAGAAGCTGAAATATGGCATGTATATTCCTTGGAGTCCTTAGAGGTGCACTAAGAAAAGATTTCTCGAAATTCATACTGGATCGAGCAGAAACGATTCAATAAAAAAATGTGTGGGCGTACCTGGGCAGTCCCAGAAGTATCCGACCTGACACACTTAAAGAGGTTTTTATCGCAAATAAATACTCTTTTTAAAAATAATATACTTCATAAAGTTTAAATTTGAAATTGGAACACGTAGCGTCGTTTGTCTTTTGTTTAGTAGCCATCAATAGTTGACGCTGTGAACAAATTTTCAGACATGGAGAAAATTGGCCATCGTTATGTGATACAATACTTTCATTTGAAAGGTTTTAGTCCAACTGATATTAAAACGGAGCTAGATTCTACTTTGGGGGAGTCTGCTCCATCGTTTACAACAGTAAAATATTGGGTGGCAGAGTTTAAACGAGGTCGCTTGAGCTGCGAAGATGAACATCGATGTGGTCGACCAAATGAAGTGACAATACCAGAAACCATAGCAAAAATCCACAAAATGGTATTAGATGACCGGCGATTGAAAGTACGCGAGTTAGCAGACATGGCAAGAATTTCAAAAAGTGCTGTACATCGCATATAAACCGAAAATTTGGATATGAAAAAGATGTGCGCAAGGTGGGTGCCGCGATTGCTCACAGAGGACCAAAAACGACGTCGCGAAGATATTTCGACCGAGTGTTTGGCAAAATTTCACAATAATAAAGCGGAGTTTTTGGGGCGTTTTATTACTATGGATGAAACGTGGGTGCATTATTTCACACCAGAGACTAAAGAACAGTCGAAGCAATGGACTCGTAGAGGAGAACCAGCCCCAAAGAAGGCGAAAACCGTTACATCAGCGGGAAAGGTCATGGCCTCCGTTTTTTGGGATTGTCGTGGGATAATCTTTATAGATTATCTTCAGAAAGGACGGACTATCAATGGCGAGTATTATGCTAACCTGTTGCATCAATTAAGTGAACAAATCCGTCTAAAACGAACGAGACACCAAGACAATGCACCAGTACACACGTGTGCTAAGGCCATGACCAAAATCCGCGAGTTAAAGTTCGAACTACTTCTTCATGCACCCTATTCGCCCGACTTGGCCCCTTCGGATTATTTTTTGTTTCCAAATTAAAAAAAATGGCTTGCTGGTAAAAGATTTGCCAGCAATGATGAAGTGGAGGCAGCGGTTGATGAGTATTTTCACGAGCTCGACAAATCTCATTACAAACAAGGTGTTGAAGCTATCGAACATCGCTGGGCCAAGTGCATAGAACTAAAAGGAGATTATGTAGAAAAATAATAAAAAAAATAATTTGATTTTCTTTTGTTTTCCTTGTCAGGTCGGGTACTTTTGCTGTGGGTATCCTCTACAATATTAAAAAGAAACGCGTAAAGGAAATACCACAATCTCTCAATACTATTTTAACTTTTGTGTGGAAACCTACAACACTTCTCGTGTAGCTAAATGTCGAGGCGACCGCGTAAACCACAACTACCTACCCCTTGCTACCCACGCAGTTAGTTATTTAAATCCACAGTATTCTGCCCGCAGCTCCACCCGCATGTGTTGATTATCGTGACAAACGATAGACTATGAAATAATCTGATGTATAGACTATTATATCAATTATTGCAAATACTCATCAATATCCTTTCAGTAGCTATTGCGTGAAAGAGTAAGATAAGAAACATCCATCTATCCTGGAAAAGTATCATGGCTATACTATTATAATAAACCTAAGCTGCATACCCAAGCTTTAAAATGGTGAACGAGCAGTAACGGACTGCCGAGACGATGATCTCGGGTTCAGTCCCCTGGGCAAGCACCTCTGACTTTTCGAGGTTATGTGTGTAATAAAAATGTTAATTATCACTCACTTAATAATGTGCTCAGTAGATGGCAATATGCTCGCTCTCTATTACATTGGGACCGAAACATAACTGGCAAAGTGTGGATGTGTAATACACGTCTGCCTACCCCTTCGGGGATAAAGGCGTGAGTGAGGTTATGTTTTGTTATATCTTAAAAAGGGAATTCGATTTGCCTAATTAAATCGGCCTTAAACGGGATGAAGCTCTTAAACATTTGAGCTGTGTTCGTCATTAACGAAGTGTTAGCACTTTACGTTCTGTTTATCAAATGTTGACTAACGGACGGGCCTTCCGGAAACAATACGCGGCTCCAGCCTATTAGTATCTACAGTTTTACAATTTACAATGCATTTCTAGTTAATTTTATGCAGCAGCAAAATATTTCAAGCAGCACTAAATTGATCGATAGAGTTAGCTTTTAGATATTATATGACATCGTTTTCTTTTTATTCGTTGCGCTCTTGACAGAGCGGTTGTGGTCGTCATATTGTAGGACTAGTATGGGCAGAGGTAATTTCATTCACGACAGAACACCTTCTCTTTCTGCTAGAAGACACCCTGAAAATTAAATGAATTTAAGCAATCATAATTTTACATTAATAATACCAAATGTTTTCAACAGAAAATTGCTCGGTATTCTTGATATTAACTTATTTTATTACCTCCATTATTTTTTCGGATGTGATTTGAAAACATCTATCAATTCTATTACTGAGCATTTATCTTTACCATATTATGGATAATGTAGCTTGAAATAAGATAGAGAATTTTCAGAATCGTATTGGTAACTTGAGAGTTCACTTCCGACATGTAATTTTACCAGTTATTTTATAAAAACAATACATAATTATTGCTTCTGATGTTTACCACAATGCTCATCTTATATTATCGTCTGCAGAATAAAGCAATTACAAACTTTTACTCAATAAAAGTAATACTTTATTCGTTAAGACAAAAAGTTAGTACGTAAGTTAGTTATAGGCTATTTTCCCTTATTTATTGTTAACGTCACATTGTTATATTTTATTTTGTACCAAAACAAATAGACCAACACAAACAAAACGTTTGTGGTTTTATACGTAAGTAAATGGATTTAGATTCTCCGGTCTGACCACTATAAGGCTTTAAGTAACAAGGGACTCGACTCATTCTGTTTCCTTTTACGTATAAATATCATAATACAGGATCCAAACATCACTCAAAGGCTGATGAAAGTAAACAAAAGCATCGTTATATCTACTTTTTCTTGGGAGTTTGCCTAAAAACGTACACACAATGTCGCTCGAACACTTGGTATCATGCGTCGTGTGACTCCCTTAGTACAATCGTCTGCAACATTGTTTCAGTTCAAAACATCACTCATGCGCTCGTCTGAGCCAGTGGTTCCTCAAGCAAATGAACCTACATTTACATAGACAAACTATGTGCGAAGTCTTTAAAGGACAATGGGGTTTGGAAGTACGCACTCTTTAGTGCTTCATGGTTTTCTGAAGAGAACTTTTTATTTCGCTGAAACTGCTATTGAATTCAATGGAAATTTTTCTAGATGGGTTCTTCTATAAAAATAATATTCAACAATTTATTAAACTCTTTCTCTGTGAAGGTAACATAACACAGCTAACATAACAATTGTTGTAAAAATTTAGAGAACTCTCTGCATTAAATTTATGATTTTTTTAGAAAATATTTTTCTACCGACCTTTTCAACAGTGCTTACGATCAGCACGAGTAGTTTAAAAAAATAATAAGTGATGCGAGGTTATCACTGATTTCAGCCGGTAGCAGTCTGTCTACATTAATGATTACAAGTGGCGTTGGTTTGCGAACAAAAAATATTTTTATGTTGTTGTTGTGTAGTTGGTATTCGACCAACTTAACTCACTAGAATTCTTAAATGAAAATTCACGCCAGCTATGTACGCGCTACCTAGTTTACGATGCATTACGTTAGCAATGCTTATCTCAACACTGATTACAAGGCATTTCGCTTAGAAAAAAAATCTTAATGTCGTTGCATACGTAACACGCAGAGACGAAACGAGGCCGAAAACAGAAACTGGGCTGTAAACACACTTGTCGCAAAGTTTTGTTTTATCTCGTGAGGTCAAACATTCACCTCACTGTGCTATGCCTCTTTTAGCTTGCATATCGCGACATTTGTTATGAAAGCTGCGGTTTTGGTTATAAATAGCGATTTTTGTGGGCACGGGGAGACTTTTGAGTTTGAGTCACATTTTATATTCATATTCAATGGAGAACGGAACCAATTTCCATATTTAAACAACTGAAGTGTCATTTTAAAACACTTAAACTTAAATTGTCTGTTATTTATAAATGATTTTTACAAATTTTCTAGCTTATCCCATTTTGTTGTAGGTATATTTGAAGCCCATTTAATTAAATTATAGACATAAAACGTCTCAATTACCAGTAGTTACGTCTGACGGTATATCTTACGTAAGAAAATTACTGGCCGATATTCTTTAACCAGATCAGAAGCGCTCGGTTGAAGAATACTTCACCAACAAGCATGCTCAAATAACGCGTTGAGAATAAAATAAGCATGAAAGATATTCTAGATCATAGAAAATGGAAATCAGTTATATTTGTCTGCCCTTTCTGAATGTAGATGTGTAATTATTTATTCCTCCTCAATGGACGAAAAATACTGTATATTGTTTTAAATAGAAACAAAATGTATCTGAATCATTATTTTTTACCATCGGTTGAAGAAAATATTGCTAATAAAATTATTTTATATGCAACTAAAGGATGCCCACAGCTACGCACGCACTTTTTTTTATTTAACCGTTTCTGCCTATCTCGTGATGATTTCGCGAAATCCCTTATTGGTGAACTCCTACAGTCCCCAAAAAACATACATGCCAAATTTCACCCTTTTGCGCCCAATAGTTTAGCTGTAGCCTCTCTGTCAGTCAATCAGTAACACAAGAATTTTATGTATACAGACAGATTCGCCTATTCTTAGCAATTCCATATAACAAGAAACGATGATAGTTATATTCTCCTAGCTATTTTACTTAGTAGCGTTAAAGCCTTGGACTCTCCCCCGACGCGGGACGTACGACTCGTGGGAACCCACTATTGTACTCTAACACACACTTCCGAATGATAAACCTACGAATGTACTCGTATGATGTTTACATTCACAATCACTTGGGAATCACTTTATCTTTATGAGTTAAGAACGCGTTTTTGTATTTTCTTTTGCCGTCAGGCGGTTTTCTTTTGGCAATTGTCCTTGGTTGGTTGACTTGGTATTCGATATGAGTGATCTATTTAGTTGTTCGTATAATAACAAAATTAAATATTATCGACAGGCAGGGGAGTAATAGGAAAGTTGGAGTTGAATAAAGATATTATTAAGGTAGTAGGTAAATAGATGGTAGTGAGAATTGCAAAAACTAAAGTGGCAATTGCGACACATGTATATTAGGGTAGACGTATTGATAACGAACGATCGATAGTATACTTTGGCTATTGTTAATCTGTGTGTTTACTCCATCAATTTGTTGCTCAAAGCTCTTGTAATAAAGAAACAGAAAGCCTATTGTAAACTGTAAAGTAATACCACAGTCAAATAATCCATACAGTCGCTCGACGAACGCGTCTAGACGGGTCAATCGTGCGGGGGCCAAGAGGTGAGACGCGGGAAGACCGGTACCTAGTTACGTATATCGCCTTAGTTCCTAACTAGGTACATGTTTTTGGGGGCCGGCACGTGCTTGTTTTTTGTTCGTTACTTATTTATTTGCTTATGAATATTAATTAAGATGGTGCATACGACTTGTGCTGTGAGACATTGAAATTCTTTATGCTGTTTAAAGATTTAAATAAATAAGTATTTAAAAATCTGCGATTTCATCAATTTACTTATACTATAAAATAAAATTTCATTAATTATAATTATTTATATTACTTTGAAATGTATGTACCTATAACCACTTAAAATAATGTGCACATTCCTACTAATCTACAAACTTTTTACAATATCTCATGTCTGGCCAAATCACAGAATAAAGTAGCAATTATTGTACGTAGACAACATGGCAGACGTAAGAAAATATACGTTGTATTGTAAGGTAATATTCGATTCTGGTGTGATTTTAATTTCATTCAATAAGTACCTAGTACCTTCGCATTAGGTAAGTACCTATCACATATTATTATGTATCTTGGTAACGCCGCAATAACCATATTTTTGGCCCCCTTTTATAAACCCCACACATGTTCTCCGTAATCTCATAGTCCGTTCACCCATCCATAAAATTACCGTGAAGTCTATAGCTTTGCCTTAACGTAGTTTGCACGAAAAAAATCTGCAAAATACTTCATATCGGTAACATAGGCTCTACAAGCTGATCCCAAGGTTACCCATCCATTAAACCACCGCTATGTCGATCGCTTTATTTCAACTTGGTTTTTACGAAAAATGCTTTATATTCCTAACCGCCTCCCACGACACCTGCGGGATGAAATAGGTGCTGACTGACACTTAATATGCAAATCTGTTTTATAATAATTATTTATCGTTAATTATTGTAATATAATAAACTAGCTGTTTCCCACGGTTTCACCCGCGTCCTGAGGGAACTTCTTCGCGTACCTGGTTAATTTTTAGCCTAAGTTACTCCTTGGTACATCAGGCCAGTAAGGGTCCCGTCAAAATAGGTCCAGCCGTTCCAGAGAATAGCGAGAACAAACAGACAGACAGACAAAAATTGAAAAAAATGTCATTTCGGTGTATGTACCGTGTATACATCCATATACATTTAGTAAAAAGCGGTTATTTTAATATTACAAACAGACACTCCAATTTTATCTATATGTATAGATAAGTGAATTACACTATATTATTCATAATTGTAATATTTTTCTAAAATAAATAGACGGTGTTTGAATAAGTAGGTATTGTTTACATGTGGCAGCCCTAGCCTACTTACCCTTGTCTAGACGTTGTCGGCTTTTTCTACGAGATCAAAGGCGTCAAACTGCTGTATGTCTTTATACTGTGGTAATACCATGAATAATACAAATCGGATCATAATTATTGTACATAATTTAAGCAATAAAGATGATTTGATTTATGATATTAACATGCCTGGCAAATAAATAATTATTTCAATAGAATAATTATTCTATACGTAGGTCATATGTGAACTAGGTACTAAATTATAATGTAATAGACTATTATCCAAATACGTTTAATGAACAAAATTTTACATAACAAGGTTTAATAATACGGAAAATTCAAATGACTATGTAAATTTTCAATATAACCCAGTTTTTTCCGTAAAAATACGAACATTGTTCCACTACAATACCTTGGCAGAAATTTTTACTGTAGACAAACGCCTTTATATCCAATATAACAAAATTCGAGCGCAGAGTTTTTCATAAAGTGGCAACCCTACGAAAACAGCGTCACACAGAAAAGCAGTCTCACTTTATACAATTAACATAGTAAAAGGGAAAATTTAAAATCGCTGTGTTTATGTATTCAAAGCGCAGTCGTGGCAAACATTTTTGTCATATTGGTCGAATAAAAGTTTTTGCGGGATTCGCATCACGCATGCGATAAGGGTCACCGCTTCCCCGGCTTACACTGACTTTAAAGTATATTGTAGTCACTTGCGCTAGTTATCCCGGTGCAGGAACCTAACTTTATATTCAACTCGTGCTTTCAAACTTCGAGAAGCACGTTTCGCCGGCACAGGTTATTTGCATGTCACCTTTACGTTCGTCTGCCATTAGGTGTCATATTGTTATATTACACCAGCAGTACCCAAACCTTGGAAATGTTGTTTAAGGTCCCGGCTGTAACACGAAAACGTGGGGGATTTGAATTATGGTTTTAAGGCCAGAATAAAAAATATGACGAGTGTGAGTTTTGCTCTGAGAATGTAACTTTATAAAAAAGAATGGTTCCTCTATATATGTATAATATGACGTACCTTAAGTGGGTACAAGAAATTCAGATGAAAGAACCGATTTAGATTATGTCGACTTGTTTAGTAGTTACAGCATGAAAGCACGACTAACAAACCACAAATTCACAATGGCATTTAAATATTTTTTCAAGATGATAAATCATCCATGTAGGGACTGTATCAGACATACGTAGTTTGTTGCACAATAATTAAATGAGAACTAAGAATCTTCTGCCTTTCGCATTCCACTGCTGGCCTTAAGCTTCTACTAATTTTGTGAGTGAGTCTTTTAAGAGGCTTCGGCCTTCTATACTACGCTGACCAGACGATTTGGTACAGAGTTTATTGACGAGTTTTTCGTGTCTTCGCAAATATAGTATTTGCTTTGTCGTCCCTTACCACTGGATGAAATGGGGTAGTGAAATTTGTGTTTTTAATCCGTCACCCCACCGAATTAGAATCTTCTTCCTATATAACATACCTACTTAAAATAATACATTAGCTAACACTGCTTTGTAGCCAACTTAATCTCACTTTAAAGGAATCTGAAGAATTAGGTACTTGTGGCAGTATAATTATAAGGTGACATAGCCGATATAATAATTATACTCTATGAAGTGCATGTATAACAAATGTATAAATAATTTTAAACTAAATTTTGTTAGTAATTTTTAGCAAAGATGAACATGGACGATAAAACATAGCTGATCAATTCTATCAAAAGCTTTTTTTGAATTGTTTGAACTGCAGCCTTTTTTAAACTTAAAAATAAGAGGTTTAAAATATAAAGTATTTTCATAAAGTTTTAAAAAGTATTACGGCACTAAAGCCTGTGCGTTAAGTTCAATATATTTAAATTAAATTGAAAATATTCATAAGAACGGCTGATGTGCTTTATAGACTATTAATTTAATTTCTTTATTTATTTTACTTATAAGTCGATAAATTTTATTACTCTTAGGTATATCGAATTGCGTTGGTGGTATCGTTTTGTGATCGTCAAGTCTATTTAATTATGAAATCATCATTAAGGTCTATGAACTATATTATACAAAACCATGGATGGGTAATTTAAGAATCTAAAAGCCATTAGGCTGGATGCCATAAGGCTCGAGAGCAAATCCATAAAAGTATGCAGTATATTCGTGAGAATGTTCATTCGTCTGCGTAAATGGTGTCATATAACATGGGTCAAATGTGGTTCCAAATTTTAGTGTCAGTCTTGCATGGTGACTGATTAAATATTGTGTATTAATGAGCTGTAAAATATCTTCGGGATAATAAGGAGCTTGCGAACCTCGCTTGTGAAGTTGTGATATTTATTTAATAACCGAATAGCTAACGTTATTCAGTATGCGTATTAAAATATTTAAAATGCCTCCTATTCTTCATTCGTAACTCACTGGACCATACAGCCCTCTTATTGACCATTTGCAGTAATAAAAATACTGCTCAGTACATTGACCTCTATCTTTACAGCCCTGGAGTGTCTCATTCATGTCTTTGAGGGAATGTTCGATTAATATTCGTTTGTTGAAATATATGGGATAACGCTAAGAGGATGATGTTGAAATATAATTATTCAATACAATTGCATCCATGACTTTCACATTGGAGTCCGAGCTCCACATGTTAATCTAACCAGATTTGAAAGGATAATTAATAGCTCTGTCGCAGAGTTCAACCGATATCGACTACCAGCCGCAGTTATCCCAAAGCAAAACATGTATTCTGTTTAGGTTATTAAAGATAAAGATATTTTTATTGCGTAACTGTGTACAGGTAAGGTCTTACATCTAGATAGATTACAGTAATAAGTCCAACATTTTATCCTTACCGTATATTATGAAATACGAAAGAAATACATGCATAGTTAAAATCTCTCAAGATTAGGCAAATTTGTTAGAAAAGAACTCTTGTAAATTATAAAATACATTATTCAATAACCATTTTTTTTAAGTTGTCTTGAAAATGTTACCATTAATGGTTTAATAGCTGTGGGTAAATGATTAAATATACGAATAGCAGTGATATAGGTGCTTTTATAATATATCATGTTTTTTATGTTAGGTAAGTTTATGTTGTATTTGTATTTATTGCGAATATTGCACTTAGTCTCCGATTTGAAATTAAAATAGCGCATGTTGTTTTTAACAAATAAACATATATCTTGTATGTAAATAGCTGTCAAAGTGAGGAACCCATTTGACTTGAAAACATATCTTAATGACTCAGTACTATGCATTTTATAGATGGTTCTTATAGTTCGTTCGCGTTAAGAATGCAGTGAGTCATCAGTGCAACTGCAATCGAGGGTTCACGGGCAAAATGTATTAAGCGACATTTTTTAAACTTTACAGGAGAGCGTTTTTAACCGACTTCAAAAAAAGGAGGAGGTTAACAATTCGTCGGAATCTTTTTTTTTTATGTATGTTCCCCGATTTCTCTAAGACGCCTGGACCGATTTCGAAAATTCTTGTTTTGATTGAAAGAGTATACCTCCTAGTTGGTCCCATGATCATCAAGTCAGGATATGATCATGGAGTCCTGAAAAATCGAAGGAAATCTTAAAATTTTATAAGCACACCTAAAGCGATTTGACGATAACAACCCAATGCCGTCGAGTTTGGGCTCGTTTGAGTCGTCTTTACATAGACTTTGATGCTGGATGATTTCCATGGTCTGATGATAGAGTTGGAAGGTAACCATGAGATCTTTGTGATGCAATAACCCAATCTCATCGATTTTAGGGTTGTTTGATTCGTCTTTACATGTACTTTGGTACTAGATGTTTTGCAGGGTCTGATGATGGAGCAGGAAGGTGGCCATGGGATCTTTGTAATACAATGACGCAATCCCATTGAGTTTGAGCTCGTTTGATTCGTTTTTACATGGACTTTAGTGTCGTTTGAGTCGGACTTTGGTACTGGATATTTTGCAGAGTCTGATGATGGAGCAGGAATGTGGCCATGGGATCTTTGTAATACAATGACGCAATCCCATTGAGTTTGAGCTCGTTTGATTCGTCTTTACATGGACTTTAGTGCTGAATGTTTACCAAACTCTGATGATAAAGCAGGAAGGTGGCTATGGGATCTTTGTAATACAATAACGCAATCTCATCGTGTTTAGGCTCATTTGTTTTATCTTGGCAAACACTTTGGTATTGGATGAAATCCGGGATCTGATGATGGAACAGAAACGAACGTGTTTAGGCTAGTTAGTTGATAACAAAAAAAAATACTTCAAATTGCTAGAAAGGTACAGGTCTACATTTCAGAATTGAAGCACGTAAAGAAGGCCTCCCCATCATTTACCACCTACACTATCCTATGTATCTAATTACCACCTACACTATCCTATGTATCTAATTACCACCTATTACTATTTTTATTAGTATACCACTAAAAAGCAAAAAATAAAAATTATTTTTAAATAAAAAGAAACCGACTTCAAAAAACACTAAGGAACTAAAAAACAAAAAATAATTGGTTTCGGAGGAACAATTTTTGGAGTCGGTGCCAAGCACTTACGCAAAAAGTTACTAAATTACAAACTACCTATTCTATCAACAACAAAAGTTGTATAAAAATGTGTAGAGGTTTTATAGTCAGATCAGAAATACTTGGCTTCGCACCGACTCCAAAAATTGTTCCTCCGAAACCAATTATTTTTTGTTTTTTAGTTCCTTAGTGTTTTTTGAAGTCGGTTTCTTTTTATTTAAAAATAATTTTTATAAAGTTTCAATTTTATGAAAAAAAATCGTTATAAAAAAGTATAAGGTTAATAACGAAAAAGTGACCGAAGTTGATTTCCATGACAAAAGCTGCATAATTGAGTATAGTTTTAATTTCTTTTAAGCTACTATTAATAGAAATAAAAGTCGCTTGATACAATATTACCCCAGTTTACTTTTATTCAGAAACAGGCTAAATGATATAAGTGCCATAAACTTTACAATACAGGTATAGGAAAAACGATTTAAGCGACACTCTGGTATTATTTTGTGTAAGGCTAAATATATGAACAACCATTGGAATACTAAAATAATATCAGGCTAATCGGTTTAAGCAATTGAAATATCATAAAGTAGTGGCAGATTAAAATGATTTATGTAGCACTTTTCTCTAAAAGTAAATTGTTTGAAGTAACAATTAATTTGTATGTATAATTAGGATTGGCGGTTAGATCAACATTAATTTGGACTATTGTTTATTTCCTTCAAATGAAAAATCTAAAGAAATTTAAAAATAAAACAAATACATGTTTAAAATCAGACAAGTGATCGTTTTTAGGGTTCCGTACCTAAAAGGTAAAAAACGGGACCCCATTACTAAGCCTCCGTTGTCTGTCTGTCTGTCTGTCTGTCTGTCTGTCAGCAGGCTGTATCTCATAAACCGTGCTAGCTAGAAAGCTGAAATTTTGACAAATTATGTATTTTGGTTGCCGCTATAACAACAAATACTAAAAATAAAAAATAGGGCGGGTCTCATACAAAAATTTTTTTTCGTTTCTTTTTTGCTCAAAATTATTAACTGCAACAGGTAGACGCTTTTAATTTTCACAGAATATGTAGTTGTATAATTAAAAAATTAATAATAATAAAGGGGGGCTCCCATACAACAAACGTAATTTTTAAGCAATCTGTTACTCGATCTTAATAAACAGGCAGAAACTTAAAAAGTATTTAAGTATACATACAACGAACGTGATTTTCTTTTAAAGATGATGCTACGGAACCCTTCGTGCGCGAGTCCGGCTCGCACTTGCCCAATTTTTATTATAATAGTGGCACAAGGATTCACATTTTTCGCTATTTGAAAAATATTCAGCTAGCAAGAAAAACAATTTTTTTTAGATAAATTACATCCAGACAAATCATCGTACTCATCACACCACGATTATTGCTGGATGATTTAATTCTGATAAGATATTTTACTAAAGTTTTTTGTGTGGGTGCATAGGGTTCCCACCAAGAACTTAGGGTCCCAAGCCAACCTCACCTGCAAGTGGTGCACCTGCCGGTCAACGGACGAGGCTCTGGCAAACAAAATATCCCGATAAGCGGCAATAGGCTCGCCACCTGGGATGAAAACACTGGCGAAAAGTGGGCGTTTAATATGCCTCTGCCTACCCCTTAGGGGAAGCAGGCGTGGGTCTATGTATGTATGTTTTTTGTTTAAAGTATTTTTGTCTGTTCATTTCCATATCCGTGGATGTCACTGCAGAAATTTCCAAAAAAGAATTTAGTTTACGCATGCCAATGTCATTGCTAAGCATGAAGCCCGGGGTTTGATTCCCAGGTCGAGAACAGTGTTCTCAAGTTTTTCCATATAGAAATTCTCAGTAACACCGCAGTCTGGAATTGTGCCTAGTAGGTAAGTGGCAACAGGGACATCCAATGTTTCATGTGATAATATAACTGGTAAAAAAGTGTGTCAAATATCTCTGCCCTCTACCCTTCTACCTCTCCAGAGAAATACAGGCGTAAATTTATGTTATGTCAATTACTTAGTTTAGGACTTTAGATTATGTGTAATAACAGTCATCGTTATCCTAGCATTATTCATGGTTGCATCCTCTGCTATTTGCTTAGGAGCCCAGGGCCCGATATCTAGTCGAACCTGATAAGGTGCAATATGTACCTACGAGATTCTATGTGGTAACAATGTTCTTTGGTTAAACTAGTGTCAGGATATTTGAGGGTGCTGACTCTCCGTAACGACTGTCAAACATCTTCATGACAGTCGGGACTGACAGACTTTCTAATGGTGTAAGAATTTTTTAAATCGGACAAGTAGTTTTTGAGTTTATCCATTACAAACAAAAATACAAATTTTTCCTCTTTTTAATATTATATTATGTAGATGTAGATAATGCACTATTTTACGCCACAATAACGCAATATTTCAATAACCAGGTGATGATTTTGTCCAAATAACACATAACATATTGTCCATACTCGTTTCACGGTTCACGGTGAATGAAGCACCGCGGGGGCACGCGCGTTACTCACAGTGACGTAAATCAAAGACTCTGGCGCCGAAACGATATGTCTTACCCGACAACGGATAAACGATTTATACAAAATATTGACTATCTTAACGAATATAGATTTCCTAATTCCAGTAGAGTAAAAATGTTTTAACTTCCACAACTTAGAATACAATATGTCTGATGAGACGAGTCTTTATTAATTCAGTTCAAGAAGAAGGATTTAACCGCCGAGTATAAATATTTTTATTAAATATGAAAATAATTTAAGCGCCTGTGTGTATTAATATCAGACGCATGGTAAATGGTTTAAGCGACATAAGGTATGGATTTCAGTAGCAGGCTAAATGTTTTAAGCGACATTAAGTATGAATTTCAGGTGCAAGCAAAATGCTTTAAGCGACGGTATGTATATATTTTAGGCGCAGGCAAGACGTTTCAAACACCTTATCTTACCAAACTTATGCCGGGGAAAACAGCTCAAGTCAAAAACACTAAATATTAAGCCTGTATGAAGTCCATTTTTTCTTAAATTGTAAAAAAACGTTGTCGCTTCAATCAAAGCTACTCCGAACTGCGCCTAAATTTACTATTGTTTTAAGCGCCAAAAAAGTGCTCAGATCAGCACAAAACCGAGTGCAAACGACGCAGAAAAATCCGGCGATTCCGAATATGTATATAACTCAATATCGGCCAGGATGTCGCTTAATACATTTTGCCCGTGAACCCTCGATATTTTAATCTATTTTATTTACTGCATTCTTAACGCGAACGAACTATAGGCATCTTTTTTGAAGAATAAACGTAGATTCGACATTGGTGGAGTTACCTCAGTAAATGATGCCATAGTTTAAAGGGGATATACCGTACCAAAGTAGGCGCTCCTGGTAGCGTTTACATTGGTAGTCTCTGTTAGCACTGACAATGCATGATTTTTTTTATTTTTTATTTTAGCACTTGATATTTTTTTATTTAATTGTTCAATATGGGCTATCTAGTTTAGATGTTGATCGATTGTAACGCCAGGGAAGTTTATATCTTTATCCTCTTCCATTTATATATCTGAGACGGTTATTTTAAGTTGAGAAGGCTTGCTTTTGTAGTTTCTGAATTGTACCAGCTTCGTTTTTGAGAGATTTTCTTTTAAGTTTAATATCTGCAACCAGTTTGTAACAATTGTTAATGTTTTATTTATTTCATTACTAAAGTTAACGTCATTTGAAGCATCATTAGAGATAAAAATTGTTGCATCATCAGCATACATTATGCAAAGGTGGTTATCTATGTTTTGAAGTTCGTTTACATATATTAAAAATAACAAGGGCTCCAATATGCTACCTTGGGGCACACCTAATATTACATTTTCATATTTAGGTTGTACTGTTTCTAACATTTTTGTTGATTTATTATAGACTTCAATAGCAGTTGCCTGCATTCTATTGTTCAAATATGTTTCTATTAGTTTTAAAGCAAATCCTCTTATGCCTATACCGTCTAATTGATTTAGCAAAATATTATATTGTACACAGTCGAAAGCTTTCGACATATCGATAAAAAGAGCAGTGCATTTTTTGTTATTTTTCATGTTACTCCAAAGAGTACTAAAAAGTTTATAAATTGCTAAAAATGTGTTTTTTTTTTAAATCCAAACTGATTTTCATTAAGAATATTTACGTCTAAAAACTATACAATTGTAATATAAATAATCTTTTCAAAGATTTTCGATATTGTTGGCAGTAATGCAATTGGGCTATAATTGCACATTTCATGTGTCGATCCTTTTTAATGTAAAGGTTTTATTATATTCTTTAAACTATTTGGAAATTTTCCTGTTTCTAACATTAAGTTTATTATATATACTAGTGGGTCTACAATAAAAGAGATACTCTCTTTGACAATTTTAATAGGTATATTATTGTAACCGGAGCTCGGCTTATTTTTTTATTTTTTTACTGTACTCATGACTTCATTTCTATCTGATGGATAAAAGAAAATACTTTATGGCTATTTGTAGGCAATGGTTTGTATTTGTTTGATGTTGAGTCATTTATGTTTTGAAATATAGTAATAATTAATAGCACTGACTAGTTTATCTGGCGATTTTATACCATTATTGTTCTAGATGATGTAATCAACCGTTGGTTTAAGCACATTTGCTGATTGAGTCTGTCGCTTAATTAATGCCCACGTTGCTACAGTTCTATTCGAACTGTTTGCAATGAATTTTGCATTCGTTTTCCTTTTTAATTCTCTAATCACACGCGTGAGAGTTTTACAACAGCGGCTATATTTTACTTTTTGATCGTTGCTATTGGTGTGTTTTGTTTGGAGATAAAACTTTCTTTTATTTCTACTCGATATTGAGATACCTTTTGTTTTCAATCATGTATCGTTTTTGTAGCATATTTTACATTTTGAATTGGTATACATGGGTTAAAAATTAGTAAGAATGTCTCTAGAAAAGTGTCATATGCTGTGTTTACATCTGGTTGTTGGTATATATAATCAAAGTTTACTTGGGATATATATTTTCTAAATATGTCTATGTAATAGTTTATGTTGCGGCGCATTTTGTACCAGTATTTTTTTTTAAAACCTAAACTACACGGGATATTTATTATTTGGCACGTGTGGTCTGTCGGTCTAAATAAGAAATTTCCGATTTACATTTTTTATGATTTGTACCTAATAATATTATCAATGCAGGTTGAGGAATGTTAAGTTATTCTAGCGGGTTTATTTAGAGTTAAATGTAGGTTGAAAGTCTTATGTGTATTTTTAAATAATTCGCTTTTTTAGTATTCAAAATCGTGTCAATATTATAATCTCCTGTTTTTTTTTATTAATTATGGATCTTGATCTGATAGTATGCTTGTATAGCAATAATTCAAGCTTTTCAATAAAAAGATTGATATTACTATTTGGTGTTCTATAAATACATAATATATACCAGTTAGTCTCAGGAATTATAATGCCACAACACTCAAAGTGACTTTCAATTGATAGTTTAAAAGTCCAGTGTAAAGCTTTGTAATTAATTGACTTTTTTACATAGATACAGACACCAAGGGTAGTTTCCAGGGTCAAAATAATTAAATTTTATTTAGTCTGTATTTTAAATTATAAAAAAATATCGCACACGTATTTTTTCTTTTTTCGATTAAATAAAAAATAACAAAGAAATAGCCCATTAAAGTTACGTGTGACGTCATCTAGTGCGAAAAAATGCAGCACGGCGTGACGTTATACGTAACTTTAATGAGCTATATCTTGGTAATTTTTTGTTTAATTTACAAATAAAAAAATACGTATCGCTAATTTTTGAATAATCTAAAGGACGGACTTATAATATTTTTTTGTCAACTAGCCTATTATTGCTTGTCCCGTGCCTCGGAGAGCACGTTAAGCCGTCGGTCCCGGTTGTCATGAAGATCTTTGACAGTCGTTATAGGGCGTCAGTACCTTCTAAATAAACTGACACTTGTCTAATCTATGTATAAAATATGCCGCCATTTTATAGTTTTGTAACTGCAAAATTTCGGGGTTTCTGTCTCTCAAAAATGTTTCATTTAGACAGAGGACGTCTATGTTATTAAGATGCAATACAATGTCATAATTGCATGTAAATCTCATTAGTGTCACATAATAGGTATAGAACACTCTTTCATATCTAAGTAAATGAAAACATGTATAGCGGATACCTGTGATGTAATGTTGGCGTTGATTAGTCGAAAGCATGTCGAATGCATAATCTAAAAACAAAATCAAAACCAAAAAGGTTTTATAACAAACTCAGATTATATAGGCAAAGCCGTATAATGAAATGTAAGCTGTTTATGTTTCTTAAGCTATCCTTTTTGTCGGTTTCTATCCGCATTGTATGACGTTTATTGTTGTAATGCCAATTTAAGTCACGGCCAGGGCGCTGTCGTCTTTTAGTTGACATAATTGAAATATTTGTAACCTACAATAAATGTTCTAACGTCTTAAATCTTAAGACTTTTTGACGTTTTTGTGTAGAACAAACATCGTGACGCATTTACAGGTTTACATCAACTTTTGTGTGTTCAATTCTAAAATTAGTATTCATGGATTATTTATTTAAAGCTTCGTGAAAGTGGTAGTGAAATATTTAAAGTACTGTTGCGGTTACTTAATAAGCTCTTAGTTCTGGGGGAACAACCTTTTTAGTTTTAGAGAAAATTCAACCTCAATAGGTACAACTTGTAATAAAGTTCAATAGTAGATATAAAGTACATTTTGGATAGAATATTTTGATGTCAAAATAGAATTATAATAGGCTTGTGTCCACTACGAATAAATCGGTTTGATTGTAGTATCTATAGATTCATTATGATTTTAAGATATCAATAAATTTAATTATTTTGATAAAAAGGTAAGATTAATATTATTTTTAGGATTCTAAAACTAAACATTATGTATTTATTCTTGTGACAGTGAACACCAATCAGAGAGCATTACGTCAAACAGTACGTTCGCCATTCATGTTGTTTACGTTTTAGTAGTAAATACAACTAAAACGTCAAGCTTTCTATCTGTCAAATCGAATACAACAAAATAAAACACGGGTACATCAGACCAGACTTCATTCACGGTTTGTTTTATTTTGGACTTTGTGATATCACTCAACCGCCATGATGGTTTACGGCGTTTTCGTATCAAATTCAAAAAGGTTTTTAAAAAGCCGTAATTAGTAATGTTGCTGATCGATTTTTGAAGCAAAAATCAGGTATTTCAGTTTAACATCTAATAAAGGAACGAATCAATCGCTAATTACATTTTAGGACACAAGCCTATTATATAGTTTATTTAGTGATCCAGAAATAATGACTATTTCTTTGAATCTTTTATAATATTGTAGGCATCTTTAAATATAGAGTTCTATAAACCTCATTACTTAACTGAATTTAAAGAGCTCAAACGAGACGTGTATTTACTACTGAATATTTACTTTTTTTTTACTAATGAATATTCTATTGGAACTCTATTGATTTGGCACCATACCTACCTGTTTCAGGAGATATTGAGGCTCGAAGTAACTATTTTTAAATAATTATTACAAAATCGGTGCATTTCTCGCGCCACTTTCTCATAATTATACTTATCCTTTGTACCCAAGGGAATGTTGGAATTTCGAGCATTGCACGCGCGCGCTTTACATTGCGGCTTATAAAATATGTCTACGTATTGAAGCCAATTATTTTTACGTTTCCCGCGTATTATTTTTGCTTAGTATGACTTGGCATACGCAAAACGAGTAGACTTCGGCTTGGTGATTGTTCTTTTGACACCGCGTATGTAATGATAGTAAATATCAGCGTAAGTACGAAGCTCTTTATTTGAAATCGATTTGAAGTTGGTCGCATTTATAGGCTTCCTTAGTAAACATAATTATAAAAAAATAGTTCAGGGAAGATGTCCCAGTTTTAAGCGACGATTTCTGTATGTCCTTCATCTAAGAAACTTATTGTCATACCATGGGAACAAAAAAGGTAAAATACTTTTTGTTACCAACGGTCACATTCAAGTATTACCATTTTAATCTGTTTACCATGCCTCTTACGTATCACCAAAACTTTTACTCATTTCTGAAACAGTTTCCCGCATCTCAGTTTTGGGTGTTTTCAAAGCATGGAGCATCAAAAATACATTATCTGCCATAAAAAATAGTATGATGTTCGTACTTACTCGCACCATGAATAGACTTGCTCCTTGAAAGAAACGGATAAATACTTTATGGTATCATAGGGCATAAAAGAGTTATATTATAATTATAATAAAATATTGAAGTAAAATTATCCGACTGCGCGCATGGCCTAGTGGTTTAAACCATCACCATGACTTTTGGCACAATGTCGAGTATTGTGGTTTCGATCCACACATTGCTGAGTGTTCTTTTTGAGCATTGGTTTGTAATGCCTCAAGCAACACAGAAATTCTAGCTTTAAAAAAAAGTTGGGCAAAAAAAAGAGCAAAGAAAAGAAACATTAATTGTAATGTGCTTTACCTTCAATATTATGAACGGTCTGCATGTAGACGCGACTTTATTAATCTTCCATTTTAATGTATAATTCGAGTCACAGCTTTTTCCTATTTATTTCTGCAAGCTTCCATAATCCTTCAAGCGTTATATTATGGCGGTCAGGTGGCTTCATAAAACAGGTCGTTGATTCACCTGGATGGTAGATTAATCAACAAAAACAATTATGGCTCCATGGTTAACTAATTGTGGAACGTTATCAGTCGCTTGCAGGTTCATCCGCGCGGGTTATGGAAAATGAGATTGGATGCATTCAGTTACTCAGGCGCCAGAATGAATTTGTGTTAAGTGGTGTTATTGAGGACTCACAGCATTCAATGTCTAGTAAAATTGTTACAGTGCTAAAAGTGACTGATCTCTAAAAGCCGCCAGTCTTCTGTGCATGCTACCGGCTGACAACGTTGCGAAGAGGAATTCTTGGACACTTAATCGTTCTTTTTTTTCGTTGTTACCATTTTTTATTCGTAGGCTAGTTTTAGGTTTAGTATGTGCGTAAATTCGTTATTTTGAATTTTATAGTCTGAAATGTAATTGAGTTCCTGGTAAACTTATCAATTATCTGTCCACTTATACATATTATTAAATAAATTCTCCATTTTTTCCATTCTATCTGTATATTTTCTCACTCCGTTCGCACTTCAATTATGAACGAGAATGTCTCCTTATTTAATTTAATGTAACAAATTGTACACGCATTGTTTTGTTTGTAGCGTCATTTCGCTTGAAGGGTGAACGTTTTCTGCTAAAAATGCAATTAATGCCAAAGTTGTGACACAGACTTTTATCGGATTTTGTAGGACGTATTGCAAAGCGTGTTCGTTCCAATGTGATGTTTTATTGACAAATGAGCCAGTAATCCACTTGATGGTAGTGATATAGTTATAGGATGGAAGTATTATTTAGGATGGGTAACTGATTTTGCCAGTACACTGTGTCCTATTATTTTGTAATAATTGTATGCAAGGAAATTTCTTTTAATGGATGGATAGCCGGATGTTTTTTATTCTTTGACGCCAAAACCACTAGACCGCTTTTGACGAATCTTTTCAGGCGTATAATATAAGTTTAAGAATTAAATACGGGCAATCTTATATGAACACACCTAGTAAACAATATGAATACTGATTGTTATCAAATTCCACGCAGGGAAGACGCCTCGAACTAGTTTACTAGAAAGTCAGCAGTAACATTACATTATTATTTATTTTAATATAATATACGTTAAAGTGTCAGTTAAGGTCAAGATTCTTTAAGCGTTTAGGAAGGTCTACATTTTAATTCTGAATATTGCAACAGATATTTCTGTTTTTTCTCGTGTAGACCCAATTCCAAAGTCTTATTATATTTTATCTATTTATACATGCATAACATATTTAAAAGTTTTCGAGGATATGTCAGCGTATTACACGTAGTAGCTACTTTAATAATCACCTCTTCATTTACAACTTTACAACGACTAAGTTACTCATACACTTTTCAAGACGATAAACTGCTCTAACAGTGAGTACCCAAACGGAACTTTCATAAGTCCCTTCCAAACACAAGACAGAACATAACAGATACCCAGTGTCATTCGCATGATAACGCTCCGCATCACATATTCAAGACGTAGACGGAGATAAACCACGAGTGCACGAAATGCATCCGCGACAATTTACTCCAAACCCCTCCGCAGAGTTTTAGAGATTCAAATGGAACGCCGCAGTTTGCGCTACTAATGTGAATGCTAAAATAAATACGAATGTTAGCTGGAAATGTTTGTCCTTGAAGAACGACGTGCATACCTATATGTATATATGAAGTAAAATGGTTTCTATGGCTTTAGTATTGCGGTGAAATTTGATATTTGACAACTTTGAACATGTATGATAGGTTAAGGCTTCGGTTTGATATAACTATTGATAATCAAGGGCTGTTGCCAAGTGTATTCGAATGAAATATTAAGCAGAAATAACCTCGTTATATTTGCATGCAAATATGCGCACATAAGCCAACAAACACATAGGGAAAGTATTAATTGCATGATACATTTTTAATATTTAATTAAATGTTTTCGTTAAAGTTATTCAATAATTAGGATATTTTGTATATTTAAAATCCTTGCGTTACTGCCTGACAGACAACCTACAGCCAAAACAATTGGGCGCACGAAGCTGAAATTTGACATAGAACACGTCCTTGAAGATTATAGGGGTACACTAAGAAGGGATTTCCTGAAATTGCCACGGTATCGGGCAGAAACGTTAAAATTAAAATAATGCATTAAATGTGCGAGGATATAATAATAATTATGTTGGTGAGCGGGCGGCGTCGCGGCGACGACAACACGGCGACGCGTCGTCTGCTGCTGCTGTCTGCAGTCGCGTACGAACATAAAAATACTGTGTAAGAGTATTAAATTATTGTCTATTCTATTTTATTACATATTCACTAAATAATTATTTGATTTTTGCTGTTAATAGAATTACCCTATTCACTTAAAAAATAAACCACCTCACTGATAGACACAGTTCTACTAACTACATTATTTTCTATCATACTAAACCGTGTTTAAAACTGTTTTAAGTAATTACGCTCATACACGGAAGTGAATTAACATTAAAGAGCTTAAAGGATCAATCTCTGGCATATTAAACGATGAACAAGAGGAAGCTGTGGTACCGATGGGCTTATGTTATTAAGACCGAGGCTATTTATAAAACGCACCGCGAGAAAATATGAATTTATTCTTCTATTTTAAGAAGGAACGTCCCTAGCTACGTAATTTTATGCAGTTCTGAAATTAATTGAAAATATTACAGTGTATTAGAATTTCAAGTCATGTTCGAAGTTTTAATTTATCGACTGATCCTTTGGATATGATCAATATGATATTGAATTGACAGGCAGTTACAACTGTCTATATCATGTTACTTTCAATTTATGGTTTCATTACTGTTACGCATTTTTGTGTAGGGTATAATTATATCGAAATGATAGGTTAATGTTTCTTGTCAGTTCCGTAATAGGGGCAAACCTTATGGAATGAAATTAAATGTAAAAGCTTCAAAGAAAAAAAACACACTTCTATGAACTGCAATTTCGTATCGAATAATTTTGAGTGATGTTTTTTTACGTACATTAATGATATGAGGTGAGATTCCACAACCTCATACTAAATATTCAATAAAGAATCATATTTATTTTTGGATACGGCATAGCTTTGGAATACATCCTTTTCATTATCATAAAACTAACGCTAAACTATCTTACTAGGTGTATGTTATTAACTATGTAATATAACATTAATGACGTAATAAAATAAACACGTGACACATAAACGAATCCCGCAGCACTTCGCCAATTTATAACTCTATGTAAAAGAATAAAATAGGTACAATGTAATATTTTGTTTGTGACTCAACGTCATGTTCACACCCAAATATTGTCAAATATTGAAAGCAGCTAGGGTCGGTTCCACGAGGAAAACGAGGCTATTCGACGTATTAACGTAGTATGTTACACATTTTGTCTCCTTTGTCTTGGATATCCAGAAATGTGTTACGATTATTCTAGATTTTGATGGCGTCGTAGTAAAGAACAAGGAAATTTTTCGTTTTGGCAATGTATTTTTATTGTCCGTTCGTGGTTTAACCCGAAGGCAATAGAAATCACTAATTTGGCAAAATTTTACATTTCAACATTACTTCCTAACTTCACGCCTGTTATCCCCGAAGGGGTTGGCAGAGGTGTATTACACATCCACACTTCACCGTCATCAAGTCATGTTTCGGTCTCAATGTAATAGGAGGCGAGCCTATTGCCATCTACCGGGCACATTTATAAGCGAGCGATAATGAACATTTTTAATACACACTTAACTTCGACAAGTCAGAGGTGTGTGTCCGGGGTACCTAGGGATCGAACTCGAGACCATCGTCTGGGCAGTCCGTTACGTACACCAATGGGGGCTACGCTGTTGCATTTCAACTACTTCTAAAAGACTGTTCTTATTATAAAATTGTGATAATATTACAAATGATAGAAAATGAAGGTTTTGGGACATTAAGCAAAATTGAAATAATACCTATGTAATTTTTTAACAGCTATATACCGACTCACAGTGTTTGATCGGACCCAAAAAAAATCCTTATGCTGTTTATTACGTAAACTGATCAAGAAATGCATTTAAAATGCAAGAGTAAAACACCCAAATGTCTATTTTATATAATTTTTATAATATAAAATGATAAAACTTACGTGACCCTGACCTTAAAAATCTGAAATAATTTCTGTAAATTTAATGAATCAAGATAATGTGTTCAAATAAATACAGTGTAATGAAGAATCTTTAGGCGCATGTTTGTTAGTTTTTATTTTTAGAAAATCACATCTAGATAGTAAGTAATTAATTTTTTTTCATATTTTCGTTTTTTTTTTTTTTCTCCAATAAAACTCAAAAGTGCGACTTGTGACTAGCATAGAAATATTTCTCGTTACAAGGCCTATCATTGATAAAAAAACCACGTTCCACTATTGAGGCTCGTAGGAGGAATTAAGTTTCAAAACATAGTGATTAGGGTTATCACTCAACTTGACCTTTCATTTTATTTCAAACTCAAAGTCCAAAAATGTATTGCATGCAATTTATTTGGTTAAGGGCCGTAGGATAGGTTGACAAAATAACTCAACCTCCTTTTTTTTTCGATGAAGGGTCACATGTAGCACGTGAAGGGGTCCACCCTCGTCAAGCTTAAGCTAAAACCCCGTGCTGATACATGTGACCTGGAGGAACGGGGGTGAGGCACCAAGGAGCCGTTACAGACCCATGGCGCCACTTTGCCTCGGCAGGGGCTTACCCAACTGCTGAGGGATGTCCATCCGGGCCCCGACTGGAGGACTTACTATTAGGGGGGCATGAGGGCGCCAACCCTCATGTTGGTACACGAGTGGCAAGCGATGCTGTGGATTGCGCCACAGCCGGTACTTTTCTAACTCCGGAAGTATCCGCAAATACGCGAGGAGGTTGTACACGATTACATATGTTTGAATGCTTCTGTGAGGAAAGCAAAAAATATAAAAAGAACAGTTCACCTGACGAACTAACATCATCGGATTTGTCGTACATCATTTACACAGAAATAGGTCACCATCTTAATGATCTCTCGGATAGCGAAAAAGATAGACTCATTGGCGAAATTGTTAAGCCATTTCTCAGAAAAACCTTGAGAATTTATAAAGAATGTAGAAGAAAAAAAAATGTTCATGGACAAACATGGGCTTTTCTTGAACAAACAGTTCATCGACGATATACCAGCTGAATTCAAGAGGGAGGCTGCAGATTGTGTGACATCCAGTTTGGAGCGTGATGATGATAATGCAGATGATGATGGCTGCACGTTAATATTAAGAAACGAAAGCGAATTGTATGAGTAGGCTATTTATTGGATGTGGTTCCAAAATAAAAAGTTTATTAACCAATGATGTTCGTATTCGAGAATGATTGAATTGTACAAAATCATTTCTTTAATAAAGGTTTATTTGTAGTGAATTATAATTGACGGTTTCGGTAATCATTCCCGATGAATAAATCAAAATCAAAATCAAAATCAAAATCTTTTATTCAAAATTGGCTGGTAAACAGCTCTTTCTGAACGTTAAATTTTACAATAGACAGTCCCCCAAAAAGCCCTACCCTTCACTGCTTCCTATGTGTTTTCGCTAGGAAGAAGAAGCAGCACAACAAACTCCCTAGCAACACAGTACTGTCTGCGTATTTAAATAAGAAGTTATACATTATAATCAAAAAATAATAATATCACATTTCAGTTAACATGATAGCTATCACACAACCTATTGCCATTTATTTAGTTACGTACCTACTTAAGACTTGAAAATTGAGAATAATGACTAACAGTTAGCCTCCAAAACAAAATGACAAGTAGGGTGTAACCGCACACATGTTAAATATCATGTTGTTATGTAATCACTGCTCAGTCTAATCATGTTACAATGCATTAATTAGGAAGGTACCAAAACAATTGGAACAAATTGCAAATAAACTCATAAATCAGCAAGTCAAAAGCTGTATCCTGCCCAGCAGATCGACCAGTCACCACAGGCAGCACCCGTTCACGAGTATAACGCAATGATCAGCCATCACCCTCCTCAACCATATTAGAGGGAAGAAGGTGACCCGACCACCGACGCTACCGCCTGCAGTGACAGTACAGTGAGCATGACGAACCTACTTTCCAAGACAAGCCATTCGAACTTACATTAGACTAAAATAAATCTATCCGACATTATTAACGCACTATAACATATCTAAAAGAGCAGAACGTCAACAAATAAACGCATAATTGAATTAAAAAATGTCAGTGTATATAAAAATTAAATGTCAAATAAAATAATGACGCAAACAAATATACATGTCAAACAGAGAATCTTATGTCAAAAATAAAGTTAATCAAAATTCAAACATATGTCAAACAGTATGTATATAAAACAATTAAATATAAAGCTGTACACAACAACTGGAACAGTAAGTATTGAACTTGTCTACCAAGCATTCTTGTCCTTGAAATAATCATCTATTGAGTAATATGCTTTTTTTAACAAACAAGTTTTAACTTCAGTTTTAAAGGAATTTAAAGGTAACTGACAAAAATGAGTTGGTAATTTATTATACATACGTACACCTAGCCCCATGAATGTATTATGAACTTTATGTAATCGAAGATGAGGCACGCACAATTTATGTTTATTTCTAGTGTTTATATTATAGACATCACTATTTTTACTATACGACTCAATATTTTGTTTAATGTACATTAAATTGGCAAATATATATTGGGAAGGTACAGTCAGGATTTCAATTTCTTTAAATCGATCCCTAAGTGACACCCTCGGCCCTAACTGATAAATAGCACGGACTGCCCTTTTTTGCAAAATAAAAACACTGTCAATATCTGCAGCTTTTCCCCATAGAAGAATACCATAGGACATAATACTATGAAAGTAACTAAAATAAACTAGACGAGCCGTATCGACGTCGGTTAGCTGTCTAATTTTTCTAATAGCGTATGCAGCCGAGCTAAGTTTCCCAGTAAGAGCCAATATGTGTGCTCCCCATTGCAATTTATTATCTACTGTTATACCTAAGAAAACAGTGTTATTTACTGGTTCTATAATCTCCTCGTTAAGTGCTAAGTTAGGTCCCAGTTTCTTTACGTTTGGCAATACAAATTTAACACATTTAGTTTTCTTAGAATTTAAAACTAAGTTATTAGCTGTAAACCAGTATGTGACTTTAGTTAGCGCTCGATTTACTTCGTCAAAGTTTTCCTTATTTCTATCAACCTTGAAAATTAAAGACGTATCATCTGCAAAAAGAACAACGTCACACAAGTTATTCATGTAATAAGGCAAATCATTTATATAAATTAAGAATAAAAAGGTTCCCAGAATGGACCCCTGGGGAACACCTAATTGCACTGGTAACCCGGAAGAATGAGCTCCATTTACATCTACATGTTGTACTCTACCTTTCAGATAAGAATTAATGACTCTAAGTGCCAAATCTCTGATACCGTAATGTTTCAGTTTGCGTAAAAGTGTATCATGATTTACGCAATCAAAAGCCTTAGAAAGGTCACAGAAGATACCTATAGCATTTTGCGACTGTTCCCAAGCATTGTACACATGCTTAAGTAAAGCTACTCCTGCATCAGTCGTAGATCGACCCTTAGTAAATCCGTACTGTTCAGTATGTAGGAGGCTGTTAAGATTAAAATATTGTAGTAATTGCTTAAGTAGGAGTTTTTCGAAAATTTTACTGAACGCTGGTAACACTGAAATGGGTCTGTAGTTACCAATATCAGCTTTGCTGCCAGATTTAAAAAGTGGAATAATTTTGCTGTATTTCATAAGATCTGGGAAAGTTCCTGAATTAAGGCAGTGGTTGAATACTACAGTTAAATACGGAGCTACTAGGTCAATAATTGTTTGCAAAACTGTTACAGAGATGCCCCATAAGTCACCTGTCTTTTTAGGCTTAAGAGACTTGAAGGTATTTAAAATGTCAGTTGAATTAATAGGCTGAAATCTAAAAGTACACATTATTTCTGGCATATTATTAATCAAATATGTTGCAGCTACACTAGAAGAAGCATCTAAACCCTTCGTAACGGATAACGGTTTTTGCGAAAAATAATTATTAAATTCTTGAGCTACATCTTCATCTTCACGTACAATTTTAGTGTCAAACTTCAATTCAAACTTATTGTTATTAATTCTAGTTTTTCCAGTTTGTACGTTAATAACTTTCCAAGTAGTTTTAACTTTGTTATCCGATTGCTTTATTTTGTTACTCAAAAACATGGATTTTGCTATAAAACAGACTTTCTTAAATAATTTTGAATATTTTTTAACGTATTCAATAAACTGTGGATTAAAATTGTAGGATTTTATAGCATATAATTCATATAATTTAGCTCTACTCACATGTATACCAGTAGTGGCCCGGCCCACTCATTAAATCTTTTATTGCTACCTATTTCTACAGTTTTTTCTTTAAATACATTTTTGAAAGCGTCCTTGACAACTGTAAAAAGCGACTCATATAAAACATCGGGGTTGGTGTATTTTAAAATTGAGGAGTTCACACTGGATATTTTTTTGTTTTTGAACGAATTACAACGAGCGTTTGTGATAGGTCTGCAGGTAATTTTTGACGAGATCTTGCTGGAGTAACTAACAAACTTGGCTAACTGTCCACAGTGATCAGACGAGAGCTCGTCAAGGATTACAGTGCTTGACGCAGTAACATCACTAAAAATATTATCTAGACAAGTTGAAGAAGTAGCGGTTACTCTAGTTGGTTCAAAAAATAAATAGTTTAAATTAAAAGATTTAAATAAATTTATCAATCTTCCACTTAAAGGCGATACTTCCAATAAATTGACATTAAAGTCACCACATACTACTATTTTTTTACTATTACATTTTATACGCTGTAAAACGTCTTCCATAGTCAGTTCAAAAATATTAAAGTCACCTGCGGGGGGGCGGTATACGCAAATTATAACAAAATAATCAAGTTCAATACATGATAGTTCAACACTGCGCTCCACAGAAAGTTTAACTAAGTCATTACGTTCTTTACACTTTAGAGTATTATAAACCAAAATTAACGAGCCACCATGTATAGCTTCCTTCCTTGTGAATGCACTTTTAACAGTAAAATTGTAATTATTTAACAAAACTAATTCATTACATTTTTCCAGTGTTCAGTTATGCACATGATATGAACATTTCTAAAGTCTAAAAATAAATCTAACTCTAACTCTTTGCCTGAAAGGCCCTGAATGTTCTGATGTACAACATTCAAAAAGTGTGGCCTGCCAGTTGTCTCAACTTGTAGTTTAAATTACAGGTTGATTCAATATACTGATTAGTAGAAATACTAATGTCTGTAACTGCAGTAGTTACACTATGTGTATATAAAACACAGTAAATATTATATGCTAATAACTTAGCAATCTGTCGCTTAAAACTAAAAGAAAGATACATAATATCTTTAGTCAAAATAAAATTTCTAACAAAGATGTTAGTATCAAAATAACTTAAATACTTTTGGCAAGATGACTGGGTTATACAATTGTACATTAACAAATTTAAGTTATGTATGTGCTTGTTCTGTTCTATATTTAAATTTTGTGAATAAGGCAGTGCACATATAATAAATTTACAGCTATATTTCCTATTGAGACGTTCCATTAAATTAAAGCAATTTAATATGTCATTTCTTGATACAGCTAAACTATTTCCATACAATAATATTACTGTGGAATTTGAATTAAGCTGGGTCATCTTGATTTTATGTAATAACTGACTATAACTGGCACCAGGTGAGCAATGATTTATTACAGGACCATTTGCATACTGAGACATAAGACTACCCATGTCTTTGCCCAGCTGGTCAGAGAAAATACAGCAAGAGTTATAGCAATTATTGTGAGAGTGGTTAACTGATGACAACGAGCTCCCCAAAATTGGTATACATTGAACATTATTGCTAGGAGTGTTAGTACAAGGCAATTCTTGAGACTTTGGCTGTGTAATTGTTTCATGTTGCTGATTATTGTCACATGATGTTGTTTTTTGACAAGTACAGCAATTTAGCCTATTTGTTAAAGAATCTAGCCTGTCCACATTTTCACTACCTAATTGGACTAGCTCATTGGCAGCAAGAATGTGTTCTTTTATTTGTAACTGAGCGTCTTCATAACTTTTCACAGTTTTGGTCAGTTCTCTATGTAAATCCAGCATTTCCTGCTGTAAGACATAGGTCTCACGGTCATGGTGTAATCTAATCTGAAGCAACTCTTTTTCAGTAAATTTTAGTTTATTTACTAAGTTCATTCTATCCCTAATTAAACTACTCATTTTGTGGGAAACTTTAAATCTATGGCATTGGTTCTTAATCCGATTTATAATTTTATTAATTTTTATGTATTTCTTAAATTTATTCTTACTCATTATTACATTTGGAGAATGAGTAGGTACCAACTCGGTGAAAAGATCCTGAGTCGCACCACATTGCTGTTGTTGGTCGAGCAACTCATGGCTCAGTATAGTATTATGAGCTTCACTTAAGCTAATTTCTAGCTCATTTATGCGACTCAGGGCCCTCTTATGAGATTCACTACATTCTCCGAAAGAGGTAACTAATTCCTGTAAGCGATCTCTCTGGTCTAGTACATCCATGTATTGAATGTGTAGATCGGCAAGCTCGCTCTTCAGTTCTGAATTTTTGCCAACTATTTTTCCAATTTCTTCCTCACTTTCCTCATGTTCCCTGAGCAGTTGTGCATTTAGCTCCTTGGACTTTTTAAGCTCCTCAAGTGTCAACTTCAGTTTCACCTCCAAATCCTTGGCAGTAGCCTTGCGTGTCAACATCGACATGGCGGATAGTGGGTCACTGGAAGTATTGAAATAGTGGTGAAGAAAAAAAAAACAAAACAGAAAAGTATTTTTTAAAGAAGACTAGACAATAGAAAGTATCTGAATAATAAGTGGAAAATTAAGAATTGGGTTGGGTTACACGCTAAATTATTAAGTATTAAGTTTTGAGTCAATGTATTAAAAAAAATATATATAGCTTTTAAACACAGGTTCAAGGTATTAATAAATTTCGTAAAAGGGTAAGTCGTCTGAAGACAAAACGAAACTGATTTTAATGGTAATTTGCAAAGCAGTCAATAATATGATAGGTTAACAATAATTAGGGACCAAGAATAACGTGATAAATAAATAATACTCCCTCGTTTTATCTAAGTTCTCCAAATAATTTGAAACAAAACGATCAGTTGACAGCTGACCGTTATCGTAAATTCCTTTGTGAATATTTCCAATAAATACTTGTGAGTTATTGTTAATAACACTTGTACACGATAATTGTCACTTTAGGATCTATTTTAACTAGTTTCACTGTAATATTATTAGTTTAATACGTAAAATAAGAAATAAATTCACACAGCTGATTTTTTAAATGTCACCAGGCCAGTGTTGCCAGTCGAAAGATAATAAAAACTTGTCTTTAGCTAATCAAGTTTACGATATCTTCATACTTTTAATCGCTATTCAAGTGTGCGTATCTTGTGCGTATTATATATACAACGCACTTATCATCAGCCAAAAGACGTCCACTGCTGGACATATGCCTCCCCCAAGGCTCTCCACATAGACCGAACCTGAACCAACAACGCACTAGACAGTAAAATTCTTGAGTACATGTGTTTTCAAATGATTTCTATCAAATTTTGTACCAGCTTACTTAGTTTCTCTAAAACGAAACTCACGCACGCAGGCACAACATACTAATCGAATCCATAAGTGCGTAAAGTGGACAAAGATCCAGGTTCCGAAACCAGTAGCTTGATATAGTGAGTGCTTTTAATAAATTTATTGAATGTTATCTGTATTATGACTGAAATCGCCCCGGCTTAATAGCAGCAATCGTTACCGACGGCAACAGCTTTATTTAAAAAAATATTTTATTAATATGAGTGCTGAAATACCTGCGCGCCTTTTGCCGCTCCAGAAAATATTTTACCTGTGAACAGATAGAATTTAGATTATTTTTGATAACCTTATTATCTACCGATATAAAGCAATGATAGTTACATGCAATTTTAAAAGGCATTTTGATTTAAAGTTAGGTAATTTCATGTATAGAAGATTTGGGTTATAGGGAAATTCATAATACAATCAGAAGTTATATATTTTATTCTCAACCTGCGCGTCAGTAATATTATCATTTTCATGAAAAACGCTGTTATTACATAATTAATTAATTGTTTATGATCTTAGATTATTTTTAATGAAATTATATTTATTATAAACAACATGAATATAATGGCGTTTGGAACGTCTGACGGTATGTTATAAAAGTTGGTTGGGTAGCTTATCTAGGATAATAATGAAATGAGCAAATAAGAAGCATCATAATTGTGATTGAATGTAGGCATTACTAATACAACATCAAAATATCTATCTTGGTTGTATGGTCTCGGTTGTAAGTGTAACATCACATCATCACCACTATGATATCCTCGTCGGTGATTGGTCATTCTAAGGATCGCTTTCTATTCTAACTAAAACTAAATATTGGCATTGTATTAGGTTTTCGATTGAATGACTGCTGGCTGACTATCGTAACATAAAATTCTCTTTCTTCGAACTCTTTACTAGCAATGAGCCTTTGTCCGTTTATATTGCGATATAGACTGCCTCAATAATGACACAATTTGCCGAGGCATTGGTCCATCACTCTCTAAAGTGCTACAATTTCCACAGTCGTGCCACTTTCTACAAGGAACTATATTAAAGTATTTTACGATATGTTGATCTGCATTTGTCAAATATTTTTAAAACACAACATAGACAGTATACTTATTCACCTAAAATTATTTCAAACAGTGTGCGATGATATAAGACCCTGTTTTTTATTAAATGTTACTTAGATAGTACCTAAATCAGAATAAATTATTTCCATGTGTTAAAATAAGACTGCTTGGTACCTACTAAGCATACGTATACAAGCATACGTACGTACCTACGTATGCTTGTATGTGTTAGGTACCTTTAATGCGAGCTCACGGCGATCAGTTGAGCGGCGGCGGAAAAACCAGCTCGGTGTATTGGCCGCCGCGGCGGCCAATACACCGAGCTGGTTTTTAAAATGTATCATTTAAAAAATTAAGATTTAGTGTTCTATGTATTTGCATTCAGTTATAGTAGTACCTATATTCACCCCTGAAAATATTTTGTAAAAGCATATCATTTCCCTGAGACCCAAATAACTTAACACCAACTAACTACACAAATAAATTAACATTAGAATCTTACTTGCACCGTGTGGTTGACGGCATAGAATACAAGTGTCACCACCCCCTATCTTCCCGTGGGTGTCGTAAGAGGCGACTAAGGGATAACACGATGCAAATACCATCTTTGCGTAGAGACGGAAAACTCGACATCAAACCCTATACGACTGCCTCGTTGGTCTCGCGGCATAAATTTGCGCGTGGGATCGGGAGGTCCCGGGTTCGATTCCTGGGTCGGGCAGTGTTATTGGGTTTTTCTGTCACGAAATTCTCAGTAGCAGCACGGAGTCTGGAAATGTGCCCGGTACGGCAATAGGCTCGCCCCTTATTACGTGGGACTAAAGTATATCTGGCGAAAAGTAGGTGTAGAAATACACCTCTGCTTACCCCTTCGGGGATAAAAGGCGTGACGTTATGTATGTATGTATGTTAGAATCTTAGTAAGGATAAAGATACAGTACCTACGTTGTTGTGCTACCAAGACAATAATTACGTTCAATTTCTGTGCAGCAACCTCACAAAATGATAATAACGTCCACTATATGTAAATTATAAACTCGTTCGACAATATGGTGGGTGGAGGTTTACAATAATATTACTTCTCATAACGTATCGTACTATACCCAACTATTTATACCGTCCTCTGTTTTCAGAATATCTTCAGACGAAGGAAATTGCAGAAACATATTTCAATGTATTTTGAATTTACACTCATCACTAGTGGTTTTCAAAACATATTGAATATAGTCAAGTCGATTCATTGAAATGTACGTCTGTAGATTGCAAGATACCTAAAACAGTATAACAGGGTATAACTGGCCAGAATTCTCGGGAGCGTCGTAAACTGCATTTACATTGTAAAGCAAACAGCACCGAATACAACAGACAAATATAACGAACTTCGTGTTTCGTGTGTAGAATTTGCGACGACTTCAATAGACATTCAGAACACTACTGCAAAACCTTCAGTAACTACATATTGAAGTAGTCTTGCGTAACGCCCATAGTTCTAAAATGACTAAGGAATAAGTGTTTGGAATTTTATCATATCAGCCGATAGTCATCTACTGCTGCACATAGGCCTCCGCGAAGGCTCTTCACATAGAATGGTCTTGAGCCACCCGCATGCATCTGTGTGAATGTTAACTAGACACAATCATTTTAAAAGACATTTCTACGTCGGCGCCGTAAAATCGTACGTACACCCTTAAATTCACATTATACTATACCGAAGATTCAGTATACGGATTTAAAATTTCGTAACTTGATACAGAGATTAATACGATACAAGTTTTATTTAAGGTTTCGGTTATCGGATAGTTTGGGTGCTGGTACGACTAGCGTGAGCGCTCGCTAGGACTAAAACCTGTTACATGTTGATTAATACATTGACGATACTTACGGCTTTGAATAGGTTTTTTTAATTTTGGGTACTAAGCATAAATTCGTAATAAAATCGTAAGTAGTAAACAAACAATATAATCATATGGGTAGCATAATACAACTTACGACAATACAACAAACTTTCGGTATTCCTAGAGACAAAAACTTCAGTACCATACCAGGTTGTGCATAATATAATTGAACATGCAATATGTTACATTAGCTGCATATTTCAATAATTTGTGAAATATACACATGAAGCATATAATATTATTATTACTCGTTATATTAACCTAAAAAATATTATAAACCTATCTGTAAAAATAATAAAAATATTTGGTGTTCTATAACTTTCCTTTTCATGTTCTGACCTCAGAGTAATTTAAATGAGGTTTTTTATTTGATTACTTGCAGAAGTTATCTCCACATTTCTGACTTGGCATAACTTTGCATGGAAGTCGTGCACTATTAGAATTTTATTACGTATATTATAAATAATCATAAAAGGTTATATTAAGCGGGACTAATGAATGTTGACACAATATGAACTTTTCGACGTTCCTATACTATGTAAATGTTAGAAATAGGTAACTAAAACATAAGTTTGTAAAGTAGTGCCAGTTTAAATTATATGTCGAACGTTACCAAAGTATCTGTTGTTTCTTTAACCCGTGTGATGTTGTATAACTAAGTGTAAATTTTATAGAAAAATTGCTGCAGTTTTCTTGGAAGATTCGCAGCCCACATGGAATGTCAGGTTTTCATACAAATTTTACCAAATTTGTATGAAAGGGCGAATTTTAAGGGGCGTATGGCTCTCACCCGGCTGTCGGCTATCGCGACAAAAGGTGGCGTATGTGTTATTCTGATGTACAAGCCGGTATTACTATAAAGTTAAGTAGTTTAAGCGCCAAAGCATATTGACGAAAAGGTCAAATAAAAAAATAAGCAAAGACATTTTCATATTTTTTAAATTTCTAGTATTGATTACGTAGTTTATTTATTTACGGTATATAATATACTATTCATCATCCTTAAAATCTCAACAAACGTACGACGCACAAAATGCAATTCAAAACATAAATTACTTTTACTACAGCAATTTTAACTAGTTCGGCTTACTTGAACCTGAAGATCCAAACTTTGCTCTTTTACCGTAAATCAAAAACATTACTTTGGAAGATTCTAAATTATTGGAAGGGAGAAAGTTTAAAGGGGCTCCAAGTAGAAGCGCCAACGTTATTTGAATAAATAAATGCAAGCAACGCATACTAAAAATATGTTTAAGTAAGGTAGCCTGGACTCTTCAGTACACTATAGTATTGTTCCATTTAATATGATTATCAAAAATTGTGCCAATATTGACTAACAGCCAGTAACGCCTCAGCCGAAACTACTAGTCGGTTGAGTAGAAACAGCATGCCCTTGTACGGTCATTTGTATACTAGAAACTGAAGAACTTACCGGTTCTTTGCAGGAGGCGACCACAAGGTTTCCCCTTCAAGGACAGGATTTCGAAGATTCCATCTCGAAAGAGTTATATAAAGAATTCAATATCTACTAGCACTGAACATACAGATATAGCCCTGTTTAAAGTGTATGTTTGTGTTTTTTAGTTAAATACTAGGCTTTGCCCGCGACTTTGCTACCAGCGTGGTCGCCAATTTTTGACCACCAGGAGGCAATTTCCAAAAATGCTACTACTACTATATAATCCAAGGAACACATATGCCAAATGATTTTAGTTTCTTTTACCCAGTGGTTTTCGCTGTGAGATGGCTGTCAGGTATTGAGTAACTATAATTATATTGATATTCTGATCGCTGCTCGTATGACAATGGCAGTTATCTATTAATGGTAGACTAGGAGATAATCATGAAAAGCTTCCATATTATCATATTACTACACACTCTCACAGTTAAAGCACACGTAAAGTAACTCTCAGGTTTAGATAACTGACTCATTTAAGCAATAAAGTGAATGCGGTCGGTGTGAAAAGCTAAAATACCTCTTCATCTCTGTTATCTCTTTTCGCGTACCTACTTAGTAGGAAAGTTTTCGCTTTGAAAGCGAACTTAGTGCCGGTGCAGCGTTTCCTTGCTAATTAACGAGCAACTATAGCATTGTAAGGTGCATCTTTTGCTCGACTGCGCAAAATAAACTTGGAATTTCATAGTGCGGGCGGCCAAAGATTATTGTTAGACAAAATACTGTAATTTAACAAAATTGTTCAACGACCACGAAATGTTCTCTCCAACGTTGTTTTAATAATAAAGGGGAATAACCAAGTGACTAAGGGAATTGGTATCGGTATAAATATTACTGTGCCAAAATGAAACCAATGTTTTGAGATTCGTATTAATATGTAGTTTCATAAAAACTAAACATCATATTCGTAATTTGCCGGGTTTCAGAGAAATAGATAGGTGAACTTTAAAAGTCAAAATGCCAAACTGGCGGTCAGTCAATATGACTTACCGGAGTGGGTGAATTCCAAGCTGATAGAGTAGTGTAGATGTTATCATTCACTTCCTTAATGACTGCCAAATTCCATGCTACAGCTGAAGGGAATAGTACAGTGACGCAAGGAACTTGCTACGATGGCGATAATATCACAATCAGTATAAACAAGGAATCTCTGTCTCAAAAAATAAAATATATATAGGAGTCCTTTTCTCAAATATAGTATAATAGTTAACATACGAAATCACACATACAAATACTAACAACAAACACTGATAATCCAAAAAAGGAACAGACGAAAACAAACAAACTTGACAAGTGGGGTACAATGTTGCCAGCATATAAATAAAGGATTTATATTAAAAATCGATTACGATTTTGGATAGTTTGTATGCGATGTTACGTGTTCCGAGAAACATAAGTTGTTAGATTTTTAAATACAGAAAAAGGCACAAGTATTTAATAATTAATTATAAAAAGACTTTCGACCAAATATTTTTTTGTACGATCTCATACAGTTAGTTTTAAGAACTAACTATATCGAATTTAGTTAAGTTTTGAATTAATGACAAAATAAGTAACTTTTTATAATACAAACATATGTTTATACGTTGTTTTAAAATTATATATGTTTTAAATATTCATATTTACAAAAATAATTACATTTAACATTTTTTTAACGATTGTGATCATGTAGAAAATCGATTAAAAGTGTAATAATGTTACCACAACCAAAATACTCCGTAACGGAAATTCACGTTACCAAATATAACGACTGTTAATTCTTGTTATGTTTTCAGGCAAATGTGAGACTCCATATTACGTTATAACAGCATTATAATTATAAACAAAAATTATCCACATCACGAACTTGTGACACAGCTCAGATTATAAGCATCAAGCGATACCGAAAATGGTCATTCCCCTTTCTATTTAAGTGTTTTTTTTGTTACTGAAATATTTCAAGATATATATTACTTTCGCAGTCTGTTATTTACGCTTTTAAATGTTTTTCATTAAGGATAATGATGATGTTCTTTTCCGTTGACAAACGAGTACATATTTTTTTTATCTCAATCATAAACGTTAATATTACAGTGAACGTTATTTCCGGCCTCGATAACATGTTTTCTCTTTTTTAAAGGGATCTATGGAAAACTTACGTCCTATGATTCTATAAAGTCGTTACCTAATCTTATTAATTAATGAGTGACCGGTCACAAAAAGATACCTTTTCTCGTCTTCTCATACATAAAGCTCTCAGCTCCGGCTATCACAATGGTATGTGACTTCAAATAACCCGATAATGCATTAACCTTTGTGTTGCAAGAGTCAGGCTAGAGTCGTGCTGTGGCAAAGCTGAAACTCATATTAGAAACCGGACCTCTGCATTCAAGGAGAAAACATGTACGCAATCAAAATTCTTTTGAAATAGGTAAATTATGTATGTAATTATGTATATAATATGGTTGTTTGTTTTATCACAAATCATATAAAATATAGCAAACTTAAAAAATATATCTTCTGACTCATTTCATCAACTGGTTCAGGTTTAAGAAAATTAAAACAGGGCGTCATACTTTAAAATATAACATAAAAAGCATCAAAATACGTCTTTGATATCTTTACTAAAACATTTGATTTGGATTAGTAGGCAAGCAGTACAGTTAAGTAAGCATATGTACTTATTATCATTGGATTACCCTTTCCATCCAATTATAAGTACCCAAAGGAGCCTTTATTATAAAGAACATTTCTTTGTGTATTAACAGTCTTTTAACATAACTAATAAAATATATTAAATATAGAGGCATATCACAAGTCTAAGCCCCGAGACAGAAAGGGGCTATCTACAAAATATTGAGGTCTTATGTTTACGTAGAGGTCGGACCTAATTAGATTTTTAGGTCAACGCTTTTTAGTCAAAAAGCTGGCAACGACGACCTATGTAACATGTCTAAAACATCAGATAGACTAAGGTAAATAAATAAGTATGAGTACAGTCGCAACTTAACTTGTGTATAAGAACATTAATATACATTCGAGCACACCGGATAATATTTTTTGTTGTGCTTTCTGCTTACACAGTTATAACATTCACATAGCCTTTAAGTAATTAATTTATAATTCTGCTATATTTAGCTTTAATTAACCCATCATGTTTGAAAAACAAACATGATTTAACGCAGCTCTCATAATATAAATAAATAATGAGGGCAACGAGCGAGCTTACTTTTTGTTTAATATTTATCCAATGTCAGTCGTGAAGTCTTTAAGGATAGAGGAGCTCAACGTCATTATCCTATTTCATTCATTTTTGAACACAGCTGGGTGAACCGACATCTTGCATCGACGGAGTCTAATAACAAACTTAAGTGAAGTTAATGACTCCCAACTTAGCTACTCTCTTCTCCGTTCGATAGAATTGCTGGGTAGAAAGTTAAGCCACAATCGTCGGATTTATTCGTGTGAATTGTTCTTTTATCTGAAACTTTTTCTTGTTAATATTTTGTTTTAGCCTTATATTGACATCTTTTGTGTGAATGACAACATTTTATACGTTGGGTTGAACTTATCTTTAACCTATCTACGTTCCCATAGTAGCAAAGTCCCGGTTAATGCATTGAGCAAATGATCGTTAAGTATATTAAAACCTTTTAACGTTTCGTTTACCCCTACTCTGAAAAATAAATTGGAAATGTGCCACTAAAACAGTTATTTTTGCTGTCACTATTACAAGAACAGATACGGGACTACAAATTGTGTAAATTCGATATAGTGTCGAGCAACTGAGCAAAATTGACGGTATAGTTTAAAATTTGCGGTATTGGGCAACTTGTTATTGTGTCTCTAAATCTATCTCCAGTGCTAGAACTGCAATGATACTGGTCGTTTCGAGAACTATAATAGCTTCCAGCGATTATCGAATATAGTTTGGTTTCCATCCTTCAGAATAATCTTAGTGATGGTTATCAAATCTGAGACCTTTGTATCGGATAAAAAAATTTGGCAAAAGACTAATGTGTTCAAATATAATATAGGGGAATCACTACTGAATCATCTAAATGATTCAAAACAAATCAAGTACTGTAGAAAATTTACTCAACAGTTTCACCTGTATGGAAAAGCCTTCACTAGAGTCAAAAAGATTTTTTGTTTGTACAAGTTAGAGACATTTTGAAACATTTCTTTTATGAAACAAATAGCTCTTTAATATAGAGCGAGTCCGTGCATGGTATTCAAAGGGCCTCATCACTACCCAAATAAAACTGGGTAATTTCGTTTGTCCCATTGCTTTGGGTTTGGACTGACTGGCCTCATTAGGCTTCACTCTTACATTTTATTGAAAGTGAAACCTTCATTTTGCTTAGAACAGTAGAAGTTCTTAGTTATTTTGGAAAACATTCTCTTATTTGGGTTAGGTATATTAAAATAATAGCGGTAGCTTTTAGGTCTTTGGACTGCTTTACAATGATAAGAGTTCAATTTCAACATTTTAGGTGATTGATTTCATTATAGAGGAATAAAGATTCTGCAACTGACATTTCATACTTGTACTTTCAGAGATTTGTGTGAGATTGAAGCTCAGTGATCTTCAAACATTCTCAGACAGATAAAAATAAAATATGAAACAGGCAATGCGATCAAATGACACATGAAATCAATGATAACTTTGTCAGTGATTATCAAATCATAATCACTGATTCTATTTGATTATGATAAGAGTATAAACATTGAATCAAATTATATTTTGTGTTATACACGCACCTCACTAATTTAAAATAATACCCTTGTTGTAGCGATGTATTGTGTTTGAAAAATATCACCAACGCATAATGTTATAAACTATCAAAAAATATTAACATTTAATTATCTTTGATGTCCCTATGAGCTAACTCTATCGGGCTGCAAATGGTAAAATAATATCATGATAATGAAAATCAGCACATGCATTATCGTTTACTGTACGATTATAATAGTTGCATGACTGTGAAATTTGCTTTTAGTGACCGTTTTTGAATTTTCGTAGGGAGTAAAGCCATGTACCATTACTGTATCATTACGTCGTGTTCCACGCAAGCCTAAGGGCTTGCGTGGAAGGCGACATATTGTACAGTAACAGTATATGTTCTGTTTCGTTTCGATCGGTGAGTAAGAGTGTCGATAGGACCACCGGGTCTCTTTTCCTTCTTCCCTTCATTCCACTCGTTCTCTATCAAAAAGGCTGACAACGCACTACTCTTCGGGTGTTGCTTGTGTCCATGGGCGGTGGTAATCGCTTACCATCAGGCGATCCGTCTGCTCATTTGCCACTTATTCCATAAAAAAAGCATCACTTATCAAAGTTGTGACGTAGCATCCATTCCTAGTATAGAAAGTGGCTTCCAAAGACCAAAGATGTGTTTGGGAAGCTGAGCGACGTTCGTGGAAGACAACCACGAAAATAAGTGATACTACTGATGAATGTTTGAACTAGCACACCGCTCAGTTGCCGACGACTTTGGAGGGTACGCAAATAACGGCATAATTACAATCATCGTTATCGCTATATATACGTGAAGACAAAACCTTTTATACGTATGTTGTTTTATACCTTTTTCATCGTACAGTATGCGCAAGTTGAAGCATGAAATTTGACGCTATTCATATTTGGATGGTAAAACAGTGAACGGAGCTTGGCGGCCGCCTTGCTGTTAAACACACAGCCACTGTTGGGTTAGTTTAGTTTAGTTGGTCGTGTGTTTTCCGCACTTAGCTACTTATTTGGGCCATTGTGCGTAAGTGGCGACTTGATTGACGCCGACTACTCATACCACCTTAGCTCCTTCCAGAAAGCCATTAGTTGGCTGATGTCGTTCAAAGCCTCACACATGGTTCTGGGGTTGTTCAGCAGCTTTGCCCGTTGGTCGCTCACACTTGTGCAGTGCAGAATGACGTGAGCGGGTGTTTCTTCGGTATCCATGCAGCCCCTGCACAGTGGGCTGTCCGTAACGCCTATGTTGAATAGGTGCTTGTTGAGTGGACAGGGGCCGGTTATTATGCCTGTCAGATGCTTATGAGGTTTTTCTATTAGAATGCAGCAGCTTGTGCGAGAGTCGCTTGTTCAAGCAGGGGATAGCATATAGCATCTTTTGTTTGTCTGCATTCTTTTATGTCTGCGCACTGTTTTTCATGTTCATGTGCGGTTTTCTCGCGTAGCCACGTTTTGAGTTGGCTTGCCGGTATCGGTACCACTGTTGGGTATTTCATCTCCATAGTGTGTGATTCAAATTGTTGTCTCTATTCTAGGTCTTTTTGTGTCGTATTTCCTGAATGCTTAGGTAGCTAAGGTGTGACTACGGCTAGACCACTGCGATACAGGTTTTATTTCTCGAGTACTGACTTTAATAAAACGAAAAGATGTTTGTTATAATTTAGACTACCACTCTGAAAATACTTGAAATAATCAGTTTATAAAAATATCTGCAGTGTTCAGCTGTATAAACTCACTTACGTATTTTATTGGATGACGAAGCTTGTACTTACCGAGTATATCGCCAAACAGAGTCATTACGGACACTTCCTTTACATATCAATATTAATGATCTATAGCCTTGTCACAGAAGTCGACTTAATATCTCTAAATTGCATTATAAAAGCAAACTAGCGTAGTTTACGAAGGGAACAAAACCAATCAAATAATTGCCAATTTATATTCCAACAACCTCCACGTAGTTCAATTAAAAGAAGTGACATTATCTCTTGATCCATCAGCCAAGATTATTACGTCATATAAACGACTTACGCGCAACATTTATAATAATATCTACATCCAAAATTTGTTTAAAACAACAACGTCACACACTAGCTTTTCTAAAACGTGACTACACAAAGAATACAATATTCTAGTGAAATTTGCAGCTTCAAGGAAAATCCTAAAAGGGTAAGTAGGCATTCGACAATGGGCTCCCATGTGACGAGGGCGAGAACCCAACGCATTTTATCGGCCACAATAACATTCCCATGGTATAGGTAGCTAAGGTTTTTCGAACAGAGAAACTCAATTATTTTACCCCAGTTTGGGGTCGGCAAAACTCACCCTTATTTCGAATTTCTTAAAAAATTCACTGCTCAACCGTGTTCAAATTAAGCTATTCAAAACGAGGAAACGTCGTACATTGCTTAAAAATCTAAGAAAACTAGCTACAATGTCTTTGTTTTTCTCTCAGCTTTCGTAAGTCCGGAATGTGTTTACGTTGATAACATACAAATCTGTGTGCACATTTTAGTTAATGAGCAAATCTACAAATAAGGAAGAGTCAGAAGTCTGTGATGATTAAAACATTCAAAGGATCCAGAGATGCAGCCGATAATATTTGCCTTATCCAAGTATATTGCGAAGTCAATATCAAAAAATCTATGTTTATATTATGCGTAAATTCTTATATAGGCACGCAGACGTAATATTTATTTATCAAGGCGGTGAACTTAGAAAAACTAACAACACGTAAATGTAATCAATTTTGGCGTAAGCCAACTTACAATTTTATGGTCAGTGGACCGTAAAAATATTCACTTAGGCCACGGCCCAACAAGTTTGCTTCATGTATATATAACCTGTATGACGTCATCTCGTCTAGTCATCTGCTAATTTAGTACCGCAGTAATTTAGTTTCGTGGCAGTTTTGAGAATAAACCCCGAGCCAAATTTTTGGGGCGTTAGGGTGAGTATTAGATTATTAGATGGCTGCCTAAAAATTATTTTATAAAAAGGTAACAAATACAGTCAAGTAAGCATAAGTGAGTTTCTTCTATAATAACGTTTTGGTACTTACCGTGGAGGTTTAGTAAACATAGCATCGATATTCCACCTGGCTTATACAACTATAAGCCAGGTGGAATATCGATGCTGTGTTTACTAAACCTCCACGGTAAGTACCAAAACGTTTAACAAATCATAAATGATTAGGCTAAGTAGACGAAATGCTGAATTATGTGGATGATGAAATTAATAGTGCTGCTACAATTTTCTACCGATATTGTTTAATAGCTTCTTTTGTCCAATACATTCAGTAACAAGTCTTAATCGAAGTAAGCCGTATTACTGTGGTGTTATCCGATGAAAGGCGATCTAAACGTCACGCGTTGGCGCAGAGAAAGATCAAAGATAGAATAAAATCCGTAGCAAATAATATCTTATAATTTATTTATACCTTACTTGCTACTATTACAACAGGATAATTTCTTATGTAACAGGGTAATCCTTTCACTGCTTGTGTACCATGTACGATATATACATGGATACAAGTCATAAAATCATCTTACAATGTCTGTAGATATCTTTGCTTCAATCCACCAGCCTAAAGTGATCAAATAAAATTGCTATTATTATATCCTGTTATAAATGCAAGGGCTTTTATTCTCACATTTTTAACGCGCGTTCCGTCCTGAGTACGCCGTCAGTTTTCGTCTCTTGATTAATTGCTCTCTACGTCTTGGTCCCAACTGATTGATTACATTGTAACCTTGTTTGTGACTTAACTGATGTTGGAAATTGTATCAGTCTAGTTTTTCATATTTGATAATTAGCAGTCGTAGTTTAATGAATTGTTCCCGTTGACAGCACTGGTTTTCCCTATGAATTTCCTGCGGGAATGATGGATCTGACTCAGGCATTTTTGTTGTTTGTAAACAAAAAAATATTTCGATGAAATTTTAACGTTTCTCGCCAGAATAATTTTACTTTTAGTAAATTTTCTATTAATGAAACAGGTGCAGCGGCAAGCGGCATCCCCCCCGTGGGATTTCCTACTTGTCGTGGTGGGGGGGCTCAGTAACCGTGGGTTTCAAGTAGGGCACCCGCGGTGAAGCTGGGCGGGATCCCGGGAGCGGACGCTCCACGGGGTCCTGCGTGGGGCCTGGGTAGGATGCGTCCCGGGGTGCGGGTGCAGGGGACAGTTCTGTTTGTCCCTCGCAGTCGGGTGCGGTCGCGGGAGGAGAGGCGTGTCGGTGTTGCGTTGCCGCGCGCCCTATCTCCCGCGACCAAATGGGGGCGCACCATCGTTGCGTCGCGGGTGGGGCCGCAGAGGGGGAGGAGATGCGGTGTTGCATTACCCATCCTATCCTATGCGGCCGCTGGGTGGCATGGCGGCGGAGTATACTAAATATGCTTAAGTAAATTAAATCCCACCGAAAACATTCTGTAAAATATTTACAAGTCTCGATGGAGCTGTTTGTTTATCTCTAAAAAGTAATGAAATCTCTAGACACATCTTTAGATCAGATAGACAGATTTTTATTATTATATTTAATGTTATGTGACCAAGTCACCAAGTCACGTTGACTTGTACCCAGTAACGTGTAAAAATGTTCAACCGTTGATCGCATTTTTTCCGTATCTATAGCGTGAAAAAATACTCAACCGGTACAAGTCAACGCCCAAGTCACATATCAATAATAATAAAGAAATTGCAGTAAGAAACCTCAGACTTGGCTTAACTGTGTCTAGAGATTTCGTTACTTTTTAGAGATAAGCAAGCAGGTCCATCGAGACTTGGTAATTTTTTTACAGAATGTTTTAGGTGGGATTTCACTTCTTTTTGCAGAAAGCTGACAAGACGTGGGCTGATTGTCTAATCAGATTTTCTTATTAGACACAGTATTTTTTCTTTTTAAAAGTTTTAAAAACAAAAGACTTATCAGATTTTCTTTTTAACAAACTTTATTTTCTTTTTTGCCAGTTCTGACTCTTGTTCACTAGCAACAGTTTTTCATATTGCCCATTCACCAGATTTGGAAATAAACCATGCCATTCCATAAATAAGATTTATTTTACTTTAGCGGCAGAACGTATTTATGATCTATAGTCACACTAGAATCGATTGACGAGCCAATTCCGCTACTTGACCATAGATGACGGTGTTCTCAGTGGTAGCAATTATAATGTTAATTGCTTTAGAGATATGGTTGACAGTTGAGTGATCGGTCGATTTATGCTCCTACTCGGTCAAAGCCATATTCGACTTGACCACATCACTACTTAAGTAGCGAAAAAGTTTCGAGAATGTTCTATGGAAAAGAATAAATCCAAAATAAACATTATCTTAATTGTATAATTTGGTTGATTTTGAAAACAATGAAAATTATACTTGGTGATGGTACGAAATACCTCCATTTTTAAGATTTTTTCCTACTATCATGTTTAAACTCCAAAACGGAAACATACGGCATAGCTAGGGAAATTTGAATTTGTCACGAGACGAGCAAAAGTGCGTTTAAGCGTAACAACTCTTAATAATTGTGGCACGCATGCCACGTCTACTGCTTTTGTGTTAAAATACAGTCAGCGCCTTCTAGTGATGTGTGCTGATACCACTCCAAGTCCAAAATTCCCCATTACAGTTTTCCTAGTTTTGATACTTTTCCCTCTATGTGAGCGTTAAACTCTACCTTTGTACGAAATTTCAGCGCTCTAAGTCAATGGAAAGTACCAGTTCTATTTTGATGATCCATGAGTCAGTTTGTCAGTGTCGAATATGTGAAACTTTGCTTTTGTTTAGCTTCGGAACTAACTGAACCGACTTGAAATTTTGGATTTCAAGTGTATGATTATGATTTACTAGATGACGAAAATTTTAACGTTCTAGTTTCATCCAGAGGTTCTGAAATAGGGCCCTGAAAATATGGAGAAATGGTTCCAGATACGGATGGTCCGGCAGTGTTGCTTCGCACTCGACTTGGCGGGGGCACTGCTGTGCCCCCAGATATTACATTCTACTTCTTTCTTTCTCTTAGCGTTATCCCAGTTTCAATCTGGGCTCCGCTTACTAGTCTAACCGGATTTGGCTGAATATTAGCTTTTCCACAGAGCGACTACCTGTCTGACCTCCGCAACCCGAAGGGATAGCGATATTCCATGGTTTAGACTAGTGTCAGTTTATTTAGAAGGTACTGACACCCTGTATCGACTGTCAAAGATCTTCAAGACAACCGGGACCGATGGCTTAACGTGCTCTCCGAGGCACGGGACAAGCGATAATTAACAATTCAATACGCACATAACTCCGAAAAGTCATCGGTGCACGCCGTGGGTTTGAACTCGATACCCTCTGCATGGCAGTCCATTGATATATTCACTCGGCTATCGCTGCCTACTGCCAGATATTACGTTCTACAATATTACTAAAACTTAGCCTAAAACTAAAAATATCAACATATTTTTTTTAAACAAAAACAACAATAAACTAGAAATAGGAATTATAATTTATTTTCTTTAATTTTAATGTGTGTAGTAAACTGAGGTACTTATAAATATGTTTTAATAGTACACTCTGGCTAATCGTCAGCTTGTGGAGAGCGCTATATAGGTGAATAGCCAAGGAATTTATGCGGTCTTCTGCCTACACTGCGCATATACTGGTCGGGAATATAAAATGTATTTATTCCCGTACATCAGGGCTATCTACTTTATTTATTAGTATATGACAATACGTTGTTTGCAATGCATAAACAATGCATGAAGGCACAGCGAAAATTCAATTACTGTAACAACCAGAGAACGCCATTTATTCAATCAATCATTGAATATAATAAATTACGTACTCACTAAGTAGCTTAGAATAATTATCTCAGTAATTAATTTAATTAACTTTCAAAGTATAATGTGTATCTCTATCTGAAAGTCAAAGGAATAGGTGAACTATTTATCATGGTTAAAACTTTCTCGAATATTCTTAGTTTGAGAATATTGTATGTCATGGTTTTGCTCGATAACAATTTCTTAATAAAATTACTATGAAAATAGGTTGATTAATTAACATAAAGCTTATTATTTTCCGAGTTAGTAATAACTTAAAAGATGACTAAATATTTGCAACTAATAAAATAAGTTGCTAGCGATTAAATATTTTCGCGACTATAATATTAAATAAGATTCAATACTAAGGGTTGTTATAGAAACTTAAAACTAGCAGCTGCGTTTAGGTAGCAAATAAACTATACAAGTCAATTGAAATAATAGCCGAGGAGCTATAAATAATGACTTGGCGACTAATAATGTTAGTAGGTAGGTTATGTTAAGTTTTATTGTGACCCTGTACCCAAAAATAGGAGCACTGCGAAGCAGGGCTCCGTCAACTTGGCTTAAAAGACTGTAGCGTCTTATTTACTTATACGAAACACTTCATTTAACACACAATCATTTGGCAAATATTGAAATATTGTATTATTTATTAATGTCCATTTTCTATTTTTTATTCATCATCAAGTTTCCGCTTCGATACTAATTCAGTTCCCAAAAAACTAGCTGCTGGTTTAAATTAAAACGAAGCTTATTACTGACTTATTAATATGCTACATTTTACTTATTACGATACTCCTTATTAGCTGCCAACCCATTATATATTACCATATATCCACACTCTAATTATTTTTGAAACTTGTATTCGCTTTACTTAGTCGCCGCATTAAATACATGCCTTAAGATAATAATAATTTACCCCTCTGGGACAGCCGTTATCTCATCATGAGATTAACCCAATCTCAGAGGGCAGACTGACAGCTTTCAAACATCACCTTCATCGTGAAATATAAACAAAAAATGTATTACAAGATGAAAAGAAAGCTTACAACCGCAGGGCAGCTTTGTGGCGAGCTGAATGTGTGTGGTGACACTGCGGTCCCGAATGCTTCAGAGAGTCAGTCAGGGCCTCGTCTCCGGCTTGCCTTTGTTGGCTGGCTGAAGTGGATTTCCAAGAGTACTCGCAAGACTCTCAACTCTGGTTTGCCTTGGTCGGCCGGCCAGAGGGAAGCCGCAAGAGCTATTAGCTCGGGGGTGGAAGTGTAATTCTCAAGGGCGTAACTACGGGGAAACCCGCAGGAAGTTTCGCAGTCTTCGCAAGTTCCCCGCTGCTGCAAATAATTTGCGACTAACCTCACCTATTTGTGGGCACCAAGATAGCGTTTTATCAATATAAATACCGAGATCCTTTACGCAATCACTAATAGGTACAGGGATACCACCGAAGTTAATCTGGGATAGAAGATTCCAGTCAATGCGTGCGATCATCCTAGGACTGCCAACGACAATAACCAGCGTTTTTGTTGGATTAAGCTGTAAACCGAATCTTAGGCTCCAAGCAGATATCCGCTCTAAACTGATGTTTATAATGCGAAAAGTATCAAATAAACTATGAACCAGTGCTTGAGTGTAAATTTGCAGATCATCTGCATAAAGGTGGTAGGATGACTGAAGTTGATAAGAGATAGAATTTATAAAAATGGAAAAGAGTAATGGAGATAGAACGCCACCCTGCGGTACGCCGACAGTTGTATTACACCACGAAGAGAAGGAATCTTCAATGCGTATACGCTGCCGACGACCAAACAGGTAACTGTGAAACCAATCAATTACTGGTGGAGATATGTTAATAAAGCGCAATATACCAAGAAGAGTATGGAAATCTACGGTATTGAAGGCATTACTGAAATCAAGCAGAGAGAGGACCATCAGATTTCCATTCTCCATACCAAGTATGTCGTCATTTGTTATGTCATCGGTAATTTTGATAAGCGCCGTTGTGGTGCTGTGACCAGGACGGAAGCCGGATTGGAGAGGATTAAGGAGTAGGTTCTTATTAAGGAATGTGCTAAGTTGGACATGGACTAGGAGCTCGAGCACTTTAGAGAGGAACGGGTGTATAGAAATAGGACGATACTCGTAAAAGGACAAAGGTTTGGATTTTTTAGGTATGGGAATAATTTGGGCATCTTTCCACGCAGATGGAAATACGCCCAAGGATAAGGATGATTAAGGATATGACAAAGGATGGGTAGGATTTCCTCTAAGATGGGAAGGATTATTTTACGACTAAGATAGTCATTACCGACTGCATTGGAAGAAATCGATAATACGCTCTTTTTAACATCACACGCGGATAATTGATTAAAAACGAAAGGTGGGTTGTCTGGGGTTGGAAGCAATAAAAGATCTTGTAAAGTCTTAGCTTTAGTAGTCGCATCAAAATTGGACGAAGTAGAGAAATGTTGATTTAATAAATCAATATCAATATTATTGGAACTGGATTCATGTGTGGACTTTCCAACTCCCATTGTTCTTAGAAATTCCCAGACTTTAGCTGGGTCTTCATTCTCGACAGAATTGTGAATGTATTGGCGTTGTGCTTTCCTACACACCTTGCTGCAGTGATTTCTTATTGCAATGTAGTTATCCCAATTAGAGTCGGGCGACATTTAAATTTCGTCTTAGCCACGGCTTTCTTTGACAAAAGATCTTTTATTTCTTTTGTAAGCCACGGCTAGGGTAAATGTTTAACTCGGATAGCATGGACTGGAGCATGTACATCGTAAAGATGAATAAGCTTGTCTGTGAATATTTCGACTTTTTCATCTATGGAATCTAAGCTTTCAACAGAACTCCAGTCAATGTTGCTGGCGTCACTACGAAGTCTCTGCATTTATGCCACTAAAATTACGCTGAAAAAGGATTTTGGCCTTTGCCTTAGGAAGACGATGTTTATACGACAGAAAAATTAAGTCATGGTAAGAGAAAACTGACCACGCTTAGCGACGAGAGAAGGTGTAGAAACGAGCATAAGATCAAGAAGGGAAGGAGTTGTATTATTTATTTATTTATTTATTTACAGGTACAGTGACAGATTACAGATTAGTTACTTCTTGGAGCTAATTTTACAATACAACATTTTTAAACCTGTACTCCAATTACAACTGTACACATCATCCATATTATACAACTTCAAATATACATACATAAATAAATTGACGTAAAAAAAATAAAAAAAGGAAATTATTACATATAAAAATAGCCAAAAACAAGTGAAAGAAAAAAATAAAAATTACAGTGCATTCAATTTACGCAAGGATTCTTTGAATCTACTGTGACTATCCACAAATATATCCACTTGAGAGCAAATATCATTATATTGTTTGCACATTCGAAATACCGGGTTGTTTTGGGACACATTATTATTGGTAGTGGGTATTCGAAACAGTTGCGGATTACGCACAGATCGAGTCTTAAAAGATCACAATTGAATGAGCCATTCAAGATTTTGTGCAGGGTAGACAAGTCACTTATCCATCTCCTCTTTTCCAACCCAACCATGTCAAAGTTTAGGCATGTTATGCGTAGCATTTAAAAGGAGAATAGACAAATTACAAGATTGGACAATATTGCTTAAAGAAGAAAAGCGAGAATCCCTTTTTAACAGACAAGTGTTAAAATCGCTCATGACTATGGTGTGACCGTAAGAAGGAGAAAGAGTTTCTAAGATACTTTCGAAAGAAGAGAAATAATTGATACGGCAGTTTGGAGAATAGTAGACACCGAGGAAAACCTTCGTATGAGCAAGATCTAATACCAAAAAGAGATGCTCGCCGGCGTTAAGTGGTGGTGGTTGTGATGACATATTGACTACTTTATGAGGAATATGTGAACGGAGATAAATGGCAACACCGCCACCACCACTCCCGGTGCGATCATTTCTTATTAACCTAAAGTTGGGAAGTGAGTAAGAAATAGTTGAGAGGCACGGTTTTAACCAAGATTCAGAAACAAGAATAGCGTGGATATTCTTACAGTCAAACGTGGTCAGCATATCCTGGAAATGGGCTGGAATACTCTGAGCATTTATATGGACTACATTCAAGTTACTGGGTAACATGACTGAAAAAAATGCTTATATTAATAAATAAATGAAAATAAAATAAATAATATTATGTCAAATAACAATTTAACAAAATAATATTATGCGAACGCTATTCTATTCTATTAGTTCGTCCAACTGCCAGTTACGTGCTAACAGAAAAAAAATACAATGAAAAAAATCTCATTGCACACAATATTATACACAAACAATAATATAACATTGAATAGATCACAACATCCGCGCACTATTCACAAATTAACAGCTTTTTATTTCACAATGACATCAATTCCTCTATTTTTATAAACATGAACGGTAAATTATTATTAAAAAAAAAAAAATGGGAAAACAAATTGTATCTAACTCAAAGGAATGGTTCTCGTTTCTGAACGTTATTAATTTATGGGTATAACGAAACGTAATAATCATAACGATAGCTGTCATAGACGTCATAGTGTCATGTCATGTTCAATGTCCATTCCGTTCACTCAACACAATACAATAATTTTTGCTCGTAAATAGAAGGTAACAAAGAATACACTTTTATAGGAACAGGAAACGAAAGTGAGATGTTAGTGGTAACCAAAATATGAAACAAAGGAGGTATTACTAAAGTTTTGAACCATTGAAGATAGTTATGGAATACGTACATAATGTAAACAAATGTGCGGTTGCTGCAATCACTTGACAAACTTGAATACGGATCACTTTTTCGTGGCAGCAGCGCGTTTTGACTTCGCCACGCCGGGTTTATCAACAGTGGGTGCCTTTTGTGTGGCTGAATTTATCCGGTTCAGTTCACCGAGCGACGAAATACGGTGCTGTTTGCCGTCGGGGTCCATCACGAATATACGCCCCTCTCGTGAGCAACTTTTAGTGACGCCAAATCGTTCTCGTGCAGTCATAAATACGTCGTGTCGAGTCTTGGTTAAGAATTCAAACAAGGTTTTGCCGCTACTTTTCAGTTTTGTCTTCGAATACCTGACCTTGTCTCGAACAGCAACCCGATGAAACTTGACCAGTATAGGTCTGGGGTTATGAATACTTGAAGGTCGCCCCATCCTGTGGTAACGCTTGATATCATCCTTCACAAAGTCAGTTAGCTGAAGATCTTTCATAATATCGATGATTGATTGAGCCGGATCTTCACTCTTCTGCTCTGGAACACCATGAACTAGCATCATTTTGCGACAGCTGCGCATCTCAATGCTGTCCACCTTGCGTGCCATCTGCTGCTGGAAAGCTGCCATAATCTCCATCGCGAATGACCGGAATATTGCAAACTCAGCTGCAAGACTTGCCAAGCTAGGTGCGGTGCTTGTGATCTTAGCGCTTTTTTGCAGTTCAGCTTCGAAGTTTGACATGCGCTCTTCAATGCCAGCCATTATATTGTTGAAGGAAGTTGTCATGGCCTCCATGTTATCCAAGTTGTTATGTTTTGTGCAAATAAGTAGTGCAAGTAGGAAGTAACACAGAACTGGTTGGTATTTTATGTTACCATGAGATTATAAACATAAGTTTGTTGAAATAATAAAATAAACTATTTTAAAATAATTATTTAATGGGAGCAAAAACAATTTTGTCCTTGTTGTACCAACTACCCACTAAAACCAAAAAGCATATGCCTTATACGTGACTATTTCTTAATACCTCGGTTTCACCCACTGTATTTTAATATATTTAGAAATCTTTTATTTTCGATAAAGAATCATAACTTTTAGGCTATTGTTTGACACTAATATCTATGTGGTTAAAACATCGAGGTTAGCGATCAACATAAGCTGGAATCTAAGAGTATTATTAATTGATGTAGTAATATTACTGTATTCACTAATAAAATGATCAAATTTCCATCTGTATGCCACCTATATGCCCAATAAACTATTTGAATAATTGTAGGTTTGCTTTTTAACAAATTCATGTTTTTTTAGCGATTATATGTTATTGGCAATATAGCCAGCAACAAATTACAAATAACAATTGAATATGACAAGGTGACTTTGGTTGCCAAACGCCCAAGTGGGATCTCCACCTTGTCGTGGTGGGGGGCTCAGTAACCGTGGCTTGGACACCCGCGTTGAAGCTAAGAGAGAGAACCCGGGAGTGGACGCCGCGTGGGCTTGGAGGGGCCTGCGTAGGACAAGTCCAAAGGTGCGGGTGCGGGGGACAGTTCTGCCTGTCCCTCGCAGTCGGGCGCGGTAGCGGGAGGAGAGGCGTGTCGGTGTTGCGTTGCCGCGCGCTCTATCTCTCGCGACCAAATGGGGGCGCACCATTGTTGCGTCGCGGTGGGGCCGCAGAGGAAGAGAAGATGCGGTGTTGCCAGGTTGCCGTCCTCCCTATCCTCTGCGGCCGCTGAGTGTTTTGACGGCGGAGCCCAACACCTTCATCCGCTGCCAAGGGGGTTTTGTTCGGGGTCCGCCTGACCATCTGGCGGGCGAATACCCGTCGGGGGGTAGCGACGAATGCTTCGGCGATACCCGACCCTTAGACACATGGGTACATGAGGAACACGGGTACATGAGGAACACGGGTTGGTTTTTAGCCAGTCAGTCTGTCAGTCTCCTTCGCCCTTCCCCCAGCGCGGAGGGACTCCATGAGGATTTTCTAACTCGACACAAAAAAAAATGTCACATTGGTTCATATCATTTCATCATCAGTAAGTATAATATCTCTGTCTAGACAGAGGCTAAAATTCTTGACATAAGAAATGTTTCATGTCATCGTAAGAAATGAAAGGAATTAACATCTTAGGTGTACATGATTACGTTTTTTTAATATATTATTTGTTCTATACATTTTTACCGCAAAATATGACTTCTTTATTTGTAATAAATCCTATTTCTTTTCAAAACTTGTTTTCTCTTACTTAATTCTTACCGAAAATTATTTTATTAATTATATATTTGATTCGCAGAATCTCCTAATACTACAACTACTATAAGAACTAACTTTTGTCTTACTGACACATTGGTGAATACATTAGCTAATAAAATAAAAACGAATAAAAAAAAAGTTATGTACGATTTTTACAACCGATTGTTCTCAAATATCTAAATCGTCAATACTTATATTAAATTCTTCGTTAGAAATACTTTCACACATTTCTTCAGAAACAATTCTTGTATTATATGTAATGGATTTTCCTAAAGCAATTGTTATCGGTGACGTGACAAATTGTCTAGCTTGTGCTACCAAAAACTGAACACTTTCTTGTAAATAATAATAAATATATACTTAACAATGCGATAACCCCGATTACACCCGCGATATTTAGGTCTTCTGCTCTTCACTTCTGCCTCACAGCGTGATGTTATAATATAGCCTATCCTATAACTTTCCTCGATAAATGGGCTATCCAACACAAAAATAATTATTCAGATCGAATCAGTAGGTAGTTTCTGAGATTAGCGCGTTCAATCAAACAAACACGCAAACAAATTCTTCAGCTTTATAATATTAGTTTATATAAAAATAACATTTCGCAATGAAATGTAATAGATTCAATTAAGTTGGATAAAATTCAGCGTTGGTGACAGCTCAGTGACTGTGTGTTGGCAAAACCACTTTAGCGATATTATGATAAGGTCGGATATTGACGAAAGTAAATAAACGTAACTGAGAGGGGCTTTTTAAACAAACGACGTTTCTAAATAAGAAAATTCAGATTTAATTTGAACAGGTTTAATAAATCACACAAGTGTCTGTTCATACGTTCAAATTTATTTATCGATATCGAGAGTGTATCAACATTCTCTTGAAATTAATTCTGAGTAAACCAAATCTAAGGATCCATTGTAAACATTATCGATATTTTATCGATATTTATTCTGAGTAAGCCCATCACTAGTCAAGTTAAAATTTGTGACAAACTACGAAGATTCCTCCTTAAATTAAAATCATAAGTCAAATTGAAGTAAACATTTTGAGTTAAACGCCATTGTAGCGCGAATTCTATGTATTATCTATATTATCTATATATAATGCAGAGAGGTTGGACGTTTAGACTAGAGAGAACATGCTCGCTATATTTCCTTATACCGAACGTGCAACATGTAATGTCAGTTGGTCTTAGTTGGTTAATCATAACGTCAAATTACGCGTCTCATTTAAAGAGGCATAGACTCCTTACAGACTCATATCTTTGACTGCATTCTCTAAATAGCCGTGCTGTCAAATCCCATCATTAAGGAGTGATGGGATTTGACAGTGAAAGGAGATATAGATGTTTTTTGAATGAGGGATAAATACGGGAACAAACTATCGGACATGAATTTAAAACTGAATCGTGCCCGCAAGCTTCGGCGTGGCAGTCGGTTGCACTCACGCCAACTGGGTTGTCAAAGTAGTTTACTGCTGTACTAATATTTACATAAAGGCGAATCATTTGTGCTGGCGGATCACAAATCGGATTACTCACAACTCTAAAAAAATCGAGCAGTGTCCAACGTAAGCGATAGCAAGCAACGTGATATGATGCGACGCATACAAATTGCCAAAGCCTGCCGCATTAGCCAATCTGGTATAATTCGTACAAAACATAATCTAAGTGACAGTTTCTTAGCAACTCATCGCAACGCATCGCTCATTAGTTTATGAATACTTTTTGTCAATAGATTTTATGGCTAAAACCAACAATTAAACACGTGAAATTTTTTAGTACTGTCTGTCTGGCAAGTCTTTGCAAAGCACTGTCCGGCATCGACAGCAAAAACTACAATTTCAATATCTTAGTTGTATACTTCTACGGCTTAAATATTTCGACACATACTAAAGTTAGACATTTGACCAAAAATATTTATCGATAAATCATCACTGTTACGATCAACACTCGGTTTCCTAACTCTATATTTTGTCTACTGTTTGGCTACCACGAAGCTACTATAAGAGCGTGCTGCTAAACCTATCGACGGCTCTTTCTATCATACTGCATGTGCCATTAGAAAGAAGATATCAATCATAGCAACCACTGTTGTTATTTAGTGTTACTTCTATGACTTAAGGTTATATTTCTTTGCCTGAATGTTCGTGAGAATGCTCGCTAAAACACACTCATTTGTTTTGTAACATTCGCGAGAATGCTCATTACAAGTGAATGTATTAGCGCCATAAAATATCGAATATTTTCCTTTTTTACCTCTTACGACACCCATGGAATGAAATAAAGTAGTTATAATTAGTTCGTATGGTGACGCTTCGTATTCGCCTCACCACACGAACTAAAAAACATTCGTATTTTTTTCATCTGTAAAATATTTAAAATTCTTCCGTTACTGATGACAGACACATCTAATAGTGGCAAGAAGCTGACATTTGGCACGGGTGTTCTTTGGGGACCGCAGGGGTGTACTATGAAGGCATTTCTCGGAATTGCCACGAGATTGGGCAGACAGAGTAAAATTAAAAAAGTAATAAGCGGGCGTCCTCTAGTAGTTTTTCTCTCATAAGTCTTTTTCAGTTAAAGTTATTCTCTAGATACCTCACACGCTTACAGTTTTATTTTCTACTTAACGTAATTATAAGCGTTTGATTGGTTCTATGTATCCATAAGTGAGCACAGCCTTTTATTTTTATAAGCTCATAATCTTATAACAATTTTTATTTAAGTCTTTATTGTAATAATACTCTCGACGTCTTGGTTCCAACTGATTGATTACATTGTAATCTTGTTTGTGACTTGACTGATGTTGGAAATTGTATCATTCTTGTTTTTCATATTTGATAATTAGCAGTCGTAGTTTTATGAATTGTTACCGTTGACAGCACTGGATTTCCCTATGAATTTCCTGCGGGAATGATTGACCTGACTCAGTTATTTTGTTGCGAAAAAGACAAAAAATATTTCGATGAACTTTAATTTTTTCCGCCTGGATGTAAGTGGGATGACACATATGCAGGGGCAATCGGCATGCGTGTGAGTAAACATGTAATTTTTTTTAAATAATAAAGTAATCTAATAAAAATAATTATTTAAGTCTTTATTGCGTTACAGAAAAGCTAAAACAGATGTGAATATATTTTAGATTTTCATAGGTACATAATATAGCCTCGCTGATTTCAGCATGAACTGGGTCGGCTGGACTAGGGTAGTTAGACCTACAGTAAGTACTGAATATCAACATAAAGTAACAGTGTCTTTGTGCTTTGTTATGTTTTGTTTGGTGGGTAAGAGTGCAGGCAGCCTCATCCTGTTTCCTTTCTTGCTTTCACCCTCATCCCGCTCCTCCTATTCCTTTTCCCATCCAGGCCGGCAACGCATTTGTGACTATTCTGGTGTAGTGGGTGTCTATAGTCTGCTGTATCTTAACGCTTACCATCAGATGATCCATCTACTCGTTTGCTTCGTATTTCATTAAAATAAAATAAAGGAAGGTTATAGGAACTGTACGTTACAGGTCAGAAACCTAAACGAAAAGTATCTATTAGGATTTGCAATACTAAAATATGCAGTAGCAACTATTACTCAGTTAATATAAAACCCAAACGGAGCTGGCGGAACCATCTGGATGCATTCGACAGTTACTGTGACTGGCCGGACATAGCATGGCGGAGATGCATCGCGATCCAAGGGAAGGGCCTTTGCCGAACAGTGGAACACTTTGATAGGATGATGGTCCTAAATGAAGCGGGTGTAACCGTGGGCTCAGCTTGACATTGATATAAAATTGAAGTGTGACACGAATGGTATATCAGCTATGTATTTTGCATCATAATGAAATATAATAAATATACTAAGCATTTTCGTAACAAGTATTTATGTTTTGCAATATGAAATACCTTCTGTGACATTTCTAACGTATGAATATGTACAAAAAAATGTTTCATTTATTCGTTTTTATTTTCGTATAATATTGTTTCATGTTGGCAACGAAATCTAAAAAAGGTAAAGGTTGTCTGGCAGAATATACTATATAAGTATTAAGGTAACCTTTTGTTAGCGGTCATAGTATAAAAATTATGACAATATCAGTAGATTCCCATAAACACACTTATATGGCTTTGACCATAGTTCATCAGACTAGCCAAGTTCAAATTTGCAGAAATTACGTGTCTTTCGACATTACTGACAACTCAGATATGCAAATTTCATTCATCATCTTTTCAGCGATAGTAAAAACAATCATTGAACACGAACTTAAAATGTCAGTGGCGCGATGCGGTATGAAACTGATAATTTTTGCGTAGCAGTCTTTGGTCAATATGCTATTGTTGTTTACAAAGAAATAGTAAAGCTTTTAATATATTTTTAGCATGGGATATAATATAATAATATAATATAATATTCTACCACATTCACACAACACCACCTAGTCCCAAACTAAGCAGAGCTTGTACTATGGGTACTAGATAATGGATAAACATACATATATACTTTTTTTTTTTGTAAATACATACATATTATACATAGAAACACCCAGACCAAGACAAACATCCATGTTCATGCACACAAATGTTTGACTTGAGCGGGAATCGAACCCGCGACCTTCAATTATATAAAGGACAACTTGACCTTCTATTTTTGCAATAATAAGAAATCAGTGGAGACTGACTGCACACGATGGCTACCCAATCAATCAGTCATTGCAGCCCCATAACTCGTCTCATCAAATCTTTTGTAGAGGAGCATATTAAACTAGCTTTCGCCCGCGGCTTCGCCAGCATAAAATTTTAATAAAGAGTAGCCTATGTACTTCCCCGGGATTCAGACTATCCATGTAAAATTTCATCACAAACGACTCTCCAGATTAGCCGTGTAGCATAATATATATTAACAGATAATACTTATAAAAAATTGCTTTTGTTTTCATAATCGTCGAACTTCTGGTAAAGATTAGTATGTAGGTATATTATTGAAGTTATGAAGAGCTTAATATATACCTACTGAATATAACAGCAGCAAAAATAAAAACTGAGAGCATACAAAAAAGTACATATCAGCCCTGTCATTCGATACCCATATTGAGGTATTTGTGGAAAATAGGTGATCCGGTCAAGTGGTGATCTTTTAGTGTACCTGACACATAGATGGGCGGAGGCAATTGAGAAGAAGGGGGAGGCCGTATCGGTCAGTTTGGACATGGCGAAAGCCTTGAAAGGGTCTGGCACAAGGCGCTTTTGTCGAAGCTTTCTTCTTATGGGCTGCCTGAGAATTTATGCAAATGGGTATCCAGCTTTCTTTCGGAGCGTAGCATTAAAGTCTTAGTTGACGGTTCATGCTCTGACCCTAGGCCCGTGAATGCTGGTGTCCCTCAGGGCTGTGTACTATCGCCAACACTGTTTCTTCTGCATATCAATGATATGATACAAACTAGTGACAAACATTGTTATGCAGATGACAGCACTGTAGACGTTCTGTACCCCGGTAGTGATAAAATCTCTCAGGCACAAGTCATTGAGTGTCTGAAAAAACTTGTGTCTTTAACGGAAACCACACTCGACCTGGTCTCCGATTGGGGTCATCGTAATCTGGTCACTTTTAACCCAAAAAGACACAAGTTTGCGCGTTTACTGCAAAAAAGACCCCCTTTGTCGATTCTCCAATATTTCAGAGCACTTCCCATGATATTTAGCCGGTCATTGGGATTCTCGGAGTCGAGATAACGCGAGACGTCCAATTTCGCGGTCATCTGGATATTAAGGCTAAACTAGCCTCCAATAAACTGGGTGTCCTCAATAAAACAAGAAGATGAACTCAAACTCAAACTTAAATATGTTGATTTCCATAAAAATGTTTAAATTTTTTGGACACGTCAGAAGGTCATATAAATAAAAAAATAAAAAAGTAACTTTAAATGCATATTAACATAGTTGAGCATTAAAAAATGCCTGTTCAGAAAGTAGAGCCTCGTGAGAAGAATCAGGCAAGAAACTCCGGGCCACTCTTTTCTTCGTCTTGATTCTATACAATTTAAAAACTTAGTAACTACATTGATTTTTCATAGGTATATGAGCTGGTGTGTCTATAATGTTGTTGTCAATTAATAAGGTTTTTTAGTAATAATATAAAAGTACTAAACTAGCATAATATAGACACAATAACTCACACTCACATGAAACTTAACACTAATCAAACATAAGTAGTGTGGGACCGAGCAAATTAATCCCAAGCATTTTTGTCTTCAATATAATCTAGCACTGAATAGTAACCTTTTTGACAAAGTTTACGTTTTATAACCTTTTTGAATTTATTTAAACTAAAATTTTGAATATTGCTTGGCACTTTATTGTAAAAGCGCACACATTGGCCTTGAAAAGATTTTTTGATTTTCTCTAGCCGGGTAGCCGGCACTACTAGCTTACTCTTATTTCTAGTATTCAAATTGTGGATATCACTTTTCGTTGAGTATGAGGCCTGGTTTTGGAATAAATATATTAGGTAGGAATAAATGTACTGGCTTGCAACTGTTAAAATGTTTATTTCCTTGAATTTATTCCTTAACGAAGCCCCATAATCCAAATTATAAATTGCTCGAATAGCTCTTTTCTGCAGAACAAAGATGGTCTGAATGTCGGCAGCATTTTCCCACAAGAGAATACCGTATGACTATGTACTATGAAAATAGCTATGATATACAAGCCTGGCAGTGGCAATGTCAGTTAACTGGCGTATTTTCCTGACTGCGTATGCTGCAGAGCTGAGTCTATTCGACAATTTACTAATATGCGGTCCCCATTGCAGCTTAGAATGTAGTGTAATGCCTAAAAATTTGGTGTTATCCACAAGATCCAACACATCATCCTTAACCTTTACTGAGGTGTTCACTTGTTTGACGTTAGGCATCAAAAATCGAATACATTTAGTTTTAAGTCTATTTAAAAGCAAGTTGTTAACCTCAAACCAGCGAACCACCATTAAGAAAGCAATGTTTACATCGTCCATATCAATTTGTTGTCGTTTTATTGATGCTTCACATCAGTGCAGCGTCTCTTGCTTTATAAAGCTCAAGTTAGGCCCCACATGGAGTACTGCTGCCATCTTTGGGCCGGGGCACTACAATACCAACTGCTTCCCTTTGACCGTGTCCAACGTCGAGTGGCTCGAGTCATCGATGACGCGGTCCTTACAAACCGGCTCGACCATCTTGACCTGCGTAGAGATGTTGCGTCTCTCTGCATTTTCTATCGTATGTATCATGGGGAGTGTTCTGAGAAGTGGTTTGGTCTGATACCCGCTGCAGAATTTCACCACCGTACAACTCGCCACAAATTAAAATTCCACCCTCACCACCTTGATGAGTGGCGTTCTTCTACCGTACGATTCACACGCCATTGCCTGCCTCGTACGACCAAACTGTGGAACCAGCTACCTGCAGCGGTATTTCCAAACCAGTTCGACATTGAAATCTTCAAGAAGCGAGCATATTCCTTTTTAAAAGGTAGGCAACGCACTTGTGATCCTTCGGGAATTGCAGGTGTCTATGGGCGGCGGTGATTACTTAACATCAGGTGACCCGCTTGTTCGTTTGTCTTTACTATAAAAAAAAACCGCCATTTTGTGGCGGCGGCCACCTTGGATTTTTCATAGTGAGCTCTATTCTACCAATCAAGCCCTTTCATTTGATACCCATATTGAGGTATTTGTGGAAATTATGTAATCCGCCATTTTGTGGCGGCAGCCATCTTGGATTTTTCATAGTGAGCCCTATTCTACCAATCAAGCCCTTTCCTTCGATACCCATATTGAGGTATTTGTGGAAAATATGTATATCATATCAATCTGTCATCAGGAAGGGGGTAAATGCCAATTACTAAATTTGACTCAAACAAACAAATAAATAAATGCTGCCGCAGACTTTTGTTTAGAACTTTTTAAGATAAACAATATCACCGTACATTATCTTCAAGTAACTTTAACCGTTTAGGCAACGCATGCGAAGATAGCTTTCAGAGCTCAGGATTTTTACCGACTTACTTTTCCTTATTAATATAAGGAAAAGTATCAACTAAGTCGGCAACATTATACAAAATCTTTATAAATTGTAGCCTATATGTTATTCTGATGTATAAACTATATAACTGTAAACTTTCATCCAAATCCGTTCAGTAGTTTTTGTGTGAAAGAGTAACAAACATCCATCCATACATCCATCAATCTATACATACATCTTCACAAACTTTCACATTTATAATATTAGTAGGATAACGATATGAAACTTTTTATTGCGGGCACTCTCTCTACTTCAGTCCATTTACTAGTCTACAAAAAAGACAGTACCTTAGTGATAGCAACCTAACATACGCAATCATGTGACCAGTCACTTGCATGCACCATTTAATTCGAGTATCAAATGGACTGCTACATAGTCTTCCACCAACTGTACAGATTGTACTCCAGTGAAAACAAAACACCAAAGGTACAATGAAATTAAAAATAACTAGTATCGCTCATAATTTTATTGCCGAATAAATTTCATTGTAAACGAACAATCACGATAACAACTAAATGCACAGGAAAACGTGACCTCTAAATGAAAACAAACAATCAAACACCTACGTAGAATTTGAATAAGCAAAGTAAATAAGCGTTAATGAAATCGAAACTGGCCAAGTGCGAGAATAACTCGCAAGCCGAGTGTTACCAATACCAATATTTGAAGTGCTGATTGCCGGATTAAATGTGGATACATAGCCTTGTGCTACTCCCATATTTCTGACGTAATGTGCGCTCCTTACTCTATCCGCCGCTTGCCTGTTTTCGTGTCAACGTAGCTTGTTTTTGTTATTGCTTTGGCTTACGTTTTATGGCCCGAGATGAATTTTGTATCAACTGTCTCTGATATTTTTCTTTCTGCGGTATCGTATATATTAATAAGTGATAGAAGAATACCGCATTTAACCTCAAATAAACTTATTACCCTGCTAGAGTTCCATGTTATTGTTTAATGTTGTCAGAAACAAACATTGTATACATGTTGGCTGTTGAAACGATGCTGGTTGTTTTTAGAATATTAGGTATATTCAAACTGTAGTTAATTTGAAACAACTGTAGAAATAAATTGCCTCCGGTGTTCGATACTTGTTCGATTTGATTCCAGGAATATATCGAATCGTTTATACAAGTCTGCATCAGACAGCGTCCACTAGACAACAGAGAAAACATGCAACATAAATATGAATATTTATGTTAATGTTATTAGCTGAGATGAGAAATTGAATATTCATCTGGATATTTAGTTTTCCCGTTCTCATCGCAAGCAGATCATGGCACTAATGAGCATTTGTCTGCTAAAGCTATGAATAAACTTGGATAAGTAAACTAAAATGAAAATCTATACCAATCGTATGTAAAAATCTCCTGATGATGAATGTTATGCTTAACTTAAACGTAGTGTTACATGATATGTTCGTGTCGGAAAGTTTCATCGTCATTGCGGCCATTGCTATGCACCCAAACTTAAACAATCGTGTATTTAGGTAAATAAGGATCTCTTGGTTTAAAAGAACTACTGTTTGGCTCGGCCATACAATAATCATACATACATATAGTCACGCCTTTTCCCCGTCGGCGTAGGTAGATACAACAGAACGCCACTTGCTCCTATCTTTATAAACCTCAAGCGCTTCCTCTACACTCATTACTCTTTTCATACATACTTGCCGGTTTCGAGTACTTCGGACCGTTCCGTATACAATAATCTTAACAAATAATTAATTTTTCTACTACTTCTAAGTGTAATATTCTTCCAAAGGAAAGGCAATACTTTAACTACAACTGCATTTTCAACAAAAGTATCAGATATCATCAACGAAATTGTTCAATCCGTTTTCTTGGAGATAGGCTCCAAAATATCCAAATGAAACGAGCGAAACTCGCGACAATTGTTAATAATTACAAAAATAAAACGAAAGACAGAAGCTGTGGCAGATTGATAATTGTCGTAGATTTGCGGGCACAAGAAACTTCAGTGATAGATTACAACAGACGAAATAAATCAAAATGTCTGTAGTTTTTACGATCCAACGATTGCTCTATTCGAAAATTAATTTCTTGTTTCTTCGGTGTCAGATTTTGTTGTCTACGTTTCAATACGCTTTGTTTATCAAATATTTTAGTTGATTGAATTATTAACCAGAATTTTGGTAATGGAGTGTTGTTGAATTAATGAAATTGAAATTGTTTTGTTAATAATGAAACTAATTTTAATTATCTTAGCATTGATTAATCGTTAATTTTGGCCTATGCTACTTTCCCGGCCCGATCGCTGAAAAGTATGCTAAGTCAAGTCTCTATTTTATTATACCTTCAACGTACAACGTAGTGGTTAGGTACCGAACCTCTCTGCCCAACCAAGTGGCGAAGAATAATCTAATTCTGTGATTTAGATTGCTACTATTAAGAAAAAGTCTTTCAAGGTTTGTTTTTATAAAACTTATATTCACTATAATTATATTTATTTTAATGTTATTATATAATTGTCCGTGTGGTGACGGATTAAGAATACGGAATGTCACCACCCCATATCATCCCATGGGTGTCGTTAGGGCCGACAGAGGGAGCATACTATGTAGAGAACAGCACTGTAAGAGAAGGAAAACTTGATACAAACCCTATACCAACCCGTTTGGCCAGCTAGTATTGTAGGCCAATCCCTCCTTTCAATGAAGAGGCCTAGTCCAGCAGTGGACTGTTAGAGGCTGATGATTAGATGATAATGATATAATTGACTAAAGCGTGCTTCGGAAATAGGTAAGAAATGCATTTTTATTCCTTTTAACAAGAAACCGTTCTATTCCAAGCGCTGTTCACAAAGGCCCGTATTTTACTAATGGCGCTCGAATGAGGCTCAGATAAGGGTTCCAAGATTACACATTCATTGCTACAGTGGCGCTCAGTAGATATTTCTTAATTACATCACAGGCACGATTACAGATGAAATAGAATGTCTTGGGCATCTCACTCACACGATTTAAGATACTGATTTTGTAAAGTTCGCGTAACTTTGTCTTCAAGGAAGTGAGATAACCTATATGCTAGTGTTATTCTATACTAATTTTGTAGAAGAGTTAGTATCTTTATCACGCGTATGACTCGACTGCATGGTTAGCGTAGTAATTTGCGTTTTCGCCTCGCTACTTGATAGTATGCCAGTTGTGAGCTTGAGACAGGGCAATACTTTGTCTGATCGATTCTAATACTATAAAGCTGTAGCGTTTGTTTTTTTTTTGATGATGTCGCAAATGTCAGGAACTACTTACTGGTCCATTCTGAAGAATTATTTTAGAGATGGATAGCCCATTTATTGCGAAAGGCTTTAGGCTATATAACATCACGCTATAAGCCTCAGCTGCGGGGCAGTAGCCTCATATAACGCGGGTATAACTGCGGGCTCACCTAGATTACGAATAAAATTATCCTTTGTTTGCATCTTTGTTAGGTTAACCAAGATAGCTCACGCAATGTCCGTAATAAAAAGACAACTTTAAAAAAATAAAGGCCATATTATAATTTAGCCTCTTTAATTTCAGCGCGCTCAAATCGTTGGTAAGCTCGATTCCTAAAATAGGAATTCGTAACTTTAGGATTGATTCAAATGCCACGTGGGCGCCAAGAGATTACGTAATATAAAATACATTTTATCCATCCGTTATTTTAAGGTAAGTAGGTTTCAGAAGGTAAGTAAATTAGACCAAGTGGGTCAAACAGAAATTACTATCATATGTTACCGGGTTAACAACTAAACGAGATGCTTTATTAAGGTTTCCTTATTATGTTTCATAAATATTACTGAAGAGTGATGGTATAATCCATTCTAATATTATAGATGTGAAAGTATGATTGTTTATTTGTTCATCCTTCTTTCACGATATGATTTTTGTATTTAATTTTCCCACATGTGCAGCGCTGTTGGCCTAGCATAGTTGGGAGAATATTCACCAAATCATCATATTGAAGTATCGAAAACTAGAAGAAAATAAAGAATGGAGCTTGTGTTCCATTTGATACCTGCGGTATTTGTATTGACTACCTGCGGTATTTGTATTTGGTTTTGGTTACTCTCAGAGTTCTAGTATAAACTGATATCATGTTCATATTTACTACTACAATGAGTTGGAGTATACATTACTTAAAGAAAGGAACCGACTCGGTGGTGTAGTTGGTTCTCATTACGACATTTTAACGTTTAAAACTAATTCTACCATAGAATCTAAAATAATTTCCTATTTGTGTGCTCGCATTATGGCTTTCTTCAGACAAGTTATGCATTGATAGGATGTCTGTAGCATGCCTTGTGGTACAGGAGAAAGTTGAAGGCAAGCCAGTCTGCACTAAATGGCCCATATGCTGGACTAGCCAGGTGAAGTCTGCGATTAATGGACTTCTCCACGAATAAACAAGGTAGGCGGCATTGGGAGAGGAATTGCGGAGAGTTGTTAAATGCTTAACAACATCTTTGTGGTCATCACATCAGGATTGGCTGATGTAATTACCACAAGCACTGTGCCATAAGTGTTGCAGAAGGAGAAAATTATAATCAACTAGAGGTTGCCAGTGGCTACGACCGCTCTTTAATTAATTTAAATTTAACCTTTTCTGTCTCACACCGTGGTATTTCCGGAAATCCTTTCTACAATATATAAATTTCAGCTTCTTGTGTCCAGCAGTTTTGCCTGTGTATTGTCTGTCAGCCAGTAACGCAATTTACTATATACATACTTACTATATAGATACTTACCATACTATCTACTTCTCTTTCTATTTATCGGTTGCGCGGCTGTACCGTATATTTTAGACGTATACACGCTACACAATGCTATAGTATGATATAACGGTTTTATTCGATTCTTTCTCGAATAATAGAAAAAGGTATCTCATCTCTTTTGTGTGTCAAATAAATAATAATAATAAATAAATGAAATGGTTTATTAATTTCTCTCTCACACATAATAGTTAACAATCAGGCCTTAAATTAATTGAGTGACTGACTGGACTGAACCTGTGTGAGAGACTGGTATCTAGGAGAACCTGTATGACAGATTACCAGTCTCTCCTAACTAGACATGCCGGAGCTTAAGTGTAACTACATTGATTGGTAAGCAATATTTTTATATTGGGTATTGGGTGAGTGAGAAAAAACAATTTAAACAAAAAAACATTTTATGCATGCGCATTTGTGTGTGTGTGTGTGTGTGTGTGTGTGTGTGTGTGTGTGTGTGTGTGTGTGTATGTGTGTGTGTGTGTGTGTGTGTGTGTGTGTGTGTGTGTGTGTGTGTGTGTGTGTGTGTGTGTGTGTGTGTGTGTGTGTGTGTGTGTGTGTGTGAGAGTGTGAGTGTGTGTTTTGAAGTATCATCTTGGGATCAGAGACAGCTGATAAGCTAGTTACTCTGTTAGCTGTGTATAAACATACTTAAATTTATATATTAACTTGAAAGAAGTACTTGTGCTATATGTATGTGCGTGCTAACCCAACGACAATTCTGAGATATTATCTTGGGATCAGAGACAGCTGATAAGCTAGTAACTCTGTTTGCTGTGTATAAACATACTTAAATTTATATATTAACTTGAAAGAAGTAATTGTGCTATATGTATGTGCGTGCTAACCCTACGACAATGCTGAGATATCATCTTGGGATCAAAGACAGCTGATAAGCTAGTAACTCTGTTAGCTGTGTATACATACTCAAATTTAAATAGTACCTACATCTTTAGTAATTAGATTTTTAGTACACTCAATAGCAAATATTGTAGCAAAATAGTAAGTTTAGGGGTAATAATAAAAAAAGGAAGGATTGATGGATGAATGTTTGTAACTCTTTCGCGCAAAAACTATATTTAAGAATCTGGTGAAAATTTCCAGGATAGTAAACTTCTATGATGCATATAAAGTTTCCTTTAATTATACAGAGACAAGGCTTATAGACGCCGGCAAGTCACCGTATCATCTAATACCAACCCGGTCATCAACGCCTGACTATCCAGCCAATGTAGCTCTTACTCGTTAGACGTTTTCTCCATTTAACGACCTAAACTACCTATAATTAAACAGTACCTTCTGAGAAATACAACTAATTGTCCCATCGCACCGTTCAATTCACGTTTCCAGTAAACGCTTTGAGAGTTAATTATCAAAGTCCTTTTTCCTTATCTCCCCAATACTTTTAGAAGCCGACTGTCTTACACAAAGCAAATTGCTAATACTCGATAGCTGTGGTAAAGAGCGCCGAATGGCCCATTTCCTGAAGGAGCTTTATCTTTTCTTTGCTTAGGAAAATTAGTATGTAATGGACTGCGGCGCAACTATCGGGAGAACGCTCTAGGCGAATCTTTTCTGTCTTTCTGTAAGCCTTGCTTGGATCGCATATGTCACAGGTTAAACTTTAATGAATAATGAATGCTATCTCCGATTCTTTGCATTTAATTCACAGTTCGAATTGTGGTTTCGTGTCTATCTACCTATTACATTGATATGATGCATGATATAGTTACATATTAAAAGTGTAAACAGAACCTATGTTTCACACAATACTTGACGATTTTATAATAGATTAACATAATATAATAACTGAACCATTTTGTGAAAATTGAATAGATTTACATTTCACAAGAAGAATTTACTTAGGTATGCACAATTTTGACATTGCGATTTTCGGACAAAACTGATAACAATGGAAATGATTATAAATTGTATATCGTCATTTATTGAAATATTACCAAAAAAAACTCATATAAATTTTAATATGATATTATATGTTCCAGAATTCTTTCTACAGTTGATTTGTATGTCAGAATCCTCGCCCTGTAATACGAGTTTAAGTTTTACGACAGTGACTCCTTGGCGTAACGATGCTATTCAAATTCAAATATTTTATTTCAGACTTTTACATCCATATTTTGTTAGTAGTATTACAACTTAGCCTAATATTAGTACTTATCTATTAAATTAAATTTACAATAACAAATAATGAGTATGCCATTGACTGTTCGTTCAATGGCACACCGGTTTATTTCGATAAGTGTGTCTGAACACATATCCACCTTCGTAAGAGGGGAGAGTCCCACCGGTCTGCAAACACTATTATTATGCTGATGGCATTGAGCCGATATTTGGATGCCGCTACATTTTTTCCTATCACTCTATCTTGGGGATAGGCTGCCATAAACTTCTAGGTGGCCTCTGCATTCGGATCAAAGTGTACTCAAAGGATCTTTATTTTGCTCGCTATAGAATAACCTTGTGTTATGTTATGTTTAGCTGACGGCTACAGAATTTTTATTTGCTCATAAATCTTATTGTACAAAGGGGAACAACACCGTGCTAATGTAATTATATTAAGTTATTGGTTATTCCACCAAGTTCAACACAAATATATTAGTTTATACAACTACACTGTTTACGCATAGCGCTAATAATAATTTAAATATTATTGTATATTACGTCAGAATATTATAAATAAAACAACGGATAATTATGGTGGTAATACCAAGAAGAATATTTCAATAACTTATAACAGATAATTGTTACTCTAGTTACAAATAACTAGAGTACAATATATTTATCACACTGTATTGCGCAAGAAACAAAATCGCAATAACGTAGACGGTGTTAATTTTCCTATGGAGAGATCGATTAATGGATGGGGTACTATTACCGTTATTATGTTCGCAACTCATCGTTATTTAGTAGCTATATTAATATTTTCGTTCAGTTTTCAGCTTGTAATAATGGTGGTTTTCTCGTTGAGTACTTAAGATTGTTGTGTAATTTGAAATTTGATTCGGTATGAGTGAAATTTCTCGCTTATATTACATCGAAGACCGTGAGTTCAATATCCATATGGAACGAAATTTTTTATGATCCCATATAGTAATTAGGTATTACTAGTCTGTACTTGTTTTCCTGTATATTCCTAGTTATAGTGAAATATATACTTATTCGTTTCTGTGGTATTGAGAAAGTCACTAATCAATAAATGAATGTCCTATGCGTCTAACTCGTACTAAAAATTGCATGACATAAATAGCTTAGGTCAAACCAATGTAATACCATGCTGCATATCACAAAATATTTTTTTATGTTCCTTATTTCTCATCCCACTTCTTCTTCTATCCCTTTTGCCAACCCAAGGGGCGCAATTGTGATTCCTTTGGTGTTGCTTGTATCCATGGGCGGCAGTAATCGCTTGCTGTCAGGCAATCTATCTGATCGTTTGATGCTTAATACATAAAAAAATATACTAAATAAGATAATTATCAATACAGCACAGAAATACATTGTGTGGTATTTAATGCCAACAACTTTATTCAGAATATAATTTTAAAGATTACGAAATTTATCTTATTATGTCACTAAGCTTATCGTCTTTTGTGTTTGAATGTAATATAAAAGCGATGCCACTGAGTAAATAAACTTCAAAATATTGTCTCATTGTTTATTAGGCCGCTTCAGCATTCTCATTGAACAAAGCGCAAATAATTTAGCTTAAAACATTTATCGTCAAAACTTTACAAACTTCAGGATCAAGTCTCTATAACTGTTTATCATAAAACTGAATACTAATCATTATGTAACGGCAATAGGCTCGCCCCCTGTTACGTGGGACCTAAAAATACATGGCGAAATACCCCCTACACAACACTGAAATACACTACCCCTTCGGGAATACAGGCGTGAGTCTATAAATAAATAAAATAAATATGTAACGGGTCTGAATCGTGCTAACTAAACCAAAAGAAAGATGAAATACCTTTCTATTTGCTCCGACGTTTGGGCATGGGTTACACCAGCCGTGGTAGAAAGGTATTTCATCTTTCTTTTCGTTTAGTTAACACGATTCAGCTACCCGTTACATAATCATTAGTATGTGTACAAATCGTGGTATTTTAAAAGTAGTTATAAAACTGAATGTCTGAAATTCAGATAAAGAGAATTTTTATTGACATCCGACAGATAAAGGGTTTGCTTTGCTCGTAAGATAAGGCTATTGTTTCTCCATAACTTTGTTCAAAGTAATGAATAGTAATTAATTTTATAATAGTTTGTGAGTTTGAAAGAACTTTATGATAACTGACGTTGAATTTGACGAATAAAACAATAAATGGGATTGAATTGACATTACAATTTGAAGATTAAAACGTTTGTAAAATACGAATCCTTACAGACCACAGACGGTAAAGTGTCGCATTGGACTAACAAAATAGTGATTAGATAGACTTCAGTGCGTTGCAGTTTGAAATTGGAATTGTGCACTTCGTGCAGTCAGACGACAGTCTCTTGACGCCATCTGTGATGTCTGCGAGACCGGGATTAAAATCGGGTAACTCTTTCTCGCTCGCACTGACAAAAGTAATAAACATTCGTGTATTTTCTATAAATTAACATTGACTCGTCTGAGTTGTGCACTAACCCGTAATTATTCGGGTCAGTCGTTGGTCTGTTTATTATGTGGGCAATTTGAAACTAAGTTTAACTAATAATAGATACATTATTGTAAAGCTAATGTATCTCGCATAGATCTGCTTGCCGAATAACTGGATCTGTTCGAGTATTGAATCATACTTTCATATCGTAGTGTGTCTGCTTTTCGGCAATAAACTCAAAAACTACTATACTGATTTTTATACTGTTTTCTCCAGAGGGCAGTATGCCTACCTCTTTGCGATAAAGTAAAATACTACATAACGTTTTTTTATGCAGATTTCTCCAGTTGAAAGGGTATTTATGAGACAGGCCTATGTGTATATTTTGGCATACTTCCAGGTAGTTTTCTTTAATTATGTCAATCATTTACAAGGATTACAGAATAACATAATTTTGCAACGTAATACTAGTAGTAATCATATTATTCCAAGTAGTTTGACATCGCATATCAAACTATATAGAATAATATGAAAAGTTTCCTCTCAGCGAAAGCCATTGTATGGTATCGGTGTAGTATTTCTTGTAGAGGGTTGTCACTATGTGTGAAGAGATAAAGGAAAGATTCAGGAAACGAAATATATACTTTACTGTGGTACCCCATTTAAATATAAATAAAGTATAAAGCTACGACCTAACTATACAAGAGCGGGAAGACTACTGCTGCGCCGCACTTACACGATTGTAATATTTAACGAAAGTAATATTTAACAATTTAACAACACGAGAGATCAATATAAACATAGGTACAAAAATGAACAACATACATACATACATATCGTCACGCCTTTTATCCCCGAAGGGGTAGGCAGAGGTGTATTTCTACACCCACTTTTCGCCAGATATACTTTAGTCCCACGTAATAAGGGGCGAGCCTATTGCCGTACCGGGCACATTTCCAGACTCCGTGCTGCTACTGAGAATTTCGTGACAGAAAAACCCAATAACACTGCCCGACCCAGGAATCGAACCCGGGACCTCCCGATTCCACGCGCACATTTATGTCGCGAGACCAACGAGGCAGTCGTATAGGGTTTGATGTCGAGTTTTCCGTCTCTACGCAAAGATGGTATTTGCATCGTGTTATCCCTTAGTCGCCTCTTACGACACCCACGGGAAGATAGGGGGTGGTGACACTTGTATTCTATGCCGTCAACCACACGGCAAAAATGAACAACATAAAATAATAACCAATAACTTCTGCTAGCGCTCGCGAATCGCGTCATATCATTAACATGTATCGAGTTACCGGAGCGCTAGTTCTGAGAATGCAAACGAAGTAAAACACTGTAAGCATTCAATATGTGGGACCCTTTATAATTATATACAAAACTAAGAATTTATTTTTAGAACTGATATAAAGTAACTTTTAATTTAAAACACAATGTAACTGAACATAACGGCCGTTACTGTCAAACTTCATTTGCTCTTTGTAAGCCGCTTGTGCAGAGAGCTAGTCGTACGTAGAAGCAAATACGTTCACCGATTCCGCCAGCGATCTTCGTATTCCGCCTGGGCCGTACTGAGAGATGACAGGGTGCGCAATCCAACACTGAGCGGTATTCATCCTCGCCTCCAAGTGTGATGAGTCGCTGCGACGCGTGCACTGTTCTGTAGAGTGCCACTGCCGATCCCGTGTCGATCCCGTCCTCCGAGTAACGCTGCGTATTAGCCGTCTTGGTGCGGAATGCTGCCTCGCCACCTAGGTCAATACGCCTTACGCTTATGCCTCGACGTACGCACTGTCCTGCAGAGTGCTGCCGTCCTGCAGAGTTCCGCCGCCGTATGCCGTTCCGTAATTCTTTGCCCATGTTGCCGTGATCGCTGTTGTCGGCAGTTCATCGATATGTATGTTCCATATGTATTCAAATCCTCCACGCGTTGCACGTGTCCTGACTCAACTGTTCTCCGCAGTTAGGTCGTAAGCCCCTTCGGTCGTAGGAAAAAGGGCGAGTCGTCTCCCATGAGTACAGAAGGCCAATTCTTGTATTTAACAGAGACTGACACTGAATTTTGACTGAACTGCGATTTAATTTTGAATTGACTCACAATTGGTATTCTGCTCCACTTAATCTCCTTATAGTATAATTTCGATATAATCAATTTATAATCTCTTGTTGATCTTAGAGGTAATGACAAAAACTCAAAAACAAAAACATGAATTTTGCCATTGTATGGGAAAATACATTAATAGGAATGGTTATTGGATGCCAATACGTTTACATGCCAAATTAAAATTAATATACAACTAAGTAATAAAATTTCGGTAAGTAAATATATTGGTTCCTTGGATCGTGTGAATTATTTTCAATAGGTATTCAATAATTTAAAAAAATAATATTCATTAATAGAAATAATTCAGACATTATAAAGATTTTAACGATGGTAACGTACAATTGGGTTTTTTTAATTCGTTTTTCCCTCCTGATAATTTTATCTCATTTGTTGAATTTCTCGAGCAAAAGTTTCGCGAATATTTCGATCTTGAAATAAATATTGTCAATGCTGGCAACGAAATACTTAACATGTTTGCATGTTGTCCACCAGGATCTCCTAGCCAGATCCCCCAGAGGATCCTCGTGAACTCATTAGTTGTGAAATTGTATAAAAGCAATTAACGTTTACAAAACCAGTGACTATCAGAAAGTTATCAGCCATCGATAGGGATTACAAAAATCAGGTGCATGCGATTTTCGACCTTATTGACGTAACTCAGAATTTATAATTTTAATAACGCAAGAAAATACCAAAAAGAAGTTTATCATGAATTGTCAATAAGTTCGAAAATCGCATGCACCTGTTTTTTGTAAGCCCTATCGATGGTTGATCATTTTATAGTCATTTGTTTTGTAGACATGAATTTGTCTTACACAATTTCTTTTTAAACTTATTTTAGATACCTATCCCCGTGGTAAAACTAGTGGCACATAATAGCTAAAGGCGATTCCTATGTTTATTAGCAAAATAGATCATAAATATTACCAGAAAAATATTCAACACTATTAGTGGCATCGTTGGGAATGTCAAATAAATCACGTCATCACGTCGTGTCCTTGGTAACAAATGTATATTAAAACTAGAAATACCTTACCTGCTCTACTAATAATTAGCAGAATACCGTTCACACTAGTTCACACTTGGTTCAACTTTCGATGTAGTCCCGATCTCATTCAAGTGTCAGTTAAGTTACGAGAATACCATTTATGACGCCGAGACTAGATCGATATTGGAATTTGAACAAATATAATTACCAGAATTGGCCCTCAGGTCGTCTCCGTGTCCATGCTGCTTGGCTGCACGCTGTTGCCACGCTGCACATACGCTTGTTTGATTCCGCTGACCATGGGCACGTGAGTCGATGCCGCGTTGCCGAAGTGAGTGAAGTCTAAACATTAATATAAAATATAGCTGTTACATCACACTAAATATTAAATTTTCTTTCAGATGAGCTGTACTTTCATTGCGAGTATCCCTAGGTATATATATCCCAGCTCTATTGTAAAGTCGAAGTCAAAGCCAAAGTCATTTCAGGCTATAATTGATGCTTCTATTATTATTTCAAGACGCACATCAGACGAATGCAATCTGATGGAATAAATGTTTGAACTTTGAAGGACATTAAAATACATTATCTTTGAAAGGATTCGCGATACATTTTGTAATAGGCAGTATACAGTCATTTTGTGACTATTATAGACAGTTTCTTAAGTTCTTTTTTACATAAGTTTGGCTATAATTATTTGAAGATTTACTTCAAACGCAAAAAATTTTTTTTGTCTTCACTTGAACTTAACTTTTTGAGTGATAAATATAAAATCGTAACCCCAAAGTTAATGATGACCCCGTTACGATTCTACAACCATGCGCATAAAAATCATACCACACCTTGAAAGTTAAATTACTGATACTCTACACGAATAATTTTAGTGTCCAATCTAGAACATTAAATCAAGTCAATTCAAATTTCAATTCATCTCTCATCAGAACCCAAAGCAATAACAAATCATTTTAATGACTTTTTTGCCTCAATAGGTAAACAGACCTCTAACCATTCAAGCAGAGGATCTGCCGATTGGTGCGGGCTAGACCTTAGAAGCATATGAAGTAATAAGAATAATAAAAAAAAATAAAAACAAATTGTTGCGCTTTAGATGAACTACCACCGTTCCTAATAAAACGCTGCGCCGACGAACTCACTCTACCTTTTTACCTATTAATTAACCAATCCTTTTTGCAAGGTACTTTCCCTGACCAATTGAAAAGAGCCTTAATAAAGCCTATTCATAAAAAGGATAACAAAAATCATGTCAATAATTACCGCCCCATAGCTCTTTTGCCCACAGAATCAAAACTGTTTGAAAAAGCCATGTGCGATCGCATATACATATATAAAATATTTAGCGAATGTCAAAACGGCTTTCGAAAAAATCGGTCGACTACCTTAGCAGTGTATAAATATGTTCAAGAAGCCTTAAACATAAAAAATACCAAAAAATATGCAGTGGGCATACTACTGGACATGACCAAGGCATATGATTAAGTACAATTTGATATATTATTAAATAAACTGTACAGAATAGGAATCCGTGATAAAGAACGCGAATGGCTTACATCTTACCTACATAATAGAGAACAATTAGTTGAAATTGAATATTTTAATCACAAAACTCACACTATAGAAAATATTAGATCAGATACTATAACAATAAATTCTTCTATCCCCCAAGGAAGTGTAATAGGCTGCCATCCTATTTTTATTATACACAAACGACCTACCTAAATGTATTGAAGGGCTGTGTGTTCTATTCGCGGATGATATTTCTTTACTCATCCCAAGCCAAAACGCTTTAAATATAAACCTAATTCTAAATTATATCCTCGAGAAAACATCAAAATGGATGGCAGATCACAACCTAGACATTAATTTCTCAAAAACCAAATTGATGAGTTTTTATCCCCGTCAAAAACCACCCTTACACTTAAATTTCTCATATAATAATATAAAATTAGAAGAAGTTACAGAATTCACTTTACTTGGTTTAAACAAAGACACACACATAAATTATTGGAAATGTCATATAAAGAAACTCAGACTCAAATTATCAACATTTTCTGATGCCTTGCGTAAAATTAAGAAAACTACTGATATGCATACGGCCTTGAAAACATATTACGCATATGCCTACTCATGGCTTAGTTATTTCATCATACTTTGGGGAAATAGCACAGACACACCAACACGTTTCACATTACAAAAAAAACTTATTAGGATACTGGTCAACATAGATGAAACCGACAGTTGCAAACCCCATTATCAAAAGAATAATATTCTAACCTTATCTTCCATATATATATATATATTAGAAATGTGTAAATTTGTACGTTAATATCCAGATTTTTATAGTAAAAGACAAGACATCCAAACAAAATATTCATTACGCCATAAAAATAGACTAAATCGGGTAGATTTAGTCTATTTTTATGGCGTATTATTTATTTATATTATGAAACCGACAGTTGCAAACCCTACTATCAAAAGAATAATATTTTAACCTTATCTTCCATATATATTTTAGAAATGTGTAAATCTGTACGTAAATATACAGATTTTTATAGTAAAAGACAAGACATCCAAACAAAATATTCATTACGCCATAAAAATAGACTAAATCTAGCCACCTCTAAACTAACTATGCACGCAATAAGCCCATTCGTTATGTCAATAAAAATATATAATAATCTCCCAGAATATTTAAGAAATGAACCAAATGATAAGAAATTCGTATACAAGTTAAAACAGATATTAATAAACAAAGCGTATTATACAAGAAATTAATACTTAACTGATAAGCATATATTGTAGTAAATAATGTTAAAATCAATGCATTTATATAGGAAGTAAATTGAATACACAATTTGTATTTTTTAAGAGCATAAAGTTTGAAAAGATTTGTAAAATAATTACAAGAAAATAGCTAAGTACCTATATAATTATTTAAACTTAAAAAACATTATTACTTTACCGAAATTTGAGTTCTATGTGTCTTCATCCTCTCTCCTTCGCTGCCGTGCCCTACAGGGTCCATAATGAACTGTATACCTATTTTTATAACATCTATGTAACATTATGGTGTGTAATAAACGTATTGAGTACTGACTGATTGAAACCTTCTGTACTTCAAACATCGAAATCGAAGCTAAAAGCCCAGCAGAGCAATACCTACAAGAAAACTCCCAACTACAATCACACGGCAACAAATTGTAACATCATTCTAATTCACGTTGGTTCCCCACACATAGCGTTCGCATTCATATAATAGCATCCCAAGCCGTTGCATAAAACTTTCAGTTGAATATATAAAAGTAGTTAAGGTCTGCTGCCACCGCTTAAGGACACCTTAACAGCGGTTTAACCATTATCATAACAATTATCCTTAGTTGACTCCTGCGTTTTTGTGGAGGTTGATAAGCCGCTAAGCTATTTATATTCTCCATTCATTATATAGTCAAAATGATTACTAAAATAGAAAAATCTATACTTCCTTTTTTAATTTATAACAATATATTATATGTAGAAGAATGTAGTCCTATAAAATATAAGTCATATCACAATAAAGTCCGTAAAAAGTTTTGGAACTCATCCAACCAGCAATAAAATTGCGGTCTATATGACACGAGTCCGATATTTTTTTATTTTATATCATTTATTTTGTTTTTTTTAGTGAAACTGACACATATTGTCAACCGAAAATACTATAAAATATGGAGTTATCCATGTGTTTGTTAGTGTACCATTTCTACGGATTGATTCCTACGTAGGTAACGTATCTACCCTTTTCCTGTAATATCGCTGGTATAATATGTTAAGTATACCAAAAAAGTAATTTCAAAAACGAATTAATGGACTTGTCGCACAGATAGCGTACAATTTTCGCCGGACACAAACGTTTTAGCATCGTCATCGTTTTCGCGTTATTTCAGTTGCATCCAAGACCTTGGAGTCCAGGGTCTGCTTTCTAGTCCAGCCAGATATGGCAGAAAATTAGCTGTTCCACGGAACAGTTGCCATCTACAAGACAGCCAATGATTCATCATCAGCCCTGTATATATACTGTCCCATTGCTGGGCACCTCTTCTCTCTATGAGAAGAGTAAGGCCATAGTTTACCACGCTGGCCAAGTGCGGGTTGCAGACTTCACATGTCTTTCGAGAACATTATGGAGAACTCTCAGACATGCAGGTTTCCTCATGATGTTTTCCTTCACCGTTAAGCAAGCGACAATTAACAATTTAATACACACTTAACTTCGAAAAGTGATTGGTGTTGGCCTTGGATTTGAACCCGCGACCCTCTGCGTAGCAGTCTGTCGGTCTCTCCACTAGGCTATCGCTACTTTAGCCAATGATTAACAAGTTAAAATGAATTAAGTCAAAAGTTATCTATGATAAGAGTATATAACCGTTCCTATTTATTAAACTTACTTCTTTATCTATGTCTAAGGATTTTCAGGTCTTTGGTAGTAAAGTATCCATTTCTAAATTATACTAACAATATAATTCCTGACCTGACAATAGTAAGAAACCGAAAGCCACTTTTCAAGTGACCCGATAACCTGATATAAAATGCAACGTATTGGAAAATGTTTCGCGGGACCAAATTACAAGCATCAGAATAGAAGAAACAAAATAAATAATATTATACACAAAAAGAAAAATGACACGTAAAAGCGTACTCTCAATAAAATCGGTCTCACATACACTACAAAAATATTGTTTACAAGCCTCTATGGGCTACAAAAGAAATAACATATATGAGGGTCACTAAAAAAGTCAACGGTGTACCTTCTTCTTTGGGATTTGCGCGAAAAGAATGGAACATAATTCCAAGACTGTCGCGAGTGTGCTATTTTTTTAAAGGATTCTCAATAGCTTTAACACTGTTCACTCTCAAATATAAACTATAATCCACACACCATAGAACTTATTTTTGTTCAAAAGCTATTTGCAACTTATAAATAGCACCTATGTTGCTTCCAAGAATTCTCACGCCCTTGAAAAGGGTCCGACATCAGAAAGGTTTTCCTGCAACAAACATATCACGATCATCAATATACTTAGAGATTAATTAAAAGTAGGAACCTACGTAAGTAATTTAGTATGTACCGGCTTGATACCCTTCTAATATAAATTAACTTAATAGAACGCGATCCTAAATATATTTTAATTCATCATCATTCTCCTAGCGTTATCCCAGTTTCAACCTGGGGTCCGCTTTCTAGTCTAACCAGATTTGGCTGAATATTAGCTTTTCCACAGAGTGACTGCCTGTCTAACCTCCGCCACCCGAAGGGATAGCCATATTCCGTGGTTTAGACTAGTGTCAGTTTATTTAAAAGGTACTGACGCCCTATAACGACTGTCAAAGATCTTCGTGACAACCAAGACCGACGGCTTAACGTGCTCTCCGAGGCACGGGGCAAGCGATAATTTATAATTCAATACGCACATAACTCCGAAAAGTCATTGGTGCGCGCCGTGGATTCGAACCCGATACCCTCTGCATGGCAGTCTGTTGGTATCTCAACTAGGCTATCGCTGCCTATATATCTTTTAATTATAAATGCTAAAATATTACTGTTGTAAAGGTTCCTTACCTCGAAACGTAAAACGCAACCCTAATCATGTATAATGTCATTTTGCTTTCCATTCGTCTATCCGTCGTTAAAAAAAGCATGATTTTTTTAAGTTGTTATTTTTATACATTTTATTTATAATTGAATAGCAATCTATTATGCAGTCACCAATTAATATCATAGACTAAACTGACCATTTTTCGAAAATAGAACTACACTAATTGACCAAGTGAATTAAGCAAATCGATGATATGTGACTTGCCCATCCGTCATTTAAGCTGAAAGTTTAAATATTATCTTATGTCAAATCCTTTTTAAATTGTGTGTATAAAAGTCTGTCGTTTCTGACTGACACATAACACACACCTAAAATTGTTGAGGACAAGAAACTGAACTATGGCATGTATATTCCTTAGAGTCCTTAGAGGTGCACTAAGAAAAGATTTCTCGAAATTCATACTGGATCGAGCAGAAACGATTCAATAAAAAAAATGTGTGGGCGTAACTGTGGGTATCCTCTATAATATTATAAAAGAAACGCGTAAAGAAAAATATCATAATCTCTCAATACTATTTTAACTTTTGTGTGGAAACCTACAACACTTCTCGTGTAGCTAAATGTCGAGGCGACCGCGTAAACCACAACTACCTACCCCTTGCTACCCACGCAGTTAGTTATTTAAATCCACAGTATTCCCGCTGCTCGCAGCCCGCATGTGTTAATTATCGTGACAAACGATAGACTATGAAATAATCTGATGTATAGACTATTATTTCAATTATTGCAAATACTCATCAATATCCTTTCAGTAGCTATTGCGTGAAAGAGTAAGAAACATCCATCTATCCTCGAAAACTATCAAGGCTATTACACATATGAGAAGGATTAGGATATAACTAGGTATACTATTATAATAAACCTAAGCTACATACCTAAGCTATAATAATGGTGAACGAGCAGTAACGGACTGCCGAGACGATGATCTCGGGTTCAATCCCCAGGTACCCTGGGCACACACTTCCAACTTTTCGAAGTTATGTGTGTATTAAAAATGTTAATTATCGCTTGTTTAATCATGTTCCTACTAGATGGCAATATGCTCGCCCTCTATTACATTGGGACCGAAACATAACTGGCGAAGTGTGGGTGTGTAGTATACGTCTGCTCAACCCTTCGGGGAAAAAGGCGTAAAGTTATGTTATATCTTAAAAACGAAATTCGATTTGCCTTATTAAACTGACCTTAAAACGGACGAAGCTCTTAAGCATGAGAGCTGTGTTCGTCATTAACGAAGTGTTAGCACTTTAGGTTCTGTTTATCAAATGTCGATTGACGGACGGGCGTTCCGACAACAATACGCAGCTTTAGCCAATTTGTATCTACAGTTTCACGATTTCGAATACATTTCTACTTCATTTTATAGCTCTAAATTGATCGTAGATTGAATGTTTTAAGACTTGTGAGTTAGCTTTTAGATATTATACGACATCTTTTTCTTTTTATTTGTTGCGCTCTTGACAGAGCGGTTGTGGTCGTCGTATTGTGGGGCTAGAATTGGCAGAGTCGAATTGTTTCACGACAGCACGCCATCCCCTTCTGCTCCAAAAAAACAAATGTATTCCAGGAATCATAAGTTTACATAAAACCAATGTTTTCAACTGAAAGATGCTCCATATTCTTGATATTCACTTATTTCATTACCTCTGAACCAACCATTATTTTTTTCAGGCATGAATCAAATACATCTATTCTATTACTGAGAATTCATCTTTACCATATTATGGATAATGTAGCTTGAAATAAGATAGAGAATTTTCGGAATCGTATTGGTAATTTGAGAGTTCACTTCCGACATCTAATTTTGCCAATTATTTAAAAAAACAATACATATTGCTTCTGATGTCTACCACAATGATCATCTTATATTATCGTCTGAAGAATAAAGCAATTACAAACTTTTACCCAAGAAAAGTAATACTTTAATCGTTAAGACAAAAAGTTAGTACGTAAGTTAGTTATAGGCTATTTTCCTTTATTTATTGTTCACGTCACATTGTTACATTTTATTGTGTCCCAAAACAAATAGAAGAACACAAACAAATACGTTTGTAGTTTTATACGTAAATGGATTTGGATTCTCCGCTCTGACCACTATAAGGCTTTATGTAACAAGGGACTCGACTCATTCTGTTTCCTTTACGTATAAATTTCATAATACAGGAGCCAAACATCACTCAAAGGCAGATGAAAGTAAACAAAAGCATTGTAACGTCTACTTTCTCTTAGGAGTTTGCCTAAAAACGTACACACAATGTCGCTCGAACACTTGGTATCATGCGTCGTGTGACTCCCTTAGTACAATCGTCTGCAACATTGTTTCAGTTCAAAACATCACTCATGCGCTCGTCTGAGCCAGTGGTTCCTAAAGCAAATGAACCTACACTTACATAGACAAACTATGTGCGAAGTCTTTAAAGGACAATGGGGTTTGGAAGTACGCACTCTCTAGTTTATCATGGTTTTCTGAAGAGAACTTTTTATTTCGCTGAAACTACTATTGAATTCAATGGAAATTTTTCTAGATGGGTTCTTCTATAAAAATAACATCCAACAATTTATTAAACTCTTTCTCTGTGAAGGTAACATAACACAGCTAACATAACAATTGTTGTAAAAAATTGGAGAACTCTCTGGATTAAATGTATGATTTTATTAGAAAATATTTTTCTACCGACCTTTTCAACAGTGCTTACGATTAGCATGAGCAGTTTAAAAAAATAATAAGTGATGCGAGGTTATCACTGATTGTCAGCCGGTTGCAGTCTGTCTACATTAATGATTACATGTGGCGTTGGTTTGCGAACAAAAAATATATTTGTTCAAATACCAACGCCATATTCAACTTACTAGAATTCTTAAATGAAAATTCACGCCAGCTATGTACGCGCTACCTAGTTTACGATGCATTGCGTTAGCAATGCTTATCTCAACACTGATTACAAGGCATTTCTCTTAGAAAAAAAATCTTAATGTCGTTGCATACGTAACACGCAGAGACGAAACGAGGCCGAAAACAGAAACTGGGCTGTATACACACTTGTCGCAAAGTTTTGTTTTGTCTCGTGAGGTCAAACATTCACCTCACTGTGCTATGCCTCTTTTAGCATGCATATCGCGACATTTGTTATGAAAGCTGCGGTTTTGAGTTTGAGTCACATTTTATATTTATATTCAATGGAGAACGGAACCAATTTCCATATTTACACAACTGAAGTGTCACTTTAAAACACTTAAGCTTAAATTGTCTGTTATTTATAAATGATTTTTACAAATTTTCTAGCTTATCCTTCATTTTGTTGTAGGTATTTTTGAAGCCCATTTAATTAAATTATAGACATAAAACGTCTCAATTACCAGTAGTTACGTCTGACTGTATATCTTACGTAAGAAAATTACTGGCCGATATTCTTTAACCAGATCAGAAGCGCTCGGTTGAAGAATACTTCACCAACAAGCATGCTCGAATAACTCGTTGAGAATAAAATAAGCATGAAAGATATTCTAGATCATAGAAAATGGAAATCAGTTATATTTGTCTGCCCGTTCTGAATGTATATGTGAAATTATTTATTCCTCCTCAATGGACGAAAAATACTGTATATTGTTTTAAATAGAAACAAAATGTACCTGAATCATTATTTTTTACCATCGGTTGAAGAAAATATTGCTAATAAAAATTGTTTTATATGCAACTAAAGGATGCCCACAGCTACGCACGCACTTTTTTATTTAACCGTTTCTTCTGATCTGGTGGTGATTTCGCGAAATCCCTTATTGGTGAACCCCTAAAGTCCCCAAAAAACGTACATGCCAAATTTCACCCTTTTGCGCCCAATAGTTTAGCTGTAGCTTAGTTTGGCTGTAGCTTGTCTGTCAGTCAATCAGTAACACAAGAATTTTATGTATACAAATGATGATAGTAATATTCTCCTAGCTATTTTACTTAGTAGCGTTGAAGCCTTAGACTTTCCCCCGACGCGGGACGTACGACTCGTGGGAACTCACTATTGTACTCTAACACACACTTCCGAATGATAAACCTACGAATATACTCGTATGATGTTTACATTCACAATCACTTGGGAATCACTTTATCTTTATGAGTTAAGAACGCGTATTTGTATTTTCTTTTGCCGTCAGGCGGTTTTCTTTTGGCAATTGTCCTTGGTTGGTTGACTTGGTTTTCGATATGAGTGATCTATTTAGTTGTTCGTATAATAACAAAATTAAATATTATCGACAGGCAGGGGAGTAATAGGAAAGTTGGAGTTGAATAAAAATATTATTAAGGTAGTAGGTACGTAAATAGATGGTAGTGAGAATTGCAAAAACTAAAGTGGCAATTGCGACACATGTATATTAGGGTAGACGTATTGATACCGAACGATCGATAGTATATTTTGGCTATTGTTAATCTGTGTGTTTACTCCATCAATTTGTTGCTCAAAGCTCTTGTAATAAAGAAACAGAAAGCCTATTCTAAACTGTAAAGTAATACCATGAATAAAATAAATCGGATCGTAATTATTGTACACAATTTAAGCAATAAAGATGATTTGATTTATGATATTAACATTTCTGACAAATAAATAATTATTTCAATAGAATAATTATTCTATACGTAGGTCATATGTGAACTAGGTACTCAATTATAATGTAATAGACTATTATCCAAATACGTTTAATGAACAAAATTTTACATAATACGGAAAATTCAAATTACTATGTAAATTTTCAATATAACCCAGTATTTTCCGTATAAATAAGAAAATTTTTAAACTAAAATATTATGGCAGAATTTTTTGCTGTTGACAAACGCCTTTATATCCAATATAACAAAACTCGAGCGCAGAGTTTTTTATTAAGTGGCAACCCTAAGAAAACAGCATCACACAGAAAAGCAGTCTCACTTTATACAATTAACATAGTAAACGGGAAAATTTAAAATCGCTGTGTTTATGTATTCAAAGCGCAGTCGTGGCAAACATTTTTGTCATATTGGTCGAATAAAAGTTTTTGCGGGATTCACATCACGCATGCGATAAGGGTCACCGCTTCCCTGGCTTACACTGACTTTAAAGTATATTGTAGTCACTTGCGCCAGTTATCCCAGTGCAGGAACCTAACTTTATATTCAACTCATGCTTTCAAACTTCGAGAAGCAAATTTCGCCGGCAGAGGTTATTTGCATGTCACCTTTACTTTCGTCTGCCATTAGGTGTCATGTTGTTATATTACACCAGCAGTACCCAAACGTTGGAAATGTTGTTTAAGGTCCCGGCTGTAACACGAAAACGTGGGGGATTTGAATTATGGTTTTAAGGCCAGAATAAAAAAAAAATACGAGTGTGAGTTTTGCTCTGAGAATGTAATTTTATAAAAAGAATGGTTCCTCTATATATATATATATATATATATATATATATATATATATATATATATATATATATATATATATATATATATATATATATATATGTATAATATGACGTACCTTAAGTGGGTACAAGGAATTCAGATGAAAGAACCGACTTAGATTATGCCGACTTGTTTAGTAGGTAGTTACAGCATGAAAGCACGACTAACAAACCACAAATTCATAGTGGCATTTAAATATTTTCAGGATGATAAATCATACATGTAGGGACTGTAGCAGACATACGTAGTTTGTTGCACAATAATTAAATGAGAACTAAGAATCTTCTGCCTTTCGCATTTCACTACTGGCCTTAAGCTTCTACTAATTTTGTGATTGAGTCTTTTAAGAGGCTTCGGCCTTCTATACTACGCTGACCAGACGATTTGGTACAGAGTTTATTGACGAGTTTTCCGTGTCTTCGCAAATATAGTATTTGCTTTGTCGTCCCTTACTATACCCCCTGGATGAAATGGGGTAGTGAAATTTGTATTTTTAATCCGTCACCCCACCGAATTAGAATCTTCTTCCTATATAACATACCTACTTAAAATAATACATTAGCTAACACTGCTTTGTAGACAACTTAATCTCACTTCAAAGGAGTCTGAAGAATTAGGTACTTGTGGCAATACTGCCACAAGTACCTAATTCTTCAGACTCCTTTGTCACCTTATAATTATACAATTATAAGGTGACATAGCAGATATAATTATACTCTACGAAGTGCATGTATAACAAATGTATAAATAATTTTAAACGAAATTTTGTTAGTAATTTTTAGCATAGATGAACATGGACGATAAAACATAGCTGATCTTTTGATAGAATTTCAAAAGTTTTTTTTCGAATGGTTTGAACGTCAGCTTTTTTAAACTTAAAAATATGAGGTTTAAAATATAAAGTATTTTCATAAAGTTTTAAAACGTATTACGGCACTAAAGCCTGTGCATTAAGTTCAATATATTTAAATTAAATTGAAAATATTCATAATAACGGCTGATGTGCTTTATAGACTATTCATTTAATTTCTTTATTTATTTTACTTTTAAGACGATAAATTTTATTACTCTTAGGTATATCGAATTGCGTTGGTGGTATCGTTTCGTGATCGTCAAGTCTATTTAATTATGAAATCATCATTAAGGTCTATGAATTATATTATACAAAACCATGGATGCGTAGTTTAAGAATCTAAAAGCCATTAGGCTGGATGCCATAAGGCTCGAGAGCATATCCATAAAAGTATGCAGTATATCCGTGAGAATGTTCATTCGTCTGCGTGAATGGTGTCATATAACATGGGTCAAATGTGGTTCCAAATTTTAGTGTCAGTCTTGCATGGTGACTGATTAAATATTGTGTATTAATGAGCTGTAAAATATCTTCGGGATAATAAGGAGCTTGCGTACCTCGCTTGTGAAGTTGTGATATTTATTTAATAAACGAATAGCTAACGTTATTCAGTATGCGTATTAAAATATTTAAAATGCCTTCTATTCTTCATTCGTAACTCACTGGACCATACAGCCCTCTTATTGACCATTTGCAGTAATAAAAATACTGCTCAGTACATTGACATCTATCTTTACAGCCCTGGAGTGTCTCATTCATGTCTTTGAGGGAATGTTCGATTAATATTCGATTGTTGAAATATATGGGATAACGCTAAGAGGATGATGTTGAAATATAATTATTCAATACAATTGCATCCATGACTTTCACATTGGAGTCCGAGCTCCACATTTTAATCTAACCAGATTTGAAAGGATAATTAATAGCTCTTTCGCAGAGTTCAACCGATATCGACTACCAGCCGCAGTTATCTCAAAGCAAAACATGTATTCTGTTTAGGTTATTAAAGATAAAGATATTTTTATTGCGTAACTGTGTACAGGTAACGTCTTACATCTACATAGATTACAGTAATAAGTCCAACATTTTATCCTTAGCGTATATGCAATACGAATGAAATGCATGCATAGTTAAAATCTCTCAAGATTAGGTAAATTTGTTAGAAAAGAACTCTTGTAAATTATAAAATACATTATTCAATAACCATTTTTTTTAAGTTGTCTTGAAAATGTTACCATTAATGGTTTAATAGCTGTGGGTAAATGATTAAATATACGAATAGCAGTGATATAGGTGCTATTATAATATATCATGTTTTTTATGTTAGGTAAGTTTATGTTGTATTTGTATTTATTGCGAATATTGCACTTAGTCTCCGATTTGAAATTAAAATAGCGCATGTTGTTTTTAACAAATAAACATATCTCTAGTATGTAAATAGCTGTCAAAGTGAGGAACCCATTTGACTTGAAAACATATCTTAATGACTCAGTACTATGCATTTTATAGATGGTTCTTATAGTTCGTTCGCGTTAAGAATGCAGTGAGTCATCAGTGCAACTGCAAGATAAAAGTGTATTCACAGTGGTGTTAAATTCAAACAAATTATATTTTAAAATATTAAGTTTAACGAATTTATAAAAATACACTTAAAAGTTTAAAATCAAAATTTAATCATATCATATTTTAATCTATTTTATTTACTGCATTCTTAACGCGAACGAACTATAGGCATCTTTTTTGAAGAATAAACGTAGATTCTACATTGGTGGAGTTACCTCAGTAAATGATGCCATAGTTTAAAGGGGATATACCGTACCAAAGTAGGCGCTCCTGGTAGCGTTTACATTGGTAGTCTCTGTTAGCACTGGCAATGCATGATTTTTTTATTTTTTTTATTTTAGCACTTGATATTTTTTTATTTAATTGTTCAATATGGGCTATCTAGTTTAGATGTTGATCGATTGTAACGCCAAGGAAGTTTATATCTTTATCCTCTTCCATTTATATATCTGAGACGGTTATTTTAAGTTGAGAAGGCTTGCTTTTGTAGTTTCTGAATTGTACCAGCTTCGTTTTTGAGAGATTTTCTTTTAAGTTTAATATCTGCAACCAGTTTGTAACAATTGTTAATGTTTTATTTATTTCATTATTAAAGTTAACGTCATTTGAAGCATCATTAGAAATAAAAATTGTTGCATCATCAGCATACATTATGCAAAGGTGGTTAACTATGTTTGGAAGTTCGTTTACATATATTAAAAATAACAAGGGCTCCAATATGCTACCTTGGGGCACACCTAATATTACATTTTCATATTTAGGTTGTACTGTTTCTAACATTTTTGTTGATTTATTATAGACTTCAATAGCAGTTGCCTGCATTCTATTGTTCAAATATGTTTCTATTAGTTTTAAAGCAAATCCTCTTATGCCTATACCGTCTAATTGATTTAGCAAAATATTATATTTTACACAGTCGAAAGCTTTCGACATATCGATAAAAAGAGCAGTGCATTTTTTGTTATTTTTCATGTTACTCCAAAGAGTACTAAAAAGTTTATAAATTGGTAAAAATGTGGTTTTATTTGAAATCCAAACTGATTTTCATTAAGAATATTTACGTCTAAAAACTTTACAATTGTAATATAAATAATATTTTCAAAGATTTTCGATATAGTTGGCAGTAATGCAATTGGGCTATAATTACACATTTCATGTGTCAATCCTTTTTTATGTAAAGGTTTTATTATATTCTTTAAACTATTTGGAAATTTTCCTGTTTCTAACATTAAGTTTATTATATATACTAGTGGGTTTACAATAAAAGAGATACTCTCTTTGACAATTTTAATAGGTATATTATCGTATCCGGAGCTCGGCTTATTTTTTTATTTTTTTACTGTACTCATGACTTCATTTCTATCTGATGGATAAAAGAAAATACTTTATGGTTATTTGTAGGCAATGGTTTGTATTTGTTTGATGTTGAGTCATTTATGTTTTGATTAATATAGTAATGATTAATAGCACTGACTAGTTTATCTGGCGATTTTATAACATTATTGTTCTAGATGACGTAATCAACCGTTGGTTTAAGCACATTTGCTGATTGAGTCTGTCGCTTAATTAATGCCCACGTTGCTACAGTTCTATTCGAACTGTTTGTAATGAATTTTGCATTCGTGTTCTTTTTTAATTCTCTAATCACACGCGTGAGAGTTTTACAACAGCGGCTATATTTTACTTTTTGATCGTTGCTATTGGTGTGTTTTGTTTGGAGATACAACTTTATTTTATTTCTACTCGATATTGAGATACCTTTTGTTTTCAAGGATGTATCGTTTTTGTAGCATATTTTTACATTTTGAATTGGTATACATAGGTTAAAAATTAGTAAGAATATCTCTAGAAAAGTGTCATATGCAGTGATTACATCTGGTTGTTGGTAGGTCCTATATATAATCAAAGTTTACTTGGGATATATATTTTCTAAATATGTCTATGTAATAGTTTATGTTGCGGCGCATTTTGTACCAGTATTTTTTTTTAAAACCTTAACTACACGGGATATTTATTATTTGGCACGTGTGGTCTGTCGGTCTAAATCCCAAATTTTCGATTTACATTTTTTATGATTTGCAATAATATTATCTATGCAGGTTGAGGAATGTTAAGTTATTCTAGTGGGTTTATTTAGAGTTAAATGTAGGTTGTAAGTCTTATGTGTATTTTTAAATAATTCGCTTTTTTAGTATTCAAAATCGTGTCAATATTATAATCTCCGAGTATGTTTTTTTTTTATTAATTATGGATCTTGATCTGATAGTAAGCTTGTATAGCTATAGTTCAAGCTTTTCCATAAAAAAAATTATATTACTATTTGGTGTTCTATAAATACATAATATATACCAGTTAGTCTCAGGAATTATAATGCTACAACACTCAAAGTGACTTTCAATTGATAGTTTAAAAGTCCAGTGTAAAGCTTTGTAATTAATTGACTTTTTTACATAGATGCAGATACCACCGCGAGATTTATTTTTCCTTGCGAAATGTGCCGCCATTTTATAGTTTTGTAACTGTCAAATTTCGGGGTTTCTGTCTCTCAAAAATATTTCACTTAGACAGAGGACGTCTATGTTATTAAGATGCAATACAAAATCATAATTGCATGTAAACCTCATTAGTGTCACATAATAGGTATTGAACACTCTTTCTTATCTAAGTACATGAAAACATTTATAGCGTATACCTGTGATGTAATGTTGGCGTTGATTAATCGAAAGCATGTCAAATGCATAGTCTAAATACAAAATGAAAACCAAAAAGGTTTTATAACAAACTCAGATTATACAGGCAAAGCCGTATAATGAAATGTAAGCTGTTTATGTTTCTTAAGCTATCCTTTCTGTCGGTTTCTATCCGAATTGTATGACGTTTATTGTTGTAATGCAAATTTACGTCACGGCCAGGGCGCTGTCGTCTTTTAGTTGACATAATTTAAATATTTGTTACCCACAATAAATGTTCTAACGACTTAAATCTTAAGACTTTTTGACGTTTTTGTGTAGAACAAACATCGTGACGCATTTACAGGTTTACATCAACTTTTGTGTGTTCAATTCTAAAATTAGTATTCTTGGATTATTTATTTAAAGCTTCGTGAAAGTGGTAGTGAAATATTTAGAGTACTGTTGCGGTTACTTAATAAGCTCTTCGTTCTGGAGGAACAACCTCTTTAGTTTTAGAGAAAATTCAACCTCAATAGGTACAACTTGTAATAAAGTTCAATAGTAGATATAAAGTACATTTTGGATAGAATATTTTGATGTCAAAATAGAATTATAATAGGCTTGTGTCCACTAAGAATAAATCGATTTGATTGTAGTATCTATAGATTCATTATGATTTTAAGATATCAATAAAGTTTATTATTTTGATAAAAAGGTAAGATTAATATTATGTTTAGGATTCTAAAACTAAAAATATTGTATTTATTCTTGTGACAGTGAACACCAATCAGAGAGCATTACGTCAAACAATACGTTCGCCATTCATGTTGTTTACCTTTTAGTAGTAAATACAACTAAAACGTCAAGCTTTCTACCAGTCAAATCGAATATAACAAAATAAAAGTGGGTACATCAGACCAGACTTCATTCACGGTTTGTTTTATTTTGGACTTTGTGATATCACTCAACCGCCACGATGGTTTACGGCGTTTTCGTATCAAATTCAAAAAGGTTTTTAAAAAGCCGTAATTATTAATGTTGCTGATCGATTTTTGAAGAAAAAATTAGGTATTTCAGTTTAACATCTAATAAAGGAACGAATCAATCGCTAATTACATTTTAGGACACAAGCCTATTATATAGTTTTTTTAGTGATCCAGAAATAATGACTATTTCTTTGAATCTTTTATAATATTGTAGGCATCTTTAAATATAGAGTACTCTTAAGCGTTCTTCTGCTATCCACATTAAATGTTTCCTCACAAAGTTTTCCTTAAAAGTAAGTGTTAATTAATTTCTAAAACATAATTACGGAAAGCAATCATGGTTTAGAAATTAATTAACCTGGTGGAAGCTCGACGACTGTGTCATGGCCTTTTGCCATGAATATGGCTACTAAAGATTTCTGAGTTTATTAATTGCTTAACCTTAATCGTCTGTCCCAGTATAAATACGTAAACATGACAGCAAATGCCCTATTTGAACGGATTGTTTATTAATCTGCTTCTGAAATAGATTTCTCGGGCAGAGGAGAATCCTTGATTTTGATGAAAGACAAAAACAGAAGGTATTAAAGTTACAGCACATAAAACTTTTTCCGACAAACCATACTCTTACAATTTAAATAAATTATAATTTAAATCGTTGAATTTAAATCGATAAATTTGAATTTAAATCGATGACCGTTTGGTGGTTAATCCTGCGTTTCAACCGATTGTGCTATAGCCACTTCCAGTATCATTGTGATACATGTTTTAGTCAGAGTTCAGTGCTCGGCATATGAGTCATAAATTATTATAATGCTTATTTGAGAAGGTCTATCATTTAATATCTGTCTTACGACCGAATCGATCTCTTCGACCTTATTTTGAGTATCAAATAAAACCAATTCCGTTTATTACGAACTTCTATCTAAAAGTATCAATACTCGATAAAAATTTAGATATTTATTTGCCTTTCATGACATTATATTTTTTGTAGTTTATTAGGGTTTCGCACTTAAATTAATAAAACGGAAGGTTTGAACGATTTCTGCGCAGTTCGCAGTCTTTCATTGCCTCGTTCTTCCAGAAATTGTGCTCGTCTTGGTTCGATCTGTCTTCTTGGTTGGTTGGTTTTAGGTGCAGAAAAAAAATACTGAAGCAATTAGCAAAGTAATATTTACTTATTTTCTTCTATAAACCTCATTACTTAACTGAATTTAAAGAGCTCAAACGGGACGTGTATTTACTACTAATGAATATTCTATTGGAACTCTTTTGATTTGGTACCATACCTACCTGTTTCAGGAGATATTGAGGCTCGAAGTAACTATTTTTTAATAATTATTAAAAAAACGGTGCATTTCTCGCGCCAATTTCTCATAATTATACTTATCCTTTGTACCCAAGGGAATGTTGGAATCTCGAGCACTGCACGCGCGCGCTTTACATTGCGGCTTATAAAATACTAGACGACGCCAGCGGCTTCGCACGCACATATTTTAGAATTTCCGGTTTGCCCGAACCCGTAGGAATTGCGGGAAATCCCGTCTTAGTGCACCCCTACGGTCCCCAAGGAACATACATGCTAAATTTTAGCTCCTTGCGCCGAGTAGTTTCGGCTGTAGCTTGTCTGTCATTCAGTCAGTAACGCAAGGATTTTATATATACAGATGTCTACGTATTGAAGCCAATTTTTTTTACGTTTCCCGCGTATTATTTTTGCTTAGTATGACTTGGCATACGCAAAACGAGTAGACTTCGGCTTGGTGATTGTTCTTTTGACACCGCGTATGTAATGATAGTAAATATCAGCGTAATTACGAAGCTCTTTATTTGAAATCGATTTGAAGTTGGTCGCATTTATAGGCTTCCTTAGTAAACATAATTATAAAAAAATTGCTCAGGGAAGATGTCCCAGTTTTAAGCGACGATTTCCGTATGTCCTTCATCTAAGAAACTTATTGTCATACCATGGGAACAAAAAAGGACCAATACTTTTTGTTACCAACGGTTACACCATTATTACCATTTTAATCTGTTTACCACGCCTCTTACGTATCACTAAAACTTTTCCTCATTTCTGAAACAGTTTCCCGCATCTCAGTTTTGGGTGTTTACAAAGCATGGAGCATCAAAAATACATTATCTGCCATAAAAAATAGTATGATGTTCGTCGACTTACTCGCACCATGAAAGACTTGCTACTTGAAAGAAACGGATAAATAGTTTATGGCATCATAGGGCATAAAAGAGTTATATTATATAATAAAATATTGAAGTAAAATTATCTGACTGCGCGCATGGCTTAGTGGTTTAAACCATCACCATGACTTTTGGCACCATGTCGAGTATTGTGGTTTCGATCCACACATTGTTGAGTGTTCTTTTTGAGCATTGGTTTGTAATGCCTCAAGCAACACAGGATTTCTAGCTTTAAAAATGAGCTGGGCAAAAAAAAGAGAAAAGAAAAGAAACATTAATTGTAATGTGCTTTACCGTCAATATTATGAACGGTCTGCATGTAGACACGACTTTATTAATCTTCCATTTTAATGTATAATTCGAGTCACACCTTTTTCCTATTTATTCCTGCAAGTTTCCATAATCCTTCAAGCGTTATATTATGGCGGTCAGGTGGCTTTATAAAACAGGTCGTTGATTCACCTGCATGGTAGATTAATCAACAAAAACAATTATGGCTCCATGGAGCCATAATTGTTATCATTAATTTAACTAATTGTGGAACGTTATCAGTCGCTCGCAGGTTCATCCGCGCGGGTTATGGAAAATGAGATTGGATGCATTCAGTTACTCAGGCGCCAGAATGAATTTGTGTTAAGTGATGTTATTGAGGACTCACAGCATTCAATGTCTAGTAAAATTGTTACAGTCCTAAAAGTGACTGATCTCTAAAAGCCACCAGTCTTCTGTGCATGCTACCGGCTGACAACGTTGCGGAGAGGAATTCTTGGGCACTTCGTCGTTCTTTTTTTTCGTTGTTTCCATTTTTTATTTGTAGGCTAGTTTTAGGTTTAGTATGTGCGTAAATACATTATTTTGAATTTTATAGTCTGAAATCTCAGTCCGTTCGTACTTCAATTGTGAACGAGAATGTCTCCTTATTTAATTTAACGTAACAAATAGTGTACACCGTGTCCTATTATTTAGTAACAATTATATGCAAGGAAATTTCTTTTAATGGATGGATAGCCGGATGTTTTTTATTCTTTGACGCCAAAACCACTATACCGCTTTTGACGAATCTTTTCAGGCGTAAATACGGGCTATCTTATATGAACATACCTAGTAAACAATATGAATACTGATTGTTATCAAATTCTACGCAGGGAAGACGCCTCGAACTAGTTTACTAGAAAGTCAGCAGTAACATTACATTATTATTTATTTTAATATAACATACATTAAAGTGTCAGTTAAGGTCAGGATTCTTTAAGCGTTTGGGAAGGTCTACATTTCAATTCTGAATATTGCAACAGATGTTTCTGTTTTTTCTCGTGTAGACCCAATTCCAAACTCTAATTTTATTTTATCTATTTATACATGCATAACATATTTGAACGTTTTCGAGGATATGTCAGCGTATTACACGCAGTAGCTACTTTAATAATCACCTCTTCATTTACAACTTTACAACGAATAAGTTACTCATAAACTTTTCAAGACGATAAACTGCTCTAACAGTGAGTACCCAAACGGAACTTTCATAAGTCCCTTCCAACCACAAGTCAGAACATAACAGATACCCAGTGTCATTCGCATGATAACGCTCCGCATCACATATTCAAGACGTAGACGGAGATAAACCACGAGTGCACGAAATGCATCCGCTACAATTTACTCCAAACCCCTCCGCAGAGTTTTAGAGATTCAAATGGAACGCCGCAGTTTGCGCTACTAATTTGAATGCTAAAATAAATACGAATGTTAGCTGGAAATGTTTGTCCTTGATGAACGACGTGCATACCTATATGTATATATGAAGTAAAATGGTTTCTATGGCTTTAGTATTGCGGTGAACTTTGATATTTAACAACTTTGAACATGTATGATAGGTTAAGGCTTCGGTTTGATATAACTTTTGATAATCAAGGGCTGTTGCCAAGTGTTTTCGAATGAAATATTAAGCAGAAATAACCTCGTTATATTCGCATGCAAATATGCGCACATAAGCCAACAAACACATTGGGAAAGTATTAATTGCATGATAAATTTTTAACATTTAATTAAATGTTTTCATTAAATTTATTCAATAATTAGGATATTTTGTACATTTAAAATCCTTGCGTTACTGACTGACAGACAATCTACAGCCAAAACAATTGCGCGCACGAAGCTGAAATTTGACATAGAACACGTCCATGAAGATTATAGGGGAACACTAAGAAGGGATTTCCTGAAATTGCCACGGTATCGGGCAGAAACGTTTAAATTAAAATAATGCATTAAGTGTGCGAGCATATAATAATATGTTGGTGAGCAAGCGGCGTAGCGGCGACGACAACACGGCGACGCGTCGTCTGCTGCTGCTGTCTGCAGTCGCCTACGAACATAAAAATACTGTGTAAGAGTATTAAATTATTGTCTATTCTATTTTATTACATATTCACTAAATAATAATTTGATTTTTGCTGTTAATAGAATTACCCTATTCATTTAAAAAAATTAACCACCTCACTGATAGACACAGTTCTAATAGTTACATTATTTTCTATCATACTAAACCGTGTTTAAAACTGTTTAAAGTAATTACGCTCATACACGGAAGTGAATTAACATTTAAGAGCTTAAAGGATCAATCTCCGGCATATTAAACGATGAACAAGAGGAAGCTGTGGTACCGATGGGCTTATGTTATTAAGACCGAGGCTATTTATAAAACGCACCGCGAGAAAATATGAATTTATTCTTCTATTTTAAGAAGGAACGTCCCGTGCTACGTAATTTTATGCAGTTCTGAAATTAATTGAAAATATTACAGTGTATTAGAATTTCAAGTCATGTTCGAAGTTTTAATTTATCGACTGATCCTTTGGATATGATCAATATGATATTGAATTGACAGGCAGTTACAACTGTCTGTCAGATCTATATCATGTTACTTTCAATTTATGGTTTTATTACTGTTACGCATTTTTGTGGTACTAGGGTATAATTATATCGAAATGATAAGTTAATGTTTCTTGTCAGTTCCGTAATAGGGGCAAACCTTATAGAATGAAATTAAATGTGAAAGCTTCAAAGAAAAAAATCACACTTCTATGAACTGCAATTTCGTATCGAATAATTTTGGGTGATTTTTTTTACGTACATTAATGATATGAGGTGAGACTCCACAACCTCATACTAAATATTCAATAAAGAATCATATTTATTATTGGATACGGCATAGCTTTGGAATACATCCTTTTCATTATCATAAAACTAACGCTAAACTATCTTACTAGGTGTATGTTATTTACTATGTAATATAACATTAATGACGTAATAAAATAGACACGTGACACATAAACGAATCCCGTAGCACTTCGCCAATTTATAACTCTATGTAAAAGAACAAAATACAATGTAATATTTTGTTTGTCACTCAACGTCATGTTCACACCCAAATATTGTCAAATATTGAAGGCAGCTAGGACCGATCCTAGCTGCCGTGGAGCCGACTCCACGAGTAAAACGAGGCTATTCGACGTATTTACGTAATATAATGTTTGTTACACATTTTGTCTCCTTTGTCTTGGATATTCAGAAATGTGTTACGATTATTCTAGATTTTGATGGCGTCGTAGTAAAGGACAAGGAAATCTTTCGTTTTGGCAATGTATTTTAATTGTCCGTTCGTGGTTTAACCCGAAGGCAATAGAAATCACTAATTTGGCAAAATTTTACATTTCAACATTACTTCCTAACTTCACACCTGTTATCCCCGAAGGGGTTGGCAGAGGTGTATTACACATCCACACTTCACCGTCATCAAGTCATGTTTCGGTCCCAATGTAATAGGGGGCGAGCCTATTGCCATCTACCGGGTACATTTATAAGCGAGCGACAATGAACATTTTTAATACACACTTAACTTCGACAAGTCAGATGTGTGTGCCCGGGGTACCTAGGGATCGAACTCGAGACCATCGTCTGGGCAGTCCGTTACGTACACCAATGGGGGCTATCGCTGCTACATTTTAACTAATTCTAAAAGACTGTTCTTATTATAAAATTGTGATAATATTACAAATGATAGAAAATGAAGGTTTTGGGACATTAAGCAAAATTGAAATAATACCTATGTAATTTTTTAACAGCTATATACCGAGCGACGACTCTATCATTTTATTTTGATTACTTAAAAAACATTAAATGTTCTACGCGACAATGTCAGGAAGTTGAAAGAGGATTGGATTGATTACTCTTTTATTTGTATCCGTCAGAAATTACATTATAAATGGTAAACCGTTTGCTGTATGGACATTTTACAGAATAAAAAGGGACAAAAGAAAATGTTTATTCTTATATGGAATAAAATATAACAATGGTACCGTGCTTGAAACGTTTCGAAATATTATTAGATATGGTTCAAATGGTACACAAGTTAAGTAGATAAATTGAGGCATGCTTTGCTTCAGTCCCCAGATTATTGGAATTTTATTAATAAGTATTGAACATACAATGCCATTTTAGGAACAGCTATCGTCATATTATGTGCAATGTGTAAGCAGTCATTGTGTGGTGGTGGTGTAGTTAAATAATGAAATAAAGAAAAAACAAAACATAATATTAAATAAAAATATATACATTTACCAACCATATATATTATATAACTACTTATATATAATACATATATACACAAATTATGCCGAATCAGGGTACTATTTGTATTTATTGTTTACTAGCTCTTTCCCCGGTTGCACCCACGTCCTGAGGGAACTACTTCGCGTACCCGGTTAATTTATAGCCTAAGTTACATGCTTGGTACATCCGCTATCCGCCAATGAAAGTCCCGTCAAAATCGGTCCAGCCGTTCCAGAGGTTAGCGAAAATAAACAGACAGACAGACAGACCGAAAAAATTAAAAAATATGTAATTTTGGGTTTATGTACCGTCTTTGTCAGGGGGTGCTTCTGTGTACTGGTCTGTCCGACCATTACACAGGGCTTCGGGTTCGCGATCCCGGCTCTCCGAGCTGCTGTAGTCACTACCCAATATCCTTTCCAGTGATTACAGTACCCCCCACCTACAAACCCATTTTCCTTGTCATACATCCTATCCATTTACCCAGTATCTCCTACCCTTCTTCCTTTATAACGATAATATTCCCAAGGAGGGTTGGCGTCAGGCAGGCGGCCGGCTGGTAAAATATATGCCAAAACCTTTTGTAGTATGGCCACGTATGACAATGAGTGCGAAAGGATTAGGGCGTTCCCCGCAGGCGACGCGCAGGGGCAGCACCCGGCACCTGCGAGAAGTATGCAAGGGTTGTTGCACTATTCCGGGCGAGTGCAACGTAAGAAGCGAGCCTGTGATGTAAGGGTGAGGTATGCAAGTTGGAACGTAGGTACGATGACTGGAAGAGCTAGAGAGTTAGCTGGTGTTTTGAAAAGAAGAAGAATAAATCTGGCATGCCTGCAGGAAACAAGATGGAAAGGTACGAAAGCTAGAGAGATCGGAGAAGGATACAAGTTTTATTATTGTGGAAGTGATGGAAAAAGAAATGGCGTGGGAATTGTGTTAGACGAAAATATGAAAGATAGTGTGACAAGTGTAAATAGAATTAATGATAGAATGATTGCTGTGAAGGTGATGTGGCAAGGTATTATTTTGAATGTGATAAGTGTGTATGTCCCTCAGGTAGGATGTGAGGATTGTGAGAAAGAGAAGTTTTGGATGGATTTCGATAGCATGATGACGGGTATACCGGAGAATGAAGAGATTATTGTGGGAGGTGATTTTAATGGACATGTGGGACGAACAAGTGGAGAGTATGAAAGAGTACATGGAGGTTGGGGATTCGGCAGCCGAAATTGTGAGGGAGAAGCAATTCTCCAAGCTGCTGCCGCTTTTGACCTCGCAGTTGCAAATACTTGGTTTCAGAAAAGAGAGCAACATTTAGTTACATATAATAGCGGCCACCACATGACCCAGATTGACTATTTCCTACTAAGGCGAAATCGACTCAACTGGGTCAAAGACTGCAAAGTGGTACCAGGAGAAGATTTAGTCTCGCAGCACAGGCTCCTGATAGTTGAACTTCAGATTCGACTAAGCTCTCAAAAAACCAAGCAGCAACTGCCTCCAAAAATAAGATGGCATATGTTAGAGAAGAATGAATGTGTAGAAAAATTCAGAGATAGAGTGGTGGATAAAATGTTAGAAATGGGCGATATGAATGATAGCAGTGTCAATGAGTGTTGGAAAGAGATGAGTAAATGTATAAAGTGTGTAGCAAAGGATGTTTTAGGAGAGTCGAAAGGGACGCGAATGAAAGATAAGGACACGTGGTGGTGGACAAAAGAGGTACAGAATGCGCTGAAGGAAAAGAAAGCAAGATTTAAGGAATGGCAGCTGGTGAAAGGAGGAAATGAATCTTTGGAAGAAAGTAAGAAGAAAGAATACGATGAATGTAAAAAAAGAGCCAAAAAAGCTGTAGCCGTTGCTAGATCCAAAGCCCTAGACCACTTGTACGGGTTACTGGAAAAACCCGAGGGTCATAAATATTTATACAGCATGGCTAAAGCTAGAGAGAGAAAGGCGAAGGATGTTTCCCATATTAAGTGCATGAAAGACGAAACAGGAGTGATTCTTATGGACGACGATAGAATAAAAGAAAGATGGAGGACATACTTTGAAAAGTTAATGAATGAAGAGAACGATTGGAGCGGAAAACTTGAAAGTGAGGAGATGAATATTGGTTTAGTGAAGGAAATAAGTAAAGATGAGGTAAAAAAGGCTGTTAGTGGAATGAAGAATGGGAAAGCGTTAGGACCAGATGGAATACCAGTGGAAGCATGGAAAGCGTTAGGAGATGATGGATGGACGTGGCTGGCTTTATTCTTCAATAAGCTGTTGCACGAGGAGACCATACCCGAGGAATGGTGCAACAGTTACCTGGTGCCCATTTTTAAAAATAAGGGTGATATCCAAGAGTGCAACAATTATCGGGGAATAAAGTTAATGCCTCATAGTATGAAAGTATGGGAGAGAGTAGTTGAGCGACGCCTGCGAGACGAGAGTGAGATTTCACGAAACCAATTCGGTTTTATGCCTGGTCGAAGTACGGTGGATGCTATTTTTGCACTTCGCCAAATGTGCGAAAAATACAGGGAGGCACATAAAAACTTACACATGGTATTCATCGACCTTGAAAAGGCATATGACCGAGTGCCTCGTGAAGTCTTGTGGTGGGCCCTTAAGAAGAAAAGAGTGCCTGGAAAATACCTGACGTTGATTCAAGCCATGTACGCTGAATGCAGAACGCAAGTCCGATCCGCGGCCGGTATCACAGCCAGATTCGATGTGGCCGTAGGCTTGCACCAGGGGTCGGCCCTTAGCCCCTACCTCTTCCTGTTAATTATGGATGCTATATCATCGGACATACAGGAAGAGGCACCCTGGTGCATGCTGTTTGCCGATGACATCATTCTGGTAGCAGAGAATGGACAAAAGGTGCAGAGCAAGCTGGAGGAGTGGCGGCAGAGATTGGAGAATGTAGGCCTGAGAATAAGCAGAACCAAGACAGAGTATATGTTCTGTGACTTTGGCGGTCTCTCCAGTCCTATACCGGTTACACTCGGCGGTACACCTCTACCAGTATGCTCCGATTTTCGCTACCTAGGTTCACTCCTGCAAGATGACGGCGAAATTGATCGGGATGTTAGGCAACGAATCAACGCAGGATGGATGAAATGGCGACAGGTCTCAGGCACAATTTGCGATCACAAAATGCCTGTGAAGTTAAAAGGCCGCATGTATAAGGCGGTTATAAGGCCTGTCGTACTGTATGGAGCTGAGTGTTGGGCTACAAAGAAGATGGATGAGAAACGATTGCATGTTGCTGAGATGAGAATGTTACGATGGATGTGCGGAGTGACAAGAATGGACAGAATTAGGAATGAATACATTAGAGGTAGTACGAAAGTAGCGCCCATTGATGAAAAGGTAAAAGGGAGTCGATTGGCCTGGTATGGACATGTTATGCGAAGAGATGAGATGTACGTAGGTAAGAAAGTGATGAATATGCATGTAGAAGGACGAAAAGGGAGAGGGCGGCCAAGGAAAAGATGGATGGACTGTGTGAGGATGGATATGAAAGAGAAAGGGATAAACGATCGGATGGCTGGTGACAGAGAAGTATGGAAGCGAAGGACATACTGCGCCGACCCCAAATAAATTGGGACCAGGGCAAGACAATGATGATATCGTCATATTATGTGCACTGACTTTTCGAAGTTATTTGCATATTAAATAGTCAATTGCCCTATTTTTTATAAAAATAATAATAAATAATAATAATAATAAAAATTTATTCATTTTCAATTCATCACAAAATATACTTTATAGGTAAAATAATGAGGTGCCTGTACTAGGGTAAACTTGTGCCACAGGCGTTAAAGGCACTTACAATATTTAATTTTGATCTGAGTTAAGAAGTCATCGCAATATTTATTATTAACATATTAAACGTAATAACGTTATATACCTACTTATAATTATATACTTATTTTAAAACTAATATGAAACTATAATTATTTGACCACAGTCAGCAGTTCTTCTGTCTGATCATATTTCAGTGTTTGTAAATACTGATAGACGCATTGTTTCGACCTTACATAATTTAGGTCATAGATGGATGTTTCTTTGTTTATTTTGTTATAAAGATAGGGACCCAGAAAAGTAAAAAATCTATGAGTAAAGACAAACTTTGATTCAGAGCTTGAACTACAGACAATATCTTTCCGTCTCTTGGTGTTAGTAAGGTTGGCGTTGTACGTAAGTGGAGTGTGCTGTTTTAGTACAGTGTACAATATAAACAGTTGACGAACCGTTAGCACTTCGCATGATTCATACAGAAGGCTTGTAAAGAATCGGTAAGGTCTGCGGGTGGCCACTTTAAGAAAGGCTCTTTGCGCTCGCTCTAAAGAGAGCATTAAAGATTTTCCTATACCTCCCCAAGAGGTAATGCAGTATTGGATTATGGATTGACACAATGCCTTGTACATCTGTATTATGAGGTTATGATCTTAAATAACGCGCAGTTTTTTAAATACAAATAATAGTTTTCGTAGTCTAGTATGTTAAAGCGGCGATATGTTGTTTATAGGAAAGGGTTTCGTCCAATATGACCCCTAATTACTTAATATTAGTAGTGCTATTTATTTCTGGACAGGTGCAAATGTTGTTTGTAAATTAAGATTACAGTTATGTGCATAAAAGTGAAAATAATTATTATGTGCTTGGGTGTTATGCATGCAAAATTGGACGAATTTAGTCTTATCAGCGTTTAAGGTTAGTAGATTCTGTTTAAGCCAATTATTTACTACGTTAAACCCTTGTTGTGCAAACTTCTGAGCTTCCGTAACAGTGTTAGCTGAGAAAACAAGCGCAGTGTCGTCAGTATACGTTACAATTGTGCCATGGTGTAGGTTGAGGTTACAGAGATCATTTATATACACTACAAAGAGGGTTCCTCCGAGCACACTCCCTTGTGGATTGCCGAATTGGGGTAATAGCAATTCGGAACTGATAACGTTGTCTATTTTGACACATTGATACCTATCCCGTAAGTAGTCTCTAAACAGTTTTAACTGTGTGCCTCTTATTCCTAAAGTCTCCAATTTGTTGAGTAGCAGAGGGATTGATACATTGTCAAATGCTTTTGCCAGATCAAGAAAGACGCCAATTACTTGTTGACTTTTCCCAAGTTCCTCCGAAATATAATTAGTCAAGGTGTGTACTGCATCTGCTGCAGATAACTTTGATCTGGAGCCGAATTGCTTGTGGGAGAAGAGGGAGTTATTTTCGAGATATGAAACTAATCTATTGTTTATAATTTTCTCGAGTACTTTAGATATCGAAGGTAGTAGTGAAATTGGCCTGTAGTTAGTTACCAGATCCTTTTGTCCTGATTTGTGTATAGGAATTACTATTTTTGAGGCATTTGGGAAAGATTCCTTCGGACAGGCAAATTCGAAAAATGCGAGTTAATGGAGGTATCAGTATGTGCCTAAAGGTTTTCAGTATTTCACTGCTAATACCGTCCCACCCTGCTGCTGAGCTATGTCTTAGTGATAGGATAATTCGTTCTACTTCACATTCATCCGGTTTTAGTAAAACAAACGACTTGCCACTACTATTATACGTTGGAACTTTGGTTTATTGTTACATGTGCTTTGAATTTGTTCAGCCAAATTTACACCAATGTTAGCAAAAAAGCTATTGACGTTATCAGCGGAAGATAGTGGGATACGATCTGTATATAATAAACTTGAATCGCACTTATTTTGCTTCGTCATAATATGACGAAGCAAAATAAGTGCGATTCAAGTTTATATATATAAAATAAATAACACTAAGCGATTGTGGAAGTACGTTAAGTCTGTTACATATATTATATGTAACAGACTTAACGTACTTCCACAATCGCTTAGTGTTATTTATTTTTACCTACTGTTAAAATATTTTTCATATTTTATGTAATCTACTTAACTAAGTTTTTGTAAAATATTGCGTCCCAGGGGAGAATTCATATTTACGGACTAAATTATATCATGAACCACAAATTCAACTGCCTCGTTGCTCTCGAGGCATAAATGTGCGCGTGGGATTGGGAGGTCTCGGGTTCGATTCCCGGGTCGGGCAATGTGTTATTGGGTTTTTCCACTAGGAAATTCTCAGTAGCAGCGCAGAGTCAGGTAATGTGCCCGGTACGGCAATAGGCTCGCCCCCTATTACGTAGAACCTAAAAGTTCCTGGCGAAATGTGGGTGTAATATTACACCTCTGCCTACCCCTTCGGCGATACAGGCGATATATATAAATAAAAAATTTAAAAAAAAATCAATCAATTTTATAGCCAATTCATTGACAGTGTAATTATTCGTTATTTAACCTAAAGCCAACAACAATGGCTAATTGCACGTTCAGAACATAACATTTATTTCAATAATTAATTCAAGCTAATTATTTTATTTGTGAACACCAAATCAAAGGTCATTAATATTTTATTTTCAATTTTAGTATTGTTTCTTGAACCGGAGTATCTACGTTAGTAATTTTAATACATATCTGTGCCGTTCAAAATATATCTACACCACAATAAAGCGGCCACAAAATCAAATGCCATTTCAAAATTTCATTGCTTAATTTAGGTGGAATTAAAAGGGACCGCGCTGTTTGAAAAATGGTATTGTTGGGGGATTAAGTCTATTATTGTGTGTTGTGTTGGATATCCTCGGCATTGACTATTATTATGAGATGAAATTGATTCACTGGTTTGTGACTTATTTTTTGAAATAGCACGGATGACCGTGGTAGACTTTTGTTTGTCCTTAATAATAATATATGTTGCAAACGAGAAGACGCATCGCCTGATGAAACACTAGAGGAGTCACAAGTTTAGTGCGTTGCCAGTCTGCATGGCATGTCTAACTTTAATGTTGACTGAGTGTGGCGTCTCATTTACAAATAATTATTATTGCAAAAAAAATAAATATAAGAGTCAAAGCAGACAAATGAATAAGTGTGTCTAAATTTTATCTTGACTGTACGTTGTGTATAAATACGTAGTTAACTTCAAAATGGCACCAAATAATATTAGACTTAATAAAATTTTCTGTGTTTTTGGTTTGTCTGTTTACATTGGGTTTTTAAAATTCACTTTTTTCGATTCAGTATTTGTCATTCCATCGCAATTCCCTATAGTGGACGAGAACTCGTTTTATTTGTTTTTTTTTGGGTTCCGTCACTCATTTTCTTTTTATTCGAGTTCTGTATCAAAATTGATCATGCAAACATCTTTTCCAGGAAACAAAACTACGAGAAACTTGATCTTTTATGCTGCATACACACAAATGTTAATGATACTTAACTTCCCTTGATCAAAATATTTAGGACAGTGTTCGAAATGTGCTCAAAAGATTTGAGAGTTATTTTGAAAAGAAACGTATCTATAGAACTAGCTCGTAACATAGCTTATGTGCCTATTTTCTACAATATCTTTGAACCTCATGAAGCGTATACGGAACAAATACTACTGTGTTGATTTCGCAGTACAATGCAACAAAGGGATTGGGATCACACAATCTGCTTTCAAATTGACCGCGGCTATCCTCAACCAGTCACTGTTGTTTTGAAATCAAATAAAATCCATTCAGTTTTAAAGTACTTGATTTGGTTAACGTAACATTTTTGTTTGAACAACCTTCATACATTTCAATATTCATTTCAACTCTATTCAGAACATGATTAAAACTTAAACCCAAATAATGAACCAACGATCGCTTTGGAATATTACGTCATCGTATTCGAGAATGATTGAATTGTACAAAATCATTTCTTTAATAAAGGTTTATTTGTAGTGAATTATAATTGACGGTTTCGGTAACCATTCCCGATGAATAAATACTTGTCTTTAGCTAATCAAGTTTACGATATCTTCATACTTTTAATCGCTATTCAAGTGTGCGTATCTTGTGCGTATTATATATACAACGCACTTATCATCAGCCAAAAGACGTCCACTGCTGGACATATGCCTCCCCCAAGGCTCTCCACATAGACCGAACCTGAACCAACAACGCACTAGACAGTAAAATTCTTGAGTACATGTGTTTTCAAATGATTTCTATCAAATTTTGTACCAGCTTACTTAGTTTCTCTAAAACGAAACTCACGCACGCAGGCACAACATACTAATCGAATCCATAAGTGCGTAAAGTGGATAAAGATCCAGGTTCCGAAACCAGTAGCTTGATATAGTGAGTGCTTTTAATAAATTTATTGAATGTTATCTGTATTATGACTGAAATCGCCCCGGCTTAATAGCAGCAATCGTTACCGACGGCAACAGCTTTATTTAAAAAAATATTTTATTAATATGAGTGCTGAAATACCTGCGCGCCTTTTGCCGCTCCAGAAAATATTTTACCCGTGAATAGTTAGAATTTAGATTATTTTTGATAACCTTATTATCTACCGATATAAAGCAATGATAGTTACATGCAATTTTAAAAGGCATTTTGATTTAAAGTTAGGTAATTTCATGTATAGAAGATTTGGGTTATAGGGAAATTCATAATTCAATGAGTAGTTATATATTTTATTCTCAACCTGCGCGTTAGTAATATTACCATTTTCATGAAAAACGCTGTTATTGCATAATAAATTAATTGCTTATCGATCTTAGATTATTTTTAATGAAATTATATTTATTATAAACAACATGAATATAATGGCGTTTGGAACGTCTGACGGTATGTTATAAAAGTTGGTTGGGTAGCTTATCTAGGATAATAATTAAATGAGCAAATAAGAAGCATCATAATTGTGATTGAATGTAGGCATTACTAATACAACATCAAAATATCTATCTTGGTTTTATGGTCTCGGTTGTATGTGTAACATCACATCATCACCACTATGATATCCTAGTCGGTGATTGGTCATTCTAAGGATCGCTTTCTATTCTAACTCAAAATAAATATTGGCATTGTATTAGGTTTTCGATTGAATGACTGCTGGCTGACTATCGTAACATAAAATTATCTTTCTTCGAACTCCTTACTAGCAATGAGCCTTTGTCCGTTTATATTGCGATATAGACTGCCTCAATAATGACACATTTGCCGAGGCATTGATCCATTACTCTCTAAAGTGCTACAATTTCCACAGTCGTGCCACTTTCTACAAGGAACTATTTTAAAGTATTTTAAGATATGTTGATCTGCATTTGTCAAATATTTTTAAAATACAACATAGACAGTATACTTATTCACCTAAAATTATTTCAAACAGTGTGCTATGATATAAGACCCTGTTTTTTATTAAATGTTACTTAGATAGTACCTAAATCAGAATAAATTATTTCCGTGTGTTAAAATAAGACTGCTTGGTACGTACCAAGCATACGTATACAAGCATACGTACGTACCTACGTATGCTTGTATGTGTTAGGTACCTTTAATGCGAGCTCACGGCGATCAGTTGAGCGGCGGCGGCGGTCAATACACCGAGCTGGTTTTTTAAATGTATGATTTAAAAAATTAAGATTTAGTGTTCTATGTATTTGCATTCAGTTATAGTAGTACCTATATTCACCCCTGAAAATATTTTGTAAAAGCATATCATTTCCCTGAGACCCAAATAACTTAACACCAACTAACTACACAAATAAATTAACATTAGAATCTCAGTAAGGATAAAGATACAGTACCTACGTTGTTGTGGTACCAAGACAATAATTACGTTCAATTTCTGTGCAGCAACCTCACAAAATGATAATAACGTCCACTATACGTCAATTATAAACTCGTACCGTCCATTGTTTTCAGAATATCTTCAGACGAAGAAAATTGCAGAAACATATTTCAATATATTTTAAATTTACACCCATCACTAGTGGTTTTCAAAACATATTGAATATAGTCAAGTCGATTCATTGAAATGTACGTCTGTAGATTGCAAGATACCTAAAACAGTATAACAGGGTATAACTGGCCAGAATTCTCGGGAGCGTCGTAAACTGCATTTACATTGTAAAGCAAACAGCACCGAATGCAACAGACAAACATAACGAACTTCGTGTTTCGCGTGTAGAATTTGCGACGACTTCAATAGACATTCAGAACACTACTGCAAAATCTTCAGTAGGACATATTGAAGTAGTCTTGCGTAACGCCCATAGTTCTAAAATGACTAAGAAATAAGTGTTTGGAATTTTATCATATCAGCCGATATACGTCTACTGCTGCACATAGGCCTCAGCGAAGGCTCTTCACATAGAATGATCTTGAGCCACCCGCATGCATCTGTGTTAATGTTAACTAGACACAATCATTTTAAAAGACATTTCTACGTCGGCGCCGTAAAATCGTACGTACACCCTTAAATTCAAATTATACTATACCGAAGATTCAGAATACGGATTAAAAATTTCGTAACTTGATACAGAGATTAATACGATACAAGTTTTATTTAAGGTTTCGGTTATCGGATAGTTTGGGTGCTGGTACGACTAGCGTGAGCGCTCGCTAGGCGAAAACCTGTTACATGTTGATTAATACATTGACGATACTTACGGCTTTGAATAGGTTTTTTTTTTATTTTGGGTACTAAGCATAAATTCGTAATAAAATCGTAAATAGTAGACAAAAAATATAATCATATGGGCATAATACAACTTACGACAATACAACAAACTTTCGGAATACCTAGAGACAAAAACTTCAGTACCATACCAGGTTGTGCATAATATAATTGAACATGCAATATGTTACATTAGCTGCATATTTCAATAATTTGTGAAATATGCACATGAAGCATATAATATTATTATTACTCGTTATATTATCCTAAAAAATATTATAAACCTATCTGTAAAAATAATAAAAATATTTGGTGTTCCATAACTTTCCTTTTCATGTTCTGACCTCAGAGTAATTTAAATGAGGTTTTTTATTTGATTACTTGCAGGAGTTATCTCCACATTTCTGACTTGGCATAACTTTGCATGGAAGTCGTGCACTATTAGAATTTTATTACGTATATTATAAATAACCATACGAAGTTATATTAAGCGGGACTAATGAATGTTGACACAATATGAACTTTTCGACGTTCCTATACAATGAAAATGTTAGAAATAGGTAACTAAAACATAAGTTTGTAAAGTAGTGCCAGTTTAAATTACACGTTGAATGTTACCAAAGTATCTGTTGTTGCTTTAGCCCATGTGATGTTGTATAACTAAGTGTAAATTTTATAGAAAAATTGCTGCAGTTTTCTCGGAAGATTCGCAGCCCACATGGAATGTCAGGTCTTCATACAAATTTTACCAAATTTGTATGAAAGGGCGAATTTTAAGGGGCGAATGGCTCTCACCCGGCTGTCAGCTATCGCGACAAAAGGTGGCGTATGTGTTATTCTGATGTACAAGTCGGTATTACTATAAAGTTAAGTAGTTTAAGCGCCAAAGCATATTGACGAAAAGGTTAAATAAAAAAATAAGCAAAGACATTTTCATATTTTTTAAATTTCTAGTATTGATTTCGTAGTTTATTTATTTACGGTATATAATATACTATTCATCATCCTTTAAAATCTCAACAAACATACGACGCACAAAATGCAATTCAAAACATAAATTACTTTTACTAGAGCAATTTTAACTAGTTCGGCTTACTTGAACCTGAAGATCCAAACTTTGCTCTTTTACCGTAAATCAAAAACATTACTTTGGAAGATTCTAAATTATTGGAAGGGAGAAAGTTTAAAATGGCTAAAAGTAGAAGCGCCAACGTTATTTTAATAAATAAATGCAAGCAACGCTTACTAAATACATGTTTAGGTAAGGTATCCTGGACTCTTCAGTACACTTTAGTATTGTTCCATTTAATATGATTATCAAAAATTGTGCCAATATTGACTAACAGCCAGTAACGCCTCAGCCGAAACTACTCGTCGGTTGAGTAGATACAGCATGCCCTTGTACGGTCATTTGTATACTAGAAACTGAAGATCTTACCGGTTCTTTGCAGGAAGCGACCACAAGGTTTCCCCTTCAAGGACAGGATTTCGAAGATTCCATCTAGAAAGAGTTATATTAAAAATTCAATATATACTAGCACTGAACATACAGATATAGCCCCGTTTATAGTGTATGTTTGTGTTTTTTAGTTAAATACTAGGCTTTGCCCGCGACTTTGCTACCAGCGTGGTCGCTAATTTTTGACCACCAGGAGGAAATTTCCAAAAATGCTCTCTTACTACTATATAATCCAAGGAACACATATGCCAAATGATTTTAGTTTCTTTTACCCAGTGGTTTTCGCTGTGAGATGGCTGTCAGGTATTGAGTAACTATAATTATATTTATATTCTGATCGCTGCTCGTATGACAATGGCAGTTATCTCTTAATGGTAGACTAGGAGATAATCATGAAAAGCTTCCATATTATCATATTAGTACACACTCTCACAGTTAAAGCACACGTAACGTAACACTCAGGTTTAGATAACTGACTCATTTAAGCAATAAAGTGAATGCGGTCGGTGTGAAAAGCTAAAATACCTCTTCATCTCTATTATCACTTTTCGCGTACCTACTTAGTAGGAAAGTTTTCGCTTTGAAAGCGAACTTAGTGCCGGTGCAGCGTTTCCTTGCTAATTAACGAGCAACTATAGCATTGTTAGGTGCATCTTTTGCTCGACTGCGCGACATAAACTTGGAATTTCATAGTGCGGGCGGCCAAAGATTATTGTTAGACAAAACACTGTAATTTAACAAAATTGTTCAACGACCACGAAATGTTCTCTCCAACGTTGTTTTAATAATAAATTTCTATTTAAGTGTTGTTTTTGTTACTGAAATATTTCAAGATATATATTACTTTCGCAGTCTGTTATTTACGCTTTTAAATGTTTTTCATTAAGAATAATGATGATGTTCTTTTCCGTTAGCAAACGAGTACATATTTTTTTATCTCAATCATAAACGTTAATATTACAGTGAATGTTATTTCTGGCCTCGATAACATGTTTTCTCTGTTTTAAAGGGATCTATGGAAAACTGGCGTCCTAAGATTCTATAAAGTCGTTACCTAGTCTAATTAATTAATGAGTGACGGGTCACAAAAAGATACCTTTTCTCGTCTTCTCATACATAAAGCTCTCAGCTCCGGCTATCACAATGGTATGTGACTTCAAATAACCCGATAATGCATTACCCTTTGTGTTGCAAGAGTCAGGCTAGAGTCGTGCTGTGGCAAAGCTGAAACTCATATTAGAAACCGGACCTCTGCATTCAAGGAGAAAAACATGAAAGCAATCAAAATGTTTGTATTTATGTATATAATATGGTTGTTTGTTTTATCACAAATCATATAAAATATAGCAAACTTAAAAAATATATCTTCTGACTCATTTCATCAACTGGTTCAGGTTTAAGAAAATTAAAACAGGGCGTCATACTTTAAAATATAACATAAAAAGCATCAAAATACGTCTTTGATATCTTTACTAAAACATTTGATTTGGATTAGTAGGCAAGAAGTACAGTTAAGTAAGCATACTTGTTATCATTGAATTACCCTTTCCATCCAATTATAAGTAACCTAAGGAGCCTTTATTATAAAGAACATTTCTTTGTGTATTAACAGTAATTTAACTTAACTAATAAAATATATTAAATATAAAAGCATATATAAATAAATCACAAGTCTGAGCCCCGAGACAGAAAGGGGCTATCAACAAAATATTGAGGTCTTATGTTTACTTAGAGGTCGGACCTAATTAGGTTTTTAGGTCAACGCTTTTTAGTCAAAAAGCTGGCAACGACGGCCTATGTAACCTGTCTAAAACATCAGATAGACTAAGGTAAAATAAATCAGTATGAGTATTGTCGCAACTTAACTCGTTTATAGCAGTACGTATTAACGTTGTTAATATAAGAACATTAATATCCATTCGAGCACACCGGATAATGTTTTTTGTTGTGCTTTCTGCTAACACAGTTATAACATTCACATAGCCTTTAAGTAATTCATTTATAATTCTGCTATATGTAGCTTTAATTAACCCATCATGTTTGAAAAACAAACATGCTTTAACGCAGCTCTCATAATAGAAATAAATAATGAGGGCAACGAGCGAGCTTACTTTTTGTTCAATATTTATCCAATGTCAGTCGTGAAATCTTTAAGGATAGAGGAGCTCAACGTCATTATCCTATTTCATTCATTTTCGAACGCAGCTGGGTGAACCGACATCTTGCATCGACGGATTCTAATAACGAACTTAAGTGAAGTTAATGACTCCCAACTTAGCTACTCTCTTCTCCGTTCGATAGAATTGCTGGGTAGAAAGTTAAGCCACAATCGTTGGATGTATTCGTGTGAATTGTTCTTTTATCTGAAACTTTTTCTTGTTAATGTTTTGTTTTAGCCTTATATTGACATCTTTTGTGTGAATGACAACATTTTATACGTTGGGTTGAACTTATCTTTGACCTATCTACGTTCCCATAGTAGCAAAGTCCCGGTTAATGTATTGAACAAATGATCGTTAAGTATATTAAAACCTTTTGACGTTTCGTTTACCCGTACTCTGAAAAATAAATTGGAAATGTGCCACTAAAACAGTTATTTTTGCTGTCGCTATTACAAGAACAGATACGGGACTACAAATTGTGTGAATTCGATATAGTGTCGAGTAACTGAGCAAAATTGACGGTATAGTTTAAAATTTGCGGTATTGGGCAACTTGTTATTGTGTCTCTAAATCTATCTCCAGTGCTAGAACTCCAATGATACTAGTCGTTTCGAGAACTAAAATAGCTTCCAGCGGTTATCGAATATAGTTTGGTTTCCATCCTTCAGAATAATCTTAGTGATGGTTATCAAATCTGAGACCTTTGTATCGGATAAAAAAAATTGGCAAAAGGCTAATGTGTTCAAATGTAATATAGGGGCCTACTGAATCATCTAAATGATTCAAAACAAATCAAGTACTGTAGAAAATTTACCCAACAGATTCACCTGTATGGAAAAGCCTTGACTAGAGTCATTCAAAAGACTTATTGTTTGTACAAGTTAGAGACATTTTGAAACATTTCTTTTATGAAACAAATAGCTCTTTAATATAGAGCGACGTATGCATGGTATTCCAAGGGCCTCATCACTACCCAAATAAAACTGGATAATTTCGTTTGTCCAATTGCTTTGGGTTTGGACTGACTGGCCTCATTAGGCCTTCACTTCACTCTTACATTTTATTGAAAGTGAAACCTTCATTTAGCTTAGAACAGTAGAAGTTCTTAGTTATTTTGGAAAACATTCTCTTATTTGGGTTAGGTATATTAAAATAGTAGCGGTAGCTTTTAGGTCTTTGGACTGCTTTACAATGATAAGAGTTCAATTTCAACATTTTAGGTGATTGAATTTATTTTGGTGATTGATTTCATTATAGAGGAATAAAGATTCTGCAACGTATGCATCGTAGTTTTGAAGTGATATTTTATTAAATTTCGATTTACAACTGACATTTCAAACCTGTACTTTCAGAGATTTGTGTGAGATTGAAGCTCAGTGATCTTCAAACATTCTCAGACAGATAAAAATAAAATATGAAACAGGCAATGCGATCAAATGACACATGAAATCAATGATAACTTTGTCAGTGATTATCAAATCATAATCACTGATTCTATTTGATTATGATAAGAGTATAAACTTTGAATCAAATTATATTTTGTGTTTACACGCACCTCACTAATTTAAAATAATACCCTTGTTGTAGCGATGTATTGTGTTTGAAAAATATCACCAACGCATAATGTTATAAACTATCAAAAAATATTAACATTTAATTATCTTTGATGTCCCTATGAGCTAACTCTATCGGGCTGCAAATGGTAAAATAATATCATGATAATGAAAATCAGCACATGCATTATCGTTTACTGTACGATTATAATAGTTGCATGACTGTGAAATTTGCTTTTAGTGACCGTTTTTGAATTTTCGTAGGGAGTAAAGCCATGTACCATTACTGTATCATTACGTCGTGTTCCACGCAAGCCCTTAGGCTTGCGTGGAAGGCGACATATTGTACAGTAACAGTATATGTTCTGTTTCGTTTCGATCGGTGAGTAAGAGTGTCGATAGGACCACCGGGTCCCATGCTCTTTTCCTTCTTCCCTTCATTCCACTCGTTCTCTATCAAAAAGGCTGACAACGCACTACTCTTCGGGTGTTGCTTGTGTCCATGGGCGGTGGTAATCGCTTACCATCAGGCGATCCGTCTGCTCATTTGCCACTTATTCCATAAAAAAAGCATCACTTATCAAAGTTGTGACGTAGCATCCATTCCTAGTATAGAAAGTGGCTTCCAAAGACCAAAGATGTGTTTGGGAAGCTGAGCGACGTTCGTGGAAGACAACCACGAAAATAAGTGATACTACTGATGAATGTTTGAACTAGCACACCGCTCAGTTGCCGACGACTTTGGAGGGTACGCAAATAACGGCATAATTACAATCACCGTTATCGCTATATATACGTGAAGACAAAACCTTTTATACGTATGTTGTTTTATACCTTTTTCATCGTACAGTATGCGCAAGTTGAAGCATGAAATTTGACGCTATTCATATTTGGATGGTAAAACAGTGTACGGAGCTTGGCGGCCGCCTTGCTGTTAAACACACAGCCACTGTTGGGTTAGTTTAGTTTAGTTGGTCGTGTGTTTTCCGCACTTAGCTACTTATTTGGGCCATTGTGCGTAAGTGGCGACTTGATTGACGCCGACTACTCATACCACCTTAGCTCCTTCCAGAAAGCCATTAGTTGGCTGATGTCGTTCAAAGCCTCACACATGGTTCTGGGGTTGTTCAGCAGCTTTGCCCGTTGGTCGCTCACACATGTGCAGTGCAGAATGACGTGAGCGGGTGTTTCTTCGGTATCCATGCAGCCCCTGCACAGTGGGCTGTCCGTAACGCCTATGTTGAATAGGTGGTTGTTGAGTGGACAGGGGCCGGTTATTATGCCTGTCAGATGCTTATGAGGTTTTTCTATTAGAATGCAGCAGCTTGTGCGAGAGTCGCTTGTTCAAGCAGGGGATAGCATATAGCATCTTTTGTTTGTCTGCATTCTTTTATGTCTGCCCACTGTTTTTCATGTTCATGTGCGGTTTTCTCGCGTAGCCACGTTTTGAGTTGGCTTGCCGGTATCGGTACCACTGTTGGGTATTTCATCTCCATAGTGTGTGATTCAAATTGTTGTCTCTATTCTAGGTCTTTTTGTGTCGTATTTCCTGAATGCTTAGGTAGCTAAGGTGTGACTACGGCTAGACCACTGCGATACAGGTTTTATTTCTCGAGTACTGACTTTAATAAAACGAAAAGATGTTTGTTATAATTTAGACTACCACTCTGAAAATACTTGAAATAATCAGTTTATAAAAATATCTGCAGTGTTCAGCTGTATAAACTCACTTACGTATTTTATTGGATGACGAAGCTTGTACTTACCGAGTATATCGCCAAACAGAGTCATTACGGACACTTCCTTTACATATCAATATTAATGATCTATAGCCTTGTCACAGAAGTCGACTTAATATCTCTAAATTGCATTATAAAAGCAAACTAGCGTAGTTTACGAAGGGAACAAAACCAATCAAATAATTGCCAATTTATATTCCAACAACCTCCACGTAGTTCAATTAAAAGAAGTGACATTATCTCTTGATCCATCAGCCAAGATTATTACGTGACATAAACGACTTACGCGCAACATTTATAATAATATCTACATCCAAAATTTGTTTAAAACAACAATGTCACACACTAGCTTTTCTAAAACGTGACTACACAAAGAATACAATATTCTAGTGAAATTTGCAGCTTCAAGGAAAATCCTAAAAGGGTAAGTAGGCATTCGACAATGGGCTCCCATGTGACGAGGGCGAGAACCCAACGCATTTTATCGGCCACAATAACATTCCCATGGTATAGGTAGCTAAGGTTTTTCGAACAGAGAAACTCAATTATTTTACCCCAGCTTGGGGTCGGCAAAACTCACCCTTATTTCGAATTTCTTAAAAAATTCACTGCTCAACCGTGTTCAAATTAAGCTATTCAAAACGAGGAAACGTCGTACATTGCTTAAAAATCTAAGAAAACTAGCTACAATGTCTTTGTTTTTCTCTCAGCTTTCGTAAGTCCGGAATGTGTTTACGTTGATAACATACAAATCTGTGTGCACATTTTAGTTAATGAGCAAATCTACAAATAAGGAAGAGTCAGGAGTCTGTGATGATTAAAACATTCAAAGGATCCAGAGATGCAGCCGATAATATTTGCCTTATCCAAGTATATTGCAAAGTCAATATCAAAAAATCTATGTTTATATTATGCGTAAATTCTTATATAGGCACGCAGACGTAATATTTATTTATCAAGGCGGTGAACTTAGAAAAACTAACAACACGTAAATGTAATCAATTTTGGCGTAAGCCAACTTACAATTTTATGGTCAGTGGACCGTAAAAATATTCACTTAGGCCACGGCCCAACAAGTTTGCTTCATGTATATATAACCTGTATGACGTCATCTCGTCTAGTCATCTGCTAATTTAGTACCGCAGTAATTTAGTTTCGTGGCAGTTTTGAGAATAAACCCCGAGCCAAATTTTTGGGGCGTTAGGGTGAGTATTAGATTATTAGATGCCTGCCTAAAAATTATTTTATAAAAAGGTAACAAATACAGTCAAGTAAGCATAAGTGAGTTTCTTCTATAATAACGTTTTGGTACTTACCGTGGAGGTTTAGTAAACATAGCATCGATATTCCACCTGGCTTATACAACTATAAGCCAGGTGGAATATCGATGCTGTGTTTACTAAACCTCCACGGTAAGTACCAAAACGTTTAACAAATCATAAATGATTAGGCTAAGTAGACGAAATGCTGAATTATGTGGATGATGAAATTAATAGTGCTGCTACAATTTTCTACCGATATTGTTTAATAGCTTCTTTTGTCCAATACATTCAGTAACAAGTCTTAATCGAAGTAAGCCGTATTACTGTGGTGTTATCCGATGAAAGGCGATCTAAACGTCACGCGTTGGCGCAGAGAAAGATCAAAGATAGAATAAAATCCGTAGCAAATAATATCTTATAATTTATTTATACCTTACTTGCTACTATTACAACAGGATAATTTCTTATGTAACAGGGTAATCCTTTCACTGCTTGTGTACCATGTACGATATATACATGGATACAAGTCATAAAATCATCTTACAATGTCTGTAGATATCTTTGCTTCAATCCACCAGCCTAAAGTGATCAAATAAAATTGCTATTATTATATCCTGTTATAAATGCAAGGGCTTGTATTCTCACATTTTTAACGCGCGTTCCGTCCTGAGTACGCCGTCAGTTTTCGTCTCTTGATTAATTGCTCTCTACGTCTTGGTCCCAACTGATTGATTACATTGTAACCTTGTTTGTGACTTAACTGATGTTGGAAATTGTATCAGTCTAGTTTTTCATATTTGATAATTAGCAGTCGTAGTTTAATGAATTGTTCCCGTTGACAGCACTGGTTTTCCCTATGAATTTCCTGCGGGAATGATGGATCTGACTCAGGCATTTTTGTTGTTTGTAAACAAAAAAATATTTCGATGAAATTTTAACGTTTCTCGCCAGAATAATTTTACTTTTAGTAAATTTTCTATTAATGAAACAGGTGCAGCGGCAAGCGGCATCCCCCCCGTGGGATTTCCTACTTGTCGTGGTGGGGGGGCTCAGTAACCGTGGGTTTCAAGTAGGGCACCCGCGGTGAAGCTGGGCGGGATCCCGGGAGCGGACGCTCCACGGGGTCCTGCGTGGGGCCTGGGTAGGATGCGTCCCGGGGTGCGGGTGCAGGGGACAGTTCTGTTTGTCCCTCGCAGTCGGGTGCGGTCGCGGGAGGAGAGGCGTGTCGGTGTTGCGTTGCCGCGCGCCCTATCTCCCGCGACCAAATGGGGGCGCACCATCGTTGCGTCGCGGGTGGGGCCGCAGAGGGGGAGGAGATGCGGTGTTGCGTTACCCATCCTATCCTATGTGGCCGCTGGGTGGCATGGCGGCGGAGTATACTAAATATGCTTAAGTAAATTAAATCCCACCGAAAACATTCTGTAAAATATTTACAAGTCTCGATGGAGCTGTTTGTTTATCTCTAAAAAGTAATGAAATCTCTAGACACATCTTTAGATCAGATAGACAGATTTTTATTATTATATTTAATGTTATGTGACCAAGTCACCAAGTCACGTTGACTTGTACCCAGTAACGTGTAAAAATGTTCAACCGTTGATCGCATTTTTTCCGTATCTATAGCGTGAAAAAATACTCAACCGGTACAAGTCAACGCCCAAGTCACATATCAATAATAATAAAGAAATTGCAGTAAGAAACCTCAGACTTGGCTTAACTGTGTCTAGAGATTTCGTTACTTTTTAGAGATAAGCAAGCAGGTCCATCGAGACTTGGTAATTTTTTTACAGAATGTTTTAGGTGGGATTTCACTTCTTTTTGCAGAAAGCTGACAAGACGTGGGCTGATTGTCTAATCAGATTTTCTTATTAGACACAGTATTTTTTCTTTTTAAAAGTTTTAAAAACAAAAGACTTATCAGATTTTCTTTTTAACAAACTTTATTTTCTTTTTTGCCAGTTCTGACTCTTGTTCACTAGCAACAGTTTTTCATATTGCCCATTCACCAGATTTGGAAATAAACCATGCCATTCCATAAATAAGATTTATTTTACTTTAGCGGCAGAACGTATTTATGATCTATAGTCACACTAGAATCGATTGACGAGTCAATTCCGCTACTTGACCATAGATGACGGTGTTCTCAGTGGTAGCAATTATAATGTTAATTGCTTTAGAGATATGGTTGACAGTTGAGTGATCGGTCGATTTATGCTCCTACTCGGTCAAAGCCATATTCGACTTGACCACATCACTACTTAAGTAGCGAAGAAGTTTCGAGAATGTTCTATGGAAAAGAATAAATCCAAAATAAACATTATCTTAATTGTATAATTTGGTTGATTTTGAAAACAATGAAAATTATACTTGGTGATGGTACGAAATACCTCCATTTTTAAGATTTTTTCCTACTATCATTTTTACACTCCAAAACGGAAACATACGGCATAGCTAGGGAAATTTGAATTTGTCACGAGACGAGCAAAAGTGCGTTTAAGCGTAACAACTCTTAATAATTGTGGCACGCATGCCACGTCTACTGCTTTTGTGTTAAAATACAGTCAGCGCCTTCTAGTGATGTGTGCTGATACCACTCCAAGTCCAAAATTCCCCATTACAGTTTTCCTAGTTTTGATACTTTTCCCTCTATGTGAGCGTTAAACTCTACCTTTGTACGAAATTTCAGCGCTCTAAGTCAATGGAAAGTACCAGTTCTATTTTGATGATCCATGAGTCAGTTTGTCAGTGTCGAATATGTGAAACTTTGCTTTTGTTTAGCTTCGGAACTAACTGAACCGACTTGAAATTTTGGATTTCAAGTGTATGATTATGATTTACTAGATGACGAAAATTTTAGCGTTCTAGTTTCATCCAGAGGTTCTGAAATAGGGCCCTGAAAATATGGCGAAATGGTTCCAGATACGGATGGTCCGGCAGTGTTGCTTCGCACTCGACTTGGCGGGGGCACTGCTGTGCCCCCAGATATTACATTCTACTTCTTTCTTTCTCTTAGCGTTATCCCAGTTTCAATCTGGGCTCCGCTTACTAGTCTAACCGGATTTGGCTGAATATTAGCTTTTCCACAGAGCGACTACCTGTCTGACCTCCGCAACCCGAAGGGATAGCGATATTCCATGGTTTAGACTAGTGTCAGTTTATTTAGAAGGTACTGACACCCTGTATCGACTGTCAAAGATCTTCAAGACAACCGGGACCGATGGCTTAACGTGCTCTCCGAGGCACGGGACAAGCGATAATTAACAATTCAATACGCACATAACTCCGAAAAGTCATCGGTGCACGCCGTGGGTTTGAACTCGATACCCTCTGCATGGCAGTCCATTGATATATTCACTCGGCTATCGCTGCCTACTGCCAGATATTACGTTCTACAATATTACTAAAACTTAGCCTAAAACTAAAAATATCAACATATTTTTTTTAAACAAAAACAACAATGAACTAGAAATAGGAATTATAATTTATTTTCTTTAATTTTAATGTGTGTAGTAAACTGAGGTACTTATAAATATGTTTTAATAGTACACTCTGGCTAATCGTCAGCTTGTGGAGAGCGCTATATAGGTGAATAGCCAAGGAATTTATGCGGTCTTCTGCCTACACTGCGCATATACTGGTCGGGAATATAAAATGTATTTATTCCCGTACATCAGGGCTATCTACTTTATTTATTAGTATATGACAATACGTTGTTTGCAATGCATAAACAATGCATGAAGGCACAGCGAAAATTCAATTACTGTAACAACCAGAGAACGCCATTTATTCAATCAATCATTGAATATAATAAATTACGTACTCACTAAGTAGCTTAGAATAATTATCTCAGTAATTAATTTAATTAACCTTCAAAGTATAATGTGTATCTCTATCTGAAAGTCAAAGGAATAGGTGAACTATTTATCATGGTTAAAACTTTCTCGAATATTCTTAGTTTGAGAATATTGTATGTCATGGTTTTGCTCGATAACAATTTCTTAATAAAATTACTATGAAAATAGGTTGATTAATTAACATAAAGCTTATTATTTTCTGAGTTAGTAATAACTTAAAAGATGACTAAATATTTGCAACTAATAAAATAAGTTGCTAGCGATTAAATATTTTCGCGACTATAATATTAAATAAGATTCAATACTAAGGGTTGTTATAGAAACTTAAAACTAGCAGCTGCGTTTAGGTAGCAAATAAACTATACAAGTCAATTGAAATAATAGCCGAGGAGCTATAAATAATGACTTGGCGACTAATAATGTTAGTAGGTAGGTTATGTTAAGTTTTATTGTGACCCTGTACCCAAAAATAGGAGCACTGCGAAGCAGGGCTCCGTCAACTTGGCTTAAAAGACTGTAGCGTCTTATTTACTTATACGAAACACTTCATTTAACACAAAATCATTTGGCAAATATTGAAATATTGTATTATTTATTAATGTCCATTTTCTATTTTTTATTCATCATCAAGTTTCCGCTTAGATACTAATTCAGTTCCCAAAAAACTAGCTGCTGGTTTAAATTAAAACGAAGCTTATTACTGACTTATTAATATGCTACATTTTACTTATTACGATAGTCCTTATTAGCTGCCAACCCATTATATATGGTACCCACTCTAATTATTTTTGAAACTTGTATTCGCTTTACTTAGTCGCCGCATTAAATACATGCCTTAAGATAATAGTAATAAACCCCTCTGGGACAGCCGTTATCTCATCATGAGATTAACCCAATCTCAGAGGGCAGACTGACAGCTTTCAAACATCACCTTCATCGTGAAATATAAACAAAAAATGTATTACAAGATGAAAAGAAAGCTTACAACCGCAGGGCAGCTTTGTGGCGAGCTGAATGTGTGTGGTGACACTGCGGTCCCGAATGCTTCAGAGAGTCAGTCAGGGCCTCGTCTCCGGCTTGCCTTTGTTGGCTGGCTGAAGTGGATTTCCAAGAGTACTCGCAAGACTCTCAACTCTGGTTTGCCTTGGTCGGCCGGCCAGAGGGAAGCCGCAAGAGCTATTAGCTCGGGGGTGGAAGTGTAATTCTCAAGGGCGTAACTACGGGGAAACCCGCAGGAAGTTTCGCAGTCTTCGCAAGTTCCCCGCTGCTGCAAATAATTTGCGACTAACCTCACCTATTTGTGGGCACCAAGATAGCGTTTTATCAATATAAATACCGAGATCCTTTACGCAATCACTAATAGGTACAGGGATACCACCGAAGTTAATCTGGGATAGAAGATTCCAGTCAATGCGTGCGATCATCCTAGGACTGCCAACGACAATAACCAGCGTTTTTGTTGGATTAAGCTGTAAACCGAATCTTAGGCTCCAAGCAGATATCCGCTCTAAATTGATGTTTATAATGCGAAAAGTATCAAATAAACTATGAACCAGTGCTTGAGTGTAAATTTGCAGATCATCTGCATAAAGGTGGTAGGATGACTGAAGTTGATAAGAGATAGAATTTATAAAAATGGAAAAGAGTAATGGAGATAGAACGCCACCCTGCGGTACGCCGACAGTTGTATTACACCACGAAGAGAAGGAATCTTCAATGCGTATACGCTGCCGACGACCAAACAGGTAACTGTGAAACCAATCAATTACTGGTGGAGATATGTTAATAAAGCGCAATATACCAAGAAGAGTATGGAAATCTACGGTATTGAAGGCATTACTGAAATCAAGCAGAGAGAGGACCATCAGATTTCCATTCTCCATACCAAGTATGTCGTCATTTGTTATGTCATCGGTAATTTTGATAAGCGCCGTTGTGGTGCTGTGACCAGGACGGAAGCCGGATTGGAGAGGATTAAGGAGTAGGTTCTTATTAAGGAATGTGCTAAGTTGGACATGGACTAGGAGCTCGAGCACTTTAGAGAGGAACGGGTGTATAGAAATAGGACGATACTCGTAAAAGGACAAAGGTTTGGATTTTTTAGGTATGGGAATAATTTGGGCATCTTTCCACGCAGATGGAAATACGCCCAAGGATAAGGATGATTAAGGATATGACAAAGGATGGGTAGGATTTCCTCTAAGATGGGAAGGATTATTTTACAACTAAGATAGTCATTACCGACTGCATTGGAAGAAATCGAAAATACGCTCTTTTTAACATCACACGCGGATAATTGATTAAAAACGAAAGGTGGGTTGTCTGGGGTTGGAAGCAATAAAAGATCTTGTAAAGTCTTAGCTTTAGTAGTCGCATCAAAATTGGACGAAGTAGAGAAATGTTGATTTAATAAATCAATATCAATATTATTGGAACTGGATTCATGTGTGGACTTTCCAACTCCCATTGTTCTTAGAAATTTCCAGACTTTAGCTGGGTCTTCATTCTCGACAGAATTGTGAATGTATTGGCGTTGTGCTTTCCTACACACCTTGCTGCAGTGATTTCTTATTGCAATGTAGTTATCCCAATTAGAGTCGGGCGACATTTAAATTTCGTCTTAACCACGGCTTACTTTGACAAAAGATCTTTTATTTCTTTTGTAAGCCACGGCTAGGGTAAATGTTTAACTCGGATAGCATGGACTGGAGCATGTACATCGTAAAGATGAATAATCTTGTCTGTGAATATTTCGACTTTTTCATCTATGGAATCTAAGCTTTCAACAGAACTCCAGTCAATGTTGCTGGCGTCACTACGAAGTCTCTGCATTTATGCCACTAAAATTACGCTGAAAAAGGATTTTGGCCTTTGCCTTAGGAAGACGATGTTTATACGACAGAAAAATTAAGTCATGGTAAGAGAAAACTGACCACGCTTAGCGACGAGAGAAGGTGTAGAAACGAGCATAAGATCAAGAAGGGAAGGAGTTGTATTATTTATTTATTTATTTATTTACAGGTACAGTGACAGATTACAGATTAGTTACTTCTTGGAGCTAATTTTACAATACAACATTTTTAAACCTGTACTCCAATTACAACTGTACACATCATCCATATTATACAACTTCAAATATACATACATACATAAATTGACGTAAAAAAAATAAAAAAAGGAAATTATTACATATAAAAATAGCCAAAAACAAGTGAAAGAAAAAAATAAAAATTACAGTGCATTCAATTTACGCAAGGATTCTTTGAATCTACTGTGACTATCCACAAATATATCCACTTGAGAGCAAATATCATTATATTGTTTGCACATTCGAAATACCGGGTTGTTTTGGGACACATTATTATTGGTAGTGGATATTCGAAACAGTTGCGGATTACGCACAGATCGAGTCTTAAAAGATCACAATTGAATGAGCCATTCAAGATTTTGTGCAGGGTAGACAAGTCACTTATCCATCTCCTCTTTTCCAACCCAACCATGTAAAGTTTAGGCATGTTATGCGTAGCATTTAAAAGGAGAATAGACAAATTACAAGATTGGACAATATTGCTTAAAGAAGAAAAGCGAGAATCCCTTTTTAACAGACAAGTGTTAAAATCGCTCATGACTATGGTGTGACTGTAAGAAGGAGAAAGAGTTTCTAAGATACTTTCGAAAGAAGAGAAATAATTGATACGGCAGTTTGGAGAATAGTAGACACCGAGGAAAACCTTCGTATGAGCAAGATCTAATACCAAAAAGAGATGCTCGCCGGCGTTAAGTGGTGGTGGTTGTGATGACATATTGACTACTTTATGAGGAATATGTGAACGGAGATAAATGGCAACACCGCCACCACCACTCCCGGTGCGATCATTTCTTATTAACCTAAAGTTGGGAAGTGAGTAAGAAATAGTTGAGAGGCACGGTTTTAACCAAGATTCAGAAACAAGAATAGCGTGGATATTCTTACAGTCAAACGTGGTCAGCATATCCTGGAAATGGGCTGGAATACTCTGAGCATTTATATGGACTACATTCAAGTTACTGGGTAACATGACTGAAAAAAATGCTTATATTAATAAATAAATGAAAATAAAATAAATAATATTATGTCAAATAACAATTTAACAAAATAATATTATGCGAACGCTATTCTATTCTATTAGTTCGTCCAACTGCCAGTTGCGTGCTAACAGAAAAAAATACAATGAAAAAAATCTCATTGTACACAATATTATACACAAACAATAATATAACATTGAATAGATCACAACATCCGCGCACTATTCACAAATTAACAGCTTTTTATTTCACAATGACATCAATTCCTCTATTTTTATAAACATGAACGGTAAATTATTATTAAAAAAAAAATGGGAAAACAAATTGTATCTAACTCAAAGGAATGGTTCTCGTTTCTGAACGTTATTAATTTATGGGTATAACGAAACGTAATAATCATAACGATAGCTGTCATAGACGTCATAGTGTCATGTCATGTTCAATGTTCATTCCGTTCACTCAACACAATACAATAATTTTTGCTCGTAAATAGAAGGTAACAAAGAATACACTTTTATAGGAACAGGAAACGAAAGTGAGATGTTAGTGGTAACCAAAATATGAAACAAAGGAGGTATTACTAAAGTTTTGAACCATTGAAGATAGTTATGGAATACGTACATAATGTAAACAAATGTGCGGTTGCTGCAATCACTTGACAAACTTGAATACGGATCACTTTTTCGTGGCAGCAGCGCGTTTTGACTTCGCCACGCCGGGTTTATCAACAGTGGGTGCCTTTTGTGTGGCTGAATTTATCCGGTTCAGTTCACCGAGCGACGAAATACGGTGCTGTTTGCCGTCGGGGTCCATCACGAATATACGCCCCTCTCGTGAGCAACTTTTAGTGACGCCAAATCGTTCTCGTGCAGTCATAAATACGTCGTGTCGAGTCTTGGTTAAGAATTCAAACAAGGTTTTGCCGCTACTTTTCAGTTTTGTCTTCGAATACCTGACCTTGTCTCGAACAGCAACCCGATGAAACTTGACCAGTATAGGTCTGGGGTTATGAATACTTGAAGGTCGCCCCATCCTGTGGTAACGCTTGATATCATCCTTCACAAAGTCAGTTAGCTGAAGATCTTTCATAATATCGATGATTGATTGAGCCGGATCTTCACTCTTCTGCTCTGGAACACCATGAACTAGCATCATTTTGCGACAGCTGCGCATCTCAATGCTGTCCACCTTGCGTGCCATCTGCTGCTGGAAAGCTGCCATAGTCTCCATCGCGAATGACCGGAATATTGCAAACTCAGCTGCAAGACTTGCCAAGCTAGGTGCGGTGCTTGTGATCTTAGCGCTTTTTTGCAGTTCAGCTTCGAAGTTTGACATGCGCTCTTCAATGCCAGCCATTATATTGTTGAAGGAAGTTGTCATGGCCTCCATGTTATCCAAGTTGTTATGTTTTGTGCAAATAAGTAGTGCAAGTAGGAAGTAACACAGAACTGGTTGGTATTTTATGTTACCATGAGATTATAAACATAAGTTTGTTGAAATAATAAAATAAACTATTTTAAAATAATTATTTAATGGGAGCAAAAACAATTTTGTCCTTGTTGTACCAACTACCCACTAAAACCAAAAAACATATGCCTTATACGTGACTATTTCTTAATACCTCGGTTTCACCCACTGTATTTTAATATATTTAGAAATCTTTTATTTTCGATAAAGAATCATAACTTTTAGGCTATTGTTTGACACTAATATCTATGTGGTTAAAACATCGAGGTTAGCGATCAACATAAGCTGGAATCTAAGAGTATTATTAATTGATGTAGTAATATTACTGTATTCACTAATAAAATGATCAAATTTCCATCTGTATGCCACCTATATGCCCAATAAACTATTTGAATAATTGTAGGTTTGCTTTTTAACAAATTCATGTTTTTTTAGCGATTATATGTTATTGGCAATATAGCCAGCAACAAATTACAAATAACAATTGAATATGACAAGGTGACTTTGGTTGCCAAACGCCCAAGTGGGATCTCCACCTTGTCGTGGTGGGGGGCTCAGTAACCGTGGCTTGGACACCCGCGTTGAAGCTAAGAGAGAGAACCCGGGAGTGGACGCCGCGTGGGCTTGGAGGGGCCTGCGTAGGACAAGTCCAAAGGTGCGGGTGCGGGGGACAGTTCTGCCTGTCCCTCGCAGTCGGGCGCGGTAGCGGGAGGAGAGGCGTGTCGGTGTTGCGTTGCCGCGCGCTCTATCTCTCGCGACCAAATGGGGGCGCACCATTGTTGCGTCGCGGTGGGGCCGCAGAGGAAGAGAAGATGCGGTGTTGCCAGGTTGCCGTCCTCCCTATCCTCTGCGGCCGCTGAGTGTTTTGACGGCGGAGCCCAACACCTTCATCCGCTGCCAAGGGGGTTTTGTTCGGGGTCCGCCTGACCATCTGGCGGGCGAATACCCGTCGGGGGGTAGCGACGAATGCTTCGGCGATACCCGACCCTTAGACACATGGGTACATGAGGAACACGGGTACATGAGGAACACGGGTTGGTTTTTAGCCAGTCAGTCTGTCAGTCTCCTTCGCCCTTCCCCCAGCGCGGAGGGACTCCATGAGGATTTTCTAACTCGACACAAAAAAAAATGTCACATTGGTTCATATCATTTCATCATCAGTAAGTATAATATCTCTGTCTAGACAGAGGCTAAAATTCTTGACATAAGAAATGTTTCATGTCATCGTAAGAAATGAAAGGAATTAACATCTTAGGTGTACATGATTACGTTTTTTTAATATATTATTTGTTCTATACATTTTTACCGCAAAATATGACTTCTTTATTTGTAATAAATCCTATTTCTTTTCAAAACTTGTTTTCTCTTACTTAATTCTTACCGAAAATTATTTTATTAATTATATATTTGATTCGCAGAATCTCCTAATACTACAACTACTATAAGAACTAACTTTTGTCTTACTGACACATTGGTGAATACATTAGCTAATAAAATAAAAACGAATAAAAAAAAAGTTATATACGATTTTTACAACCGATTGTTCTCAAATATCAAAATCGTCAATACTTATATTAAATTATTCGTTAGAAATACTTTCACACATTTCTTCAGAAACAATTCTTGTATTATATGTAATGGATTTTCCTAAAGCAATTGTTATCGGTGACGTGACAAATTGTCTAGCTTGTGCTACCAAAAACTGAACACTTTCTTGTAAATAATAATAAATATATACTTAACAATGCGATGACCCCGATTACACCCGCGATATTTAGGTCTTCTGCTCTTCACTTCTGCCTCACAGCGTGATGTTATAATATAGCCTATCCTATAACTTTCCTCGATAAATGGGCTATCCAACACAAAAATAATTATTCAGATCGAATCAGTAGGTAGTTTCTGAGATTAGCGCGTTCAATCAAACAAACACGCAAACAAATTCTTCAGCTTTATAATATTAGTTTATATAAAAATAACATTTCGCAATGAAATGTAATAGATTCAATTAAGTTGGATAAAATTCAGCGTTGGTGACAGCTCAGTGACTGTGTGTTGGCAAAACCACTTTAGCGATATTATGATAAGGTCGGATATTGACGAAAGTAAATAAACGTAACTGAGAGGGGCTTTTTAAACAAACGACGTTTCTAAATAAGAAAATTCAGATTTAATTTGAACAGGTTTAATAAATCACACAAGTGTCTGTTCATACGTTCAAATTTATTTATCGATATCGAGAGTGTATCAACATTCTCTTGAAATTAATTCTGAGTAAACCAAATCTAAGGATCCATTGTAAACATTATCGATATTTTATCGATATTTATTCTGAGTAAGCCCATCACTAGTCAAGTTAAAATTTGTGACAAACTACGAAGATTCCTCCTTAAATTAAAATCATAAGTCAAATTGAAGTAAACATTTTGAGTTAAACGCCATTGTAGCGCGAATTCTATGTATTATCTATATTATCTATATATAATGCAGAGAGGTTGGACGTTTAGACTAGAGAGAACATGCTCGCCATATTTCCTTATACCGAACGTGCAACATGTAATGTCAGTTGGTCTTAGTTGGTTAATCATAACGTCAAATTACGCGTCTCATTTAAAGAGGCCTAGACTCCTTACAGACTCATATCTTTGACTGCATTCTCTAAATAGCCGTGCTGTCAAATCCCATCATTAAGGAGTGATGGGATTTGACAGTGAAAGGAGATATAGATGTTTTTTGAATGAGGGATAAATACGGGAACAAACTATCGGACATGAATTTAAAACTGAATCGTGCCCGCAAGCTTCGGCGTGGCAGTCGGTTGCACTCACGCCAACTGGGTTGTCAAAGTAGTTTACTGCTGTACTAATATTTACATAAAGGCGAATCATTTGTGCTGGCGGATCACAAATCGGATTACTCACAACTCTAAAAAAATCGAGCAGTGTCCAACGTAAGCGATAGCAAGCAACGTGATATGATGCGACGCATACAAATTGCCAAAGCCTGCCGCATTAGCCAATCTGGTATAATTCGTACAAAACATAATCTAAGTGACAGTTTTTTAGCAACTCATCGCAACGCATCGCTCATTAGTTTATGAATACTTTTTGTCAATAGATTTTATGGCTAAAACCAACAATTAAACACGTGAATTTTTTTAGTACTGTCTGTCTGGCAAGTCTTTGCAAAGCACTGTCCGGCATCGACAGCAAAAACTACAATTTCAATATCTTAGTTGTATACTTCTACGGCTTAAATATTTCGACACATACTAAAGTTAGACATTTGACCAAAAATATTTATCGATAAATCATCACTGTTACGATCAACACTCGGTTTCCTAACTCTATGTTTTGTCTACTGTTTGGCTACCACGAGGCTACTATAAGAGCGTGCTGCTAAACCTATCGACGGCTCTTTCTATCATACTGCATGTGCCATTAGAAAGAAGATATCAATCATAGCAACCACTGTTGTTATTTAGTGTTACTTCTATGACTTAAGGTTATATTTCTTTGCCTGAATGTTCGTGAGAATGCTCGCTAAAACACACTCATTTGTTTTGTAACATTCGCGAGAATGCTCATTACAAGTGAATGTATTAGCGCCATAAAATATCGAATATTTTCCTTTTTTACCTCTTACGACACCCATGGAATGAAATAAAGTAGTTATAATTAGTTCGTATGGTGACGCTTCGTATTCGCCTCACCACACGAACTAAAAAACATTCGTATTTTTTTCATCTGTAAAATATTTAAAATTCTTCCGTTACTGATGACAGACAAATCTAATAGTGGCAAGAAGCTGACATTTGGCACGGGTGTTCTTTGGGGACTATGAAGGCATTTCTCGGAATTGCCACGAGATTGGGCAGACAGAGTAAAATTAAAAAAGTAATAAGCGGGCGTCCTCTAGTAGTTTTTCTCTCATAAGTCTTTTTCATTTAAAGTTATTCTCTAGATACCTCACACGCTTACAGTTTTATTTTCTACTTAACGTAATTATAAGCGTTTGATTGGTTCTATGTATCCATAAGTGAGCACAGCCTTTTATTTTTATAAGCTCATAATCTTATAACAATTTTTATTTAAGTCTTTATTGTAATAATACTCTCGACGTCTTGGTTCCAACTGATTGATTACATTGTAATCTTGTTTGTGACTTGACTGATGTTGGAAATTGTATCATTCTTGTTTTTCATATTTGATAATTAGCAGTCGTAGTTTTATGAATTGTTACCGTTGACAGCACTGGATTTCCCTATGAATTTCCTGCGGGAATGATTGACCTGACTCAGTTATTTTGTTGCGAAAAAGACAAAAAATATTTCGATGAACTTTAATTTTTTCCGCCTGGATGTAAGTGGGATGACACATATGCAGGGGCAATCGGCATGCGTGTGAGTAAACATGTAATTTTTTTTAAATAATAAAGTAATCTAATAAAAATAATTATTTAAGTCTTTATTGCGTTACAGAAAAGCTAAAACAGATGTGAATATATTTTAGATTTTCATAGGTACATAATATAGCCTCGCTGAGTTCAGCATGAACTGGGTCGGCTGGACTAGGGTAGTTAGACCTACAGTAAGTACTGAATATCAACATAAAGTAACAGTGTCTTTGTGCTTTGTTATGTTTTGTTTGGTGGGTAAGAGTGCAGGCAGCCTCATCCTGTTTCCTTTCTTGCTTTCACCCTCATCCCGCTCCTCCTATTCCTTTTCCCATCCAGGCCGGCAACGCATTTGTGACTATTCTGGTGTAGTGGGTGTCTATAGTCTGCTGTATCTTAACGCTTACCATCAGATGATCCATCTACTCGTTTGCTTCGTATTTCATTAAAATAAAATAAAGGAAGGTTATAGGAACTGTACGTTACAGGTCAGAAACCTAAACGAAAAGTATCTATTAGGATTTGCAATACTAAAATATGCAGTAGCAACTATTACTCAGTTAATATAAAACCCAAACGGAGCTGGCGGAACCATCTGGATGCATTCGACAGTTACTGTGACTGGCCGGACATAGCATGGCGGAGATGCATCGCGATCCAAGGGAAGGGCCTTTGCCGAACAGTGGAACACTTTGATAGGATGATGGTCCTAAATGAAGCGGGTGTAACCGTGGGCTCAGCTTGACATTGATATAAAATTGAAGTGTGACACGAATGGTATATCAGCTATGTATTTTGCATCATAATAAAATATAATAAATATACTAAGCATTTTCGTAACAAGTATTTATGTTTTGCAATATGAAATACCTTCTGTGACATTTCTAACGTATGAATATGTACAAAAAAATGTTTCATTTATTCGTTTTTATTTTCGTATAATATTGTTTCATGTTGGCAACGAAATCTAAAAAAGGTAAAGGTTGTCTGGCAGAATATACTATATAAGTATTAAGGTAACCTTTTGTTAGCGGTCATAGTATAAAAATTATGACAATATCAGTAGATTCCCATAAACACACTTATATGGCTTTGACCATAGTTCATCAGACTAGCCAAGTTCAAATTTGCAGAAATTACGTGTCTTTCGACATTACTGACAACTCTCAGATATGCAAATTTCATTCATCATCTTTTCAGCGATAGTAAAAACAATCATTGAACACGAACTTAAAATGTCAGTGGCGCGATGCGGTATGAAACTGATAATTTTTGCGTAGCAGTCTTTGGTCAATATGCTATTGTTGTTTACAAAGAAATAGTAAAGCTTTTAATATATTTTTAGCATGGGATATAAAGGACAACTTGACCTTCTATTTTTGAAATAATAAGAAATCAGTGGAGACTGACTGCACACGATGGTTACCCAATCAATCAGTCATTGCAGCCCCATAACTCGTCTCATCAAATCTTTTGTAGAGGAGCATATTAAACTAGCTTTCGCCCGCGGCTTCGCCAGCATAAAATTTTAATAAAGAGTAGCCTATGTACTTCCCCGGGATTCAGACTATCCATGTAAAATTTCATCACAAACGACTCTACAGATTAGCCGTGTAGCATAATATATATTAACAGATAATACTTATAAAAAATTGCTTTTGTTTTCATAATCGTCGAACTTCTGGTAAAGATTAGTATGTAGGTATATTATTGAAGTTATGAAGAGCTTAATATATACCTACTGAATATAACAGCAGCAAAAATAAAAACTGAGAGCATACAAAAAAGTACATATCAGCCCTGTCATTCGATACCCATATTGAGGTATTTGTGGAAAATAGGTGATCCGGTCAAGTGGTGATCTTTTAATGTACCTGACACATAGATGGGCGGAGGCAATTGAGAAGAAGGGGGAGGCCGTATCGGTCAGTTTGGACATGGCGAAAGCCTTGAAAGGGTCTGGCACAAGGCGCTTTTGTCGAAGCTTTCTTCTTATGGGCTGCCTGAGAATTTATGCAAATGGGTATCCAGCTTTCTTTCGGAGCGTAGCATTAAAGTCTTAGTTGACGGTTCATGCTCTGACCCTAGGCCCGTGAATGCTGGTGTCCCTCAGGGCTGTGTACTATCGCCAACACTGTTTCTTCTGCATATCAATGATATGATACAAACTAGTGACAAACATTGTTATGCAGATGACAGCACTGTAGACGTTCTGTACCCCGGTAGTGATAAAATCTCTCAGGCACAAGTCATTGAGTGTCTGAAAAAACTTGTGTCTTTAACGGAAACCACACTCGACCTGGTCTCCGATTGGGGTCATCGTAATCTGGTCACTTTTAACCCAAAAAGACACAAGTTTGCGCGTTTACTGCAAAAAAGACCCCCTTTGTCGATTCTCCAATATTTCAGAGCACTTCCCATGATATTTAGCCGGTCATTGGGATTCTCGGAGTCGAGATAACGCGAGACGTCCAAATTCGCGGTCATCTGGATATTAAGGCTAAACTAGCCTCCAATAAACTGGGTGTCCTCAATAAAGCAAGAAGATGAACTCAAACTCAAACTTAAATATGTTTATTTCCATAAAAATGTTTAAATTTTTTGGACACGTCAGAAGGTCATATAAATAAAAAAATAAAAAAGTAACTTTAAATGCATATTAACATAGTTGAGCATTAAAAAATGCCTGTTCAGAAAGTAGAGCCTCGTGAGAAGAATCAGGCAAGAAACTCCGGGCCACTCTTTTCTTCGTCTTGATTCTATACAATTTAAAAACTTAGTAACTACATTGATTTTTCATAGGTATATGAGCTGGTGTGTCTATAATGTTGTTGTCAATTAATAAGGTTTTTTAGTAATAATATAAAAGTACTAAACTAGCATAATATAGACACAATAACTCACACTCACATGAAACTTAACACTAATCAAACATAAGTAGTGTGGGACCGAGCAAATTAATCCCAAGCATTTTTGTCTTCAATATAATCTAGCACTGAATAGTACCCTTTTTGACAAAGTTTACGTTTTATAACCTTTTTGAATTTATTTAAACTAAAATTTTGAATATTGCTTGGCACTTTATTGTAAAAGCGCACACATTGGCCTTGAAAAGATTTTTTGATTTTCTCTAGCCGGGTAGCCGGCACTACTAGCTTACTCTTATTTCTAGTATTCAAATTGTGGATATCACTTTTCGTTGAGTATGAGGCCTGGTTTTGGAATAAATATATTAGGTAGGAATAAATGTACTGGCTTGCAACTGTTAAAATGTTTATTTCCTTGAATTTATTCCTTAACGAAGCCCCATAATCCAAATTATAAATTGCTCGAATAGCTCTTTTCTGCAGAACAAAGATGGTCTGAATGACGGCAGCATTTTCCCACAAGAGAATACCGTATGACTATGTACTATGAAAATAGCTATGATATACAAGCCTGGCAGTGGCAATGTCAGTTAACTGGCGTATTTTCCTGACTGCGTATGCTGCAGAGCTGAGTCTATTCGACAATTTACTAATATGCGGTCCCCATTGCAGCTTAGAATCTAGTGTAATGCCTAAAAATTTGGTGTTATCCACAAGATCCAACACATCATCCTTAACCTTTACTGAGGTGTTCACTTGTTTGACGTTAGGCATCAAAAATCGAATACATTTAGTTTTAAGTCTATTTAAAAGCAAGTTGTTAACCTCAAACCAGCGAACCACCATTAAGAAAGCAATGTTTACATCGTCCATATCAATTTGTTGTCGTTTTATTGATGCTTCACATCAGTGCAGCGTCTCTTGCTTTATAAAGCTCAAGTTAGGCCCCACATGGAGTACTGCTGCCATCTTTGGGCCGGGGCACTACAATACCAACTGCTTCCCTTTGAGCGTGTCCAACGTCGAGTGGCTCGAGTCATCGATGACGCGGTCCTTACAAACCGGCTCGACCATCTTGACCTGCGTAGAGATGTTGCGTCTCTCTGCATTTTCTATCGTATGTATCATGGGGAGTGTTCTGAGGAGTGGTTTGGTCTGATACCCGCTGCAGAATTTCACCACCGTACAACTCGCCACAAATTAAAATTCCACCCTCACCACCTTGATGAGTGGCGTTCTTCTACCGTACGATTCACACGCCATTGCCTGCCTCGTACGACCAAACTGTGGAACCAGCTACCTGCAGCGGTATTTCCAAACCAGTTCGACATTGAAATCTTCAAGAAGCGAGCATATTCCTTTTTAAAAGGTAGGCAACGCACTTGTGATCCTTCGGGAATTGCAGGTGTCTATGGGCGGCGGTGATTACTTAACATCAGGTGACCCGCTTGTACGTTTGTCTTTACTATAAAAAAAACCGCCATTTTGTGGCGGCGGCCATCTTGGATTTTTCATAGTGAGCTCTATTCTACCAATCAAGCCCTTTCATTTGATACCCATATTGAGGTATTTGTGGAAATTATGTAATCCGCCATTTTGTGGCGGCAGCCATCTTGGATTTTTCATAGTGAGCCCTATTCTACCAATCAAGCCCTTTCCTTCGATACCCATATTGAGGTATTTGTGGAAAATATGTATATCATATCAATCTGTCATCAGGAAGGGGGTAAATGCCAATTACTAAATTTGACTCAAACAAACAAATAAATAAATGCTGCCGCAGACTTTTGTTTAGAACTTTTTAAGATAAACAATATCACCGTACATTATCTTCAACTAACTTTAACGGTTTAGGCAACGCATGCGAAGATAGCTTTCAGAGCTCAGGATTTTTACCGACTTACTTTTCCTTATTAATATAAGGAAAAGTATCAACTAAGTCGGCAACATTATACAAAATCTTTATAAATTGTAGCCTATATGTTATTCTGATGTATAAACTATATAACTGTAAACTTTCATCCAAATCCGTTCAGTAGTTTTTGTGTGAAAGAGTAACAAACATCCATCCATACATCCATCAATCTATACATACATCTTCACAAACTTTCACATTTATAATATTAGTAGGATAACGATATGAAACTTTTTATTGCGGGCACTCTCTCTACTTCAGTCCATTTACTAGTCTACAAAAAAGACAGTACCTTAGTGATAGCAACCTAACATACGCAATCATGTGACCAGTCACTTGCATGCACCATTTAATTCGAGTATCAAATGGACTGCTACATAGTCTTCCACCAACTGTACAGATTGTACTCCAGTGAAAACAAAACACCAAAGGTACAATGAAATTAAAAATAACTAGTATCGCTCATAATTTTATTGCCGAATAAATTTCATTGTAAACGAACAATCACGATAACAACTAAATGCACAGGAAAACGTAACCTCTAAATGAAAACAAACAATCAAACACCTACGTAGAATTTGAATAAGCAAAGTAAATAAGCGTTAATGAAATCGAAACTGGCCAAGTGCGAGAATAACTCGCAAGCCGAGTGTTACCAATACCAATATTTGAAGTGCTGATTGCCGGATTAAATGTGGATACATAGCCTTGTGCTACTCCCATATTTCTGACGTAATGTGCGCTCCTTACTCTATCCGCCGCTTGCCTGTTTTCGTGTCAACGTAGCTTGTTTTTGTTATTGCTTTGGCTTACGTTTTATGGCCCGAGATGAATTTTGTATCAACTGTCTCTGATATTTTTCTTTCTGCGGTATCGTATATATTAATAAGTGATAGAAGAATACCGCATTTAACCTCAAATAAACTTATTACCCTGCTAGAGTTCCATGTTATTGTTTAATGTTGTCAGAAACAAACATTGTATACATGTTGGCTGTTGAAACGATGCTGGTTGTTTTTAGAATATTAGGTATATTCAAACTGTAGTTAATTTGAAACAACTGTAGAAATAAATTGCCTCCGGTGTTCGATACTTGTTCGATTTGATTCCAGGAATATATCGAATCGTTTATACAAGTCTGCATTAGACAGCGTCCACTAGAAAACAGAGAAAACATGCAACATAAATATGAATATTTATGTTAATGTTATTAGCTGAGATGAGAAATTGAATATTCATCTGGATATTTAGTTTTCCCGTTCTCATCGCAAGCAGATCATGGCACTAATGAGCATTTGTCTGCTAAAGCTATGAATAAACTTGGATAAGTAAACTAAAATGAAAATCTATACCAATCGTATGTAAAAATCTCCTGATGATGAATGTTATGCTTAACTTAAACGTAGTGTTACATGATGTGTTCGTGTCGGAAAGTTTCACCGTCATTGCGGCCATTGCTATGCACCCAAACTTAAACAATCGTGTATTTAGGTAAATAAGGATCTCTTGGTTTAAAAGAACTACTGTTTGGCTCGGCCATACAATAATCATACATACATATAGTCACGCCTTTTCCCCGTCGGCGTAGGTAGATACAACAGAACGCCACTTGCTCCTATCTTTATAAACCTCAAGCGCTTCCTCTACACTCATTATTCTTTTCATACATACTTGCCGGTTTCGAGTACTTCGGACCGTTCCGTATACATTAATCTTAACAAATAATTAATTTTTCTACTACTTCTAAGTGTAATATTCGTCCAAAGGAAAGGCAATACTTTAACTACAACTGCATTTTCAACAAAAGTATCAGATATCATCAACGAAATTGTTCAATCCGTTTTCTTGGAGATAGGCTCCAAAATATCCAAATGAAACGAGCGAAACTCGCGACAATTGTTAATAATTACAAAAATAAAACGAAAGACAGAAGCTGTGGCAGATTGATAATTGTCGTAGATTTGCGGGCACAAGAAACTTCAGTGATAGATTACAACAGACGAAATAAATCAAAATGTCTGTAGTTTTTACGATCCAACGATTGCTCTATTCGAAAATTAATTTCTTGTTTCTTCGGTGTCAGATTTTGTTGTCTAAGTTTCAATACGCTTTGTTTATCAAATATTTTAGTTGATTGAATTATTAACCAGAATTTTGGTAATGGAGTGTTGTTGAATTAATGAAATTGAAATTGTTTTGTTAATAATTAAACTAATTTTAATTATCTTAGCATTGATTAATCGTTAATTTTGGCCTATGCTATTTTCCCGGCCCGATCGCTGAAAAGTATGCTAAGTCAAGTCTCTATATTATTATACCTTCAACGTACAACGTAGTGGTTAGGTACCGAACCTCTCTGCCCAACCAAGTGGCGAAGAATAATCTAATTCTGTGATTTAGATTGCTACTATTAAGAAAAAGTCTTTCAAGGTTTGTTTTTATAAAACTTATATTCACTATAATTATATTTATTTTAATGTTATTATATAATTGTCCGTGTGGTGACGGATTAAGAATACGGAATGTCACCACCCCATATCATCCCATGGGTGTCGTAAGGGCCGACAGAGGGAGCATATTATGTAGAGAACAGCACTGTAAGAGAAGGAAAACTTGATACAAACCCTATACCAACCCGTTTGGCCAGCTAGTATTGTAGGCCAATCCCTCCTTTCAATGAAGAGGCCTAGTCCAGCAGTGGACTGTTAGAGGCTGATGATTAGATGATAATGATATAATTGACTAAAGCGTGCTTCGGAAATAGGTAAGAAATGCATTTTTATTCCTTTTAACAAGAAACCGTTCTATTCCAAGCGCTGTTCACAAAGGCCCGTATTTTACTAATGGCGCTCGAATGAGGCTCAGATAAGGGTTCCAAGATTACACATTCATTGCTACAGTGGCGCTCAGTAGATATTTCTTAATTACATCACAGGCACGATTACAGATGAAATAGAATGTCTTGGGCATCTCACTCACACGATTTAAGATACTGATTTTGTAAAGTTCGCGTAACTTTGTCTTCAAGGAAGTGAGATAACCTATATGCTAGTGTTATTCTATACTAATTTTGTAGAAGAGTTAGTATCTTTATCACGCGTATGACTCGACTGCATGGTTAGCGTAGTAATTTGCGTTTTCGCCTCGCTACTTGATAGTATGCCAGTTGTGAGCTTGAGACAGGGCAATACTTTGTCTGATCGATTCTAATACTATAAAGCTGTAGCGTTTGTTTTTTTTTTGATGATGTCGCAAATGTCAGGAACTACTTACTGGTCCATTCTGAAGAATTATTTTAGAGATGGATAGCCCATTTATTGCGAAAGGCTTTAGGCTATATAACATCACGCTATAAGCCTCAGCTGCGGGGCAGTAGCCTCATATAACGCGGGTATAACTGCGGGCTCACCTAGATTACGAATAAAATTATCCTTTGTTTGCATCTTTGTTAGGTTAACCAAGATAGCTCACGCAATGTCCGTAATAAAAAGACAACTTTAAAAAAATAAAGGCCATATTATAATTTAGCCTCTTTAATTTCAGCGCGCTCAAATCGTTGGTAAGCTCGATTCCTAAAATAGGAATTCGTAACTTTAGGATTGATTCAAATGCCACGTGGGCGCCAAGAGATTACGTAATATAAAATACATTTTATCCATCCGTTATTTTAAGGTAAGTAGGTTTCAGAAGGTAAGTAAATTAGACCAAGTGGGTCAAACAGAAATTACTATCATATGTTACCGGGTTAACAACTAAACGAGATGCTGTATTAAGGTTTCCTTATTATGTTTCATAAATATTACTGAAGAGTGATGGTATAATCCATTCTAATATTATAGATGTGAAAGTATGATTGTTTATTTGTTCATCCTTCTTTCACGATATGATTTTTGTATTTAATTTTCCCACATGTGCAGCGCTGTTGGCCTAGCATAGTTGGGAGAATATTCACCAAATCATCATATTGAAGTATCGAAAACTAGAAGAAAATAAAGAATGGAGCTTGTGTTCCATTTGATACCTGCGGTATTTGTATTGACTACCTGCGGTATTTGTATTTGGTTTTGGTTACTCTCAGAGTTCTAGTATAAACTGATATCATGTTCATATTTACTACTACAATGAGTTGGAGTATACATTACTTAAAGAAAGGAACCGACTCGGTGGTGTAGTTGGTTCTCATTACGACATTTTAACGTTTAAAACTAATTCTACCATAGAATCTAAAATAATTTCCTATTTGTGTGCTCGCATTATGGCTTTCTTCAGACAAGTTATGCATTGATAGGATGTCTGTAGCATGCCTTGTGGTACAGGAGAAAGTTGAGGGCAAGCCAGTCTGCACTAAATGGCCCATATGCTGGACTAGCCAGGTGAAGTCTGCGATTAATGGACTTCTCCACGAATAAACAAGGTAGGCGGCATTGGGAGAGGAATTGCGGAGAGTTGTTAAATGCTTAACAACATCTTTGTGGTCATCACATCAGGATTGGCTGATGTAATTACCACAAGCACTGTGCCATAAGTGTTGCAGAAGGAGAAAATTATAATCAACTAGAGGTTGCCAGTGGCTACGACCGCTCTTTAATTAATTTAAATTTAACCTTTTCTGTCTCACACCGTGGTATTTCCGGAAATCCCTTCTACAATATATAAATTTCAGCTTTTTGTGTCCAGCAGTTTTGCCTGTGTATTGTCTGTCAGTCAGTAACGCAATTTACTATATACATACTTACTATATAGATACTTACCATACTATCTACTTCTCTTTCTATTTATCGGTTGCGCGGCTGTACCGTATGTTTTAGACGTATACACGCTACACAATGCTATAGTATGATATAACGGTTTTATTCGATTCTTTCTCGAATAATAGAAAAAGGTATCTCATCTCTTTTGTGTGTCAAATAAATAATAATAATAAATAAATGAAATGGTTTATTAATTTCTCTCTCACACATAATAGTTAACAATCAGGCCTTAAATTAATTGAGTGACTGACTGGACTGAACCTGTGTGAGAGACTGGTATCTAGGAGACCCTGTATGACAGATTACCAGTCTCTCCTAACTAGACATGCCGGAGCTTAAGTGTAACTACATTGATTGGTAAGCAATATTTTTATATTGGGTATTGGGTGAGTGAGAAAAAACAATTTAAACAAGAAAACATTTTATGCATGCGCATTTGTGTGTGTGTGTGTGTGTGTGTGTGTGTGTGTGTGTGTGTGTGTGTGTGTGTGTGTGAGAGTGTGAGTGTGTGTTTTGAAGTATCATCTTGGGATCAGAGACAGCTGATAAGCTAGTTACTCTGTTAGCTGTGTATAAACATACTTAAATTTATATATTAACATGAAAGAAGTAATTGTGCTATATGTATGTGCGTGCTAACCCAACGACAATTCTGAGATATTATCTTGGGATCAGAGACAGCTGATAAGCTAGTAACTCTGTTTGCTGTGTATAAACATACTTAAATTTATATATTAACTTGAAAGAAGTAATTATGCTATATGTATGTGCGTGCTAACCCTACGACAATGCTGAGATATCATCTTGGGATCAAAGACAGCTGATAAGCTAGTAACTCTGTTAGCTGTGTATACATACTCAAATTTAAATAGTACCTACATCTTTAGTAATTAGATTTTTAGTACACTCAATAGCAAATATTGTAGCAAAATAGTAAGTTTAGGGGTAATAATAAAAATAAGGAAGGATTGATGGATGAATGTTTGTAACTCTTTCGCGCAAAAACTATATTTAAGAATCTGGTGAAAATTTCCAGGATAGTAAACTTCTATGATGCATATAAAGTTTCCTTTAATTATACAGAGACAAGGCTTATAGACGCCGGCAAGTCACCGTATCATCTAATACCAACCCGGTTATCAACGCCTGACTATCCAGCCAATGTAGCTCTTACTCGTTAGACGTTTTCTCCATTTAACGACCTAAACTACCTATAATTAAACAGTACCTTCTGAGAAATACAACTAATTGTCCCATCGCACCGTTCAATTCACGTTTCCAGTAAACGCTTTGAGAGTTAATTATCAAAGTCCTTTTTCCTTATCTCCCCAATACTTTTAGAAGCCGACTGTCTTACACAAAGCAAATTGCTAATACTCGATAGCTGTGGTAAAGAGCGCCGAATGGCCCATTTCCTGAAGGAGCTTTATCTTTTCTTTGCTTAGGAAAATTAGTATGTAATGGACTGCGGCGCAACTATCGGGAGAACGCTCTAGGCGAATCTTTTCTGTCTTTCTGTAAGCCTTGCTTGGATCGCATATGTCACAGGTTAAACTTTAATGAATAATGAATGCTATCTCCGATTCTTTGCATTTAATTCACAGTTCGAATTGTGGTTTCGTGTCTATCTACCTATTACATTGATATGATGCATGATATAGTTACATATTAAAAGTGTAAACAGAACCTATGTTTCACACAATACTTGACGATTTTATAATAGATTAACATAATATAATAACTGAACCATTTTGTGAAAATTGAATAGATTTACATTTCACAAGAAGAATTTACTTAGGTATGCACAATTTTGACATTGCGATTTTCGGACAAAACTGATAACAATGGAAATGATTATAAATTGTATATCGTCATTTATTGAAATATTACCAAAAAAAACTCATATAAATTTTAATATGATATTATATGTTCCAGAATTCTTTCTACAGTTGATTTGTATGTCAGAATCCTCGCCCTGTAATACGAGTTTAAGTTTTACGACAGTGACTCCTTGGCGTAACGATGCTATTCAAATTCAAATTCAAATATTTTATTTCAGACTTTTACATCCATATTTTGTTAGTAGTATTACAACTTAGCCTAATATTAGTACTTATCTATTAAATTAAATTTACAATAACAAATAATAAGTGTGCCATTGACTGTTCGTTCAATGGCACACCGGTTTATTTCGATAAGTGTGTCTGAACACATATCCACCTTCGTAAGAGGGGAGAGTCCCACCGGTCTGCAAACACTATTATTATGCTGATGGCATTGAGCCGATATTTGGATGCCGCTACATTTTTTCCTATCACTCTATCTTGGGGATAGGCTGCCATAAACTTCTAGGTGGCCTCTGCATTCGGATCAAAGTGTACTCAAAGGATCTTTATTTTGCTCGCTATAGAATAACCTTGTGTTATGTTATGTTTAGCTGACGGCTACAGAATTTTTATTTGCTCATAAATCTTATTGTACAAAGGGGAACAACACCGTGCTAATGTAATTATATTAAGTTATTGGTTATTCCACCAAGTTCAACACAAATATATTAGTTTATACAACTACACTGTTTACGCATAGCGCTAATAATAATTTAAATATTATTGTATATTACGTCAGAATATTATAAATAAAACAACGGATAATTATGGTGGTAATACCAAGAAGAATATTTCAATAACTTATAACAGATAATTGTTACTCTAGTTACAAATAACTAGAGTACAATATATTTATCACACTGTATTGCGCAAGAAACAAAATCGCAATAACGTAGACGGTGTTAATTTTCCTATGGAGAGATCGATTAATGGATGGGGTACTATTACCGTTATTATGTTCGCAACTCATCGTTATTTAGTAGCTATATTAATATTTTCGTTCAGTTTTCAGCTTGTAATAATGGTGGTTTTCTCGTTGAGTACTTAAGATTGTTGTGTAATTTGAAATTTGATTCGGTATGAGTGAAATTTCTCGCTTATATTACATCGAAGACCGTGAGTTCAATATCCATATGGAACGAAATTTTTTATGATCCCATATAGTAATTAGGTATTACTAGTCTGTACTTGTTTTCCTGTATATTCCTAGTTATAGTGAAATATATACTTATTCGTTTCTGTGGTATTGAGAAAGTCACTAATCAATAAATGAATGTCCTATGCGTCTAACTCGTACTAAAAATTGCATGACATAAATAGCTTAGGTCAAACCAATGTAATACCATGCTGCATATCACAAAATATTTTTTTATGTTCCTTATTTCTCATCCCACTTCTTCTTCTATCCCTTTTGCCAACCCAAGGGGCGCAATTGTGATTCCTTTGGTGTTGCTTGTATCCATGGGCGGCAGTATTCGCTTGCTGTCAGGCAATCTATCTGATCGTTTGATGCTTAATACATAAAAAAATATACTAAATAAGATAATTATCAATACAGCACAGAAATACATTGTGTGGTATTTAATGCCAACAACTTTATTCAGAATATAATTTTAAAGATTACGAAATTTATCTTATTATGTCACTAAGCTTATCGTCTTTTGTGTTTGAATGTAATATAAAAGCGATGCCACTGAGTAAATAAACTTCAAAATATTGTCTCATTGTTTATTAGGCCGCTTCAGCATTCTCATTGAACAAAGCGCAAATAATTTAGCTTAAAACATTTATCGTCAAAACTTTACAAACTTCAGGATCAAGTCTCTATAACTCTTTATCATAAAACTGAATACTAATCATTATGTAACGGCAATAGGCTCGCCCCCTGTTACGTGGGACCTAAAAATACATGGCGAAATACCCCCTACACAACACTGAAATACACTACCCCTTCGGGAATACAGGCGTGAGTCTATAAATAAATAAAATAAATATGTAACTGTATTTGCTCCGACGTTTGGGCATGGGTTACACCAGCCGTGGTAGAAAGGTATTTCATCTTTCTTTTCGTTTAGTTAACACGATTCAGCTACCCGTTACATAATCATTAGTATGTGTACAAATCGTGGTATTTTAAAAGTAGTTATAAAACTGAATGTCTGAAATTCAGATAAAGAGAATTTTTATTGACATCCGACAGATAAAGGGTTTGCTTTGCTCGTAAGATAAGGCTATTGTTTCTCCATAACTTTGTTCAAAGTAATGAATAGTAATTAATTTTATAATAGTTTGTGAGTTTGAAAGAACTTTATGATAACTGACGTTGAATTTGACGAATAAAACAATAAATGGGATTGAATTGACATTACAATTTGAAGATTAAAACGTTTGTAAAATACGAATCTTTACAGACCACAGACGGTAAAGTGTCGCATTGGACTAACAAAATAGTGATTAGATAGACTTCAGTGCGTTGCAGTTTGAAATTGGAATTGTGCACTTCGTGCAGTCAGACGACAGTCTCTTGACGCCATCTGTGATGTCTGCGAGACCGGGATTAAAATCGGGTAACTCTTTCTCGCTCGCACTGACAAAAGTAATAAACATTCGTGTATTTTCTATAAATTAACATTGACTCGTCTGAGTTGTGCACTAACCCGTAATTATTCGGGTCAGTCGTTGGTCTGTTTATTATGTGGGCAATTTGAAACTAAGTTTAACTAATAATAGATACATTATTGTAAAGCTAATGTATCTCGCATAGATCTGCTTGCCGAATAACTGGATCTGTTCGAGTATTGAATCATACTTTCATATCGTAGTGTGTCTGCTTGTTGGCAATAAACTCAAAAACTACTATACTGATTTTTATACTGTTTTCTCCAGAGGGCAGTATGCCTACCTCTTTGCGATAAAGTAAAATACTACATAACGTTTTTTTATGCAGATTTCTCCAGCTGAAAGGGTATTTATGAGACAGGCCTATGTGTATATTTTGGCATACTTCCAGGTAGTTTTCTATAATTATGTCAATCATTTACAAGGATTACAGAATAACATAATTTTGCAACGTAATACTAGTAGTAATCATATTATTCCAAGTAGTTTGACATCGCATATCAAACTATATAAAATAATATGAAAAGTTTCCTCTCAGCGAAAGCCATTGTATGGTATCGGTGTAGTATTTCTTGTAGAGGGTTGTCACTATGTGTGAAGAGATAAAGGAAAGATTCAGGAAACGAAATATATACTTTACTGTGGTACCCCATTTAAATATAAATAAAGTATAAAGCTACGACCTAACTATACAAGAGCGGGAAGACTACTGCTGCGCCGCACTTACACGATTGTAATATTTAACGAAAGTAATATTTAACAATTTAACAACACGAGAGATCAATATAAACATAGGTACAAAAATGAACAACATACATACATACATATCGTCACGCCTTTTATCCCCGAAGGGGTAGGCAGAGGTGTATTTCTACACCCACTTTTCGCCAGATATACTTTAGTCCCACGTAATAAGGGGCGAGCCTATTGCCGTACCGGGCACATTTCCAGACTCCGTGCTGCTACTGAGAATTTCGTGACAGAAAAACCCAATAACACTGCCCGACCCAGGAATCGAACCCGGGACCTCCCGATTCCACGCGCACATTTATGCCGCGAGACCAACGAGGCAGTCGTATAGGGTTTGATGTCGAGTTTTCCGTCTCTACGCAAAGATGGTATTTGCATCGTGTTATCCCTTAGTCGCCTCTTACGACACCCACGGGAAGATAGGGGGTGGTGACACTTGTATTCTATGCCGTCAACCACACGGCAAAAATGAACAACATAAAATAATAACCAATAACTTCTGCTAGCGCTCGCGAATCGCGTCATATCATTAACATGTATCGAGTTACCGGAGCGCTAGTTCTGAGAATGCAAACGAAGTAAAACACTGTAAGCATTCAATATGTGTGACCCTTTATAATTATATACAAAACTAAGAATTTATTTTTAGAACTGATATAAAGTAACTTTTAATTTAAAACACAATGTAACTGAACATAACGGCCGTTACTGTCAAACTTCATTTGCTCTTCGTAAGCCGCTTGTGCAGAGAGCTAGTCCCACGTAGAAGCAAATACGTTCACCGATTCCGCCAGCGATCTTCGTATTCTGCCTGGGCCGTACTGAGAGATGACAGGGTGCGCAATCCAACACTGAGCGGTATTCATCCTCGCCTCCAAGTGTGATGAGTTGCTGCGACGCGTGCACTGTTCTGTAGAGTGCCACTGCCGATCCCGTGTCGATCCCGTCCTCCGAGTAACGCTGCGTATTAGCCGTCTTGGTGCGGAATGCTGCCTCGCCACCTAGGTCAATACGCCTTACGCTTATGCCTCGACGTACGCACTGTCCTGCAGAGTGCTGCCGTCCTGCAGAGTTCCGCCGCCGTATGCCGTTCCGTAATTCTTTGCCCATGTTGCCGTGATCGCTGTTGTCGGCAGTTCATCGATATGTATGTTCCATATGTATTCAAATCCTCCACGCGTTGCACGTGTCCTGACTCAGCTGTTCTCCGCAGTTAGGTCGTAAGCCCCTTCGGTCGTAGGAAAAAGGGCGAGTCGTCTCCCATGAGTACAGAAGGCCAATTCTCGTATTTAACAGAGACTGACACTGAATTTTGACTGAACTGCGATTTAATTTTGAATTGACTCACAATTGGTATTCTGCTCCACTTAATCTCCTTATGGTATAATTTCGATATAATCAATTTATAATCTCTTGTTGATCTTAGAGGTAATGACAAAAACTCAAAAACAAAAACATGAATTTTGCCATTGTATGGGAAAATACATTAATAGGAATGGTTATTGGATGCCAATACGTTTACATGCCAAATTAAAATTAATATACAACTAAGTAATAAAATTTCGGTAAGTAAATATATTGGTTCCTTGGATCGTGTGAATCATTTTCAATAGGTATTCAATAATTAAAAAAATTAATATTCAATAATAGAAATAATTCAGACATTATAAAGATTTTAACGATGGTAACGTACAATTGGGTTTTTTTAATTCGTTTTTCCCTCCTGATAATTTTATCTCATTTGTTGAATTTCTCGAGCAAAAGTTTCGCGAATATTTCGATCTTAAAATAAATATTGTCAATGCTGGCAACGAAATACTTAACATGTTTGCATGTTGTCCACCAGGATCTCCTAGCCAGATCTCCCAGAGGATCCTCGTGAACTCATTAGTTGTGAAATTGTATAAAAGCAATTAACGTTTACAAAACCAGTGACTATCAGAAAGTTATCAGCCATCGATAGGGATTACAAAAATCAGGTGCATGCGATTTTCGACCTTATTGACGTAACTCAGAATTTATAATTTTAATAACGCAAGAAAATACCAAAAAGAAGTTTATCATGAATTGTCAATAAGGTCGAAAATCGCATGCACCTGTTTTTTGTAAGCCCTATCGATGGTTGATCATTTTATAGTCATTTGTTTTGTAGACATGAATTTGTCTTACACAATTTCTTTTTAAACTTATTTTAGATACCTATCCCCGTGGTAAAACTAGTGGCACATAATAGCTAAAGGCGATTCCTATGTTTATTAGCAAAATAGATCATAAATATTACCAGAAAAATATTCAACACTATTAGTGGCATCGTTGGGAATGTCAAATAAATCACGTCATCACGTCGTGTCCTTGGTAACAAATGTATATTAAAACTAGAAATACCTTACCTGCTCTACTAATAATTAGCAGAATACCGTTCACACTAGTTCACACTTGGTTCAACTTTCGATGTAGTCCCGATCTCATTCAAGTGTCAGTTAAGTTACGAGAATACCATTTATGACGCCGAGACTAGATCGATATTGGAATTTGAACAAATATAATTACCAGAATTGGCCCTCAGGTCGTCTCCGTGTCCATGCTGCTTGGCTGCACGCTGTTGCCACGCTGCACATACGCTTGTTTGATTCCGCTGACCATGGGCACGTGAGTCGATGCCGCGTTGCCGAAGTGAGTGAAGTCTAAACATTAATATAAAATATAGCTGTTACATCACACTAAATATTAAATTTTCTTTCAGATGAGCTGTACTTTCATTGCGAGTATCCCTAGGTATATATATCCCAGCTCTATTGTAAAGTCGAAGTCAAAGCCAAAGTCATTTCAGGCTATAATTGATGCTTCTATTATTATTTCAAGACGCACATCAGACGAATGCAATCTGATGGAATAAATGTTTGAACTTTGAAGGACATTAAAATACATTATCTTTGAAAGGATTCGCGATACATTTTGTAATAGGCAGTATACAGTCATTTTGTGACTATTATAGACAGTTTCTTAAGTTCTTTTTTACATAAGTTTGGCTATAATTATTTGAAGATTTACTTCAAACGCAAAGAACTTTTTTTGTCTTCACTTGAACTTAACTTTTTGAGTGATAAATATAAAATCGTAACCCCAAAGTTAATGATGACCCCATTACGATTCTACAACCATGCGCATAAAAATCATACCACACCTTGAAAGTTAAATTACTGATACTCTACACGAATAATTTTAGTGTCCAATCTAGAACATTAAATCAAGTCAATTCAAATTTCAATTCATCTCTCATCAGAACCCAAAGCAATAACAAATCATTTTAATGAATTTTTTGCCTCAATAGGTAAACAGACCTCTAACCATTCAAGCAGAGGATCTGCCGATTGGTGCGGGCTAGACCTTAGAAGCATATGAAGTAATAAGAATAATAAAAAAAAATAAAAACAAATTGTTGCGCTTTAGATGAACTACCACCGTTCCTAATAAAACGCTGCGCCGACGAACTCACTCTACCTTTTTACCTATTAATTAACCAATCCTTTTTGCAAGGTACTTTCCCTGACCAATTGAAAAGAGCCTTAATAAAGCCTATTCATAAAAAGGATAACAAAAATCATGTCAATAATTACCGCCCCATAGCTCTTTTGCCCACAGAATCAAAACTGTTTGAAAAAGCCATGTGCGATCGCATATACATATATAAAATATTTAGCGAATGTCAAAACGGCTTTCGAAAAAATCGGTCGACTACCTTAGCAGTGTATAAATATGTTCAAGAAGCCTTAAACATAAAAAATACCAAAAAATATGCAGTGGGCATACTACTGGACATGACCAAGGCATATGATTAAGTACAATTTGATATATTATTAAATAAACTGTACAGAATAGGAATCCGTGATAAAGCACGCGAATGGCTTACATCTTACCTACATAATAGAGAACAATTAGTTGAAATTGAATATTTTAATCACAAAACTCACACTATAGAAAATATTAGATCAGATACTATAACAATAAATTCTTCTATCCCCCAAGGAAGTGTAATAGGCTGCCATCCTATTTTTATTATACACAAACGACCTACCTAAATGTATTGAAGGGCTGTGTGTTCTATTCGCGGATGATATTTCTTTACTCATCCCAAGCCAAAACGCTTTAAATATAAACCTAATTCTAAATTATATCCTCGAGAAAACATCAAAATGGATGGCAGATCACAACCTAGACATTAATTTCTCAAAAACCAAATTAATGAGTTTTTATCCCCGTCAAAAACCACCCTTACACCTAAATTTCTCATATAATAATATAAAATTAGAAGAAGTTACAGAATTCACTTTACTTGGTTTAAACAAAGACACACACATAAATTATTGGAAATGTCATATAAAGAAACTCAGACTCAAATTATCAACATTTTCTGATGCCTTGCGTAAAATTAAGAAAACTACTGATATGCATACGGCCTTGAAAACATATTACGCATATGCCTACTCATGGCTTAGTTATGTCATCATACTTTGGGGAAATAGCACAGACACACCAACACGTTTCACATTACAAAAAAAACTTATTAGGATACTGGTCAACATAGATGAAACCGACAGTTGCAAACCCCATTATCAAAAGAATAATATTCTAACCTTATCTTCCATATATATATATATATTAGAAATGTGTAAATTTGTACGTTAATATCCAGATTTTTATAGTAAAAGACAAGACATCCAAACAAAATATTCATTACGCCATAAAAATAGACTAAATCGGGTAGATTTAGTCTATTTTTATGGCGTATTATTTATTTATATTATGAAACCGACAGTTGCAAACCCTACTATCAAAAGAATAATATTTTAACCTTATCTTCCATATATATTTTAGAAATGTGTAAATCTGTACGTAAATATACAGATTTTTATAGTAAAAGACAAGACATCCAAACAAAATATTCATTACGCCATAAAAATAGACTAAATCTAGCCACCTCTAAACTAACTATTTTATTTTATTTATTTTATTTTGTTTTATTAGGAAAACTTACAGCTAACATATACAATAAGAACAAAAATACATACAAGAAGGCCATTTAAAAGTTTCCACAGATAGAAAGCATTAAAAATATAGTTTTATAGAAAGTAACTGTCGGTAGACAGTTCAATATATACTAATAAATTACATACATAAACATGCATTAAGGCACAAAGGGTAAAAAAGGATAAACTATATTAAATTAAAATAGCACAATAGTTCTGTTATGAAAAGATAACATTATGAAAAGAAAACGTTATTTAATATTTTTCTTAGCTTCGAAACACCGGTATCGAATAAGTCGACATCTATCTGCCGCGAGATCTCGTTAAAAGACCTGCAGGCACGTATAAGAAATGAATTCTGCCTGTATGTAGTCCCAGCAGAGGGAATATGCAAAAGAGTAGGCCTTCGCAATCGAGTCGAATGGGTTACTAAACCTAACTTACTCAATAGCTCGGGACAGTCGACTGCTCCCTGAGCAACTTTTGTGAGGTATGTTATGTCAGCAATGCGCCTGCGCTCTTCCAATGGTAAAATATGGAACTTTTTACACCGTGTAATATAATCGGGTAAATATGTGTTAGTTTTAAATTGTAGGAATCTCAGAAAACGTTTTTGGATCATTTCAATTCTATTTATATAAACCTTGTAACTCGGATTCCACACCTGCGAAGCATACTCTAAATGGCTGCGAACAAACGTACAATATAAAATTTTGAAAGTCTTTACATTTTTAAAATCAAATGAAAACCTTAGTATGAAACCAAGTGCCCTAGTCGCTTTAGTAACAATGTTTTCAATATGTAAATCAAAGAGCAGCTTGTGGTCAAATATGACTCCCAAGTCTTTAATTGTGCTTGTCCTATGTATCATTATATTATTCAATTTGTAATTGAAAACGATAGGATTCGGCTTTCGAGTAAAAGTACTGACAAAGCACTTGGATACATTTAAATCAAGATGATTTTTTATGCAATAATCATTAAGATTATCAAGATCTCTTTGAAGGTCATTACAGTGCTGCATATCTGAGACAGGACATAGAATTTTCATGTCGTCCGCGTATAGGATGATTTTAGATCGAGTGAAACAAGAGCCTATATCGTTGATAAAGATGGTGAACAGTAAAGGACCGAGGAGTGAACCTTGCGGAATTCCTGAAGGAATATTTACAGCTAATGAGCTATAGCCATTCAAAACAACTGTCTGGCAACGGTTCTCTATATATGAGGTAAACCATCTAAATAGATTGCCTCTGATACCCATCTGTAACAGCTTCTGCAAAAGGACGTTATGGTCTATTCTGTCGAACGCCTTGCTGTAGTCCGTGTAGACTACATCTACTTGAGATGGTTCAGACATAAAGTGTGTCAAGAAGTCAGTGCATACGAGAAGATTTGATACAGTAGATCTATTTTTTAAAAACCCATGTTGATAGTCGTTAAGTGCATGGCGGATACCGTGATAGACCTGAGAATACACAACCTTTTCTAAGACCTTGGCTAGTAGGCACAGTTTGGAGATTGGTCTATAATTTTCAACCTGGTCTTTAGGGCCCTTTTTATGTACAGGAGTAACAAACGCCTTCTTCCAAATATGAGGCACTTTACCCTCGCCAAGAGAACGTCTAAATATAATTGTTACGGGTATTGTAAGGCTTTGAGCACAGCTGACTATAAGTATAGCCGGTATGTTATCCGGACCAGCCGATTTATTTAGGTCTATGGATTTCAAAAGCCTGAATACTTCCGGTTCAGAGACTTCAATCGTGCTAACATCAGCCACAGATTGATTTTGGTTATCAGAATTTCTATCGGCCTCAGCGTATCTGATATTGTCACCTTGACGAAAATTACTGAAAAAGAAATCGTTAAACATACTGCAGATTTCATTCCCTAGCCCTGACGAGCTCGGACCATATTTTATTATGGCTGGATATTCACTACAAGTTTGCTTACTTTTTATATAGGACCAGAAGGCTTTAGGAGATTTAGAAATAGTATTTTCAATAAATGCAATATACATATTAAACATATCCTTTTCCAACAGTTTTGCACGATCACGCAGTATAACAAAAGATTCCAAATCAGACAGATTTCCATACCTTTTATATTTTGCATGATACTTAAATTTTTCTTTCAAAATTTTAATAAGGGGAGTTTTATACCATGGGGGATACCTATTTTTTGTCCTTGTAACTTTGGTGGGTGTATATCTATCTCGCAGGTTATTCAACCTTGAGTAAACCAATGCCAAAGCGTCATCTACTGTACCCTGACACAAATCTTCAACCCAATTAAAACTATCTAAATCCTTCGATATAGACTTGAAATCAGACAAGTGATACATGTATTTAGTTCTCGATTGAGCTTGTAGTGAATTATACTCAGCAAAATTTGCATAAATAGAAATAGCAACATGGTGTGGGTCTTCAGGGACCAATGGGTCTAAACATTTTTCAATCAATAAGCGATTATTACAAAAAACTAAATCTAATATACGGTTATTTAAATTATTATGGCCATTATACTGTAGTAAATTACAACTATTTAAAATATCAAAGAATTCTGATTGTGTTGGTCCCTGTATATTACATGGTTTCAAGGAAAATCCATCATCAGACGGACCCCATATCAAGTTCGGTAAATTAAAATCGCCTAATATAATAAACGAGTCTGACATGTTGTCCATGACAACATCATTTAATCTATTATAAAAGGAAGCCAATTGAGCGCATAGAGAAAATCCCTGGTTTTGTTTACAAATATATGTAGTACACAAGTTTAGTTTGTAGGAAATTTTTGGCTTTGAACGCTTTAGTATCAGTGTCACCCACATATCCTCTGCACTGGAGCACCAGTCTTGCCGCATCTCAACAACAAACTCACGTCGAACTGCAATAAGCACTCCACCTCCTAATGTCTGGTTAGTGCTAGCGTAATCCCTGTCGCGTCTCCAAACAACATAGTTATCACCGAATAACTCCGTACTGCTAAAATCATCCTTAAGCCACGTCTCAGTCAAACATATTACGTCGTAGTTATTAAGTGACACGTTTCTTATAAAAGCAGACGTCTTTGTTCGCAAGCCGCGAACATTTTGGTAATATATTTTAATAGGCATTTTTATCAATATAAGAAGTTAAGCAAGTAATAAAAATTAGCAGCCAATACATAAGATTATCAAATAAACTCACAGAATGTGCGTCATCCGAGCTCCAATGCATACAAAACGATATGATTCCAAAATATATAGTAGTAAAAGGCGGCAAATGTAGTAATGAAAGGCTATCAGCACTATTATCTAAACACAATACGGCATTTAACGAACAAAGAAAGTCATAAATGATACAAACAACGTTAAAAACATCTATTTTAAAATAAGGTAACCAATAAAATAATATGAAACTCAATTTGCAATAAGCAGCTTTAAACTTAGGAACGTAAGGCATAATAAGGCAGTAATTAGCGCAGGTAGCATGACCGACCCCGAGCGATGCGAGAACAAAAGCGTCATAGGTACTCACTGTTATTGAATAGTAACCGGTCGACATACCAGTGTTTCTCAAGCTTGCTGCGTAATAGAAATGTGATTTAAAGTAAATATAACGGTGGCGGCGAATTAATGATAGTTTTAAGATATCTTTTTCAAGTCCGATTCCACCTTGATGGTATACGTAGGGGAAGTAATATTTTTCTTCACTAATATCTTGCAGTTCTTTACCCAAATGTATGAAAAATTTTTTTCTTTCGCCAGTATCTTCGCCTTATTCAGTAACTGTTTATTCTCAAGCGTTAAATGATCGTTGATAAATATCTTGCTATCACTTTTGTAACCCAAGTCGATCGCTGACAATGCCCTACAAGATCTAGCAGCGGTCACGAAATCATCTCTTAAGTATCTACTGTGTAGTGATACAATGATGTTCTTCATATCCTTGTTATTGCGCTGCGGAACACGAACAATGTAATTTATGTGCTCCTTTGATACGTTGCAGTTGACTTTAGTACCAATTTTAGATACTATATCAAAGAGATTTTCGCTGGCAGTTACAGGAACACCCTTAATCTCAATGTTATTCATTCGGCACCTCTGGTCATTATCACGTATAGCTGTTTCAATTTTCTCCAACCGATTTTGTAGGCGAGTCACATCTTCACTTGTCTTCTGCAGCGACTGTATTTCACGGTTTACTTCTGCCAGCTTCTCGGAGAGTTGATCGATGGATGTATGAGCGAAAGACAGAGAGGTTTTAATCTCCACCATCTCCCCTTTTATAGCCTTGAGGTCAGAAATATCCGCTTGAATCGACTTGACGCTCTCTATAAGCTCTGGAAGTGATGACATTTGATCCGTTAATTTTTTGAGTTGCTGATGAATACTCTCCAAATCCTCATGACCTGATGCTCTTAGTACTCCAAGCTTTTCAGGGACTAGATTTGAAGGGCTTACTCCGCTGGTTTTGCAGCTGCTACATTTCCATACCTTGGCCTTTTTCTCACCAAGCTTACGGTATCCTGCCTCGGTGATCCCGGCACAGGGAAAGTCGTACTTGTTTAGGCACTGGGAACATTGTACACCATCTCTTGCTTCGGTATCACAGCGGTTGCAAGTAAACATATTATTAAATAATAATTAATGCCCGACACGAAACTTTGAGAAACGTAAACTTTTATCGACTTATGACGATACGTTATAGCGCGCGTGTGTTCGGTTTAGCGTCTACCGACAGAGTTGCTATGCACGCAATAAGCCCATTCGTTATGTCAATAAAAATATATAATAATCTCCCAGAATATTTAAGAAATGAACCAAATGATAAGAAATTCGTATACAAGTTAAAACAGATATTAATAAACAAAGCGATTATACAAGAAATTAATACTTAACTGATAAGCATATATTGTAGTAAATAATGTTAAAATCAATGCATTTATATAGGAAGTAAATTGAATACACAATTTGTATTTTTTAAGAGCATAAAGTTTGAAAAGATTTGTAAAATAATTACAAGAAAATAGCTAAGTACCTATATAATTATTTAAACTTAAAAAACATTATTACTTTACCGAAATTTGAGTTCTATGTGTCTTCATCCTCTCTCCTACGCTGCCGTGCCCTACAGGGTCCATAATGAACTGTTTACCTATTTTTATAACATCTATGTAACATTATGGTGTGTAATAAACGTATTGAGTACTGACTGATTGAAACCTTCTGTACTTCAAACATCGAAATCGAAGCTAAAAGCCCAGCAGAGCAATACCTACAAGAAAACTCCCAACTACAATCACACGGCAACAAATTGTAACATCATTCTAATTCACGTTGGTTCCCCACACATAGCGTTCGCATTCATATAATAGCATCCCAAGCCGTTGCATAAAACTTTCAGTGGAATATATAAAAGTAGTTAAGGTCTGCTGCCACCGCTTAAGGACACCTTAACAGCGGTTTAACCATTATCATAACAATTATCCTTAGTTGACTCCTGCGTTTTTGTGGAGGTTGATAAGCCGCTAAGCTATTTATATTCTCCATTCATTATATAGTCAAAATGATTACTAAAATAGAAAAATCTATACTTCCTTTTTTAATTTATAACAATATATTATATGTAGAAGAATGTAGTCCTATAAAATATAATTCATATCACAATAAAGTCCATAAAAAGTTTTGGAACTCATCCAACCAGCAATAAAATTGCGGTCTATATGACACGAGTCCGATATTTTTTTATTTTATATCATTTATTTTGTTTTTTTTAGTGAAACTGACACATATTGTCAACCGAAAATACTATAAAATATGGAGTTATCCATGTGTTTGTTAGTGTACCATTTCTACGGATTGATTCCTACGTAGGTAACGTATCTACCCTTTTCCTGTAATATCGCTGGTATAATATGTTAAGTATACCAAAAAAGTAATTTCAAAAACGAATTAATGGACTTGTCGCACAGATAGCGTACAATTTTCGCCGGACACAAACGTTTTAGCATCGTCATCGTTTTCGCGTTATTTCAGTTGCATCCAAGACCTTGGAGTCCAGGGTCTGCTTTCTAGTCCAGCCAGATATGGCAGAAAATTAGCTGTTCCACGGAACAGTTGCCATCTACAAGACAGCCAATGATTCATCATCAGCCCTGTATATATACTGTCCCATTGCTGGGCACCTCTTCTCTCTATGAGAAGAGTAAGGCCATAGTTTACCACGCTGGCCAAGTGCGGGTTGCAGACTTCACATGTCTTTCGAGAACATTATGGAGAACTCTCAGACATGCAGGTTTCCTCATGATGTTTTCCTTCACCGTTAAGCAAGCGACAATTAACAATTTAATACACACTTAACTTCGAAAAGTGATTGCTGTTGGCCTTGGATTTGAACCCGCGACCCTCTGCGTAGCAGTCTGTCGGTCTCTCCACTAGGCTATCGCTACTTTAGCCAATGATTAACAAGTTAAAATTAATTAAGTCAAAAGTTATCTATGATAAGAGTATATAACCGTTCCTATTTATTAAACTTACTTCTTTATCTATGTCTAAGGATTTTCAGGTCTTTGGTAGTAAAGTATCCATTTCTAAATTATACTAACAATATAATTCCTGACCTGACAATAGTAAGAAACCGAAAGCCACTTTTCAAGTGACCCGATAACCTGATATAAAATGCAACGTATTGGAAAATGTTTCGCGGGACCAAATTACAAGCATCAGAATAGAAGAAACAAAATAAATAATATTATACACAAAAAGAAAAATGACACGTAAAAGCGTACTCTCAATAAAATCGGTCTCACATACACTACAAAAATATTGTTTACAAGCCTCTATGGGCTACAAAAGAAATAACATATATGAGGGTCACTAAAAAAGTCAACGGTGTACCTTCTTCTTTGAGATTTGCGCGAAAAGAATGGAACATAATTCCAAGACTGTCGCGAGTGTGCTATTTTTTTAAAGGATTCTCAATAGCTTTAACACTGTTCACTCTCAAATATAAACTATAATCCACACACCATAGAACTTATTTTTGTTCAAAAGCTATTTGCAACTTATAAATAGCACCTATGTTGCTTCCAAGAATTCTCACGCCCTTGAAAAGGGTCCGACATCAGAAAGGTTTTCCTGCAACAAACATATCAGGATCATCAATATACTTAGAGATTAATTAAAAGTAGGAACCTACGTAAGTAATTTAGTATGTACCGGCTTGATACCCTTCTAATATAAATTAACTTAATAGAACGCGATCCTAAATATATTTTAATTCATCATCATTCTCCTAGCGTTATCCCAGTTTCAACCTGGGGTCCGCTTTCTAGTCTAACCAGATTTGGCTGAATATTAGCTTTTCCACAGAGTGACTGCCTGTCTAACCTCCGCCACCCGAAGGGATAGCCATATTCCGTGGTTTAGACTAGTGTCAGTTTATTTAAAAGGTACTGACGCCCTATAACGACTGTCAAAGATCTTCGTGACAACCAAGACCGACGGCTTAACGTGCTCTCCGAGGCACGCGGCAAGCGATAATTTATAATTCAATACGCACATAACTCCGAAAAGTCATTGGTGCGCGCCGTGGATTCGAACCCGATACCCTCTGCATGGCAGTCTGTTGGTATCTCAACTAGGCTATCGCTGCCTATATATCTTTTAATTATAAATGCTAAAATATTACTGTTGTAAAGGTTCCTTACCTCGAAACGTAAAACGCAACCCTAATCATGTATAATGTCATTTTGCTTTCCATTCGTCTATCCGTCGTTAAAAAAAGCATGATTTTTTTAAGTTGTTATTTTTATACATTTTATTTATAATTGAATAGCAATCTATTATGCAGTCACCAATTAATATCATAGACTAAACTGACCATTTTTCGAAAATAGAACTACACTAATTGACCAAGTGAATTAAGCAAATCGATGATATGTGACTTGCCCATCCGTCATTTAAGCTGAAAGTTTAAATATTATCTTATGTCAAATCCTTTTTAAATTGTGTGTATAAAAGTCTGTCGTTTCTGACTGACACACAACACACACCTAAAATTGTTGAGGACAAGAAACTGAACTATGGCATGTATATTCCTTAGAGTCCTTAGAGGTGCACTAAGAAAAGATTTCCCGAAATTCATACTGGATCGAGCAGAAACGATTCAATAAAAAAAATGTGTGGGCGTAACTGTGGGTATCCTCTATAATATTATAAAAGAAACGCGTAAAGAAAAATATCATAATCTCTCAATACTATTTTAACTTTTGTGTGGAAACCTACAACACTTCTCGTGTAGCTAAATGTCGAGGCGACCGCGTAAACCACAACTACCTACCCCTTGCTACCCACGCAGTTAGTTATTTAAATCCACAGTATTCCCGCTGCTCGCAGCCCGCATGTGTTAATTATCGTGACAAACGATAGACTATGAAATAATCTGATGTATAGACTATTATTTCAATTATTGCAAATACTCATCAATATCCTTTCAGTAGCTATTGCGTGAAAGAGTAAGAAACATCCATCTATCCTCGAAAACTATCAAGGCTATTACACATATGAGAAGGATTAGGATATAACTAGGTATACTATTATAATAAACCTAAGCTACATACCTAAGCTATAATAATGGTGAACGAGCAGTAACGGACTGCCGAGACGATGATCTCGGGTTCAATCCCCAGGTACCCTGGGCACACACTTCCAACTTTTCGAAGTTATGTGTGTATTAAAAATGTTAATTATCGCTTGTTTAATCATGTTCCTACTAGATGGCAATATGCTCGCCCTCTATTACATTGGGACCGAAACATAACTGGCGAAGTGTGGGTGTGTAGTATACGTCTGCTCAACCCTTCGGGGAAAAAGGCGTAAAGTTATGTTCTATCTTAAAAACGAAATTCGATTTGCCTTATTAAACTGACCTTAAAACGGACGAAGCTCTTAAGCATGAGAGCTGTGTTCGTCATTAACGAAGTGTTAGCACTTTAGGTTCTGTTTATCAAATGTCGATTGACGGACGGGCGTTCCGACAACAATACGCAGCTTTAGCCAATTTGTATCTACAGTTTCACGATTTCGAATACATTTCTACTTCATTTTATAGCTCTAAATTGATCGTAGATTGAATGTTTTAAGACTTGTGAGTTAGCTTTTAGATATTATACGACATCTTTTTCTTTTTATTTGTTGCGCTCTTGACAGAGCGGTTGTGGTCGTCGTATTGTGGGGCTAGAATTGGCAGAGTCGAATTGTTTCACGACAGCACGCCATCCCCTTCTGCTCCAAAAAAACAAATGTATTCCAGGAATCATAAGTTTACATAAAACCAATGTTTTCAACTGAAAGATGCTCCATATTCTTGATATTCACTTATTTCATTACCTCTGAACCAACCATTATTTTTTTCAGGCATGAATCAAATACATCTATTCTATTACTGAGAATTCATCTTTACCATATTATGGATAATGTAGCTTGAAATAAGATAGAGAATTTTCGGAATCGTATTGGTAATTTGAGAGTTCACTTCCGACATCTAATTTTGCCAATTATTTAAAAAAACAATACATATTGCTTCTGATGTCTACCACAATGATCATCTTATATTATCGTCTGAAGAATAAAGCAATTACAAACTTTTACCCAAGAAAAGTAATACTTTAATCGTTAAGACAAAAAGTTAGTACGTAAGTTAGTTATAGGCTATTTTCCTTTATTTATTGTTCACGTCACATTGTTACATTTTATTGTGTCCCAAAACAAATAGAAGAACACAAACAAATACGTTTGTAGTTTTATACGTAAATGGATTTGGATTCTCCGCTCTGACCACTATAAGGCTTTATGTAACAAGGGACTCGACTCATTCTGTTTCCTTTACGTATAAATTTCATAATACAGGAGCCAAACATCACTCAAAGGCAGATGAAAGTAAACAAAAGCATTGTTACGTCTACTTTCTCTTAGGAGTTTGCCTAAAAACGTACACACAATGTCGCTCGAACACTTGGTATCATGCGTCGTGTGACTCCCTTAGTACAATCGTCTGCAACATTGTTTCAGTTCAAAACATCACTCATGCGCTCGTCTGAGCCAGTGGTTCCTAAAGCAAATGAGCCTACACTTACATAGACAAACTATGTGCGAAGTCTTTAAAGGACAATGGGGTTTGGAAGTACGCACTCTCTAGTTTATCATGGTTTTCTGAAGAGAACTTTTTATTTCGCTGAAACTACTATTGAATTCAATGGAAATTTTTCTAGATGGGTTCTTCTATAAAAATAACATCCAACAATTTATTAAACTCTTTCTCTGTGAAGGTAACATAACACAGCTAACATAACAATTGTTGTAAAAAATTGGAGAACTCTCTGGATTAAATTTATGATTTTATCAGAAAATATTTTTCTACCGACCTTTTCAACAGTGCTTACGATTAGCATGAGCAGTTTAAAAAAATAATAAGTGATGCGAGGTTATCACTGATTGTCAGCCGGTAGCAGTCTGTCTACATTAATGATTACATGTGGCGTTGGTTTGCGAACAAAAAATATATTTGTTCAAATACCAACGCCATATTCAAAAAATATATTTGTTCAAATACAAACTAGAATTCTTAAATGAAAATTCACGCCAGCTATGTACGCGCTACCTAGTTTACGATGCATTGCGTTAGCAATGCTTATCTCTACACTGATTACAAGGCATTTCTCTTAGAAAAAGAATCTTAATGTCGTTGCATACGTAACACGCAGAGACGAAACGAGGCCGAAAACAGAAACTGGGCTGTATACACACTTGTCGCAAAGTTTTGTTTTGTCTCGTGAGGTCAAACATTCACCTCACTGTGCTATGCCTCTTTTAGCATGCATATCGCGACATTTGTTATGAAAGCTGCGGTTTTGAGTTTGAGTCACATTTTATATTTATATTCAATGGAGAACGGAACCAATTTCCATATTTACACAACTGAAGTGTCACTTTAAAACACTTAAATTGTCTGTTATTTATAAATGATTTTTACAAATTTTCTAGCTTATCCTTCATTTTGTTGTAGGTATTTTTGAAGCCCATTTAATTAAATTATAGACATAAAACGTCTCAATTACCAGTAGTTACGTCTGACTGTATATGTTACGTAAGAAAATTACTGGCCGATATTCTTTAACCAGATCAGAAGCGCTCGGTTGAAGAATACTTCACCAACAAGCATGCTCGAATAACTCGTTGAGAATAAAATAAGCATGAAAGATATTCTAGATCATAGAAAATGGAAATCAGTTATATTTGTCTGCCCGTTCTGAATGTATATGTGAAATTATTTATTCCTCCTCAATGGACGAAAAATACTGTATATTGTTTTAAATAGAAACAAAATGTACCTGAATCATTATTTTTTACCATCGGTTGAAGAAAATATTGCTAATAAAAATTGTTTTATATGCAACTAAAGGATGCCCACAGCTACGCACGCACTTTTTTATTTAACCGTTTCTTCTGATCTGGTGGTGATTTCGCAAAATCCCTTATTGGTGAACCCCTACAGTCCCCAAAAAACGTACATGCCAAATTTCACCCTTTTGCGCCCAATAGTTTAGCTGTAGCTTAGTTTGGCTGTAGCTTGTCTGTCAGTCAATCAGTAACACAAGAATTTTATGTATACAGATGATGATAGTAATATTCTCCTAGCTATTTTACTTAGTAGCGTTGAAGCCTTAGACTTTCCCCCGACGCGGGACGTACGACTCGTGGGAACTCACTATTGTACTCTAACACACACTTCCGAATGATAAACCTACGAATATACTCGTATGATGTTTACATTCACAATCACTTGGGAATCACTTTATCTTTATGAGTTAAGAACGCGTATTTGTATTTTCTTTTGCCGTCAGGCGGTTTTCTTTTGGCAATTGTCCTTGGTTGGTTGACTTGGTTTTCGATATGAGTGATCTATTTAGTTGTTCGTATAATAACAAAATTAAATATTATCGACAGGCAGGGGAGTAATAGGAAAGTTGGAGTTGAATAAAAATATTATTAAGGTAGTAGGTACGTAAATAGATGGTAGTGAGAATTGCAAAAACTAAAGTGGCAATTGCGACACATGTATATTAGGGTAGACGTATTGATACCGAACGATCGATAGTATATTTTGGCTATTGTTAATCTGTGTGTTTACTCCATCAATTTGTTGCTCAAAGCTCTTGTAATAAAGAAACAGAAAGCCTATTCTAAACTGTAAAGTAATACCATGAATAAAATAAATCGGATCGTAATTATTGTACACAATTTAAGCAATAAAGATGATTTGATTTATGATATTAACATTTCTGACAAATAAATAATTATTTCAATAGAATAATTATTCTATACGTAGGTCATATGTGAACTAGGTACTCAATTATAATGTAATAGACTATTATCCAAATACGTTTAATGAACAAAATTTTACATAATACGGAAAATTCAAATTACTATGTAAATTTTCAATATAACCCAGTATTTTCCGTATAAATAAGAAAATTTTTAAACTAAAATATTATGGCAGAATTTTTTGCTGTTGACAAACGCCTTTATATCCAATATAACAAAACTCGAGCGCAGAGTTTTTTATAAAGTGGCAACCCTAAGAAAACAGCATCACACAGAAAAGCAGTCTCACTTTATACAATTAACATAGTAAACGGGAAAATTTAAAATCGCTGTGTTTATGTATTCAAAGCGCAGTCGTGGCAAACATTTTTGTCATATTGGTCGAATAAAAGTTTTTGCGGGATTCACATCACGCATGCGATAAGGGTCACCGCTTCCCTGGCTTACACTGACTTTAAAGTATATTGTAGTCACTTGCGCCAGTTATCCCAGTGCAGGAACCTAACTTTATATTCAACTCATGCTTTCAAACTTCGAGAAGCAAATTTCGCCGGCAGAGGTTATTTGCATGTCACCTTTACTTTCGTCTGCCATTAGGTGTCATGTTGTTATATTACACCAGCAGTACCCAAACCTTGGAAATGTTGTTTAAGGTCCCGGCTGTAACACGAAAACGTGGGGGATTTGAATTATGGTTTTAAGGCCAGAATAAAAAAAAAATGACGAGTGTGAGTTTTGCTCTGAGAATGTAATTTTATAAAAAGAATGGTTCCTCTATATATATATATATATATATATATATATATATATATATATATATATATATATATATGTATAATATGACGTACCTTAAGTGGGTACAAGGAATTCAGATGAAAGAACCGACTTAGATTATGCCGACTTGTTTAGTAGGTAGTTACAGCATGAAAGCACGACTAACAAACCACAAATTCATAGTGGCATTTCAATATTTTCAGGATGATAAATCATACATGTAGGGACTGTAGCAGACATACGTAGTTTGTTGCACAATAATTAAATGAGAACTAAGAATCTTCTGCCTTTCGCATTTCACTACTGGCCTTAAGCTTCTACTAATTTTGTGATTGAGTCTTTTAAGAGGCTTCGGCCTTCTATACTACGCTGACCAGACGATTTGGTACAGAGTTTATTGACGAGTTTTCCGTGTCTTCGCAAATATAGTATTTGCTTTGTCGTCCCTTACTATACCCCCTGGATGAAATGGGGTAGTGAAATTTGTATTTTTAATCCGTCACCCCACCGAATTAGAATCTTCTTCCTATATAACATACCTACTTAAAATAATACATTAGCTAACACTGCTTTGTAGCCAACTTAATCTCACTTTAAAGGAATCTGAAGAATTAGGTACTTGTGGCAGTATAATTATAAGGTGACATAGCCGATATAATAATTATACTCTATGAAGTGCATGTATAACAAATGTATAAATAATTTTAAACTAAATTTTGTTAGTAATTTTTAGCAAAGATGAACATGGACGATAAAACATAGCTGATCAATTCTATCAAAAGCTTTTTTTGAATTGTTTGAACTGCAGCCTTTTTTAAACTTAAAAATAAGAGGTTTAAAATATAAAGTATTTTCATAAAGTTTTAAAAAGTATTACGGCACTAAAGCCTGTGCGTTAAGTTCAATATATTTAAATTAAATTGAAAATATTCATAAGAACGGCTGATGTGCTTTATAGACTATTAATTTAATTTCTTTATTTATTTTACTTATAAGTCGATAAATTTTATTACTCTTAGGTATATCGAATTGCGTTGGTGGTATCGTTTTGTGATCGTCAAGTCTATTTAATTATGAAATCATCATTAAGGTCTATGAACTATATTATACAAAACCATGGATGGGTAATTTAAGAATCTAAAAGCCATTAGGCTGGATGCCATAAGGCTCGAGAGCAAATCCATAAAAGTATGCAGTATATTCGTGAGAATGTTCATTCGTCTGCGTAAATGGTGTCATATAACATGGGTCAAATGTGGTTCCAAATTTTAGTGTCAGTCTTGCATGGTGACTGATTAAATATTGTGTATTAATGAGCTGTAAAATATCTTCGGGATAATAAGGAGCTTGCGAACCTCGCTTGTGAAGTTGTGATATTTATTTAATAACCGAATAGCTAACGTTATTCAGTATGCGTATTAAAATATTTAAAATGCCTCCTATTCTTCATTCGTAACTCACTGGACCATACAGCCCTCTTATTGACCATTTGCAGTAATAAAAATACTGCTCAGTACATTGACCTCTATCTTTACAGCCCTGGAGTGTCTCATTCATGTCTTTGAGGGAATGTTCGATTAATATTCGTTTGTTGAAATATATGGGATAACGCTAAGAGGATGATGTTGAAATATAATTATTCAATACAATTGCATCCATGACTTTCACATTGGAGTCCGAGCTCCACATGTTAATCTAACCAGATTTGAAAGGATAATTAATAGCTCTGTCGCAGAGTTCAACCGATATCGACTACCAGCCGCAGTTATCCCAAAGCAAAACATGTATTCTGTTTAGGTTATTAAAGATAAAGATATTTTTATTGCGTAACTGTGTACAGGTAAGGTCTTACATCTAGATAGATTACAGTAATAAGTCCAACATTTTATCCTTACCGTATATTATGAAATACGAAAGAAATACATGCATAGTTAAAATCTCTCAAGATTAGGCAAATTTGTTAGAAAAGAACTCTTGTAAATTATAAAATACATTATTCAATAACCATTTTTTTTAAGTTGTCTTGAAAATGTTACCATTAATGGTTTAATAGCTGTGGGTAAATGATTAAATATACGAATAGCAGTGATATAGGTGCTTTTATAATATATCATGTTTTTTATGTTAGGTAAGTTTATGTTGTATTTGTATTTATTGCGAATATTGCACTTAGTCTCCGATTTGAAATTAAAATAGCGCATGTTGTTTTTAACAAATAAACATATATCTTGTATGTAAATAGCTGTCAAAGTGAGGAACCCATTTGACTTGAAAACATATCTTAATGACTCAGTACTATGCATTTTATAGATGGTTCTTATAGTTCGTTCGCGTTAAGAATGCAGTGAGTCATCAGTGCAACTGCAATCGAGGGTTCACGGGCAAAATGTATTAAGCGACATTTTTTAAACTTTACAGGAGAGCGTTTTTAACCGACTTCAAAAAAAGGAGGAGGTTAACAATTCGTCGGAATCTTTTTTTTTTATGTATGTTCCCCGATTTCTCTAAGACGCCTGGACCGATTTCGAAAATTCTTGTTTTGATTGAAAGAGTATACCTCCTAGTTGGTCCCATGATCATCAAGTCAGGATATGATCATGGAGTCCTGAAAAATCGAAGGAAATCTTAAAATTTTATAAGCACACCTAAAGCGATTTGACGATAACAACCCAATGCCGTCGAGTTTGGGCTCGTTTGAGTCGTCTTTACATAGACTTTGATGCTGGATGATTTCCATGGTCTGATGATAGAGTTGGAAGGTAACCATGAGATCTTTGTGATGCAATAACCCAATCTCATCGATTTTAGGGTTGTTTGATTCGTCTTTACATGTACTTTGGTACTAGATGTTTTGCAGGGTCTGATGATGGAGCAGGAAGGTGGCCATGGGATCTTTGTAATACAATGACGCAATCCCATTGAGTTTGAGCTCGTTTGATTCGTTTTTACATGGACTTTAGTGTCGTTTGAGTCGGACTTTGGTACTGGATATTTTGCAGAGTCTGATGATGGAGCAGGAATGTGGCCATGGGATCTTTGTAATACAATGACGCAATCCCATTGAGTTTGAGCTCGTTTGATTCGTCTTTACATGGACTTTAGTGCTGAATGTTTACCAAACTCTGATGATAAAGCAGGAAGGTGGCTATGGGATCTTTGTAATACAATAACGCAATCTCATCGTGTTTAGGCTCATTTGTTTTATCTTGGCAAACACTTTGGTATTGGATGAAATCCGGGATCTGATGATGGAACAGAAACGAACGTGTTTAGGCTAGTTAGTTGATAACAAAAAAAAATACTTCAAATTGCTAGAAAGGTACAGGTCTACATTTCAGAATTGAAGCACGTAAAGAAGGCCTCCCCATCATTTACCACCTACACTATCCTATGTATCTAATTACCACCTACACTATCCTATGTATCTAATTACCACCTATTACTATTTTTATTAGTATACCACTAAAAAGCAAAAAATAAAAATTATTTTTAAATAAAAAGAAACCGACTTCAAAAAACACTAAGGAACTAAAAAACAAAAAATAATTGGTTTCGGAGGAACAATTTTTGGAGTCGGTGCCAAGCACTTACGCAAAAAGTTACTAAATTACAAACTACCTATTCTATCAACAACAAAAGTTGTATAAAAATGTGTAGAGGTTTTATAGTCAGATCAGAAATACTTGGCTTCGCACCGACTCCAAAAATTGTTCCTCCGAAACCAATTATTTTTTGTTTTTTAGTTCCTTAGTGTTTTTTGAAGTCGGTTTCTTTTTATTTAAAAATAATTTTTATAAAGTTTCAATTTTATGAAAAAAAATCGTTATAAAAAAGTATAAGGTTAATAACGAAAAAGTGACCGAAGTTGATTTCCATGACAAAAGCTGCATAATTGAGTATAGTTTTAATTTCTTTTAAGCTACTATTAATAGAAATAAAAGTCGCTTGATACAATATTACCCCAGTTTACTTTTATTCAGAAACAGGCTAAATGATATAAGTGCCATAAACTTTACAATACAGGTATAGGAAAAACGATTTAAGCGACACTCTGGTATTATTTTGTGTAAGGCTAAATATATGAACAACCATTGGAATACTAAAATAATATCAGGCTAATCGGTTTAAGCAATTGAAATATCATAAAGTAGTGGCAGATTAAAATGATTTATGTAGCACTTTTCTCTAAAAGTAAATTGTTTGAAGTAACAATTAATTTGTATGTATAATTAGGATTGGCGGTTAGATCAACATTAATTTGGACTATTGTTTATTTCCTTCAAATGAAAAATCTAAAGAAATTTAAAAATAAAACAAATACATGTTTAAAATCAGACAAGTGATCGTTTTTAGGGTTCCGTACCTAAAAGGTAAAAAACGGGACCCCATTACTAAGCCTCCGTTGTCTGTCTGTCTGTCTGTCTGTCTGTCTGTCAGCAGGCTGTATCTCATAAACCGTGCTAGCTAGAAAGCTGAAATTTTGACAAATTATGTATTTTGGTTGCCGCTATAACAACAAATACTAAAAATAAAAAATAGGGCGGGTCTCATACAAAAATTTTTTTTCGTTTCTTTTTTGCTCAAAATTATTAACTGCAACAGGTAGACGCTTTTAATTTTCACAGAATATGTAGTTGTATAATTAAAAAATTAATAATAATAAAGGGGGGCTCCCATACAACAAACGTAATTTTTAAGCAATCTGTTACTCGATCTTAATAAACAGGCAGAAACTTAAAAAGTATTTAAGTATACATACAACGAACGTGATTTTCTTTTAAAGATGATGCTACGGAACCCTTCGTGCGCGAGTCCGGCTCGCACTTGCCCAATTTTTATTATAATAGTGGCACAAGGATTCACATTTTTCGCTATTTGAAAAATATTCAGCTAGCAAGAAAAACAATTTTTTTTAGATAAATTACATCCAGACAAATCATCGTACTCATCACACCACGATTATTGCTGGATGATTTAATTCTGATAAGATATTTTACTAAAGTTTTTTGTGTGGGTGCATAGGGTTCCCACCAAGAACTTAGGGTCCCAAGCCAACCTCACCTGCAAGTGGTGCACCTGCCGGTCAACGGACGAGGCTCTGGCAAACAAAATATCCCGATAAGCGGCAATAGGCTCGCCACCTGGGATGAAAACACTGGCGAAAAGTGGGCGTTTAATATGCCTCTGCCTACCCCTTAGGGGAAGCAGGCGTGGGTCTATGTATGTATGTTTTTTGTTTAAAGTATTTTTGTCTGTTCATTTCCATATCCGTGGATGTCACTGCAGAAATTTCCAAAAAAGAATTTAGTTTACGCATGCCAATGTCATTGCTAAGCATGAAGCCCGGGGTTTGATTCCCAGGTCGAGAACAGTGTTCTCAAGTTTTTCCATATAGAAATTCTCAGTAACACCGCAGTCTGGAATTGTGCCTAGTAGGTAAGTGGCAACAGGGACATCCAATGTTTCATGTGATAATATAACTGGTAAAAAAGTGTGTCAAATATCTCTGCCCTCTACCCTTCTACCTCTCCAGAGAAATACAGGCGTAAATTTATGTTATGTCAATTACTTAGTTTAGGACTTTAGATTATGTGTAATAACAGTCATCGTTATCCTAGCATTATTCATGGTTGCATCCTCTGCTATTTGCTTAGGAGCCCAGGGCCCGATATCTAGTCGAACCTGATAAGGTGCAATATGTACCTACGAGATTCTATGTGGTAACAATGTTCTTTGGTTAAACTAGTGTCAGGATATTTGAGGGTGCTGACTCTCCGTAACGACTGTCAAACATCTTCATGACAGTCGGGACTGACAGACTTTCTAATGGTGTAAGAATTTTTTAAATCGGACAAGTAGTTTTTGAGTTTATCCATTACAAACAAAAATACAAATTTTTCCTCTTTTTAATATTATATTATGTAGATGTAGATAATGCACTATTTTACGCCACAATAACGCAATATTTCAATAACCAGGTGATGATTTTGTCCAAATAACACATAACATATTGTCCATACTCGTTTCACGGTTCACGGTGAATGAAGCACCGCGGGGGCACGCGCGTTACTCACAGTGACGTAAATCAAAGACTCTGGCGCCGAAACGATATGTCTTACCCGACAACGGATAAACGATTTATACAAAATATTGACTATCTTAACGAATATAGATTTCCTAATTCCAGTAGAGTAAAAATGTTTTAACTTCCACAACTTAGAATACAATATGTCTGATGAGACGAGTCTTTATTAATTCAGTTCAAGAAGAAGGATTTAACCGCCGAGTATAAATATTTTTATTAAATATGAAAATAATTTAAGCGCCTGTGTGTATTAATATCAGACGCATGGTAAATGGTTTAAGCGACATAAGGTATGGATTTCAGTAGCAGGCTAAATGTTTTAAGCGACATTAAGTATGAATTTCAGGTGCAAGCAAAATGCTTTAAGCGACGGTATGTATATATTTTAGGCGCAGGCAAGACGTTTCAAACACCTTATCTTACCAAACTTATGCCGGGGAAAACAGCTCAAGTCAAAAACACTAAATATTAAGCCTGTATGAAGTCCATTTTTTCTTAAATTGTAAAAAAACGTTGTCGCTTCAATCAAAGCTACTCCGAACTGCGCCTAAATTTACTATTGTTTTAAGCGCCAAAAAAGTGCTCAGATCAGCACAAAACCGAGTGCAAACGACGCAGAAAAATCCGGCGATTCCGAATATGTATATAACTCAATATCGGCCAGGATGTCGCTTAATACATTTTGCCCGTGAACCCTCGATATTTTAATCTATTTTATTTACTGCATTCTTAACGCGAACGAACTATAGGCATCTTTTTTGAAGAATAAACGTAGATTCGACATTGGTGGAGTTACCTCAGTAAATGATGCCATAGTTTAAAGGGGATATACCGTACCAAAGTAGGCGCTCCTGGTAGCGTTTACATTGGTAGTCTCTGTTAGCACTGACAATGCATGATTTTTTTTATTTTTTATTTTAGCACTTGATATTTTTTTATTTAATTGTTCAATATGGGCTATCTAGTTTAGATGTTGATCGATTGTAACGCCAGGGAAGTTTATATCTTTATCCTCTTCCATTTATATATCTGAGACGGTTATTTTAAGTTGAGAAGGCTTGCTTTTGTAGTTTCTGAATTGTACCAGCTTCGTTTTTGAGAGATTTTCTTTTAAGTTTAATATCTGCAACCAGTTTGTAACAATTGTTAATGTTTTATTTATTTCATTACTAAAGTTAACGTCATTTGAAGCATCATTAGAGATAAAAATTGTTGCATCATCAGCATACATTATGCAAAGGTGGTTATCTATGTTTTGAAGTTCGTTTACATATATTAAAAATAACAAGGGCTCCAATATGCTACCTTGGGGCACACCTAATATTACATTTTCATATTTAGGTTGTACTGTTTCTAACATTTTTGTTGATTTATTATAGACTTCAATAGCAGTTGCCTGCATTCTATTGTTCAAATATGTTTCTATTAGTTTTAAAGCAAATCCTCTTATGCCTATACCGTCTAATTGATTTAGCAAAATATTATATTGTACACAGTCGAAAGCTTTCGACATATCGATAAAAAGAGCAGTGCATTTTTTGTTATTTTTCATGTTACTCCAAAGAGTACTAAAAAGTTTATAAATTGCTAAAAATGTGTTTTTTTTTTAAATCCAAACTGATTTTCATTAAGAATATTTACGTCTAAAAACTATACAATTGTAATATAAATAATCTTTTCAAAGATTTTCGATATTGTTGGCAGTAATGCAATTGGGCTATAATTGCACATTTCATGTGTCGATCCTTTTTAATGTAAAGGTTTTATTATATTCTTTAAACTATTTGGAAATTTTCCTGTTTCTAACATTAAGTTTATTATATATACTAGTGGGTCTACAATAAAAGAGATACTCTCTTTGACAATTTTAATAGGTATATTATTGTAACCGGAGCTCGGCTTATTTTTTTATTTTTTTACTGTACTCATGACTTCATTTCTATCTGATGGATAAAAGAAAATACTTTATGGCTATTTGTAGGCAATGGTTTGTATTTGTTTGATGTTGAGTCATTTATGTTTTGAAATATAGTAATAATTAATAGCACTGACTAGTTTATCTGGCGATTTTATACCATTATTGTTCTAGATGATGTAATCAACCGTTGGTTTAAGCACATTTGCTGATTGAGTCTGTCGCTTAATTAATGCCCACGTTGCTACAGTTCTATTCGAACTGTTTGCAATGAATTTTGCATTCGTTTTCCTTTTTAATTCTCTAATCACACGCGTGAGAGTTTTACAACAGCGGCTATATTTTACTTTTTGATCGTTGCTATTGGTGTGTTTTGTTTGGAGATAAAACTTTCTTTTATTTCTACTCGATATTGAGATACCTTTTGTTTTCAATCATGTATCGTTTTTGTAGCATATTTTACATTTTGAATTGGTATACATGGGTTAAAAATTAGTAAGAATGTCTCTAGAAAAGTGTCATATGCTGTGTTTACATCTGGTTGTTGGTATATATAATCAAAGTTTACTTGGGATATATATTTTCTAAATATGTCTATGTAATAGTTTATGTTGCGGCGCATTTTGTACCAGTATTTTTTTTTAAAACCTAAACTACACGGGATATTTATTATTTGGCACGTGTGGTCTGTCGGTCTAAATAAGAAATTTCCGATTTACATTTTTTATGATTTGTACCTAATAATATTATCAATGCAGGTTGAGGAATGTTAAGTTATTCTAGCGGGTTTATTTAGAGTTAAATGTAGGTTGAAAGTCTTATGTGTATTTTTAAATAATTCGCTTTTTTAGTATTCAAAATCGTGTCAATATTATAATCTCCTGTTTTTTTTTATTAATTATGGATCTTGATCTGATAGTATGCTTGTATAGCAATAATTCAAGCTTTTCAATAAAAAGATTGATATTACTATTTGGTGTTCTATAAATACATAATATATACCAGTTAGTCTCAGGAATTATAATGCCACAACACTCAAAGTGACTTTCAATTGATAGTTTAAAAGTCCAGTGTAAAGCTTTGTAATTAATTGACTTTTTTACATAGATACAGACACCAAGGGTAGTTTCCAGGGTCAAAATAATTAAATTTTATTTAGTCTGTATTTTAAATTATAAAAAAATATCGCACACGTATTTTTTCTTTTTTCGATTAAATAAAAAATAACAAAGAAATAGCCCATTAAAGTTACGTGTGACGTCATCTAGTGCGAAAAAATGCAGCACGGCGTGACGTTATACGTAACTTTAATGAGCTATATCTTGGTAATTTTTTGTTTAATTTACAAATAAAAAAATACGTATCGCTAATTTTTGAATAATCTAAAGGACGGACTTATAATATTTTTTTGTCAACTAGCCTATTATTGCTTGTCCCGTGCCTCGGAGAGCACGTTAAGCCGTCGGTCCCGGTTGTCATGAAGATCTTTGACAGTCGTTATAGGGCGTCAGTACCTTCTAAATAAACTGACACTTGTCTAATCTATGTATAAAATATGCCGCCATTTTATAGTTTTGTAACTGCAAAATTTCGGGGTTTCTGTCTCTCAAAAATGTTTCATTTAGACAGAGGACGTCTATGTTATTAAGATGCAATACAATGTCATAATTGCATGTAAATCTCATTAGTGTCACATAATAGGTATAGAACACTCTTTCATATCTAAGTAAATGAAAACATGTATAGCGGATACCTGTGATGTAATGTTGGCGTTGATTAGTCGAAAGCATGTCGAATGCATAATCTAAAAACAAAATCAAAACCAAAAAGGTTTTATAACAAACTCAGATTATATAGGCAAAGCCGTATAATGAAATGTAAGCTGTTTATGTTTCTTAAGCTATCCTTTTTGTCGGTTTCTATCCGCATTGTATGACGTTTATTGTTGTAATGCCAATTTAAGTCACGGCCAGGGCGCTGTCGTCTTTTAGTTGACATAATTGAAATATTTGTAACCTACAATAAATGTTCTAACGTCTTAAATCTTAAGACTTTTTGACGTTTTTGTGTAGAACAAACATCGTGACGCATTTACAGGTTTACATCAACTTTTGTGTGTTCAATTCTAAAATTAGTATTCATGGATTATTTATTTAAAGCTTCGTGAAAGTGGTAGTGAAATATTTAAAGTACTGTTGCGGTTACTTAATAAGCTCTTAGTTCTGGGGGAACAACCTTTTTAGTTTTAGAGAAAATTCAACCTCAATAGGTACAACTTGTAATAAAGTTCAATAGTAGATATAAAGTACATTTTGGATAGAATATTTTGATGTCAAAATAGAATTATAATAGGCTTGTGTCCACTACGAATAAATCGGTTTGATTGTAGTATCTATAGATTCATTATGATTTTAAGATATCAATAAATTTAATTATTTTGATAAAAAGGTAAGATTAATATTATTTTTAGGATTCTAAAACTAAACATTATGTATTTATTCTTGTGACAGTGAACACCAATCAGAGAGCATTACGTCAAACAGTACGTTCGCCATTCATGTTGTTTACGTTTTAGTAGTAAATACAACTAAAACGTCAAGCTTTCTATCTGTCAAATCGAATACAACAAAATAAAACACGGGTACATCAGACCAGACTTCATTCACGGTTTGTTTTATTTTGGACTTTGTGATATCACTCAACCGCCATGATGGTTTACGGCGTTTTCGTATCAAATTCAAAAAGGTTTTTAAAAAGCCGTAATTAGTAATGTTGCTGATCGATTTTTGAAGCAAAAATCAGGTATTTCAGTTTAACATCTAATAAAGGAACGAATCAATCGCTAATTACATTTTAGGACACAAGCCTATTATATAGTTTATTTAGTGATCCAGAAATAATGACTATTTCTTTGAATCTTTTATAATATTGTAGGCATCTTTAAATATAGAGTTCTATAAACCTCATTACTTAACTGAATTTAAAGAGCTCAAACGAGACGTGTATTTACTACTGAATATTTACTTTTTTTTTACTAATGAATATTCTATTGGAACTCTATTGATTTGGCACCATACCTACCTGTTTCAGGAGATATTGAGGCTCGAAGTAACTATTTTTAAATAATTATTACAAAATCGGTGCATTTCTCGCGCCACTTTCTCATAATTATACTTATCCTTTGTACCCAAGGGAATGTTGGAATTTCGAGCATTGCACGCGCGCGCTTTACATTGCGGCTTATAAAATATGTCTACGTATTGAAGCCAATTATTTTTACGTTTCCCGCGTATTATTTTTGCTTAGTATGACTTGGCATACGCAAAACGAGTAGACTTCGGCTTGGTGATTGTTCTTTTGACACCGCGTATGTAATGATAGTAAATATCAGCGTAAGTACGAAGCTCTTTATTTGAAATCGATTTGAAGTTGGTCGCATTTATAGGCTTCCTTAGTAAACATAATTATAAAAAAATAGTTCAGGGAAGATGTCCCAGTTTTAAGCGACGATTTCTGTATGTCCTTCATCTAAGAAACTTATTGTCATACCATGGGAACAAAAAAGGTAAAATACTTTTTGTTACCAACGGTCACATTCAAGTATTACCATTTTAATCTGTTTACCATGCCTCTTACGTATCACCAAAACTTTTACTCATTTCTGAAACAGTTTCCCGCATCTCAGTTTTGGGTGTTTTCAAAGCATGGAGCATCAAAAATACATTATCTGCCATAAAAAATAGTATGATGTTCGTACTTACTCGCACCATGAATAGACTTGCTCCTTGAAAGAAACGGATAAATACTTTATGGTATCATAGGGCATAAAAGAGTTATATTATAATTATAATAAAATATTGAAGTAAAATTATCCGACTGCGCGCATGGCCTAGTGGTTTAAACCATCACCATGACTTTTGGCACAATGTCGAGTATTGTGGTTTCGATCCACACATTGCTGAGTGTTCTTTTTGAGCATTGGTTTGTAATGCCTCAAGCAACACAGAATTTCTAGCTTTAAAAAAAAGTTGGGCAAAAAAAAGAGCAAAGAAAAGAAACATTAATTGTAATGTGCTTTACCTTCAATATTATGAACGGTCTGCATGTAGACGCGACTTTATTAATCTTCCATTTTAATGTATAATTCGAGTCACAGCTTTTTCCTATTTATTTCTGCAAGCTTCCATAATCCTTCAAGCGTTATATTATGGCGGTCAGGTGGCTTCATAAAACAGGTCGTTGATTCACCTGGATGGTAGATTAATCAACAAAAACAATTATGGCTCCATGGTTAACTAATTGTGGAACGTTATCAGTCGCTTGCAGGTTCATCCGCGCGGGTTATGGAAAATGAGATTGGATGCATTCAGTTACTCAGGCGCCAGAATGAATTTGTGTTAAGTGGTGTTATTGAGGACTCACAGCATTCAATGTCTAGTAAAATTGTTACAGTGCTAAAAGTGACTGATCTCTAAAAGCCGCCAGTCTTCTGTGCATGCTACCGGCTGACAACGTTGCGAAGAGGAATTCTTGGACACTTAATCGTTCTTTTTTTTCGTTGTTACCATTTTTTATTCGTAGGCTAGTTTTAGGTTTAGTATGTGCGTAAATTCGTTATTTTGAATTTTATAGTCTGAAATGTAATTGAGTTCCTGGTAAACTTATCAATTATCTGTCCACTTATACATATTATTAAATAAATTCTCCATTTTTTCCATTCTATCTGTATATTTTCTCACTCCGTTCGCACTTCAATTATGAACGAGAATGTCTCCTTATTTAATTTAATGTAACAAATTGTACACGCATTGTTTTGTTTGTAGCGTCATTTCGCTTGAAGGGTGAACGTTTTCTGCTAAAAATGCAATTAATGCCAAAGTTGTGACACAGACTTTTATCGGATTTTGTAGGACGTATTGCAAAGCGTGTTCGTTCCAATGTGATGTTTTATTGACAAATGAGCCAGTAATCCACTTGATGGTAGTGATATAGTTATAGGATGGAAGTATTATTTAGGATGGGTAACTGATTTTGCCAGTACACTGTGTCCTATTATTTTGTAATAATTGTATGCAAGGAAATTTCTTTTAATGGATGGATAGCCGGATGTTTTTTATTCTTTGACGCCAAAACCACTAGACCGCTTTTGACGAATCTTTTCAGGCGTATAATATAAGTTTAAGAATTAAATACGGGCAATCTTATATGAACACACCTAGTAAACAATATGAATACTGATTGTTATCAAATTCCACGCAGGGAAGACGCCTCGAACTAGTTTACTAGAAAGTCAGCAGTAACATTACATTATTATTTATTTTAATATAATATACGTTAAAGTGTCAGTTAAGGTCAAGATTCTTTAAGCGTTTAGGAAGGTCTACATTTTAATTCTGAATATTGCAACAGATATTTCTGTTTTTTCTCGTGTAGACCCAATTCCAAAGTCTTATTATATTTTATCTATTTATACATGCATAACATATTTAAAAGTTTTCGAGGATATGTCAGCGTATTACACGTAGTAGCTACTTTAATAATCACCTCTTCATTTACAACTTTACAACGACTAAGTTACTCATACACTTTTCAAGACGATAAACTGCTCTAACAGTGAGTACCCAAACGGAACTTTCATAAGTCCCTTCCAAACACAAGACAGAACATAACAGATACCCAGTGTCATTCGCATGATAACGCTCCGCATCACATATTCAAGACGTAGACGGAGATAAACCACGAGTGCACGAAATGCATCCGCGACAATTTACTCCAAACCCCTCCGCAGAGTTTTAGAGATTCAAATGGAACGCCGCAGTTTGCGCTACTAATGTGAATGCTAAAATAAATACGAATGTTAGCTGGAAATGTTTGTCCTTGAAGAACGACGTGCATACCTATATGTATATATGAAGTAAAATGGTTTCTATGGCTTTAGTATTGCGGTGAAATTTGATATTTGACAACTTTGAACATGTATGATAGGTTAAGGCTTCGGTTTGATATAACTATTGATAATCAAGGGCTGTTGCCAAGTGTATTCGAATGAAATATTAAGCAGAAATAACCTCGTTATATTTGCATGCAAATATGCGCACATAAGCCAACAAACACATAGGGAAAGTATTAATTGCATGATACATTTTTAATATTTAATTAAATGTTTTCGTTAAAGTTATTCAATAATTAGGATATTTTGTATATTTAAAATCCTTGCGTTACTGCCTGACAGACAACCTACAGCCAAAACAATTGGGCGCACGAAGCTGAAATTTGACATAGAACACGTCCTTGAAGATTATAGGGGTACACTAAGAAGGGATTTCCTGAAATTGCCACGGTATCGGGCAGAAACGTTAAAATTAAAATAATGCATTAAATGTGCGAGGATATAATAATAATTATGTTGGTGAGCGGGCGGCGTCGCGGCGACGACAACACGGCGACGCGTCGTCTGCTGCTGCTGTCTGCAGTCGCGTACGAACATAAAAATACTGTGTAAGAGTATTAAATTATTGTCTATTCTATTTTATTACATATTCACTAAATAATTATTTGATTTTTGCTGTTAATAGAATTACCCTATTCACTTAAAAAATAAACCACCTCACTGATAGACACAGTTCTACTAACTACATTATTTTCTATCATACTAAACCGTGTTTAAAACTGTTTTAAGTAATTACGCTCATACACGGAAGTGAATTAACATTAAAGAGCTTAAAGGATCAATCTCTGGCATATTAAACGATGAACAAGAGGAAGCTGTGGTACCGATGGGCTTATGTTATTAAGACCGAGGCTATTTATAAAACGCACCGCGAGAAAATATGAATTTATTCTTCTATTTTAAGAAGGAACGTCCCTAGCTACGTAATTTTATGCAGTTCTGAAATTAATTGAAAATATTACAGTGTATTAGAATTTCAAGTCATGTTCGAAGTTTTAATTTATCGACTGATCCTTTGGATATGATCAATATGATATTGAATTGACAGGCAGTTACAACTGTCTATATCATGTTACTTTCAATTTATGGTTTCATTACTGTTACGCATTTTTGTGTAGGGTATAATTATATCGAAATGATAGGTTAATGTTTCTTGTCAGTTCCGTAATAGGGGCAAACCTTATGGAATGAAATTAAATGTAAAAGCTTCAAAGAAAAAAAACACACTTCTATGAACTGCAATTTCGTATCGAATAATTTTGAGTGATGTTTTTTTACGTACATTAATGATATGAGGTGAGATTCCACAACCTCATACTAAATATTCAATAAAGAATCATATTTATTTTTGGATACGGCATAGCTTTGGAATACATCCTTTTCATTATCATAAAACTAACGCTAAACTATCTTACTAGGTGTATGTTATTAACTATGTAATATAACATTAATGACGTAATAAAATAAACACGTGACACATAAACGAATCCCGCAGCACTTCGCCAATTTATAACTCTATGTAAAAGAATAAAATAGGTACAATGTAATATTTTGTTTGTGACTCAACGTCATGTTCACACCCAAATATTGTCAAATATTGAAAGCAGCTAGGGTCGGTTCCACGAGGAAAACGAGGCTATTCGACGTATTAACGTAGTATGTTACACATTTTGTCTCCTTTGTCTTGGATATCCAGAAATGTGTTACGATTATTCTAGATTTTGATGGCGTCGTAGTAAAGAACAAGGAAATTTTTCGTTTTGGCAATGTATTTTTATTGTCCGTTCGTGGTTTAACCCGAAGGCAATAGAAATCACTAATTTGGCAAAATTTTACATTTCAACATTACTTCCTAACTTCACGCCTGTTATCCCCGAAGGGGTTGGCAGAGGTGTATTACACATCCACACTTCACCGTCATCAAGTCATGTTTCGGTCTCAATGTAATAGGAGGCGAGCCTATTGCCATCTACCGGGCACATTTATAAGCGAGCGATAATGAACATTTTTAATACACACTTAACTTCGACAAGTCAGAGGTGTGTGTCCGGGGTACCTAGGGATCGAACTCGAGACCATCGTCTGGGCAGTCCGTTACGTACACCAATGGGGGCTACGCTGTTGCATTTCAACTACTTCTAAAAGACTGTTCTTATTATAAAATTGTGATAATATTACAAATGATAGAAAATGAAGGTTTTGGGACATTAAGCAAAATTGAAATAATACCTATGTAATTTTTTAACAGCTATATACCGACTCACAGTGTTTGATCGGACCCAAAAAAAATCCTTATGCTGTTTATTACGTAAACTGATCAAGAAATGCATTTAAAATGCAAGAGTAAAACACCCAAATGTCTATTTTATATAATTTTTATAATATAAAATGATAAAACTTACGTGACCCTGACCTTAAAAATCTGAAATAATTTCTGTAAATTTAATGAATCAAGATAATGTGTTCAAATAAATACAGTGTAATGAAGAATCTTTAGGCGCATGTTTGTTAGTTTTTATTTTTAGAAAATCACATCTAGATAGTAAGTAATTAATTTTTTTTCATATTTTCGTTTTTTTTTTTTTTCTCCAATAAAACTCAAAAGTGCGACTTGTGACTAGCATAGAAATATTTCTCGTTACAAGGCCTATCATTGATAAAAAAACCACGTTCCACTATTGAGGCTCGTAGGAGGAATTAAGTTTCAAAACATAGTGATTAGGGTTATCACTCAACTTGACCTTTCATTTTATTTCAAACTCAAAGTCCAAAAATGTATTGCATGCAATTTATTTGGTTAAGGGCCGTAGGATAGGTTGACAAAATAACTCAACCTCCTTTTTTTTTCGATGAAGGGTCACATGTAGCACGTGAAGGGGTCCACCCTCGTCAAGCTTAAGCTAAAACCCCGTGCTGATACATGTGACCTGGAGGAACGGGGGTGAGGCACCAAGGAGCCGTTACAGACCCATGGCGCCACTTTGCCTCGGCAGGGGCTTACCCAACTGCTGAGGGATGTCCATCCGGGCCCCGACTGGAGGACTTACTATTAGGGGGGCATGAGGGCGCCAACCCTCATGTTGGTACACGAGTGGCAAGCGATGCTGTGGATTGCGCCACAGCCGGTACTTTTCTAACTCCGGAAGTATCCGCAAATACGCGAGGAGGTTGTACGCGATTACATATGTTTGAATGCTTCTGTGAGGAAAGCAAAAAATATAAAAAGAACAGTTCACCTGACGAACTAACATCATCGGATTTGTCGTACATCATTTACACAGAAATAGGTCACCATCTTAATGATCTCTCGGATAGCGAAAAAGATAGACTCATTGGCGAAATTGTTAAGCCATTTCTCAGAAAAACCTTGAGAATTTATAAAGAATGTAGAAGAAAAAAAAATGTTCATGGACAAACATGGGCTTTTCTTGAACAAACAGTTCATCGACGATATACCAGCTGAATTCAAGAGGGAGGCTGCAGATTGTGTGACATCCAGTTTGGAGCGTGATGATGATAATGCAGATGATGATGGCTGCACGTTAATATTAAGAAACGAAAGCGAATTGTATGAGTAGGCTATTTATTGGATGTGGTTCCAAAATAAAAAGTTTATTAACCAATGATGTTCGTATTCGAGAATGATTGAATTGTACAAAATCATTTCTTTAATAAAGGTTTATTTGTAGTGAATTATAATTGACGGTTTCGGTAATCATTCCCGATGAATAAATCAAAATCAAAATCAAAATCAAAATCTTTTATTCAAAATTGGCTGGTAAACAGCTCTTTCTGAACGTTAAATTTTACAATAGACAGTCCCCCAAAAAGCCCTACCCTTCACTGCTTCCTATGTGTTTTCGCTAGGAAGAAGAAGCAGCACAACAAACTCCCTAGCAACACAGTACTGTCTGCGTATTTAAATAAGAAGTTATACATTATAATCAAAAAATAATAATATCACATTTCAGTTAACATGATAGCTATCACACAACCTATTGCCATTTATTTAGTTACGTACCTACTTAAGACTTGAAAATTGAGAATAATGACTAACAGTTAGCCTCCAAAACAAAATGACAAGTAGGGTGTAACCGCACACATGTTAAATATCATGTTGTTATGTAATCACTGCTCAGTCTAATCATGTTACAATGCATTAATTAGGAAGGTACCAAAACAATTGGAACAAATTGCAAATAAACTCATAAATCAGCAAGTCAAAAGCTGTATCCTGCCCAGCAGATCGACCAGTCACCACAGGCAGCACCCGTTCACGAGTATAACGCAATGATCAGCCATCACCCTCCTCAACCATATTAGAGGGAAGAAGGTGACCCGACCACCGACGCTACCGCCTGCAGTGACAGTACAGTGAGCATGACGAACCTACTTTCCAAGACAAGCCATTCGAACTTACATTAGACTAAAATAAATCTATCCGACATTATTAACGCACTATAACATATCTAAAAGAGCAGAACGTCAACAAATAAACGCATAATTGAATTAAAAAATGTCAGTGTATATAAAAATTAAATGTCAAATAAAATAATGACGCAAACAAATATACATGTCAAACAGAGAATCTTATGTCAAAAATAAAGTTAATCAAAATTCAAACATATGTCAAACAGTATGTATATAAAACAATTAAATATAAAGCTGTACACAACAACTGGAACAGTAAGTATTGAACTTGTCTACCAAGCATTCTTGTCCTTGAAATAATCATCTATTGAGTAATATGCTTTTTTTAACAAACAAGTTTTAACTTCAGTTTTAAAGGAATTTAAAGGTAACTGACAAAAATGAGTTGGTAATTTATTATACATACGTACACCTAGCCCCATGAATGTATTATGAACTTTATGTAATCGAAGATGAGGCACGCACAATTTATGTTTATTTCTAGTGTTTATATTATAGACATCACTATTTTTACTATACGACTCAATATTTTGTTTAATGTACATTAAATTGGCAAATATATATTGGGAAGGTACAGTCAGGATTTCAATTTCTTTAAATCGATCCCTAAGTGACACCCTCGGCCCTAACTGATAAATAGCACGGACTGCCCTTTTTTGCAAAATAAAAACACTGTCAATATCTGCAGCTTTTCCCCATAGAAGAATACCATAGGACATAATACTATGAAAGTAACTAAAATAAACTAGACGAGCCGTATCGACGTCGGTTAGCTGTCTAATTTTTCTAATAGCGTATGCAGCCGAGCTAAGTTTCCCAGTAAGAGCCAATATGTGTGCTCCCCATTGCAATTTATTATCTACTGTTATACCTAAGAAAACAGTGTTATTTACTGGTTCTATAATCTCCTCGTTAAGTGCTAAGTTAGGTCCCAGTTTCTTTACGTTTGGCAATACAAATTTAACACATTTAGTTTTCTTAGAATTTAAAACTAAGTTATTAGCTGTAAACCAGTATGTGACTTTAGTTAGCGCTCGATTTACTTCGTCAAAGTTTTCCTTATTTCTATCAACCTTGAAAATTAAAGACGTATCATCTGCAAAAAGAACAACGTCACACAAGTTATTCATGTAATAAGGCAAATCATTTATATAAATTAAGAATAAAAAGGTTCCCAGAATGGACCCCTGGGGAACACCTAATTGCACTGGTAACCCGGAAGAATGAGCTCCATTTACATCTACATGTTGTACTCTACCTTTCAGATAAGAATTAATGACTCTAAGTGCCAAATCTCTGATACCGTAATGTTTCAGTTTGCGTAAAAGTGTATCATGATTTACGCAATCAAAAGCCTTAGAAAGGTCACAGAAGATACCTATAGCATTTTGCGACTGTTCCCAAGCATTGTACACATGCTTAAGTAAAGCTACTCCTGCATCAGTCGTAGATCGACCCTTAGTAAATCCGTACTGTTCAGTATGTAGGAGGCTGTTAAGATTAAAATATTGTAGTAATTGCTTAAGTAGGAGTTTTTCGAAAATTTTACTGAACGCTGGTAACACTGAAATGGGTCTGTAGTTACCAATATCAGCTTTGCTGCCAGATTTAAAAAGTGGAATAATTTTGCTGTATTTCATAAGATCTGGGAAAGTTCCTGAATTAAGGCAGTGGTTGAATACTACAGTTAAATACGGAGCTACTAGGTCAATAATTGTTTGCAAAACTGTTACAGAGATGCCCCATAAGTCACCTGTCTTTTTAGGCTTAAGAGACTTGAAGGTATTTAAAATGTCAGTTGAATTAATAGGCTGAAATCTAAAAGTACACATTATTTCTGGCATATTATTAATCAAATATGTTGCAGCTACACTAGAAGAAGCATCTAAACCCTTCGTAACGGATAACGGTTTTTGCGAAAAATAATTATTAAATTCTTGAGCTACATCTTCATCTTCACGTACAATTTTAGTGTCAAACTTCAATTCAAACTTATTGTTATTAATTCTAGTTTTTCCAGTTTGTACGTTAATAACTTTCCAAGTAGTTTTAACTTTGTTATCCGATTGCTTTATTTTGTTACTCAAAAACATGGATTTTGCTATAAAACAGACTTTCTTAAATAATTTTGAATATTTTTTAACGTATTCAATAAACTGTGGATTAAAATTGTAGGATTTTATAGCATATAATTCATATAATTTAGCTCTACTCACATGTATACCAGTAGTGGCCCGGCCCACTCATTAAATCTTTTATTGCTACCTATTTCTACAGTTTTTTCTTTAAATACATTTTTGAAAGCGTCCTTGACAACTGTAAAAAGCGACTCATATAAAACATCGGGGTTGGTGTATTTTAAAATTGAGGAGTTCACACTGGATATTTTTTTGTTTTTGAACGAATTACAACGAGCGTTTGTGATAGGTCTGCAGGTAATTTTTGACGAGATCTTGCTGGAGTAACTAACAAACTTGGCTAACTGTCCACAGTGATCAGACGAGAGCTCGTCAAGGATTACAGTGCTTGACGCAGTAACATCACTAAAAATATTATCTAGACAAGTTGAAGAAGTAGCGGTTACTCTAGTTGGTTCAAAAAATAAATAGTTTAAATTAAAAGATTTAAATAAATTTATCAATCTTCCACTTAAAGGCGATACTTCCAATAAATTGACATTAAAGTCACCACATACTACTATTTTTTTACTATTACATTTTATACGCTGTAAAACGTCTTCCATAGTCAGTTCAAAAATATTAAAGTCACCTGCGGGGGGGCGGTATACGCAAATTATAACAAAATAATCAAGTTCAATACATGATAGTTCAACACTGCGCTCCACAGAAAGTTTAACTAAGTCATTACGTTCTTTACACTTTAGAGTATTATAAACCAAAATTAACGAGCCACCATGTATAGCTTCCTTCCTTGTGAATGCACTTTTAACAGTAAAATTGTAATTATTTAACAAAACTAATTCATTACATTTTTCCAGTGTTCAGTTATGCACATGATATGAACATTTCTAAAGTCTAAAAATAAATCTAACTCTAACTCTTTGCCTGAAAGGCCCTGAATGTTCTGATGTACAACATTCAAAAAGTGTGGCCTGCCAGTTGTCTCAACTTGTAGTTTAAATTACAGGTTGATTCAATATACTGATTAGTAGAAATACTAATGTCTGTAACTGCAGTAGTTACACTATGTGTATATAAAACACAGTAAATATTATATGCTAATAACTTAGCAATCTGTCGCTTAAAACTAAAAGAAAGATACATAATATCTTTAGTCAAAATAAAATTTCTAACAAAGATGTTAGTATCAAAATAACTTAAATACTTTTGGCAAGATGACTGGGTTATACAATTGTACATTAACAAATTTAAGTTATGTATGTGCTTGTTCTGTTCTATATTTAAATTTTGTGAATAAGGCAGTGCACATATAATAAATTTACAGCTATATTTCCTATTGAGACGTTCCATTAAATTAAAGCAATTTAATATGTCATTTCTTGATACAGCTAAACTATTTCCATACAATAATATTACTGTGGAATTTGAATTAAGCTGGGTCATCTTGATTTTATGTAATAACTGACTATAACTGGCACCAGGTGAGCAATGATTTATTACAGGACCATTTGCATACTGAGACATAAGACTACCCATGTCTTTGCCCAGCTGGTCAGAGAAAATACAGCAAGAGTTATAGCAATTATTGTGAGAGTGGTTAACTGATGACAACGAGCTCCCCAAAATTGGTATACATTGAACATTATTGCTAGGAGTGTTAGTACAAGGCAATTCTTGAGACTTTGGCTGTGTAATTGTTTCATGTTGCTGATTATTGTCACATGATGTTGTTTTTTGACAAGTACAGCAATTTAGCCTATTTGTTAAAGAATCTAGCCTGTCCACATTTTCACTACCTAATTGGACTAGCTCATTGGCAGCAAGAATGTGTTCTTTTATTTGTAACTGAGCGTCTTCATAACTTTTCACAGTTTTGGTCAGTTCTCTATGTAAATCCAGCATTTCCTGCTGTAAGACATAGGTCTCACGGTCATGGTGTAATCTAATCTGAAGCAACTCTTTTTCAGTAAATTTTAGTTTATTTACTAAGTTCATTCTATCCCTAATTAAACTACTCATTTTGTGGGAAACTTTAAATCTATGGCATTGGTTCTTAATCCGATTTATAATTTTATTAATTTTTATGTATTTCTTAAATTTATTCTTACTCATTATTACATTTGGAGAATGAGTAGGTACCAACTCGGTGAAAAGATCCTGAGTCGCACCACATTGCTGTTGTTGGTCGAGCAACTCATGGCTCAGTATAGTATTATGAGCTTCACTTAAGCTAATTTCTAGCTCATTTATGCGACTCAGGGCCCTCTTATGAGATTCACTACATTCTCCGAAAGAGGTAACTAATTCCTGTAAGCGATCTCTCTGGTCTAGTACATCCATGTATTGAATGTGTAGATCGGCAAGCTCGCTCTTCAGTTCTGAATTTTTGCCAACTATTTTTCCAATTTCTTCCTCACTTTCCTCATGTTCCCTGAGCAGTTGTGCATTTAGCTCCTTGGACTTTTTAAGCTCCTCAAGTGTCAACTTCAGTTTCACCTCCAAATCCTTGGCAGTAGCCTTGCGTGTCAACATCGACATGGCGGATAGTGGGTCACTGGAAGTATTGAAATAGTGGTGAAGAAAAAAAAAACAAAACAGAAAAGTATTTTTTAAAGAAGACTAGACAATAGAAAGTATCTGAATAATAAGTGGAAAATTAAGAATTGGGTTGGGTTACACGCTAAATTATTAAGTATTAAGTTTTGAGTCAATGTATTAAAAAAAATATATATAGCTTTTAAACACAGGTTCAAGGTATTAATAAATTTCGTAAAAGGGTAAGTCGTCTGAAGACAAAACGAAACGGATTTTAATGGTAATTTGCAAAGCAGTCAATAATATGATAGGTTAACAATAATTAGGGACCAAGAATAACGTGATAAATAAATAATACTCCCTCGTTTTATCTAAGTTCTCCAAATAATTTGAAACAAAACGATCAGTTGACAGCTGACCGTTATCGTAAATTCCTTTGTGAATATTTCCAATAAATACTTGTGAGTTATTGTTAATAACACTTGTACACGATAATTGTCACTTTAGGATCTATTTTAACTAGTTTCACTGTAATATTATTAGTTTAATACGTAAAATAAGAAATAAATTCACACAGCTGATTTTTTAAATGTCACCAGGCCAGTGTTGCCAGTCGAAAGATAATAAAAACTTGTCTTTAGCTAATCAAGTTTACGATATCTTCATACTTTTAATCGCTATTCAAGTGTGCGTATCTTGTGCGTATTATATATACAACGCACTTATCATCAGCCAAAAGACGTCCACTGCTGGACATATGCCTCCCCCAAGGCTCTCCACATAGACCGAACCTGAACCAACAACGCACTAGACAGTAAAATTCTTGAGTACATGTGTTTTCAAATGATTTCTATCAAATTTTGTACCAGCTTACTTAGTTTCTCTAAAACGAAACTCACGCACGCAGGCACAACATACTAATCGAATCCATAAGTGCGTAAAGTGGACAAAGATCCAGGTTCCGAAACCAGTAGCTTGATATAGTGAGTGCTTTTAATAAATTTATTGAATGTTATCTGTATTATGACTGAAATCGCCCCGGCTTAATAGCAGCAATCGTTACCGACGGCAACAGCTTTATTTAAAAAAATATTTTATTAATATGAGTGCTGAAATACCTGCGCGCCTTTTGCCGCTCCAGAAAATATTTTACCTGTGAACAGATAGAATTTAGATTATTTTTGATAACCTTATTATCTACCGATATAAAGCAATGATAGTTACATGCAATTTTAAAAGGCATTTTGATTTAAAGTTAGGTAATTTCATGTATAGAAGATTTGGGTTATAGGGAAATTCATAATACAATCAGAAGTTATATATTTTATTCTCAACCTGCGCGTCAGTAATATTATCATTTTCATGAAAAACGCTGTTATTACATAATTAATTAATTGTTTATGATCTTAGATTATTTTTAATGAAATTATATTTATTATAAACAACATGAATATAATGGCGTTTGGAACGTCTGACGGTATGTTATAAAAGTTGGTTGGGTAGCTTATCTAGGATAATAATGAAATGAGCAAATAAGAAGCATCATAATTGTGATTGAATGTAGGCATTACTAATACAACATCAAAATATCTATCTTGGTTGTATGGTCTCGGTTGTAAGTGTAACATCACATCATCACCACTATGATATCCTCGTCGGTGATTGGTCATTCTAAGGATCGCTTTCTATTCTAACTAAAACTAAATATTGGCATTGTATTAGGTTTTCGATTGAATGACTGCTGGCTGACTATCGTAACATAAAATTCTCTTTCTTCGAACTCTTTACTAGCAATGAGCCTTTGTCCGTTTATATTGCGATATAGACTGCCTCAATAATGACACAATTTGCCGAGGCATTGGTCCATCACTCTCTAAAGTGCTACAATTTCCACAGTCGTGCCACTTTCTACAAGGAACTATATTAAAGTATTTTACGATATGTTGATCTGCATTTGTCAAATATTTTTAAAACACAACATAGACAGTATACTTATTCACCTAAAATTATTTCAAACAGTGTGCGATGATATAAGACCCTGTTTTTTATTAAATGTTACTTAGATAGTACCTAAATCAGAATAAATTATTTCCATGTGTTAAAATAAGACTGCTTGGTACCTACTAAGCATACGTATACAAGCATACGTACGTACCTACGTATGCTTGTATGTGTTAGGTACCTTTAATGCGAGCTCACGGCGATCAGTTGAGCGGCGGCGGAAAAACCAGCTCGGTGTATTGGCCGCCGCGGCGGCCAATACACCGAGCTGGTTTTTAAAATGTATCATTTAAAAAATTAAGATTTAGTGTTCTATGTATTTGCATTCAGTTATAGTAGTACCTATATTCACCCCTGAAAATATTTTGTAAAAGCATATCATTTCCCTGAGACCCAAATAACTTAACACCAACTAACTACACAAATAAATTAACATTAGAATCTTACTTGCACCGTGTGGTTGACGGCATAGAATACAAGTGTCACCACCCCCTATCTTCCCGTGGGTGTCGTAAGAGGCGACTAAGGGATAACACGATGCAAATACCATCTTTGCGTAGAGACGGAAAACTCGACATCAAACCCTATACGACTGCCTCGTTGGTCTCGCGGCATAAATTTGCGCGTGGGATCGGGAGGTCCCGGGTTCGATTCCTGGGTCGGGCAGTGTTATTGGGTTTTTCTGTCACGAAATTCTCAGTAGCAGCACGGAGTCTGGAAATGTGCCCGGTACGGCAATAGGCTCGCCCCTTATTACGTGGGACTAAAGTATATCTGGCGAAAAGTAGGTGTAGAAATACACCTCTGCTTACCCCTTCGGGGATAAAAGGCGTGACGTTATGTATGTATGTATGTTAGAATCTTAGTAAGGATAAAGATACAGTACCTACGTTGTTGTGCTACCAAGACAATAATTACGTTCAATTTCTGTGCAGCAACCTCACAAAATGATAATAACGTCCACTATATGTAAATTATAAACTCGTTCGACAATATGGTGGGTGGAGGTTTACAATAATATTACTTCTCATAACGTATCGTACTATACCCAACTATTTATACCGTCCTCTGTTTTCAGAATATCTTCAGACGAAGGAAATTGCAGAAACATATTTCAATGTATTTTGAATTTACACTCATCACTAGTGGTTTTCAAAACATATTGAATATAGTCAAGTCGATTCATTGAAATGTACGTCTGTAGATTGCAAGATACCTAAAACAGTATAACAGGGTATAACTGGCCAGAATTCTCGGGAGCGTCGTAAACTGCATTTACATTGTAAAGCAAACAGCACCGAATACAACAGACAAATATAACGAACTTCGTGTTTCGTGTGTAGAATTTGCGACGACTTCAATAGACATTCAGAACACTACTGCAAAACCTTCAGTAACTACATATTGAAGTAGTCTTGCGTAACGCCCATAGTTCTAAAATGACTAAGGAATAAGTGTTTGGAATTTTATCATATCAGCCGATAGTCATCTACTGCTGCACATAGGCCTCCGCGAAGGCTCTTCACATAGAATGGTCTTGAGCCACCCGCATGCATCTGTGTGAATGTTAACTAGACACAATCATTTTAAAAGACATTTCTACGTCGGCGCCGTAAAATCGTACGTACACCCTTAAATTCACATTATACTATACCGAAGATTCAGTATACGGATTTAAAATTTCGTAACTTGATACAGAGATTAATACGATACAAGTTTTATTTAAGGTTTCGGTTATCGGATAGTTTGGGTGCTGGTACGACTAGCGTGAGCGCTCGCTAGGACTAAAACCTGTTACATGTTGATTAATACATTGACGATACTTACGGCTTTGAATAGGTTTTTTTAATTTTGGGTACTAAGCATAAATTCGTAATAAAATCGTAAGTAGTAAACAAACAATATAATCATATGGGTAGCATAATACAACTTACGACAATACAACAAACTTTCGGTATTCCTAGAGACAAAAACTTCAGTACCATACCAGGTTGTGCATAATATAATTGAACATGCAATATGTTACATTAGCTGCATATTTCAATAATTTGTGAAATATACACATGAAGCATATAATATTATTATTACTCGTTATATTAACCTAAAAAATATTATAAACCTATCTGTAAAAATAATAAAAATATTTGGTGTTCTATAACTTTCCTTTTCATGTTCTGACCTCAGAGTAATTTAAATGAGGTTTTTTATTTGATTACTTGCAGAAGTTATCTCCACATTTCTGACTTGGCATAACTTTGCATGGAAGTCGTGCACTATTAGAATTTTATTACGTATATTATAAATAATCATAAAAGGTTATATTAAGCGGGACTAATGAATGTTGACACAATATGAACTTTTCGACGTTCCTATACTATGTAAATGTTAGAAATAGGTAACTAAAACATAAGTTTGTAAAGTAGTGCCAGTTTAAATTATATGTCGAACGTTACCAAAGTATCTGTTGTTTCTTTAACCCGTGTGATGTTGTATAACTAAGTGTAAATTTTATAGAAAAATTGCTGCAGTTTTCTTGGAAGAATCGCAGCCCACATGGAATGTCAGGTTTTCATACAAATTTTACCAAATTTGTATGAAAGGGCGAATTTTAAGGGGCGTATGGCTCTCACCCGGCTGTCGGCTATCGCGACAAAAGGTGGCGTATGTGTTATTCTGATGTACAAGCCGGTATTACTATAAAGTTAAGTAGTTTAAGCGCCAAAGCATATTGACGAAAAGGTCAAATAAAAAAATAAGCAAAGACATTTTCATATTTTTTAAATTTCTAGTATTGATTACGTAGTTTATTTATTTACGGTATATAATATACTATTCATCATCCTTAAAATCTCAACAAACGTACGACGCACAAAATGCAATTCAAAACATAAATTACTTTTACTACAGCAATTTTAACTAGTTCGGCTTACTTGAACCTGAAGATCCAAACTTTGCTCTTTTACCGTAAATCAAAAACATTACTTTGGAAGATTCTAAATTATTGGAAGGGAGAAAGTTTAAAGGGGCTCCAAGTAGAAGCGCCAACGTTATTTGAATAAATAAATGCAAGCAACGCATACTAAAAATATGTTTAAGTAAGGTAGCCTGGACTCTTCAGTACACTATAGTATTGTTCCATTTAATATGATTATCAAAAATTGTGCCAATATTGACTAACAGCCAGTAACGCCTCAGCCGAAACTACTAGTCGGTTGAGTAGAAACAGCATGCCCTTGTACGGTCATTTGTATACTAGAAACTGAAGAACTTACCGGTTCTTTGCAGGAGGCGACCACAAGGTTTCCCCTTCAAGGACAGGATTTCGAAGATTCCATCTCGAAAGAGTTATATAAAGAATTCAATATCTACTAGCACTGAACATACAGATATAGCCCTGTTTAAAGTGTATGTTTGTGTTTTTTAGTTAAATACTAGGCTTTGCCCGCGACTTTGCTACCAGCGTGGTCGCCAATTTTTGACCACCAGGAGGCAATTTCCAAAAATGCTACTACTACTATATAATCCAAGGAACACATATGCCAAATGATTTTAGTTTCTTTTACCCAGTGGTTTTCGCTGTGAGATGGCTGTCAGGTATTGAGTAACTATAATTATATTGATATTCTGATCGCTGCTCGTATGACAATGGCAGTTATCTATTAATGGTAGACTAGGAGATAATCATGAAAAGCTTCCATATTATCATATTACTACACACTCTCACAGTTAAAGCACACGTAAAGTAACTCTCAGGTTTAGATAACTGACTCATTTAAGCAATAAAGTGAATGCGGTCGGTGTGAAAAGCTAAAATACCTCTTCATCTCTGTTATCTCTTTTCGCGTACCTACTTAGTAGGAAAGTTTTCGCTTTGAAAGCGAACTTAGTGCCGGTGCAGCGTTTCCTTGCTAATTAACGAGCAACTATAGCATTGTAAGGTGCATCTTTTGCTCGACTGCGCAAAATAAACTTGGAATTTCATAGTGCGGGCGGCCAAAGATTATTGTTAGACAAAATACTGTAATTTAACAAAATTGTTCAACGACCACGAAATGTTCTCTCCAACGTTGTTTTAATAATAAAGGGGAATAACCAAGCGACTAAGGGAATTGGTATCGGTATAAATATTACTGTGCCAAAATGAAACCAATGTTTTGAGATTCGTATTAATATGTAGTTTCATAAAAACTAAACATCATATTCGTAATTTGCCGGGTTTCAGAGAAATAGATAGGTGAACTTTAAAAGTCAAAATGCCAAACTGGCGGTCAGTCAATATGACTTACCGGAGTGGGTGAATTCCAAGCTGATAGAGTAGTGTAGATGTTATCATTCACTTCCTTAATGACTGCCAAATTCCATGCTACAGCTGAAGGGAATAGTACAGTGACGCAAGGAACTTGCTACGATGGCGATAATATCACAATCAGTATAAACAAGGAATCTCTGTCTCAAAAAATAAAATATATATAGGAGTCCTTTTCTCAAATATAGTATAATAGTTAACATACGAAATCACACATACAAATACTAACAACAAACACTGATAATCCAAAAAAGGAACAGACGAAAACAAACAAACTTGACAAGTGGGGTACAATGTTGCCAGCATATAAATAAAGGATTTATATTAAAAATCGATTACGATTTTGGATAGTTTGTATGCGATGTTACGTGTTCCGAGAAACATAAGTTGTTAGATTTTTAAATACAGAAAAAGGCACAAGTATTTAATAATTAATTATAAAAAGACTTTCGACCAAATATTTTTTTGTACGATCTCATACAGTTAGTTTTAAGAACTAACTATATCGAATTTAGTTAAGTTTTGAATTAATGACAAAATAAGTAACTTTTTATAATACAAACATATGTTTATACGTTGTTTTAAAATTATATATGTTTTAAATATTCATATTTACAAAAATAATTACATTTAACATTTTTTTAACGATTGTGATCATGTAGAAAATCGATTAAAAGTGTAATAATGTTACCACAACCAAAATACTCCGTAACGGAAATTCACGTTACCAAATATAACGACTGTTAATTCTTGTTATGTTTTCAGGCAAATGTGAGACTCCATATTACGTTATAACAGCATTATAATTATAAACAAAAATTATCCACATCACGAACTTGTGACACAGCTCAGATTATAAGCATCAAGCGATACCGAAAATGGTCATTCCCCTTTCTATTTAAGTGTTTTTTTTGTTACTGAAATATTTCAAGATATATATTACTTTCGCAGTCTGTTATTTACGCTTTTAAATGTTTTTCATTAAGGATAATGATGATGTTCTTTTCCGTTGACAAACGAGTACATATTTTTTTTATCTCAATCATAAACGTTAATATTACAGTGAACGTTATTTCCGGCCTCGATAACATGTTTTCTCTTTTTTAAAGGGATCTATGGAAAACTTACGTCCTATGATTCTATAAAGTCGTTACCTAATCTTATTAATTAATGAGTGACCGGTCACAAAAAGATACCTTTTCTCGTCTTCTCATACATAAAGCTCTCAGCTCCGGCTATCACAATGGTATGTGACTTCAAATAACCCGATAATGCATTAACCTTTGTGTTGCAAGAGTCAGGCTAGAGTCGTGCTGTGGCAAAGCTGAAACTCATATTAGAAACCGGACCTCTGCATTCAAGGAGAAAACATGTACGCAATCAAAATTCTTTTGAAATAGGTAAATTATGTATGTAATTATGTATATAATATGGTTGTTTGTTTTATCACAAATCATATAAAATATAGCAAACTTAAAAAATATATCTTCTGACTCATTTCATCAACTGGTTCAGGTTTAAGAAAATTAAAACAGGGCGTCATACTTTAAAATATAACATAAAAAGCATCAAAATACGTCTTTGATATCTTTACTAAAACATTTGATTTGGATTAGTAGGCAAGCAGTACAGTTAAGTAAGCATATGTACTTATTATCATTGGATTACCCTTTCCATCCAATTATAAGTACCCAAAGGAGCCTTTATTATAAAGAACATTTCTTTGTGTATTAACAGTCTTTTAACATAACTAATAAAATATATTAAATATAGAGGCATATCACAAGTCTAAGCCCCGAGACAGAAAGGGGCTATCTACAAAATATTGAGGTCTTATGTTTACGTAGAGGTCGGACCTAATTAGATTTTTAGGTCAACGCTTTTTAGTCAAAAAGCTGGCAACGACGACCTATGTAACATGTCTAAAACATCAGATAGACTAAGGTAAATAAATAAGTATGAGTACAGTCGCAACTTAACTTGTGTATAAGAACATTAATATACATTCGAGCACACCGGATAATATTTTTTGTTGTGCTTTCTGCTTACACAGTTATAACATTCACATAGCCTTTAAGTAATTAATTTATAATTCTGCTATATTTAGCTTTAATTAACCCATCATGTTTGAAAAACAAACATGATTTAACGCAGCTCTCATAATATAAATAAATAATGAGGGCAACGAGCGAGCTTACTTTTTGTTTAATATTTATCCAATGTCAGTCGTGAAGTCTTTAAGGATAGAGGAGCTCAACGTCATTATCCTATTTCATTCATTTTTGAACACAGCTGGGTGAACCGACATCTTGCATCGACGGAGTCTAATAACAAACTTAAGTGAAGTTAATGACTCCCAACTTAGCTACTCTCTTCTCCGTTCGATAGAATTGCTGGGTAGAAAGTTAAGCCACAATCGTCGGATTTATTCGTGTGAATTGTTCTTTTATCTGAAACTTTTTCTTGTTAATATTTTGTTTTAGCCTTATATTGACATCTTTTGTGTGAATGACAACATTTTATACGTTGGGTTGAACTTATCTTTAACCTATCTACGTTCCCATAGTAGCAAAGTCCCGGTTAATGCATTGAGCAAATGATCGTTAAGTATATTAAAACCTTTTAACGTTTCGTTTACCCCTACTCTGAAAAATAAATTGGAAATGTGCCACTAAAACAGTTATTTTTGCTGTCACTATTACAAGAACAGATACGGGACTACAAATTGTGTAAATTCGATATAGTGTCGAGCAACTGAGCAAAATTGACGGTATAGTTTAAAATTTGCGGTATTGGGCAACTTGTTATTGTGTCTCTAAATCTATCTCCAGTGCTAGAACTGCAATGATACTGGTCGTTTCGAGAACTATAATAGCTTCCAGCGATTATCGAATATAGTTTGGTTTCCATCCTTCAGAATAATCTTAGTGATGGTTATCAAATCTGAGACCTTTGTATCGGATAAAAAAATTTGGCAAAAGACTAATGTGTTCAAATATAATATAGGGGAATCACTACTGAATCATCTAAATGATTCAAAACAAATCAAGTACTGTAGAAAATTTACTCAACAGTTTCACCTGTATGGAAAAGCCTTCACTAGAGTCAAAAAGATTTTTTGTTTGTACAAGTTAGAGACATTTTGAAACATTTCTTTTATGAAACAAATAGCTCTTTAATATAGAGCGAGTCCGTGCATGGTATTCAAAGGGCCTCATCACTACCCAAATAAAACTGGGTAATTTCGTTTGTCCCATTGCTTTGGGTTTGGACTGACTGGCCTCATTAGGCTTCACTCTTACATTTTATTGAAAGTGAAACCTTCATTTTGCTTAGAACAGTAGAAGTTCTTAGTTATTTTGGAAAACATTCTCTTATTTGGGTTAGGTATATTAAAATAATAGCGGTAGCTTTTAGGTCTTTGGACTGCTTTACAATGATAAGAGTTCAATTTCAACATTTTAGGTGATTGATTTCATTATAGAGGAATAAAGATTCTGCAACTGACATTTCATACTTGTACTTTCAGAGATTTGTGTGAGATTGAAGCTCAGTGATCTTCAAACATTCTCAGACAGATAAAAATAAAATATGAAACAGGCAATGCGATCAAATGACACATGAAATCAATGATAACTTTGTCAGTGATTATCAAATCATAATCACTGATTCTATTTGATTATGATAAGAGTATAAACATTGAATCAAATTATATTTTGTGTTATACACGCACCTCACTAATTTAAAATAATACCCTTGTTGTAGCGATGTATTGTGTTTGAAAAATATCACCAACGCATAATGTTATAAACTATCAAAAAATATTAACATTTAATTATCTTTGATGTCCCTATGAGCTAACTCTATCGGGCTGCAAATGGTAAAATAATATCATGATAATGAAAATCAGCACATGCATTATCGTTTACTGTACGATTATAATAGTTGCATGACTGTGAAATTTGCTTTTAGTGACCGTTTTTGAATTTTCGTAGGGAGTAAAGCCATGTACCATTACTGTATCATTACGTCGTGTTCCACGCAAGCCTAAGGGCTTGCGTGGAAGGCGACATATTGTACAGTAACAGTATATGTTCTGTTTCGTTTCGATCGGTGAGTAAGAGTGTCGATAGGACCACCGGGTCTCTTTTCCTTCTTCCCTTCATTCCACTCGTTCTCTATCAAAAAGGCTGACAACGCACTACTCTTCGGGTGTTGCTTGTGTCCATGGGCGGTGGTAATCGCTTACCATCAGGCGATCCGTCTGCTCATTTGCCACTTATTCCATAAAAAAAGCATCACTTATCAAAGTTGTGACGTAGCATCCATTCCTAGTATAGAAAGTGGCTTCCAAAGACCAAAGATGTGTTTGGGAAGCTGAGCGACGTTCGTGGAAGACAACCACGAAAATAAGTGATACTACTGATGAATGTTTGAACTAGCACACCGCTCAGTTGCCGACGACTTTGGAGGGTACGCAAATAACGGCATAATTACAATCATCGTTATCGCTATATATACGTGAAGACAAAACCTTTTATACGTATGTTGTTTTATACCTTTTTCATCGTACAGTATGCGCAAGTTGAAGCATGAAATTTGACGCTATTCATATTTGGATGGTAAAACAGTGAACGGAGCTTGGCGGCCGCCTTGCTGTTAAACACACAGCCACTGTTGGGTTAGTTTAGTTTAGTTGGTCGTGTGTTTTCCGCACTTAGCTACTTATTTGGGCCATTGTGCGTAAGTGGCGACTTGATTGACGCCGACTACTCATACCACCTTAGCTCCTTCCAGAAAGCCATTAGTTGGCTGATGTCGTTCAAAGCCTCACACATGGTTCTGGGGTTGTTCAGCAGCTTTGCCCGTTGGTCGCTCACACTTGTGCAGTGCAGAATGACGTGAGCGGGTGTTTCTTCGGTATCCATGCAGCCCCTGCACAGTGGGCTGTCCGTAACGCCTATGTTGAATAGGTGCTTGTTGAGTGGACAGGGGCCGGTTATTATGCCTGTCAGATGCTTATGAGGTTTTTCTATTAGAATGCAGCAGCTTGTGCGAGAGTCGCTTGTTCAAGCAGGGGATAGCATATAGCATCTTTTGTTTGTCTGCATTCTTTTATGTCTGCGCACTGTTTTTCATGTTCATGTGCGGTTTTCTCGCGTAGCCACGTTTTGAGTTGGCTTGCCGGTATCGGTACCACTGTTGGGTATTTCATCTCCATAGTGTGTGATTCAAATTGTTGTCTCTATTCTAGGTCTTTTTGTGTCGTATTTCCTGAATGCTTAGGTAGCTAAGGTGTGACTACGGCTAGACCACTGCGATACAGGTTTTATTTCTCGAGTACTGACTTTAATAAAACGAAAAGATGTTTGTTATAATTTAGACTACCACTCTGAAAATACTTGAAATAATCAGTTTATAAAAATATCTGCAGTGTTCAGCTGTATAAACTCACTTACGTATTTTATTGGATGACGAAGCTTGTACTTACCGAGTATATCGCCAAACAGAGTCATTACGGACACTTCCTTTACATATCAATATTAATGATCTATAGCCTTGTCACAGAAGTCGACTTAATATCTCTAAATTGCATTATAAAAGCAAACTAGCGTAGTTTACGAAGGGAACAAAACCAATCAAATAATTGCCAATTTATATTCCAACAACCTCCACGTAGTTCAATTAAAAGAAGTGACATTATCTCTTGATCCATCAGCCAAGATTATTACGTCATATAAACGACTTACGCGCAACATTTATAATAATATCTACATCCAAAATTTGTTTAAAACAACAACGTCACACACTAGCTTTTCTAAAACGTGACTACACAAAGAATACAATATTCTAGTGAAATTTGCAGCTTCAAGGAAAATCCTAAAAGGGTAAGTAGGCATTCGACAATGGGCTCCCATGTGACGAGGGCGAGAACCCAACGCATTTTATCGGCCACAATAACATTCCCATGGTATAGGTAGCTAAGGTTTTTCGAACAGAGAAACTCAATTATTTTACCCCAGTTTGGGGTCGGCAAAACTCACCCTTATTTCGAATTTCTTAAAAAATTCACTGCTCAACCGTGTTCAAATTAAGCTATTCAAAACGAGGAAACGTCGTACATTGCTTAAAAATCTAAGAAAACTAGCTACAATGTCTTTGTTTTTCTCTCAGCTTTCGTAAGTCCGGAATGTGTTTACGTTGATAACATACAAATCTGTGTGCACATTTTAGTTAATGAGCAAATCTACAAATAAGGAAGAGTCAGAAGTCTGTGATGATTAAAACATTCAAAGGATCCAGAGATGCAGCCGATAATATTTGCCTTATCCAAGTATATTGCGAAGTCAATATCAAAAAATCTATGTTTATATTATGCGTAAATTCTTATATAGGCACGCAGACGTAATATTTATTTATCAAGGCGGTGAACTTAGAAAAACTAACAACACGTAAATGTAATCAATTTTGGCGTAAGCCAACTTACAATTTTATGGTCAGTGGACCGTAAAAATATTCACTTAGGCCACGGCCCAACAAGTTTGCTTCATGTATATATAACCTGTATGACGTCATCTCGTCTAGTCATCTGCTAATTTAGTACCGCAGTAATTTAGTTTCGTGGCAGTTTTGAGAATAAACCCCGAGCCAAATTTTTGGGGCGTTAGGGTGAGTATTAGATTATTAGATGGCTGCCTAAAAATTATTTTATAAAAAGGTAACAAATACAGTCAAGTAAGCATAAGTGAGTTTCTTCTATAATAACGTTTTGGTACTTACCGTGGAGGTTTAGTAAACATAGCATCGATATTCCACCTGGCTTATACAACTATAAGCCAGGTGGAATATCGATGCTGTGTTTACTAAACCTCCACGGTAAGTACCAAAACGTTTAACAAATCATAAATGATTAGGCTAAGTAGACGAAATGCTGAATTATGTGGATGATGAAATTAATAGTGCTGCTACAATTTTCTACCGATATTGTTTAATAGCTTCTTTTGTCCAATACATTCAGTAACAAGTCTTAATCGAAGTAAGCCGTATTACTGTGGTGTTATCCGATGAAAGGCGATCTAAACGTCACGCGTTGGCGCAGAGAAAGATCAAAGATAGAATAAAATCCGTAGCAAATAATATCTTATAATTTATTTATACCTTACTTGCTACTATTACAACAGGATAATTTCTTATGTAACAGGGTAATCCTTTCACTGCTTGTGTACCATGTACGATATATACATGGATACAAGTCATAAAATCATCTTACAATGTCTGTAGATATCTTTGCTTCAATCCACCAGCCTAAAGTGATCAAATAAAATTGCTATTATTATATCCTGTTATAAATGCAAGGGCTTTTATTCTCACATTTTTAACGCGCGTTCCGTCCTGAGTACGCCGTCAGTTTTCGTCTCTTGATTAATTGCTCTCTACGTCTTGGTCCCAACTGATTGATTACATTGTAACCTTGTTTGTGACTTAACTGATGTTGGAAATTGTATCAGTCTAGTTTTTCATATTTGATAATTAGCAGTCGTAGTTTAATGAATTGTTCCCGTTGACAGCACTGGTTTTCCCTATGAATTTCCTGCGGGAATGATGGATCTGACTCAGGCATTTTTGTTGTTTGTAAACAAAAAAATATTTCGATGAAATTTTAACGTTTCTCGCCAGAATAATTTTACTTTTAGTAAATTTTCTATTAATGAAACAGGTGCAGCGGCAAGCGGCATCCCCCCCGTGGGATTTCCTACTTGTCGTGGTGGGGGGGCTCAGTAACCGTGGGTTTCAAGTAGGGCACCCGCGGTGAAGCTGGGCGGGATCCCGGGAGCGGACGCTCCACGGGGTCCTGCGTGGGGCCTGGGTAGGATGCGTCCCGGGGTGCGGGTGCAGGGGACAGTTCTGTTTGTCCCTCGCAGTCGGGTGCGGTCGCGGGAGGAGAGGCGTGTCGGTGTTGCGTTGCCGCGCGCCCTATCTCCCGCGACCAAATGGGGGCGCACCATCGTTGCGTCGCGGGTGGGGCCGCAGAGGGGGAGGAGATGCGGTGTTGCATTACCCATCCTATCCTATGCGGCCGCTGGGTGGCATGGCGGCGGAGTATACTAAATATGCTTAAGTAAATTAAATCCCACCGAAAACATTCTGTAAAATATTTACAAGTCTCGATGGAGCTGTTTGTTTATCTCTAAAAAGTAATGAAATCTCTAGACACATCTTTAGATCAGATAGACAGATTTTTATTATTATATTTAATGTTATGTGACCAAGTCACCAAGTCACGTTGACTTGTACCCAGTAACGTGTAAAAATGTTCAACCGTTGATCGCATTTTTTCCGTATCTATAGCGTGAAAAAATACTCAACCGGTACAAGTCAACGCCCAAGTCACATATCAATAATAATAAAGAAATTGCAGTAAGAAACCTCAGACTTGGCTTAACTGTGTCTAGAGATTTCGTTACTTTTTAGAGATAAGCAAGCAGGTCCATCGAGACTTGGTAATTTTTTTACAGAATGTTTTAGGTGGGATTTCACTTCTTTTTGCAGAAAGCTGACAAGACGTGGGCTGATTGTCTAATCAGATTTTCTTATTAGACACAGTATTTTTTCTTTTTAAAAGTTTTAAAAACAAAAGACTTATCAGATTTTCTTTTTAACAAACTTTATTTTCTTTTTTGCCAGTTCTGACTCTTGTTCACTAGCAACAGTTTTTCATATTGCCCATTCACCAGATTTGGAAATAAACCATGCCATTCCATAAATAAGATTTATTTTACTTTAGCGGCAGAACGTATTTATGATCTATAGTCACACTAGAATCGATTGACGAGCCAATTCCGCTACTTGACCATAGATGACGGTGTTCTCAGTGGTAGCAATTATAATGTTAATTGCTTTAGAGATATGGTTGACAGTTGAGTGATCGGTCGATTTATGCTCCTACTCGGTCAAAGCCATATTCGACTTGACCACATCACTACTTAAGTAGCGAAAAAGTTTCGAGAATGTTCTATGGAAAAGAATAAATCCAAAATAAACATTATCTTAATTGTATAATTTGGTTGATTTTGAAAACAATGAAAATTATACTTGGTGATGGTACGAAATACCTCCATTTTTAAGATTTTTTCCTACTATCATGTTTACACTCCAAAACGGAAACATACGGCATAGCTAGGGAAATTTGAATTTGTCACGAGACGAGCAAAAGTGCGTTTAAGCGTAACAACTCTTAATAATTGTGGCACGCATGCCACGTCTACTGCTTTTGTGTTAAAATACAGTCAGCGCCTTCTAGTGATGTGTGCTGATACCACTCCAAGTCCAAAATTCCCCATTACAGTTTTCCTAGTTTTGATACTTTTCCCTCTATGTGAGCGTTAAACTCTACCTTTGTACGAAATTTCAGCGCTCTAAGTCAATGGAAAGTACCAGTTCTATTTTGATGATCCATGAGTCAGTTTGTCAGTGTCGAATATGTGAAACTTTGCTTTTGTTTAGCTTCGGAACTAACTGAACCGACTTGAAATTTTGGATTTCAAGTGTATGATTATGATTTACTAGATGACGAAAATTTTAACGTTCTAGTTTCATCCAGAGGTTCTGAAATAGGGCCCTGAAAATATGGAGAAATGGTTCCAGATACGGATGGTCCGGCAGTGTTGCTTCGCACTCGACTTGGCGGGGGCACTGCTGTGCCCCCAGATATTACATTCTACTTCTTTCTTTCTCTTAGCGTTATCCCAGTTTCAATCTGGGCTCCGCTTACTAGTCTAACCGGATTTGGCTGAATATTAGCTTTTCCACAGAGCGACTACCTGTCTGACCTCCGCAACCCGAAGGGATAGCGATATTCCATGGTTTAGACTAGTGTCAGTTTATTTAGAAGGTACTGACACCCTGTATCGACTGTCAAAGATCTTCAAGACAACCGGGACCGATGGCTTAACGTGCTCTCCGAGGCACGGGACAAGCGATAATTAACAATTCAATACGCACATAACTCCGAAAAGTCATCGGTGCACGCCGTGGGTTTGAACTCGATACCCTCTGCATGGCAGTCCATTGATATATTCACTCGGCTATCGCTGCCTACTGCCAGATATTACGTTCTACAATATTACTAAAACTTAGCCTAAAACTAAAAATATCAACATATTTTTTTTAAACAAAAACAACAATAAACTAGAAATAGGAATTATAATTTATTTTCTTTAATTTTAATGTGTGTAGTAAACTGAGGTACTTATAAATATGTTTTAATAGTACACTCTGGCTAATCGTCAGCTTGTGGAGAGCGCTATATAGGTGAATAGCCAAGGAATTTATGCGGTCTTCTGCCTACACTGCGCATATACTGGTCGGGAATATAAAATGTATTTATTCCCGTACATCAGGGCTATCTACTTTATTTATTAGTATATGACAATACGTTGTTTGCAATGCATAAACAATGCATGAAGGCACAGCGAAAATTCAATTACTGTAACAACCAGAGAACGCCATTTATTCAATCAATCATTGAATATAATAAATTACGTACTCACTAAGTAGCTTAGAATAATTATCTCAGTAATTAATTTAATTAACTTTCAAAGTATAATGTGTATCTCTATCTGAAAGTCAAAGGAATAGGTGAACTATTTATCATGGTTAAAACTTTCTCGAATATTCTTAGTTTGAGAATATTGTATGTCATGGTTTTGCTCGATAACAATTTCTTAATAAAATTACTATGAAAATAGGTTGATTAATTAACATAAAGCTTATTATTTTCCGAGTTAGTAATAACTTAAAAGATGACTAAATATTTGCAACTAATAAAATAAGTTGCTAGCGATTAAATATTTTCGCGACTATAATATTAAATAAGATTCAATACTAAGGGTTGTTATAGAAACTTAAAACTAGCAGCTGCGTTTAGGTAGCAAATAAACTATACAAGTCAATTGAAATAATAGCCGAGGAGCTATAAATAATGACTTGGCGACTAATAATGTTAGTAGGTAGGTTATGTTAAGTTTTATTGTGACCCTGTACCCAAAAATAGGAGCACTGCGAAGCAGGGCTCCGTCAACTTGGCTTAAAAGACTGTAGCGTCTTATTTACTTATACGAAACACTTCATTTAACACACAATCATTTGGCAAATATTGAAATATTGTATTATTTATTAATGTCCATTTTCTATTTTTTATTCATCATCAAGTTTCCGCTTCGATACTAATTCAGTTCCCAAAAAACTAGCTGCTGGTTTAAATTAAAACGAAGCTTATTACTGACTTATTAATATGCTACATTTTACTTATTACGATACTCCTTATTAGCTGCCAACCCATTATATATTACCATATATCCACACTCTAATTATTTTTGAAACTTGTATTCGCTTTACTTAGTCGCCGCATTAAATACATGCCTTAAGATAATAATAATTTACCCCTCTGGGACAGCCGTTATCTCATCATGAGATTAACCCAATCTCAGAGGGCAGACTGACAGCTTTCAAACATCACCTTCATCGTGAAATATAAACAAAAAATGTATTACAAGATGAAAAGAAAGCTTACAACCGCAGGGCAGCTTTGTGGCGAGCTGAATGTGTGTGGTGACACTGCGGTCCCGAATGCTTCAGAGAGTCAGTCAGGGCCTCGTCTCCGGCTTGCCTTTGTTGGCTGGCTGAAGTGGATTTCCAAGAGTACTCGCAAGACTCTCAACTCTGGTTTGCCTTGGTCGGCCGGCCAGAGGGAAGCCGCAAGAGCTATTAGCTCGGGGGTGGAAGTGTAATTCTCAAGGGCGTAACTACGGGGAAACCCGCAGGAAGTTTCGCAGTCTTCGCAAGTTCCCCGCTGCTGCAAATAATTTGCGACTAACCTCACCTATTTGTGGGCACCAAGATAGCGTTTTATCAATATAAATACCGAGATCCTTTACGCAATCACTAATAGGTACAGGGATACCACCGAAGTTAATCTGGGATAGAAGATTCCAGTCAATGCGTGCGATCATCCTAGGACTGCCAACGACAATAACCAGCGTTTTTGTTGGATTAAGCTGTAAACCGAATCTTAGGCTCCAAGCAGATATCCGCTCTAAACTGATGTTTATAATGCGAAAAGTATCAAATAAACTATGAACCAGTGCTTGAGTGTAAATTTGCAGATCATCTGCATAAAGGTGGTAGGATGACTGAAGTTGATAAGAGATAGAATTTATAAAAATGGAAAAGAGTAATGGAGATAGAACGCCACCCTGCGGTACGCCGACAGTTGTATTACACCACGAAGAGAAGGAATCTTCAATGCGTATACGCTGCCGACGACCAAACAGGTAACTGTGAAACCAATCAATTACTGGTGGAGATATGTTAATAAAGCGCAATATACCAAGAAGAGTATGGAAATCTACGGTATTGAAGGCATTACTGAAATCAAGCAGAGAGAGGACCATCAGATTTCCATTCTCCATACCAAGTATGTCGTCATTTGTTATGTCATCGGTAATTTTGATAAGCGCCGTTGTGGTGCTGTGACCAGGACGGAAGCCGGATTGGAGAGGATTAAGGAGTAGGTTCTTATTAAGGAATGTGCTAAGTTGGACATGGACTAGGAGCTCGAGCACTTTAGAGAGGAACGGGTGTATAGAAATAGGACGATACTCGTAAAAGGACAAAGGTTTGGATTTTTTAGGTATGGGAATAATTTGGGCATCTTTCCACGCAGATGGAAATACGCCCAAGGATAAGGATGATTAAGGATATGACAAAGGATGGGTAGGATTTCCTCTAAGATGGGAAGGATTATTTTACGACTAAGATAGTCATTACCGACTGCATTGGAAGAAATCGATAATACGCTCTTTTTAACATCACACGCGGATAATTGATTAAAAACGAAAGGTGGGTTGTCTGGGGTTGGAAGCAATAAAAGATCTTGTAAAGTCTTAGCTTTAGTAGTCGCATCAAAATTGGACGAAGTAGAGAAATGTTGATTTAATAAATCAATATCAATATTATTGGAACTGGATTCATGTGTGGACTTTCCAACTCCCATTGTTCTTAGAAATTCCCAGACTTTAGCTGGGTCTTCATTCTCGACAGAATTGTGAATGTATTGGCGTTGTGCTTTCCTACACACCTTGCTGCAGTGATTTCTTATTGCAATGTAGTTATCCCAATTAGAGTCGGGCGACATTTAAATTTCGTCTTAGCCACGGCTTTCTTTGACAAAAGATCTTTTATTTCTTTTGTAAGCCACGGCTAGGGTAAATGTTTAACTCGGATAGCATGGACTGGAGCATGTACATCGTAAAGATGAATAAGCTTGTCTGTGAATATTTCGACTTTTTCATCTATGGAATCTAAGCTTTCAACAGAACTCCAGTCAATGTTGCTGACGTCACTACGAAGTCTCTGCATTTATGCCACTAAAATTACGCTGAAAAAGGATTTTGGCCTTTGCCTTAGGAAGACGATGTTTATACGACAGAAAAATTAAGTCATGGTAAGAGAAAACTGACCACGCTTAGCGACGAGAGAAGGTGTAGAAACGAGCATAAGATCAAGAAGGGAAGGAGTTGTATTATTTATTTATTTACAGGTACAGTGACAGATTACAGATTAGTTACTTCTTGGAGCTAATTTTACAATACAACATTTTTAAACCTGTACTCCAATTACAACTGTACACATCATCCATATTATACAACTTCAAATATACATACATAAATAAATTGACGTAAAAAAAATAAAAAAAGGAAATTATTACATATAAAAATAGCCAAAAACAAGTGAAAGAAAAAAATAAAAATTACAGTGCATTCAATTTACGCAAGGATTCTTTGAATCTACTGTGACTATCCACAAATATATCCACTTGAGAGCAAATATCATTATATTGTTTGCACATTCGAAATACCGGGTTGTTTTGGGACACATTATTATTGGTAGTGGGTATTCGAAACAGTTGCGGATTACGCACAGATCGAGTCTTAAAAGATCACAATTGAATGAGCCATTCAAGATTTTGTGCAGGGTAGACAAGTCACTTATCCATCTCCTCTTTTCCAACCCAACCATGTCAAAGTTTAGGCATGTTATGCGTAGCATTTAAAAGGAGAATAGACAAATTACAAGATTGGACAATATTGCTTAAAGAAGAAAAGCGAGAATCCCTTTTTAACAGACAAGTGTTAAAATCGCTCATGACTATGGTGTGACCGTAAGAAGGAGAAAGAGTTTCTAAGATACTTTCGAAAGAAGAGAAATAATTGATACGGCAGTTTGGAGAATAGTAGACACCGAGGAAAACCTTCGTATGAGCAAGATCTAATACCAAAAAGAGATGCTCGCCGGCGTTAAGTGGTGGTGGTTGTGATGACATATTGACTACTTTATGAGGAATATGTGAACGGAGATAAATGGCAACACCGCCACCACCACTCCCGGTGCGATCATTTCTTATTAACCTAAAGTTGGGAAGTGAGTAAGAAATAGTTGAGAGGCACGGTTTTAACCAAGATTCAGAAACAAGAATAGCGTGGATATTCTTACAGTCAAACGTGGTCAGCATATCCTGGAAATGGGCTGGAATACTCTGAGCATTTATATGGACTACATTCAAGTTACTGGGTAACATGACTGAAAAAAATGCTTATATTAATAAATAAATGAAAATAAAATAAATAATATTATGTCAAATAACAATTTAACAAAATAATATTATGCGAACGCTATTCTATTCTATTAGTTCGTCCAACTGCCAGTTACGTGCTAACAGAAAAAAAATACAATGAAAAAAATCTCATTGCACACAATATTATACACAAACAATAATATAACATTGAATAGATCACAACATCCGCGCACTATTCACAAATTAACAGCTTTTTATTTCACAATGACATCAATTCCTCTATTTTTATAAACATGAACGGTAAATTATTATTAAAAAAAAAAAAATGGGAAAACAAATTGTATCTAACTCAAAGGAATGGTTCTCGTTTCTGAACGTTATTAATTTATGGGTATAACGAAACGTAATAATCATAACGATAGCTGTCATAGACGTCATAGTGTCATGTCATGTTCAATGTCCATTCCGTTCACTCAACACAATACAATAATTTTTGCTCGTAAATAGAAGGTAACAAAGAATACACTTTTATAGGAACAGGAAACGAAAGTGAGATGTTAGTGGTAACCAAAATATGAAACAAAGGAGGTATTACTAAAGTTTTGAACCATTGAAGATAGTTATGGAATACGTACATAATGTAAACAAATGTGCGGTTGCTGCAATCACTTGACAAACTTGAATACGGATCACTTTTTCGTGGCAGCAGCGCGTTTTGACTTCGCCACGCCGGGTTTATCAACAGTGGGTGCCTTTTGTGTGGCTGAATTTATCCGGTTCAGTTCACCGAGCGACGAAATACGGTGCTGTTTGCCGTCGGGGTCCATCACGAATATACGCCCCTCTCGTGAGCAACTTTTAGTGACGCCAAATCGTTCTCGTGCAGTCATAAATACGTCGTGTCGAGTCTTGGTTAAGAATTCAAACAAGGTTTTGCCGCTACTTTTCAGTTTTGTCTTCGAATACCTGACCTTGTCTCGAACAGCAACCCGATGAAACTTGACCAGTATAGGTCTGGGGTTATGAATACTTGAAGGTCGCCCCATCCTGTGGTAACGCTTGATATCATCCTTCACAAAGTCAGTTAGCTGAAGATCTTTCATAATATCGATGATTGATTGAGCCGGATCTTCACTCTTCTGCTCTGGAACACCATGAACTAGCATCATTTTGCGACAGCTGCGCATCTCAATGCTGTCCACCTTGCGTGCCATCTGCTGCTGGAAAGCTGCCATAATCTCCATCGCGAATGACCGGAATATTGCAAACTCAGCTGCAAGACTTGCCAAGCTAGGTGCGGTGCTTGTGATCTTAGCGCTTTTTTGCAGTTCAGCTTCGAAGTTTGACATGCGCTCTTCAATGCCAGCCATTATATTGTTGAAGGAAGTTGTCATGGCCTCCATGTTATCCAAGTTGTTATGTTTTGTGCAAATAAGTAGTGCAAGTAGGAAGTAACACAGAACTGGTTGGTATTTTATGTTACCATGAGATTATAAACATAAGTTTGTTGAAATAATAAAATAAACTATTTTAAAATAATTATTTAATGGGAGCAAAAACAATTTTGTCCTTGTTGTACCAACTACCCACTAAAACCAAAAAGCATATGCCTTATACGTGACTATTTCTTAATACCTCGGTTTCACCCACTGTATTTTAATATATTTAGAAATCTTTTATTTTCGATAAAGAATCATAACTTTTAGGCTATTGTTTGACACTAATATCTATGTGGTTAAAACATCGAGGTTAGCGATCAACATAAGCTGGAATCTAAGAGTATTATTAATTGATGTAGTAATATTACTGTATTCACTAATAAAATGATCAAATTTCCATCTGTATGCCACCTATATGCCCAATAAACTATTTGAATAATTGTAGGTTTGCTTTTTAACAAATTCATGTTTTTTTAGCGATTATATGTTATTGGCAATATAGCCAGCAACAAATTACAAATAACAATTGAATATGACAAGGTGACTTTGGTTGCCAAACGCCCAAGTGGGATCTCCACCTTGTCGTGGTGGGGGGCTCAGTAACCGTGGCTTGGACACCCGCGTTGAAGCTAAGAGAGAGAACCCGGGAGTGGACGCCGCGTGGGCTTGGAGGGGCCTGCGTAGGACAAGTCCAAAGGTGCGGGTGCGGGGGACAGTTCTGCCTGTCCCTCGCAGTCGGGCGCGGTAGCGGGAGGAGAGGCGTGTCGGTGTTGCGTTGCCGCGCGCTCTATCTCTCGCGACCAAATGGGGGCGCACCATTGTTGCGTCGCGGTGGGGCCGCAGAGGAAGAGAAGATGCGGTGTTGCCAGGTTGCCGTCCTCCCTATCCTCTGCGGCCGCTGAGTGTTTTGACGGCGGAGCCCAACACCTTCATCCGCTGCCAAGGGGGTTTTGTTCGGGGTCCGCCTGACCATCTGGCGGGCGAATACCCGTCGGGGGGTAGCGACGAATGCTTCGGCGATACCCGACCCTTAGACACATGGGTACATGAGGAACACGGGTACATGAGGAACACGGGTTGGTTTTTAGCCAGTCAGTCTGTCAGTCTCCTTCGCCCTTCCCCCAGCGCGGAGGGACTCCATGAGGATTTTCTAACTCGACACAAAAAAAAATGTCACATTGGTTCATATCATTTCATCATCAGTAAGTATAATATCTCTGTCTAGACAGAGGCTAAAATTCTTGACATAAGAAATGTTTCATGTCATCGTAAGAAATGAAAGGAATTAACATCTTAGGTGTACATGATTACGTTTTTTTAATATATTATTTGTTCTATACATTTTTACCGCAAAATATGACTTCTTTATTTGTAATAAATCCTATTTCTTTTCAAAACTTGTTTTCTCTTACTTAATTCTTACCGAAAATTATTTTATTAATTATATATTTGATTCGCAGAATCTCCTAATACTACAACTACTATAAGAACTAACTTTTGTCTTACTGACACATTGGTGAATACATTAGCTAATAAAATAAAAACGAATAAAAAAAAAGTTATGTACGATTTTTACAACCGATTGTTCTCAAATATCTAAATCGTCAATACTTATATTAAATTCTTCGTTAGAAATACTTTCACACATTTCTTCAGAAACAATTCTTGTATTATATGTAATGGATTTTTCTAAAGCAATTGTTATCGGTGACGTGACAAATTGTCTAGCTTGTGCTACCAAAAACTGAACACTTTCTTGTAAATAATAATAAATATATACTTAACAATGCGATAACCCCGATTACACCCGCGATATTTAGGTCTTCTGCTCTTCACTTCTGCCTCACAGCGTGATGTTATAATATAGCCTATCCTATAACTTTCCTCGATAAATGGGCTATCCAACACAAAAATAATTATTCAGATCGAATCAGTAGGTAGTTTCTGAGATTAGCGCGTTCAATCAAACAAACACGCAAACAAATTCTTCAGCTTTATAATATTAGTTTATATAAAAATAACATTTCGCAATGAAATGTAATAGATTCAATTAAGTTGGATAAAATTCAGCGTTGGTGACAGCTCAGTGACTGTGTGTTGGCAAAACCACTTTAGCGATATTATGATAAGGTCGGATATTGACGAAAGTAAATAAACGTAACTGAGAGGGGCTTTTTAAACAAACGACGTTTCTAAATAAGAAAATTCAGATTTAATTTGAACAGGTTTAATAAATCACACAAGTGTCTGTTCATACGTTCAAATTTATTTATCGATATCGAGAGTGTATCAACATTCTCTTGAAATTAATTCTGAGTAAACCAAATCTAAGGATCCATTGTAAACATTATCGATATTTTATCGATATTTATTCTGAGTAAGCCCATCACTAGTCAAGTTAAAATTTGTGACAAACTACGAAGATTCCTCCTTAAATTAAAATCATAAGTCAAATTGAAGTAAACATTTTGAGTTAAACGCCATTGTAGCGCGAATTCTATGTATTATCTATATTATCTATATATAATGCAGAGAGGTTGGACGTTTAGACTAGAGAGAACATGCTCGCTATATTTCCTTATACCGAACGTGCAACATGTAATGTCAGTTGGTCTTAGTTGGTTAATCATAACGTCAAATTACGCGTCTCATTTAAAGAGGCATAGACTCCTTACAGACTCATATCTTTGACTGCATTCTCTAAATAGCCGTGCTGTCAAATCCCATCATTAAGGAGTGATGGGATTTGACAGTGAAAGGAGATATAGATGTTTTTTGAATGAGGGATAAATACGGGAACAAACTATCGGACATGAATTTAAAACTGAATCGTGCCCGCAAGCTTCGGCGTGGCAGTCGGTTGCACTCACGCCAACTGGGTTGTCAAAGTAGTTTACTGCTGTACTAATATTTACATAAAGGCGAATCATTTGTGCTGGCGGATCACAAATCGGATTACTCACAACTCTAAAAAAATCGAGCAGTGTCCAACGTAAGCGATAGCAAGCAACGTGATATGATGCGACGCATACAAATTGCCAAAGCCTGCCGCATTAGCCAATCTGGTATAATTCGTACAAAACATAATCTAAGTGACAGTTTCTTAGCAACTCATCGCAACGCATCGCTCATTAGTTTATGAATACTTTTTGTCAATAGATTTTATGGCTAAAACCAACAATTAAACACGTGAAATTTTTTAGTACTGTCTGTCTGGCAAGTCTTTGCAAAGCACTGTCCGGCATCGACAGCAAAAACTACAATTTCAATATCTTAGTTGTATACTTCTACGGCTTAAATATTTCGACACATACTAAAGTTAGACATTTGACCAAAAATATTTATCGATAAATCATCACTGTTACGATCAACACTCGGTTTCCTAACTCTATATTTTGTCTACTGTTTGGCTACCACGAAGCTACTATAAGAGCGTGCTGCTAAACCTATCGACGGCTCTTTCTATCATACTGCATGTGCCATTAGAAAGAAGATATCAATCATAGCAACCACTGTTGTTATTTAGTGTTACTTCTATGACTTAAGGTTATATTTCTTTGCCTGAATGTTCGTGAGAATGCTCGCTAAAACACACTCATTTGTTTTGTAACATTCGCGAGAATGCTCATTACAAGTGAATGTATTAGCGCCATAAAATATCGAATATTTTCCTTTTTTACCTCTTACGACACCCATGGAATGAAATAAAGTAGTTATAATTAGTTCGTATGGTGACGCTTCGTATTCGCCTCACCACACGAACTAAAAAACATTCGTATTTTTTTCATCTGTAAAATATTTAAAATTCTTCCGTTACTGATGACAGACACATCTAATAGTGGCAAGAAGCTGACATTTGGCACGGGTGTTCTTTGGGGACCGCAGGGGTGTACTATGAAGGCATTTCTCGGAATTGCCACGAGATTGGGCAGACAGAGTAAAATTAAAAAAGTAATAAGCGGGCGTCCTCTAGTAGTTTTTCTCTCATAAGTCTTTTTCAGTTAAAGTTATTCTCTAGATACCTCACACGCTTACAGTTTTATTTTCTACTTAACGTAATTATAAGCGTTTGATTGGTTCTATGTATCCATAAGTGAGCACAGCCTTTTATTTTTATAAGCTCATAATCTTATAACAATTTTTATTTAAGTCTTTATTGTAATAATACTCTCGACGTCTTGGTTCCAACTGATTGATTACATTGTAATCTTGTTTGTGACTTGACTGATGTTGGAAATTGTATCATTCTTGTTTTTCATATTTGATAATTAGCAGTCGTAGTTTTATGAATTGTTACCGTTGACAGCACTGGATTTCCCTATGAATTTCCTGCGGGAATGATTGACCTGACTCAGTTATTTTGTTGCGAAAAAGACAAAAAATATTTCGATGAACTTTAATTTTTTCCGCCTGGATGTAAGTGGGATGACACATATGCAGGGGCAATCGGCATGCGTGTGAGTAAACATGTAATTTTTTTTAAATAATAAAGTAATCTAATAAAAATAATTATTTAAGTCTTTATTGCGTTACAGAAAAGCTAAAACAGATGTGAATATATTTTAGATTTTCATAGGTACATAATATAGCCTCGCTGATTTCAGCATGAACTGGGTCGGCTGGACTAGGGTAGTTAGACCTACAGTAAGTACTGAATATCAACATAAAGTAACAGTGTCTTTGTGCTTTGTTATGTTTTGTTTGGTGGGTAAGAGTGCAGGCAGCCTCATCCTGTTTCCTTTCTTGCTTTCACCCTCATCCCGCTCCTCCTATTCCTTTTCCCATCCAGGCCGGCAACGCATTTGTGACTATTCTGGTGTAGTGGGTGTCTATAGTCTGCTGTATCTTAACGCTTACCATCAGATGATCCATCTACTCGTTTGCTTCGTATTTCATTAAAATAAAATAAAGGAAGGTTATAGGAACTGTACGTTACAGGTCAGAAACCTAAACGAAAAGTATCTATTAGGATTTGCAATACTAAAATATGCAGTAGCAACTATTACTCAGTTAATATAAAACCCAAACGGAGCTGGCGGAACCATCTGGATGCATTCGACAGTTACTGTGACTGGCCGGACATAGCATGGCGGAGATGCATCGCGATCCAAGGGAAGGGCCTTTGCCGAACAGTGGAACACTTTGATAGGATGATGGTCCTAAATGAAGCGGGTGTAACCGTGGGCTCAGCTTGACATTGATATAAAATTGAAGTGTGACACGAATGGTATATCAGCTATGTATTTTGCATCATAATGAAATATAATAAATATACTAAGCATTTTCGTAACAAGTATTTATGTTTTGCAATATGAAATACCTTCTGTGACATTTCTAACGTATGAATATGTACAAAAAAATGTTTCATTTATTCGTTTTTATTTTCGTATAATATTGTTTCATGTTGGCAACGAAATCTAAAAAAGGTAAAGGTTGTCTGGCAGAATATACTATATAAGTATTAAGGTAACCTTTTGTTAGCGGTCATAGTATAAAAATTATGACAATATCAGTAGATTCCCATAAACACACTTATATGGCTTTGACCATAGTTCATCAGACTAGCCAAGTTCAAATTTGCAGAAATTACGTGTCTTTCGACATTACTGACAACTCAGATATGCAAATTTCATTCATCATCTTTTCAGCGATAGTAAAAACAATCATTGAACACGAACTTAAAATGTCAGTGGCGCGATGCGGTATGAAACTGATAATTTTTGCGTAGCAGTCTTTGGTCAATATGCTATTGTTGTTTACAAAGAAATAGTAAAGCTTTTAATATATTTTTAGCATGGGATATAATATAATAATATAATATAATATTCTACCACATTCACACAACACCACCTAGTCCCAAACTAAGCAGAGCTTGTACTATGGGTACTAGATAATGGATAAACATACATATATACTTTTTTTTTTTGTAAATACATACATATTATACATAGAAACACCCAGACCAAGACAAACATCCATGTTCATGCACACAAATGTTTGACTTGAGCGGGAATCGAACCCGCGACCTTCAATTATATAAAGGACAACTTGACCTTCTATTTTTGCAATAATAAGAAATCAGTGGAGACTGACTGCACACGATGGCTACCCAATCAATCAGTCATTGCAGCCCCATAACTCGTCTCATCAAATCTTTTGTAGAGGAGCATATTAAACTAGCTTTCGCCCGCGGCTTCGCCAGCATAAAATTTTAATAAAGAGTAGCCTATGTACTTCCCCGGGATTCAGACTATCCATGTAAAATTTCATCACAAACGACTCTCCAGATTAGCCGTGTAGCATAATATATATTAACAGATAATACTTATAAAAAATTGCTTTTGTTTTCATAATCGTCGAACTTCTGGTAAAGATTAGTATGTAGGTATATTATTGAAGTTATGAAGAGCTTAATATATACCTACTGAATATAACAGCAGCAAAAATAAAAACTGAGAGCATACAAAAAAGTACATATCAGCCCTGTCATTCGATACCCATATTGAGGTATTTGTGGAAAATAGGTGATCCGGTCAAGTGGTGATCTTTTAGTGTACCTGACACATAGATGGGCGGAGGCAATTGAGAAGAAGGGGGAGGCCGTATCGGTCAGTTTGGACATGGCGAAAGCCTTGAAAGGGTCTGGCACAAGGCGCTTTTGTCGAAGCTTTCTTCTTATGGGCTGCCTGAGAATTTATGCAAATGGGTATCCAGCTTTCTTTCGGAGCGTAGCATTAAAGTCTTAGTTGACGGTTCATGCTCTGACCCTAGGCCCGTGAATGCTGGTGTCCCTCAGGGCTGTGTACTATCGCCAACACTGTTTCTTCTGCATATCAATGATATGATACAAACTAGTGACAAACATTGTTATGCAGATGACAGCACTGTAGACGTTCTGTACCCCGGTAGTGATAAAATCTCTCAGGCACAAGTCATTGAGTGTCTGAAAAAACTTGTGTCTTTAACGGAAACCACACTCGACCTGGTCTCCGATTGGGGTCATCGTAATCTGGTCACTTTTAACCCAAAAAGACACAAGTTTGCGCGTTTACTGCAAAAAAGACCCCCTTTGTCGATTCTCCAATATTTCAGAGCACTTCCCATGATATTTAGCCGGTCATTGGGATTCTCGGAGTCGAGATAACGCGAGACGTCCAATTTCGCGGTCATCTGGATATTAAGGCTAAACTAGCCTCCAATAAACTGGGTGTCCTCAATAAAACAAGAAGATGAACTCAAACTCAAACTTAAATATGTTGATTTCCATAAAAATGTTTAAATTTTTTGGACACGTCAGAAGGTCATATAAATAAAAAAATAAAAAAGTAACTTTAAATGCATATTAACATAGTTGAGCATTAAAAAATGCCTGTTCAGAAAGTAGAGCCTCGTGAGAAGAATCAGGCAAGAAACTCCGGGCCACTCTTTTCTTCGTCTTGATTCTATACAATTTAAAAACTTAGTAACTACATTGATTTTTCATAGGTATATGAGCTGGTGTGTCTATAATGTTGTTGTCAATTAATAAGGTTTTTTAGTAATAATATAAAAGTACTAAACTAGCATAATATAGACACAATAACTCACACTCACATGAAACTTAACACTAATCAAACATAAGTAGTGTGGGACCGAGCAAATTAATCCCAAGCATTTTTGTCTTCAATATAATCTAGCACTGAATAGTAACCTTTTTGACAAAGTTTACGTTTTATAACCTTTTTGAATTTATTTAAACTAAAATTTTGAATATTGCTTGGCACTTTATTGTAAAAGCGCACACATTGGCCTTGAAAAGATTTTTTGATTTTCTCTAGCCGGGTAGCCGGCACTACTAGCTTACTCTTATTTCTAGTATTCAAATTGTGGATATCACTTTTCGTTGAGTATGAGGCCTGGTTTTGGAATAAATATATTAGGTAGGAATAAATGTACTGGCTTGCAACTGTTAAAATGTTTATTTCCTTGAATTTATTCCTTAACGAAGCCCCATAATCCAAATTATAAATTGCTCGAATAGCTCTTTTCTGCAGAACAAAGATGGTCTGAATGTCGGCAGCATTTTCCCACAAGAGAATACCGTATGACTATGTACTATGAAAATAGCTATGATATACAAGCCTGGCAGTGGCAATGTCAGTTAACTGGCGTATTTTCCTGACTGCGTATGCTGCAGAGCTGAGTCTATTCGACAATTTACTAATATGCGGTCCCCATTGCAGCTTAGAATGTAGTGTAATGCCTAAAAATTTGGTGTTATCCACAAGATCCAACACATCATCCTTAACCTTTACTGAGGTGTTCACTTGTTTGACGTTAGGCATCAAAAATCGAATACATTTAGTTTTAAGTCTATTTAAAAGCAAGTTGTTAACCTCAAACCAGCGAACCACCATTAAGAAAGCAATGTTTACATCGTCCATATCAATTTGTTGTCGTTTTATTGATGCTTCACATCAGTGCAGCGTCTCTTGCTTTATAAAGCTCAAGTTAGGCCCCACATGGAGTACTGCTGCCATCTTTGGGCCGGGGCACTACAATACCAACTGCTTCCCTTTGACCGTGTCCAACGTCGAGTGGCTCGAGTCATCGATGACGCGGTCCTTACAAACCGGCTCGACCATCTTGACCTGCGTAGAGATGTTGCGTCTCTCTGCATTTTCTATCGTATGTATCATGGGGAGTGTTCTGAGAAGTGGTTTGGTCTGATACCCGCTGCAGAATTTCACCACCGTACAACTCGCCACAAATTAAAATTCCACCCTCACCACCTTGATGAGTGGCGTTCTTCTACCGTACGATTCACACGCCATTGCCTGCCTCGTACGACCAAACTGTGGAACCAGCTACCTGCAGCGGTATTTCCAAACCAGTTCGACATTGAAATCTTCAAGAAGCGAGCATATTCCTTTTTAAAAGGTAGGCAACGCACTTGTGATCCTTCGGGAATTGCAGGTGTCTATGGGCGGCGGTGATTACTTAACATCAGGTGACCCGCTTGTTCGTTTGTCTTTACTATAAAAAAAAACCGCCATTTTGTGGCGGCGGCCACCTTGGATTTTTCATAGTGAGCTCTATTCTACCAATCAAGCCCTTTCATTTGATACCCATATTGAGGTATTTGTGGAAATTATGTAATCCGCCATTTTGTGGCGGCAGCCATCTTGGATTTTTCATAGTGAGCCCTATTCTACCAATCAAGCCCTTTCCTTCGATACCCATATTGAGGTATTTGTGGAAAATATGTATATCATATCAATCTGTCATCAGGAAGGGGGTAAATGCCAATTACTAAATTTGACTCAAACAAACAAATAAATAAATGCTGCCGCAGACTTTTGTTTAGAACTTTTTAAGATAAACAATATCACCGTACATTATCTTCAAGTAACTTTAACCGTTTAGGCAACGCATGCGAAGATAGCTTTCAGAGCTCAGGATTTTTACCGACTTACTTTTCCTTATTAATATAAGGAAAAGTATCAACTAAGTCGGCAACATTATACAAAATCTTTATAAATTGTAGCCTATATGTTATTCTGATGTATAAACTATATAACTGTAAACTTTCATCCAAATCCGTTCAGTAGTTTTTGTGTGAAAGAGTAACAAACATCCATCCATACATCCATCAATCTATACATACATCTTCACAAACTTTCACATTTATAATATTAGTAGGATAACGATATGAAACTTTTTATTGCGGGCACTCTCTCTACTTCAGTCCATTTACTAGTCTACAAAAAAGACAGTACCTTAGTGATAGCAACCTAACATACGCAATCATGTGACCAGTCACTTGCATGCACCATTTAATTCGAGTATCAAATGGACTGCTACATAGTCTTCCACCAACTGTACAGATTGTACTCCAGTGAAAACAAAACACCAAAGGTACAATGAAATTAAAAATAACTAGTATCGCTCATAATTTTATTGCCGAATAAATTTCATTGTAAACGAACAATCACGATAACAACTAAATGCACAGGAAAACGTGACCTCTAAATGAAAACAAACAATCAAACACCTACGTAGAATTTGAATAAGCAAAGTAAATAAGCGTTAATGAAATCGAAACTGGCCAAGTGCGAGAATAACTCGCAAGCCGAGTGTTACCAATACCAATATTTGAAGTGCTGATTGCCGGATTAAATGTGGATACATAGCCTTGTGCTACTCCCATATTTCTGACGTAATGTGCGCTCCTTACTCTATCCGCCGCTTGCCTGTTTTCGTGTCAACGTAGCTTGTTTTTGTTATTGCTTTGGCTTACGTTTTATGGCCCGAGATGAATTTTGTATCAACTGTCTCTGATATTTTTCTTTCTGCGGTATCGTATATATTAATAAGTGATAGAAGAATACCGCATTTAACCTCAAATAAACTTATTACCCTGCTAGAGTTCCATGTTATTGTTTAATGTTGTCAGAAACAAACATTGTATACATGTTGGCTGTTGAAACGATGCTGGTTGTTTTTAGAATATTAGGTATATTCAAACTGTAGTTAATTTGAAACAACTGTAGAAATAAATTGCCTCCGGTGTTCGATACTTGTTCGATTTGATTCCAGGAATATATCGAATCGTTTATACAAGTCTGCATCAGACAGCGTCCACTAGACAACAGAGAAAACATGCAACATAAATATGAATATTTATGTTAATGTTATTAGCTGAGATGAGAAATTGAATATTCATCTGGATATTTAGTTTTCCCGTTCTCATCGCAAGCAGATCATGGCACTAATGAGCATTTGTCTGCTAAAGCTATGAATAAACTTGGATAAGTAAACTAAAATGAAAATCTATACCAATCGTATGTAAAAATCTCCTGATGATGAATGTTATGCTTAACTTAAACGTAGTGTTACATGATATGTTCGTGTCGGAAAGTTTCACCGTCATTGCGGCCATTGCTATGCACCCAAACTTAAACAATCGTGTATTTAGGTAAATAAGGATCTCTTGGTTTAAAAGAACTACTGTTTGGCTCGGCCATACAATAATCATACATACATATAGTCACGCCTTTTCCCCGTCGGCGTAGGTAGATACAACAGAACGCCACTTGCTCCTATCTTTATAAACCTCAAGCGCTTCCTCTACACTCATTACTCTTTTCATACATACTTGCCGGTTTCGAGTACTTCGGACCGTTCCGTATACAATAATCTTAACAAATAATTAATTTTTCTACTACTTCTAAGTGTAATATTCTTCCAAAGGAAAGGCAATACTTTAACTACAACTGCATTTTCAACAAAAGTATCAGATATCATCAACGAAATTGTTCAATCCGTTTTCTTGGAGATAGGCTCCAAAATATCCAAATGAAACGAGCGAAACTCGCGACAATTGTTAATAATTACAAAAATAAAACGAAAGACAGAAGCTGTGGCAGATTGATAATTGTCGTAGATTTGCGGGCACAAGAAACTTCAGTGATAGATTACAACAGACGAAATAAATCAAAATGTCTGTAGTTTTTACGATCCAACGATTGCTCTATTCGAAAATTAATTTCTTGTTTCTTCGGTGTCAGATTTTGTTGTCTACGTTTCAATACGCTTTGTTTATCAAATATTTTAGTTGATTGAATTATTAACCAGAATTTTGGTAATGGAGTGTTGTTGAATTAATGAAATTGAAATTGTTTTGTTAATAATGAAACTAATTTTAATTATCTTAGCATTGATTAATCGTTAATTTTGGCCTATGCTACTTTCCCGGCCCGATCGCTGAAAAGTATGCTAAGTCAAGTCTCTATTTTATTATACCTTCAACGTACAACGTAGTGGTTAGGTACCGAACCTCTCTGCCCAACCAAGTGGCGAAGAATAATCTAATTCTGTGATTTAGATTGCTACTATTAAGAAAAAGTCTTTCAAGGTTTGTTTTTATAAAACTTATATTCACTATAATTATATTTATTTTAATGTTATTATATAATTGTCCGTGTGGTGACGGATTAAGAATACGGAATGTCACCACCCCATATCATCCCATGGGTGTCGTTAGGGCCGACAGAGGGAGCATACTATGTAGAGAACAGCACTGTAAGAGAAGGAAAACTTGATACAAACCCTATACCAACCCGTTTGGCCAGCTAGTATTGTAGGCCAATCCCTCCTTTCAATGAAGAGGCCTAGTCCAGCAGTGGACTGTTAGAGGCTGATGATTAGATGATAATGATATAATTGACTAAAGCGTGCTTCGGAAATAGGTAAGAAATGCATTTTTATTCCTTTTAACAAGAAACCGTTCTATTCCAAGCGCTGTTCACAAAGGCCCGTATTTTACTAATGGCGCTCGAATGAGGCTCAGATAAGGGTTCCAAGATTACACATTCATTGCTACAGTGGCGCTCAGTAGATATTTCTTAATTACATCACAGGCACGATTACAGATGAAATAGAATGTCTTGGGCATCTCACTCACACGATTTAAGATACTGATTTTGTAAAGTTCGCGTAACTTTGTCTTCAAGGAAGTGAGATAACCTATATGCTAGTGTTATTCTATACTAATTTTGTAGAAGAGTTAGTATCTTTATCACGCGTATGACTCGACTGCATGGTTAGCGTAGTAATTTGCGTTTTCGCCTCGCTACTTGATAGTATGCCAGTTGTGAGCTTAAGACAGGGCAATACTTTGTCTGATCGATTCTAATACTATAAAGCTGTAGCGTTTGTTTTTTTTTTGATGATGTCGCAAATGTCAGGAACTACTTACTGGTCCATTCTGAAGAATTATTTTAGAGATGGATAGCCCATTTATTGCGAAAGGCTTTAGGCTATATAACATCACGCTATAAGCCTCAGCTGCGGGGCAGTAGCCTCATATAACGCGGGTATAACTGCGGGCTCACCTAGATTACGAATAAAATTATCCTTTGTTTGCATCTTTGTTAGGTTAACCAAGATAGCTCACGCAATGTCCGTAATAAAAAGACAACTTTAAAAAAATAAAGGCCATATTATAATTTAGCCTCTTTAATTTCAGCGCGCTCAAATCGTTGGTAAGCTCGATTCCTAAAATAGGAATTCGTAACTTTAGGATTGATTCAAATGCCACGTGGGCGCCAAGAGATTACGTAATATAAAATACATTTTATCCATCCGTTATTTTAAGGTAAGTAGGTTTCAGAAGGTAAGTAAATTAGACCAAGTGGGTCAAACAGAAATTACTATCATATGTTACCGGGTTAACAACTAAACGAGATGCTTTATTAAGGTTTCCTTATTATGTTTCATAAATATTACTGAAGAGTGATGGTATAATCCATTCTAATATTATAGATGTGAAAGTATGATTGTTTATTTGTTCATCCTTCTTTCACGATATGATTTTTGTATTTAATTTTCCCACATGTGCAGCGCTGTTGGCCTAGCATAGTTGGGAGAATATTCACCAAATCATCATATTGAAGTATCGAAAACTAGAAGAAAATAAAGAATGGAGCTTGTGTTCCATTTGATACCTGCGGTATTTGTATTGACTACCTGCGGTATTTGTATTTGGTTTTGGTTACTCTCAGAGTTCTAGTATAAACTGATATCATGTTCATATTTACTACTACAATGAGTTGGAGTATACATTACTTAAAGAAAGGAACCGACTCGGTGGTGTAGTTGGTTCTCATTACGACATTTTAACGTTTAAAACTAATTCTACCATAGAATCTAAAATAATTTCCTATTTGTGTGCTCGCATTATGGCTTTCTTCAGACAAGTTATGCATTGATAGGATGTCTGTAGCATGCCTTGTGGTACAGGAGAAAGTTGAAGGCAAGCCAGTCTGCACTAAATGGCCCATATGCTGGACTAGCCAGGTGAAGTCTGCGATTAATGGACTTCTCCACGAATAAACAAGGTAGGCGGCATTGGGAGAGGAATTGCGGAGAGTTGTTAAATGCTTAACAACATCTTTGTGGTCATCACATCAGGATTGGCTGATGTAATTACCACAAGCACTGTGCCATAAGTGTTGCAGAAGGAGAAAATTATAATCAACTAGAGGTTGCCAGTGGCTACGACCGCTCTTTAATTAATTTAAATTTAACCTTTTCTGTCTCACACCGTGGTATTTCCGGAAATCCTTTCTACAATATATAAATTTCAGCTTCTTGTGTCCAGCAGTTTTGCCTGTGTATTGTCTGTCAGCCAGTAACGCAATTTACTATATACATACTTACTATATAGATACTTACCATACTATCTACTTCTCTTTCTATTTATCGGTTGCGCGGCTGTACCGTATATTTTAGACGTATACACGCTACACAATGCTATAGTATGATATAACGGTTTTATTCGATTCTTTCTCGAATAATAGAAAAAGGTATCTCATCTCTTTTGTGTGTCAAATAAATAATAATAATAAATAAATGAAATGGTTTATTAATTTCTCTCTCACACATAATAGTTAACAATCAGGCCTTAAATTAATTGAGTGACTGACTGGACTGAACCTGTGTGAGAGACTGGTATCTAGGAGAACCTGTATGACAGATTACCAGTCTCTCCTAACTAGACATGCCGGAGCTTAAGTGTAACTACATTGATTGGTAAGCAATATTTTTATATTGGGTATTGGGTGAGTGAGAAAAAACAATTTAAACAAGAAAACATTTTATGCATGCGCATTTGTGTGTGTGTGTGTGTGTGTGTGTGTGTGTGTGTGTGTGTGTGTGTGTGTGTGTGTGTATGTGTGTGTGTGTGTGTGTGTGTGTGTGTGTGTGTGTGTGTGTGTGTGTGTGTGTGTGTGTGTGTGTGTGTGTGTGTGTGAGAGTGTGAGTGTGTGTTTTGAAGTATCATCTTGGGATCAGAGACAGCTGATAAGCTAGTTACTCTGTTAGCTGTGTATAAACATACTTAAATTTATATATTAACTTGAAAGAAGTACTTGTGCTATATGTATGTGCGTGCTAACCCAACGACAATTCTGAGATATTATCTTGGGATCAGAGACAGCTGATAAGCTAGTAACTCTGTTTGCTGTGTATAAACATACTTAAATTTATATATTAACTTGAAAGAAGTAATTGTGCTATATGTATGTGCGTGCTAACCCTACGACAATGCTGAGATATCATCTTGGGATCAAAGACAGCTGATAAGCTAGTAACTCTGTTAGCTGTGTATACATACTCAAATTTAAATAGTACCTACATCTTTAGTAATTAGATTTTTAGTACACTCAATAGCAAATATTGTAGCAAAATAGTAAGTTTAGGGGTAATAATAAAAATAAGGAAGGATTGATGGATGAATGTTTGTAACTCTTTCGCGCAAAAACTATATTTAAGAATCTGGTGAAAATTTCCAGGATAGTAAACTTCTATGATGCATATAAAGTTTCCTTTAATTATACAGAGACAAGGCTTATAGACGCCGGCAAGTCACCGTATCATCTAATACCAACCCGGTCATCAACGCCTGACTATCCAGCCAATGTAGCTCTTACTCGTTAGACGTTTTCTCCATTTAACGACCTAAACTACCTATAATTAAACAGTACCTTCTGAGAAATACAACTAATTGTCCCATCGCACCGTTCAATTCACGTTTCCAGTAAACGCTTTGAGAGTTAATTATCAAAGTCCTTTTTCCTTATCTCCCCAATACTTTTAGAAGCCGACTGTCTTACACAAAGCAAATTGCTAATACTCGATAGCTGTGGTAAAGAGCGCCGAATGGCCCATTTCCTGAAGGAGCTTTATCTTTTCTTTGCTTAGGAAAATTAGTATGTAATGGACTGCGGCGCAACTATCGGGAGAACGCTCTAGGCGAATCTTTTCTGTCTTTCTGTAAGCCTTGCTTGGATCGCATATGTCACAGGTTAAACTTTAATGAATAATGAATGCTATCTCCGATTCTTTGCATTTAATTCACAGTTCGAATTGTGGTTTCGTGTCTATCTACCTATTACATTGATATGATGCATGATATAGTTACATATTAAAAGTGTAAACAGAACCTATGTTTCACACAATACTTGACGATTTTATAATAGATTAACATAATATAATAACTGAACCATTTTGTGAAAATTGAATAGATTTACATTTCACAAGAAGAATTTACTTAGGTATGCACAATTTTGACATTGCGATTTTCGGACAAAACTGATAACAATGGAAATGATTATAAATTGTATATCGTCATTTATTGAAATATTACCAAAAAAAACTCATATAAATTTTAATATGATATTATATGTTCCAGAATTCTTTCTACAGTTGATTTGTATGTCAGAATCCTCGCCCTGTAATACGAGTTTAAGTTTTACGACAGTGACTCCTTGGCGTAACGATGCTATTCAAATTCAAATATTTTATTTCAGACTTTTACATCCATATTTTGTTAGTAGTATTACAACTTAGCCTAATATTAGTACTTATCTATTAAATTAAATTTACAATAACAAATAATGAGTATGCCATTGACTGTTCGTTCAATGGCACACCGGTTTATTTCGATAAGTGTGTCTGAACACATATCCACCTTCGTAAGAGGGGAGAGTCCCACCGGTCTGCAAACACTATTATTATGCTGATGGCATTGAGCCGATATTTGGATGCCGCTACATTTTTTCCTATCACTCTATCTTGGGGATAGGCTGCCATAAACTTCTAGGTGGCCTCTGCATTCGGATCAAAGTGTACTCAAAGGATCTTTATTTTGCTCGCTATAGAATAACCTTGTGTTATGTTATGTTTAGCTGACGGCTACAGAATTTTTATTTGCTCATAAATCTTATTGTACAAAGGGGAACAACACCGTGCTAATGTAATTATATTAAGTTATTGGTTATTCCACCAAGTTCAACACAAATATATTAGTTTATACAACTACACTGTTTACGCATAGCGCTAATAATAATTTAAATATTATTGTATATTACGTCAGAATATTATAAATAAAACAACGGATAATTATGGTGGTAATACCAAGAAGAATATTTCAATAACTTATAACAGATAATTGTTACTCTAGTTACAAATAACTAGAGTACAATATATTTATCACACTGTATTGCGCAAGAAACAAAATCGCAATAACGTAGACGGTGTTAATTTTCCTATGGAGAGATCGATTAATGGATGGGGTACTATTACCGTTATTATGTTCGCAACTCATCGTTATTTAGTAGCTATATTAATATTTTCGTTCAGTTTTCAGCTTGTAATAATGGTGGTTTTCTCGTTGAGTACTTAAGATTGTTGTGTAATTTGAAATTTGATTCGGTATGAGTGAAATTTCTCGCTTATATTACATCGAAGACCGTGAGTTCAATATCCATATGGAACGAAATTTTTTATGATCCCATATAGTAATTAGGTATTACTAGTCTGTACTTGTTTTCCTGTATATTCCTAGTTATAGTGAAATATATACTTATTCGTTTCTGTGGTATTGAGAAAGTCACTAATCAATAAATGAATGTCCTATGCGTCTAACTCGTACTAAAAATTGCATGACATAAATAGCTTAGGTCAAACCAATGTAATACCATGCTGCATATCACAAAATATTTTTTTATGTTCCTTATTTCTCATCCCACTTCTTCTTCTATCCCTTTTGCCAACCCAAGGGGCGCAATTGTGATTCCTTTGGTGTTGCTTGTATCCATGGGCGGCAGTAATCGCTTGCTGTCAGGCAATCTATCTGATCGTTTGATGCTTAATACATAAAAAAATATACTAAATAAGATAATTATCAATACAGCACAGAAATACATTGTGTGGTATTTAATGCCAACAACTTTATTCAGAATATAATTTTAAAGATTACGAAATTTATCTTATTATGTCACTAAGCTTATCGTCTTTTGTGTTTGAATGTAATATAAAAGCGATGCCACTGAGTAAATAAACTTCAAAATATTGTCTCATTGTTTATTAGGCCGCTTCAGCATTCTCATTGAACAAAGCGCAAATAATTTAGCTTAAAACATTTATCGTCAAAACTTTACAAACTTCAGGATCAAGTCTCTATAACTGTTTATCATAAAACTGAATACTAATCATTATGTAACGGCAATAGGCTCGCCCCCTGTTACGTGGGACCTAAAAATACATGGCGAAATACCCCCTACACAACACTGAAATACACTACCCCTTCGGGAATACAGGCGTGAGTCTATAAATAAATAAAATAAATATGTAACGGGTCTGAATCGTGCTAACTAAACCAAAAGAAAGATGAAATACCTTTCTATTTGCTCCGACGTTTGGGCATGGGTTACACCAGCCGTGGTAGAAAGGTATTTCATCTTTCTTTTCGTTTAGTTAACACGATTCAGCTACCCGTTACATAATCATTAGTATGTGTACAAATCGTGGTATTTTAAAAGTAGTTATAAAACTGAATGTCTGAAATTCAGATAAAGAGAATTTTTATTGACATCCGACAGATAAAGGGTTTGCTTTGCTCGTAAGATAAGGCTATTGTTTCTCCATAACTTTGTTCAAAGTAATGAATAGTAATTAATTTTATAATAGTTTGTGAGTTTGAAAGAACTTTATGATAACTGACGTTGAATTTGACGAATAAAACAATAAATGGGATTGAATTGACATTACAATTTGAAGATTAAAACGTTTGTAAAATACGAATCCTTACAGACCACAGACGGTAAAGTGTCGCATTGGACTAACAAAATAGTGATTAGATAGACTTCAGTGCGTTGCAGTTTGAAATTGGAATTGTGCACTTCGTGCAGTCAGACGACAGTCTCTTGACGCCATCTGTGATGTCTGCGAGACCGGGATTAAAATCGGGTAACTCTTTCTCGCTCGCACTGACAAAAGTAATAAACATTCGTGTATTTTCTATAAATTAACATTGACTCGTCTGAGTTGTGCACTAACCCGTAATTATTCGGGTCAGTCGTTGGTCTGTTTATTATGTGGGCAATTTGAAACTAAGTTTAACTAATAATAGATACATTATTGTAAAGCTAATGTATCTCGCATAGATCTGCTTGCCGAATAACTGGATCTGTTCGAGTATTGAATCATACTTTCATATCGTAGTGTGTCTGCTTTTCGGCAATAAACTCAAAAACTACTATACTGATTTTTATACTGTTTTCTCCAGAGGGCAGTATGCCTACCTCTTTGCGATAAAGTAAAATACTACATAACGTTTTTTTATGCAGATTTCTCCAGTTGAAAGGGTATTTATGAGACAGGCCTATGTGTATATTTTGGCATACTTCCAGGTAGTTTTCTTTAATTATGTCAATCATTTACAAGGATTACAGAATAACATAATTTTGCAACGTAATACTAGTAGTAATCATATTATTCCAAGTAGTTTGACATCGCATATCAAACTATATAGAATAATATGAAAAGTTTCCTCTCAGCGAAAGCCATTGTATGGTATCGGTGTAGTATTTCTTGTAGAGGGTTGTCACTATGTGTGAAGAGATAAAGGAAAGATTCAGGAAACGAAATATATACTTTACTGTGGTACCCCATTTAAATATAAATAAAGTATAAAGCTACGACCTAACTATACAAGAGCGGGAAGACTACTGCTGCGCCGCACTTACACGATTGTAATATTTAACGAAAGTAATATTTAACAATTTAACAACACGAGAGATCAATATAAACATAGGTACAAAAATGAACAACATACATACATACATATCGTCACGCCTTTTATCCCCGAAGGGGTAGGCAGAGGTGTATTTCTACACCCACTTTTCGCCAGATATACTTTAGTCCCACGTAATAAGGGGCGAGCCTATTGCCGTACCGGGCACATTTCCAGACTCCGTGCTGCTACTGAGAATTTCGTGACAGAAAAACCCAATAACACTGCCCGACCCAGGAATCGAACCCGGGACCTCCCGATTCCACGCGCACATTTATGTCGCGAGACCAACGAGGCAGTCGTATAGGGTTTGATGTCGAGTTTTCCGTCTCTACGCAAAGATGGTATTTGCATCGTGTTATCCCTTAGTCGCCTCTTACGACACCCACGGGAAGATAGGGGGTGGTGACACTTGTATTCTATGCCGTCAACCACACGGCAAAAATGAACAACATAAAATAATAACCAATAACTTCTGCTAGCGCTCGCGAATCGCGTCATATCATTAACATGTATCGAGTTACCGGAGCGCTAGTTCTGAGAATGCAAACGAAGTAAAACACTGTAAGCATTCAATATGTGGGACCCTTTATAATTATATACAAAACTAAGAATTTATTTTTAGAACTGATATAAAGTAACTTTTAATTTAAAACACAATGTAACTGAACATAACGGCCGTTACTGTCAAACTTCATTTGCTCTTCGTAAGCCGCTTGTGCAGAGAGCTAGTCGTACGTAGAAGCAAATACGTTCACCGATTCCGCCAGCGATCTTCGTATTCCGCCTGGGCCGTACTGAGAGATGACAGGGTGCGCAATCCAACACTGAGCGGTATTCATCCTCGCCTCCAAGTGTGATGAGTCGCTGCGACGCGTGCACTGTTCTGTAGAGTGCCACTGCCGATCCCGTGTCGATCCCGTCCTCCGAGTAACGCTGCGTATTAGCCGTCTTGGTGCGGAATGCTGCCTCGCCACCTAGGTCAATACGCCTTACGCTTATGCCTCGACGTACGCACTGTCCTGCAGAGTGCTGCCGTCCTGCAGAGTTCCGCCGCCGTATGCCGTTCCGTAATTCTTTGCCCATGTTGCCGTGATCGCTGTTGTCGGCAGTTCATCGATATGTATGTTCCATATGTATTCAAATCCTCCACGCGTTGCACGTGTCCTGACTCAACTGTTCTCCGCAGTTAGGTCGTAAGCCCCTTCGGTCGTAGGAAAAAGGGCGAGTCGTCTCCCATGAGTACAGAAGGCCAATTCTTGTATTTAACAGAGACTGACACTGAATTTTGACTGAACTGCGATTTAATTTTGAATTGACTCACAATTGGTATTCTGCTCCACTTAATCTCCTTATAGTATAATTTCGATATAATCAATTTATAATCTCTTGTTGATCTTAGAGGTAATGACAAAAACTCAAAAACAAAAACATGAATTTTGCCATTGTATGGGAAAATACATTAATAGGAATGGTTATTGGATGCCAATACGTTTACATGCCAAATTAAAATTAATATACAACTAAGTAATAAAATTTCGGTAAGTAAATATATTGGTTCCTTGGATCGTGTGAATTATTTTCAATAGGTATTCAATAATTTAAAAAAATAATATTCATTAATAGAAATAATTCAGACATTATAAAGATTTTAACGATGGTAACGTACAATTGGGTTTTTTTAATTCGTTTTTCCCTCCTGATAATTTTATCTCATTTGTTGAATTTCTCGAGCAAAAGTTTCGCGAATATTTCGATCTTGAAATAAATATTGTCAATGCTGGCAACGAAATACTTAACATGTTTGCATGTTGTCCACCAGGATCTCCTAGCCAGATCCCCCAGAGGATCCTCGTGAACTCATTAGTTGTGAAATTGTATAAAAGCAATTAACGTTTACAAAACCAGTGACTATCAGAAAGTTATCAGCCATCGATAGGGATTACAAAAATCAGGTGCATGCGATTTTCGACCTTATTGACGTAACTCAGAATTTATAATTTTAATAACGCAAGAAAATACCAAAAAGAAGTTTATCATGAATTGTCAATAAGTTCGAAAATCGCATGCACCTGTTTTTTGTAAGCCCTATCGATGGTTGATCATTTTATAGTCATTTGTTTTGTAGACATGAATTTGTCTTACACAATTTCTTTTTAAACTTATTTTAGATACCTATCCCCGTGGTAAAACTAGTGGCACATAATAGCTAAAGGCGATTCCTATGTTTATTAGCAAAATAGATCATAAATATTACCAGAAAAATATTCAACACTATTAGTGGCATCGTTGGGAATGTCAAATAAATCACGTCATCACGTCGTGTCCTTGGTAACAAATGTATATTAAAACTAGAAATACCTTACCTGCTCTACTAATAATTAGCAGAATACCGTTCACACTAGTTCACACTTGGTTCAACTTTCGATGTAGTCCCGATCTCATTCAAGTGTCAGTTAAGTTACGAGAATACCATTTATGACGCCGAGACTAGATCGATATTGGAATTTGAACAAATATAATTACCAGAATTGGCCCTCAGGTCGTCTCCGTGTCCATGCTGCTTGGCTGCACGCTGTTGCCACGCTGCACATACGCTTGTTTGATTCCGCTGACCATGGGCACGTGAGTCGATGCCGCGTTGCCGAAGTGAGTGAAGTCTAAACATTAATATAAAATATAGCTGTTACATCACACTAAATATTAAATTTTCTTTCAGATGAGCTGTACTTTCATTGCGAGTATCCCTAGGTATATATATCCCAGCTCTATTGTAAAGTCGAAGTCAAAGCCAAAGTCATTTCAGGCTATAATTGATGCTTCTATTATTATTTCAAGACGCACATCAGACGAATGCAATCTGATGGAATAAATGTTTGAACTTTGAAGGACATTAAAATACATTATCTTTGAAAGGATTCGCGATACATTTTGTAATAGGCAGTATACAGTCATTTTGTGACTATTATAGACAGTTTCTTAAGTTCTTTTTTACATAAGTTTGGCTATAATTATTTGAAGATTTACTTCAAACGCAAAAAATTTTTTTTGTCTTCACTTGAACTTAACTTTTTGAGTGATAAATATAAAATCGTAACCCCAAAGTTAATGATGACCCCGTTACGATTCTACAACCATGCGCATAAAAATCATACCACACCTTGAAAGTTAAATTACTGATACTCTACACGAATAATTTTAGTGTCCAATCTAGAACATTAAATCAAGTCAATTCAAATTTCAATTCATCTCTCATCAGAACCCAAAGCAATAACAAATCATTTTAATGACTTTTTTGCCTCAATAGGTAAACAGACCTCTAACCATTCAAGCAGAGGATCTGCCGATTGGTGCGGGCTAGACCTTAGAAGCATATGAAGTAATAAGAATAATAAAAAAAAATAAAAACAAATTGTTGCGCTTTAGATGAACTACCACCGTTCCTAATAAAACGCTGCGCCGACGAACTCACTCTACCTTTTTACCTATTAATTAACCAATCCTTTTTGCAAGGTACTTTCCCTGACCAATTGAAAAGAGCCTTAATAAAGCCTATTCATAAAAAGGATAACAAAAATCATGTCAATAATTACCGCCCCATAGCTCTTTTGCCCACAGAATCAAAACTGTTTGAAAAAGCCATGTGCGATCGCATATACATATATAAAATATTTAGCGAATGTCAAAACGGCTTTCGAAAAAATCGGTCGACTACCTTAGCAGTGTATAAATATGTTCAAGAAGCCTTAAACATAAAAAATACCAAAAAATATGCAGTGGGCATACTACTGGACATGACCAAGGCATATGATTAAGTACAATTTGATATATTATTAAATAAACTGTACAGAATAGGAATCCGTGATAAAGAACGCGAATGGCTTACATCTTACCTACATAATAGAGAACAATTAGTTGAAATTGAATATTTTAATCACAAAACTCACACTATAGAAAATATTAGATCAGATACTATAACAATAAATTCTTCTATCCCCCAAGGAAGTGTAATAGGCTGCCATCCTATTTTTATTATACACAAACGACCTACCTAAATGTATTGAAGGGCTGTGTGTTCTATTCGCGGATGATATTTCTTTACTCATCCCAAGCCAAAACGCTTTAAATATAAACCTAATTCTAAATTATATCCTCGAGAAAACATCAAAATGGATGGCAGATCACAACCTAGACATTAATTTCTCAAAAACCAAATTGATGAGTTTTTATCCCCGTCAAAAACCACCCTTACACTTAAATTTCTCATATAATAATATAAAATTAGAAGAAGTTACAGAATTCACTTTACTTGGTTTAAACAAAGACACACACATAAATTATTGGAAATGTCATATAAAGAAACTCAGACTCAAATTATCAACATTTTCTGATGCCTTGCGTAAAATTAAGAAAACTACTGATATGCATACGGCCTTGAAAACATATTACGCATATGCCTACTCATGGCTTAGTTATTTCATCATACTTTGGGGAAATAGCACAGACACACCAACACGTTTCACATTACAAAAAAAACTTATTAGGATACTGGTCAACATAGATGAAACCGACAGTTGCAAACCCCATTATCAAAAGAATAATATTCTAACCTTATCTTCCATATATATATATATATTAGAAATGTGTAAATTTGTACGTTAATATCCAGATTTTTATAGTAAAAGACAAGACATCCAAACAAAATATTCATTACGCCATAAAAATAGACTAAATCGGGTAGATTTAGTCTATTTTTATGGCGTATTATTTATTTATATTATGAAACCGACAGTTGCAAACCCTACTATCAAAAGAATAATATTTTAACCTTATCTTCCATATATATTTTAGAAATGTGTAAATCTGTACGTAAATATACAGATTTTTATAGTAAAAGACAAGACATCCAAACAAAATATTCATTACGCCATAAAAATAGACTAAATCTAGCCACCTCTAAACTAACTATGCACGCAATAAGCCCATTCGTTATGTCAATAAAAATATATAATAATCTCCCAGAATATTTAAGAAATGAACCAAATGATAAGAAATTCGTATACAAGTTAAAACAGATATTAATAAACAAAGCGTATTATACAAGAAATTAATACTTAACTGATAAGCATATATTGTAGTAAATAATGTTAAAATCAATGCATTTATATAGGAAGTAAATTGAATACACAATTTGTATTTTTTAAGAGCATAAAGTTTGAAAAGATTTGTAAAATAATTACAAGAAAATAGCTAAGTACCTATATAATTATTTAAACTTAAAAAACATTATTACTTTACCGAAATTTGAGTTCTATGTGTCTTCATCCTCTCTCCTTCGCTGCCGTGCCCTACAGGGTCCATAATGAACTGTATACCTATTTTTATAACATCTATGTAACATTATGGTGTGTAATAAACGTATTGAGTACTGACTGATTGAAACCTTCTGTACTTCAAACATCGAAATCGAAGCTAAAAGCCCAGCAGAGCAATACCTACAAGAAAACTCCCAACTACAATCACACGGCAACAAATTGTAACATCATTCTAATTCACGTTGGTTCCCCACACATAGCGTTCGCATTCATATAATAGCATCCCAAGCCGTTGCATAAAACTTTCAGTTGAATATATAAAAGTAGTTAAGGTCTGCTGCCACCGCTTAAGGACACCTTAACAGCGGTTTAACCATTATCATAACAATTATCCTTAGTTGACTCCTGCGTTTTTGTGGAGGTTGATAAGCCGCTAAGCTATTTATATTCTCCATTCATTATATAGTCAAAATGATTACTAAAATAGAAAAATCTATACTTCCTTTTTTAATTTATAACAATATATTATATGTAGAAGAATGTAGTCCTATAAAATATAAGTCATATCACAATAAAGTCCGTAAAAAGTTTTGGAACTCATCCAACCAGCAATAAAATTGCGGTCTATATGACACGAGTCCGATATTTTTTTATTTTATATCATTTATTTTGTTTTTTTTAGTGAAACTGACACATATTGTCAACCGAAAATACTATAAAATATGGAGTTATCCATGTGTTTGTTAGTGTACCATTTCTACGGATTGATTCCTACGTAGGTAACGTATCTACCCTTTTCCTGTAATATCGCTGGTATAATATGTTAAGTATACCAAAAAAGTAATTTCAAAAACGAATTAATGGACTTGTCGCACAGATAGCGTACAATTTTCGCCGGACACAAACGTTTTAGCATCGTCATCGTTTTCGCGTTATTTCAGTTGCATCCAAGACCTTGGAGTCCAGGGTCTGCTTTCTAGTCCAGCCAGATATGGCAGAAAATTAGCTGTTCCACGGAACAGTTGCCATCTACAAGACAGCCAATGATTCATCATCAGCCCTGTATATATACTGTCCCATTGCTGGGCACCTCTTCTCTCTATGAGAAGAGTAAGGCCATAGTTTACCACGCTGGCCAAGTGCGGGTTGCAGACTTCACATGTCTTTCGAGAACATTATGGAGAACTCTCAGACATGCAGGTTTCCTCATGATGTTTTCCTTCACCGTTAAGCAAGCGACAATTAACAATTTAATACACACTTAACTTCGAAAAGTGATTGGTGTTGGCCTTGGATTTGAACCCGCGACCCTCTGCGTAGCAGTCTGTCGGTCTCTCCACTAGGCTATCGCTACTTTAGCCAATGATTAACAAGTTAAAATGAATTAAGTCAAAAGTTATCTATGATAAGAGTATATAACCGTTCCTATTTATTAAACTTACTTCTTTATCTATGTCTAAGGATTTTCAGGTCTTTGGTAGTAAAGTATCCATTTCTAAATTATACTAACAATATAATTCCTGACCTGACAATAGTAAGAAACCGAAAGCCACTTTTCAAGTGACCCGATAACCTGATATAAAATGCAACGTATTGGAAAATGTTTCGCGGGACCAAATTACAAGCATCAGAATAGAAGAAACAAAATAAATAATATTATACACAAAAAGAAAAATGACACGTAAAAGCGTACTCTCAATAAAATCGGTCTCACATACACTACAAAAATATTGTTTACAAGCCTCTATGGGCTACAAAAGAAATAACATATATGAGGGTCACTAAAAAAGTCAACGGTGTACCTTCTTCTTTGGGATTTGCGCGAAAAGAATGGAACATAATTCCAAGACTGTCGCGAGTGTGCTATTTTTTTAAAGGATTCTCAATAGCTTTAACACTGTTCACTCTCAAATATAAACTATAATCCACACACCATAGAACTTATTTTTGTTCAAAAGCTATTTGCAACTTATAAATAGCACCTATGTTGCTTCCAAGAATTCTCACGCCCTTGAAAAGGGTCCGACATCAGAAAGGTTTTCCTGCAACAAACATATCACGATCATCAATATACTTAGAGATTAATTAAAAGTAGGAACCTACGTAAGTAATTTAGTATGTACCGGCTTGATACCCTTCTAATATAAATTAACTTAATAGAACGCGATCCTAAATATATTTTAATTCATCATCATTCTCCTAGCGTTATCCCAGTTTCAACCTGGGGTCCGCTTTCTAGTCTAACCAGATTTGGCTGAATATTAGCTTTTCCACAGAGTGACTGCCTGTCTAACCTCCGCCACCCGAAGGGATAGCCATATTCCGTGGTTTAGACTAGTGTCAGTTTATTTAAAAGGTACTGACGCCCTATAACGACTGTCAAAGATCTTCGTGACAACCAAGACCGACGGCTTAACGTGCTCTCCGAGGCACGGGGCAAGCGATAATTTATAATTCAATACGCACATAACTCCGAAAAGTCATTGGTGCGCGCCGTGGATTCGAACCCGATACCCTCTGCATGGCAGTCTGTTGGTATCTCAACTAGGCTATCGCTGCCTATATATCTTTTAATTATAAATGCTAAAATATTACTGTTGTAAAGGTTCCTTACCTCGAAACGTAAAACGCAACCCTAATCATGTATAATGTCATTTTGCTTTCCATTCGTCTATCCGTCGTTAAAAAAAGCATGATTTTTTTAAGTTGTTATTTTTATACATTTTATTTATAATTGAATAGCAATCTATTATGCAGTCACCAATTAATATCATAGACTAAACTGACCATTTTTCGAAAATAGAACTACACTAATTGACCAAGTGAATTAAGCAAATCGATGATATGTGACTTGCCCATCCGTCATTTAAGCTGAAAGTTTAAATATTATCTTATGTCAAATCCTTTTTAAATTGTGTGTATAAAAGTCTGTCGTTTCTGACTGACACACAACACACACCTAAAATTGTTGAGGACAAGAAACTGAACTATGGCATGTATATTCCTTAGAGTCCTTAGAGGTGCACTAAGAAAAGATTTCTCGAAATTCATACTGGATCGAGCAGAAACGATTCAATAAAAAAAATGTGTGGGCGTAACTGTGGGTATCCTCTATAATATTATAAAAGAAACGCGTAAAGAAAAATATCATAATCTCTCAATACTATTTTAACTTTTGTGTGGAAACCTACAACACTTCTCGTGTAGCTAAATGTCGAGGCGACCGCGTAAACCACAACTACCTACCCCTTGCTACCCACGCAGTTAGTTATTTAAATCCACAGTATTCCCGCTGCTCGCAGCCCGCATGTGTTAATTATCGTGACAAACGATAGACTATGAAATAATCTGATGTATAGACTATTATTTCAATTATTGCAAATACTCATCAATATCCTTTCAGTAGCTATTGCGTGAAAGAGTAAGAAACATCCATCTATCCTCGAAAACTATCAAGGCTATTACACATATGAGAAGGATTAGGATATAACTAGGTATACTATTATAATAAACCTAAGCTACATACCTAAGCTATAATAATGGTGAACGAGCAGTAACGGACTGCCGAGACGATGATCTCGGGTTCAATCCCCAGGTACCCTGGGCACACACTTCCAACTTTTCGAAGTTATGTGTGTATTAAAAATGTTAATTATCGCTTGTTTAATCATGTTCCTACTAGATGGCAATATGCTCGCCCTCTATTACATTGGGACCGAAACATAACTGGCGAAGTGTGGGTGTGTAGTATACGTCTGCTCAACCCTTCGGGGAAAAAGGCGTAAAGTTATGTTATATCTTAAAAACGAAATTCGATTTGCCTTATTAAACTGACCTTAAAACGGACGAAGCTCTTAAGCATGAGAGCTGTGTTCGTCATTAACGAAGTGTTAGCACTTTAGGTTCTGTTTATCAAATGTCGATTGACGGACGGGCGTTCCGACAACAATACGCAGCTTTAGCCAATTTGTATCTACAGTTTCACGATTTCGAATACATTTCTACTTCATTTTATAGCTCTAAATTGATCGTAGATTGAATGTTTTAAGACTTGTGAGTTAGCTTTTAGATATTATACGACATCTTTTTCTTTTTATTTGTTGCGCTCTTGACAGAGCGGTTGTGGTCGTCGTATTGTGGGGCTAGAATTGGCAGAGTCGAATTGTTTCACGACAGCACGCCATCCCCTTCTGCTCCAAAAAAACAAATGTATTCCAGGAATCATAAGTTTACATAAAACCAATGTTTTCAACTGAAAGATGCTCCATATTCTTGATATTCACTTATTTCATTACCTCTGAACCAACCATTATTTTTTTCAGGCATGAATCAAATACATCTATTCTATTACTGAGAATTCATCTTTACCATATTATGGATAATGTAGCTTGAAATAAGATAGAGAATTTTCGGAATCGTATTGGTAATTTGAGAGTTCACTTCCGACATCTAATTTTGCCAATTATTTAAAAAAACAATACATATTGCTTCTGATGTCTACCACAATGATCATCTTATATTATCGTCTGAAGAATAAAGCAATTACAAACTTTTACCCAAGAAAAGTAATACTTTAATCGTTAAGACAAAAAGTTAGTACGTAAGTTAGTTATAGGCTATTTTCCTTTATTTATTGTTCACGTCACATTGTTACATTTTATTGTGTCCCAAAACAAATAGAAGAACACAAACAAATACGTTTGTAGTTTTATACGTAAATGGATTTGGATTCTCCGCTCTGACCACTATAAGGCTTTATGTAACAAGGGACTCGACTCATTCTGTTTCCTTTACGTATAAATTTCATAATACAGGAGCCAAACATCACTCAAAGGCAGATGAAAGTAAACAAAAGCATTGTAACGTCTACTTTCTCTTAGGAGTTTGCCTAAAAACGTACACACAATGTCGCTCGAACACTTGGTATCATGCGTCGTGTGACTCCCTTAGTACAATCGTCTGCAACATTGTTTCAGTTCAAAACATCACTCATGCGCTCGTCTGAGCCAGTGGTTCCTAAAGCAAATGAACCTACACTTACATAGACAAACTATGTGCGAAGTCTTTAAAGGACAATGGGGTTTGGAAGTACGCACTCTCTAGTTTATCATGGTTTTCTGAAGAGAACTTTTTATTTCGCTGAAACTACTATTGAATTCAATGGAAATTTTTCTAGATGGGTTCTTCTATAAAAATAACATCCAACAATTTATTAAACTCTTTCTCTGTGAAGGTAACATAACACAGCTAACATAACAATTGTTGTAAAAAATTGGAGAACTCTCTGGATTAAATGTATGATTTTATTAGAAAATATTTTTCTACCGACCTTTTCAACAGTGCTTACGATTAGCATGAGCAGTTTAAAAAAATAATAAGTGATGCGAGGTTATCACTGATTGTCAGCCGGTAGCAGTCTGTCTACATTAATGATTACATGTGGCGTTGGTTTGCGAACAAAAAATATATTTGTTCAAATACCAACGCCATATTCAACTTACTAGAATTCTTAAATGAAAATTCACGCCAGCTATGTACGCGCTACCTAGTTTACGATGCATTGCGTTAGCAATGCTTATCTCAACACTGATTACAAGGCATTTCTCTTAGAAAAAAAATCTTAATGTCGTTGCATACGTAACACGCAGAGACGAAACGAGGCCGAAAACAGAAACTGGGCTGTATACACACTTGTCGCAAAGTTTTGTTTTGTCTCGTGAGGTCAAACATTCACCTCACTGTGCTATGCCTCTTTTAGCATGCATATCGCGACATTTGTTATGAAAGCTGCGGTTTTGAGTTTGAGTCACATTTTATATTTATATTCAATGGAGAACGGAACCAATTTCCATATTTACACAACTGAAGTGTCACTTTAAAACACTTAAGCTTAAATTGTCTGTTATTTATAAATGATTTTTACAAATTTTCTAGCTTATCCTTCATTTTGTTGTAGGTATTTTTGAAGCCCATTTAATTAAATTATAGACATAAAACGTCTCAATTACCAGTAGTTACGTCTGACTGTATATCTTACGTAAGAAAATTACTGGCCGATATTCTTTAACCAGATCAGAAGCGCTCGGTTGAAGAATACTTCACCAACAAGCATGCTCGAATAACTCGTTGAGAATAAAATAAGCATGAAAGATATTCTAGATCATAGAAAATGGAAATCAGTTATATTTGTCTGCCCGTTCTGAATGTATATGTGAAATTATTTATTCCTCCTCAATGGACGAAAAATACTGTATATTGTTTTAAATAGAAACAAAATGTACCTGAATCATTATTTTTTACCATCGGTTGAAGAAAATATTGCTAATAAAAATTGTTTTATATGCAACTAAAGGATGCCCACAGCTACGCACGCACTTTTTTATTTAACCGTTTCTTCTGATCTGGTGGTGATTTCGCGAAATCCCTTATTGGTGAACCCCTAAAGTCCCCAAAAAACGTACATGCCAAATTTCACCCTTTTGCGCCCAATAGTTTAGCTGTAGCTTAGTTTGGCTGTAGCTTGTCTGTCAGTCAATCAGTAACACAAGAATTTTATGTATACAAATGATGATAGTAATATTCTCCTAGCTATTTTACTTAGTAGCGTTGAAGCCTTAGACTTTCCCCCGACGCGGGACGTACGACTCGTGGGAACTCACTATTGTACTCTAACACACACTTCCGAATGATAAACCTACGAATATACTCGTATGATGTTTACATTCACAATCACTTGGGAATCACTTTATCTTTATGAGTTAAGAACGCGTATTTGTATTTTCTTTTGCCGTCAGGCGGTTTTCTTTTGGCAATTGTCCTTGGTTGGTTGACTTGGTTTTCGATATGAGTGATCTATTTAGTTGTTCGTATAATAACAAAATTAAATATTATCGACAGGCAGGGGAGTAATAGGAAAGTTGGAGTTGAATAAAAATATTATTAAGGTAGTAGGTACGTAAATAGATGGTAGTGAGAATTGCAAAAACTAAAGTGGCAATTGCGACACATGTATATTAGGGTAGACGTATTGATACCGAACGATCGATAGTATATTTTGGCTATTGTTAATCTGTGTGTTTACTCCATCAATTTGTTGCTCAAAGCTCTTGTAATAAAGAAACAGAAAGCCTATTCTAAACTGTAAAGTAATACCATGAATAAAATAAATCGGATCGTAATTATTGTACACAATTTAAGCAATAAAGATGATTTGATTTATGATATTAACATTTCTGACAAATAAATAATTATTTCAATAGAATAATTATTCTATACGTAGGTCATATGTGAACTAGGTACTCAATTATAATGTAATAGACTATTATCCAAATACGTTTAATGAACAAAATTTTACATAATACGGAAAATTCAAATTACTATGTAAATTTTCAATATAACCCAGTATTTTCCGTATAAATAAGAAAATTTTTAAACTAAAATATTATGGCAGAATTTTTTGCTGTTGACAAACGCCTTTATATCCAATATAACAAAACTCGAGCGCAGAGTTTTTTATTAAGTGGCAACCCTAAGAAAACAGCATCACACAGAAAAGCAGTCTCACTTTATACAATTAACATAGTAAACGGGAAAATTTAAAATCGCTGTGTTTATGTATTCAAAGCGCAGTCGTGGCAAACATTTTTGTCATATTGGTCGAATAAAAGTTTTTGCGGGATTCACATCACGCATGCGATAAGGGTCACCGCTTCCCTGGCTTACACTGACTTTAAAGTATATTGTAGTCACTTGCGCCAGTTATCCCAGTGCAGGAACCTAACTTTATATTCAACTCATGCTTTCAAACTTCGAGAAGCAAATTTCGCCGGCAGAGGTTATTTGCATGTCACCTTTACTTTCGTCTGCCATTAGGTGTCATGTTGTTATATTACACCAGCAGTACCCAAACGTTGGAAATGTTGTTTAAGGTCCCGGCTGTAACACGAAAACGTGGGGGATTTGAATTATGGTTTTAAGGCCAGAATAAAAAAAAAATACGAGTGTGAGTTTTGCTCTGAGAATGTAATTTTATAAAAAGAATGGTTCCTCTATATATATATATATATATATATATATATATATATATATATATATATATATATATATATATATATATATATATGTATAATATGACGTACCTTAAGTGGGTACAAGGAATTCAGATGAAAGAACCGACTTAGATTATGCCGACTTGTTTAGTAGGTAGTTACAGCATGAAAGCACGACTAACAAACCACAAATTCATAGTGGCATTTAAATATTTTCAGGATGATAAATCATACATGTAGGGACTGTAGCAGACATACGTAGTTTGTTGCACAATAATTAAATGAGAACTAAGAATCTTCTGCCTTTCGCATTTCACTACTGGCCTTAAGCTTCTACTAATTTTGTGATTGAGTCTTTTAAGAGGCTTCGGCCTTCTATACTACGCTGACCAGACGATTTGGTACAGAGTTTATTGACGAGTTTTCCGTGTCTTCGCAAATATAGTATTTGCTTTGTCGTCCCTTACTATACCCCCTGGATGAAATGGGGTAGTGAAATTTGTATTTTTAATCCGTCACCCCACCGAATTAGAATCTTCTTCCTATATAACATACCTACTTAAAATAATACATTAGCTAACACTGCTTTGTAGACAACTTAATCTCACTTCAAAGGAGTCTGAAGAATTAGGTACTTGTGGCAATACTGCCACAAGTACCTAATTCTTCAGACTCCTTTGTCACCTTATAATTATACAATTATAAGGTGACATAGCAGATATAATTATACTCTACGAAGTGCATGTATAACAAATGTATAAATAATTTTAAACGAAATTTTGTTAGTAATTTTTAGCATAGATGAACATGGACGATAAAACATAGCTGATCTTTTGATAGAATTTCAAAAGTTTTTTTTCGAATGGTTTGAACGTCAGCTTTTTTAAACTTAAAAATATGAGGTTTAAAATATAAAGTATTTTCATAAAGTTTTAAAACGTATTACGGCACTAAAGCCTGTGCATTAAGTTCAATATATTTAAATTAAATTGAAAATATTCATAATAACGGCTGATGTGCTTTATAGACTATTCATTTAATTTCTTTATTTATTTTACTTTTAAGACGATAAATTTTATTACTCTTAGGTATATCGAATTGCGTTGGTGGTATCGTTTCGTGATCGTCAAGTCTATTTAATTATGAAATCATCATTAAGGTCTATGAATTATATTATACAAAACCATGGATGCGTAGTTTAAGAATCTAAAAGCCATTAGGCTGGATGCCATAAGGCTCGAGAGCATATCCATAAAAGTATGCAGTATATCCGTGAGAATGTTCATTCGTCTGCGTGAATGGTGTCATATAACATGGGTCAAATGTGGTTCCAAATTTTAGTGTCAGTCTTGCATGGTGACTGATTAAATATTGTGTATTAATGAGCTGTAAAATATCTTCGGGATAATAAGGAGCTTGCGTACCTCGCTTGTGAAGTTGTGATATTTATTTAATAAACGAATAGCTAACGTTATTCAGTATGCGTATTAAAATATTTAAAATGCCTTCTATTCTTCATTCGTAACTCACTGGACCATACAGCCCTCTTATTGACCATTTGCAGTAATAAAAATACTGCTCAGTACATTGACATCTATCTTTACAGCCCTGGAGTGTCTCATTCATGTCTTTGAGGGAATGTTCGATTAATATTCGATTGTTGAAATATATGGGATAACGCTAAGAGGATGATGTTGAAATATAATTATTCAATACAATTGCATCCATGACTTTCACATTGGAGTCCGAGCTCCACATTTTAATCTAACCAGATTTGAAAGGATAATTAATAGCTCTTTCGCAGAGTTCAACCGATATCGACTACCAGCCGCAGTTATCTCAAAGCAAAACATGTATTCTGTTTAGGTTATTAAAGATAAAGATATTTTTATTGCGTAACTGTGTACAGGTAACGTCTTACATCTACATAGATTACAGTAATAAGTCCAACATTTTATCCTTAGCGTATATGCAATACGAATGAAATGCATGCATAGTTAAAATCTCTCAAGATTAGGTAAATTTGTTAGAAAAGAACTCTTGTAAATTATAAAATACATTATTCAATAACCATTTTTTTTAAGTTGTCTTGAAAATGTTACCATTAATGGTTTAATAGCTGTGGGTAAATGATTAAATATACGAATAGCAGTGATATAGGTGCTATTATAATATATCATGTTTTTTATGTTAGGTAAGTTTATGTTGTATTTGTATTTATTGCGAATATTGCACTTAGTCTCCGATTTGAAATTAAAATAGCGCATGTTGTTTTTAACAAATAAACATATCTCTAGTATGTAAATAGCTGTCAAAGTGAGGAACCCATTTGACTTGAAAACATATCTTAATGACTCAGTACTATGCATTTTATAGATGGTTCTTATAGTTCGTTCGCGTTAAGAATGCAGTGAGTCATCAGTGCAACTGCAAGATAAAAGTGTATTCACAGTGGTGTTAAATTCAAACAAATTATATTTTAAAATATTAAGTTTAACGAATTTATAAAAATACACTTAAAAGTTTAAAATCAAAATTTAATCATATCATATTTTAATCTATTTTATTTACTGCATTCTTAACGCGAACGAACTATAGGCATCTTTTTTGAAGAATAAACGTAGATTCTACATTGGTGGAGTTACCTCAGTAAATGATGCCATAGTTTAAAGGGGATATACCGTACCAAAGTAGGCGCTCCTGGTAGCGTTTACATTGGTAGTCTCTGTTAGCACTGGCAATGCATGATTTTTTTATTTTTTTTATTTTAGCACTTGATATTTTTTTATTTAATTGTTCAATATGGGCTATCTAGTTTAGATGTTGATCGATTGTAACGCCAAGGAAGTTTATATCTTTATCCTCTTCCATTTATATATCTGAGACGGTTATTTTAAGTTGAGAAGGCTTGCTTTTGTAGTTTCTGAATTGTACCAGCTTCGTTTTTGAGAGATTTTCTTTTAAGTTTAATATCTGCAACCAGTTTGTAACAATTGTTAATGTTTTATTTATTTCATTATTAAAGTTAACGTCATTTGAAGCATCATTAGAAATAAAAATTGTTGCATCATCAGCATACATTATGCAAAGGTGGTTAACTATGTTTGGAAGTTCGTTTACATATATTAAAAATAACAAGGGCTCCAATATGCTACCTTGGGGCACACCTAATATTACATTTTCATATTTAGGTTGTACTGTTTCTAACATTTTTGTTGATTTATTATAGACTTCAATAGCAGTTGCCTGCATTCTATTGTTCAAATATGTTTCTATTAGTTTTAAAGCAAATCCTCTTATGCCTATACCGTCTAATTGATTTAGCAAAATATTATATTTTACACAGTCGAAAGCTTTCGACATATCGATAAAAAGAGCAGTGCATTTTTTGTTATTTTTCATGTTACTCCAAAGAGTACTAAAAAGTTTATAAATTGGTAAAAATGTGGTTTTATTTGAAATCCAAACTGATTTTCATTAAGAATATTTACGTCTAAAAACTTTACAATTGTAATATAAATAATATTTTCAAAGATTTTCGATATAGTTGGCAGTAATGCAATTGGGCTATAATTACACATTTCATGTGTCAATCCTTTTTTATGTAAAGGTTTTATTATATTCTTTAAACTATTTGGAAATTTTCCTGTTTCTAACATTAAGTTTATTATATATACTAGTGGGTTTACAATAAAAGAGATACTCTCTTTGACAATTTTAATAGGTATATTATCGTATCCGGAGCTCGGCTTATTTTTTTATTTTTTTACTGTACTCATGACTTCATTTCTATCTGATGGATAAAAGAAAATACTTTATGGTTATTTGTAGGCAATGGTTTGTATTTGTTTGATGTTGAGTCATTTATGTTTTGATTAATATAGTAATGATTAATAGCACTGACTAGTTTATCTGGCGATTTTATAACATTATTGTTCTAGATGACGTAATCAACCGTTGGTTTAAGCACATTTGCTGATTGAGTCTGTCGCTTAATTAATGCCCACGTTGCTACAGTTCTATTCGAACTGTTTGTAATGAATTTTGCATTCGTGTTCTTTTTTAATTCTCTAATTACACGCGTGAGAGTTTTACAACAGCGGCTATATTTTACTTTTTGATCGTTGCTATTGGTGTGTTTTGTTTGGAGATACAACTTTATTTTATTTCTACTCGATATTGAGATACCTTTTGTTTTCAAGGATGTATCGTTTTTGTAGCATATTTTTACATTTTGAATTGGTATACATAGGTTAAAAATTAGTAAGAATATCTCTAGAAAAGTGTCATATGCAGTGATTACATCTGGTTGTTGGTAGGTCCTATATATAATCAAAGTTTACTTGGGATATATATTTTCTAAATATGTCTATGTAATAGTTTATGTTGCGGCGCATTTTGTACCAGTATTTTTTTTTAAAACCTTAACTACACGGGATATTTATTATTTGGCACGTGTGGTCTGTCGGTCTAAATCCCAAATTTTCGATTTACATTTTTTATGATTTGCAATAATATTATCTATGCAGGTTGAGGAATGTTAAGTTATTCTAGTGGGTTTATTTAGAGTTAAATGTAGGTTGTAAGTCTTATGTGTATTTTTAAATAATTCGCTTTTTTAGTATTCAAAATCGTGTCAATATTATAATCTCCGAGTATGTTTTTTTTTTATTAATTATGGATCTTGATCTGATAGTAAGCTTGTATAGCTATAGTTCAAGCTTTTCCATAAAAAAAATTATATTACTATTTGGTGTTCTATAAATACATAATATATACCAGTTAGTCTCAGGAATTATAATGCTACAACACTCAAAGTGACTTTCAATTGATAGTTTAAAAGTCCAGTGTAAAGCTTTGTAATTAATTGACTTTTTTACATAGATGCAGATACCACCGCGAGATTTATTTTTCCTTGCGAAATGTGCCGCCATTTTATAGTTTTGTAACTGTCAAATTTCGGGGTTTCTGTCTCTCAAAAATATTTCACTTAGACAGAGGACGTCTATGTTATTAAGATGCAATACAAAATCATAATTGCATGTAAACCTCATTAGTGTCACATAATAGGTATTGAACACTCTTTCTTATCTAAGTACATGAAAACATTTATAGCGTATACCTGTGATGTAATGTTGGCGTTGATTAATCGAAAGCATGTCAAATGCATAGTCTAAATACAAAATGAAAACCAAAAAGGTTTTATAACAAACTCAGATTATACAGGCAAAGCCGTATAATGAAATGTAAGCTGTTTATGTTTCTTAAGCTATCCTTTCTGTCGGTTTCTATCCGAATTGTATGACGTTTATTGTTGTAATGCAAATTTACGTCACGGCCAGGGCGCTGTCGTCTTTTAGTTGACATAATTTAAATATTTGTTACCCACAATAAATGTTCTAACGACTTAAATCTTAAGACTTTTTGACGTTTTTGTGTAGAACAAACATCGTGACGCATTTACAGGTTTACATCAACTTTTGTGTGTTCAATTCTAAAATTAGTATTCTTGGATTATTTATTTAAAGCTTCGTGAAAGTGGTAGTGAAATATTTAGAGTACTGTTGCGGTTACTTAATAAGCTCTTCGTTCTGGAGGAACAACCTCTTTAGTTTTAGAGAAAATTCAACCTCAATAGGTACAACTTGTAATAAAGTTCAATAGTAGATATAAAGTACATTTTGGATAGAATATTTTGATGTCAAAATAGAATTATAATAGGCTTGTGTCCACTAAGAATAAATCGATTTGATTGTAGTATCTATAGATTCATTATGATTTTAAGATATCAATAAAGTTTATTATTTTGATAAAAAGGTAAGATTAATATTATGTTTAGGATTCTAAAACTAAAAATATTGTATTTATTCTTGTGACAGTGAACACCAATCAGAGAGCATTACGTCAAACAATACGTTCGCCATTCATGTTGTTTACCTTTTAGTAGTAAATACAACTAAAACGTCAAGCTTTCTACCAGTCAAATCGAATATAACAAAATAAAAGTGGGTACATCAGACCAGACTTCATTCACGGTTTGTTTTATTTTGGACTTTGTGATATCACTCAACCGCCACGATGGTTTACGGCGTTTTCGTATCAAATTCAAAAAGGTTTTTAAAAAGCCGTAATTATTAATGTTGCTGATCGATTTTTGAAGAAAAAATTAGGTATTTCAGTTTAACATCTAATAAAGGAACGAATCAATCGCTAATTACATTTTAGGACACAAGCCTATTATATAGTTTTTTTAGTGATCCAGAAATAATGACTATTTCTTTGAATCTTTTATAATATTGTAGGCATCTTTAAATATAGAGTACTCTTAAGCGTTCTTCTGCTATCCACATTAAATGTTTCCTCACAAAGTTTTCCTTAAAAGTAAGTGTTAATTAATTTCTAAAACATAATTACGGAAAGCAATCATGGTTTAGAAATTAATTAACCTGGTGGAAGCTCGACGACTGTGTCATGGCCTTTTGCCATGAATATGGCTACTAAAGATTTCTGAGTTTATTAATTGCTTAACCTTAATCGTCTGTCCCAGTATAAATACGTAAACATGACAGCAAATGCCCTATTTGAACGGATTGTTTATTAATCTGCTTCTGAAATAGATTTCTCGGGCAGAGGAGAATCCTTGATTTTGATGAAAGACAAAAACAGAAGGTATTAAAGTTACAGCACATAAAACTTTTTCCGACAAACCATACTCTTACAATTTAAATAAATTATAATTTAAATCGTTGAATTTAAATCGATAAATTTGAATTTAAATCGATGACCGTTTGGTGGTTAATCCTGCGTTTCAACCGATTGTGCTATAGCCACTTCCAGTATCATTGTGATACATGTTTTAGTCAGAGTTCAGTGCTCGGCATATGAGTCATAAATTATTATAATGCTTATTTGAGAAGGTCTATCATTTAATATCTGTCTTACGACCGAATCGATCTCTTCGACCTTATTTTGAGTATCAAATAAAACCAATTCCGTTTATTACGAACTTCTATCTAAAAGTATCAATACTCGATAAAAATTTAGATATTTATTTGCCTTTCATGACATTATATTTTTTGTAGTTTATTAGGGTTTCGCACTTAAATTAATAAAACGGAAGGTTTGAACGATTTCTGCGCAGTTCGCAGTCTTTCATTGCCTCGTTCTTCCAGAAATTGTGCTCGTCTTGGTTCGATCTGTCTTCTTGGTTGGTTGGTTTTAGGTGCAGAAAAAAAATACTGAAGCAATTAGCAAAGTAATATTTACTTATTTTCTTCTATAAACCTCATTACTTAACTGAATTTAAAGAGCTCAAACGGGACGTGTATTTACTACTAATGAATATTCTATTGGAACTCTTTTGATTTGGTACCATACCTACCTGTTTCAGGAGATATTGAGGCTCGAAGTAACTATTTTTTAATAATTATTAAAAAAACGGTGCATTTCTCGCGCCAATTTCTCATAATTATACTTATCCTTTGTACCCAAGGGAATGTTGGAATCTCGAGCACTGCACGCGCGCGCTTTACATTGCGGCTTATAAAATACTAGACGACGCCAGCGGCTTCGCACGCACATATTTTAGAATTTCCGGTTTGCCCGAACCCGTAGGAATTGCGGGAAATCCCGTCTTAGTGCACCCCTACGGTCCCCAAGGAACATACATGCTAAATTTTAGCTCCTTGCGCCGAGTAGTTTCGGCTGTAGCTTGTCTGTCATTCAGTCAGTAACGCAAGGATTTTATATATACAGATGTCTACGTATTGAAGCCAATTTTTTTTACGTTTCCCGCGTATTATTTTTGCTTAGTATGACTTGGCATACGCAAAACGAGTAGACTTCGGCTTGGTGATTGTTCTTTTGACACCGCGTATGTAATGATAGTAAATATCAGCGTAATTACGAAGCTCTTTATTTGAAATCGATTTGAAGTTGGTCGCATTTATAGGCTTCCTTAGTAAACATAATTATAAAAAAATTGCTCAGGGAAGATGTCCCAGTTTTAAGCGACGATTTCCGTATGTCCTTCATCTAAGAAACTTATTGTCATACCATGGGAACAAAAAAGGACCAATACTTTTTGTTACCAACGGTTACACCATTATTACCATTTTAATCTGTTTACCACGCCTCTTACGTATCACTAAAACTTTTCCTCATTTCTGAAACAGTTTCCCGCATCTCAGTTTTGGGTGTTTACAAAGCATGGAGCATCAAAAATACATTATCTGCCATAAAAAATAGTATGATGTTCGTCGACTTACTCGCACCATGAAAGACTTGCTACTTGAAAGAAACGGATAAATAGTTTATGGCATCATAGGGCATAAAAGAGTTATATTATATAATAAAATATTGAAGTAAAATTATCTGACTGCGCGCATGGCTTAGTGGTTTAAACCATCACCATGACTTTTGGCACCATGTCGAGTATTGTGGTTTCGATCCACACATTGTTGAGTGTTCTTTTTGAGCATTGGTTTGTAATGCCTCAAGCAACACAGGATTTCTAGCTTTAAAAATGAGCTGGGCAAAAAAAAGAGAAAAGAAAAGAAACATTAATTGTAATGTGCTTTACCGTCAATATTATGAACGGTCTGCATGTAGACACGACTTTATTAATCTTCCATTTTAATGTATAATTCGAGTCACACCTTTTTCCTATTTATTCCTGCAAGTTTCCATAATCCTTCAAGCGTTATATTATGGCGGTCAGGTGGCTTTATAAAACAGGTCGTTGATTCACCTGCATGGTAGATTAATCAACAAAAACAATTATGGCTCCATGGTTAACTAATTGTGGAACGTTATCAGTCGCTCGCAGGTTCATCCGCGCGGGTTATGGAAAATGAGATTGGATGCATTCAGTTACTCAGGCGCCAGAATGAATTTGTGTTAAGTGATGTTATTGAGGACTCACAGCATTCAATGTCTAGTAAAATTGTTACAGTCCTAAAAGTGACTGATCTCTAAAAGCCACCAGTCTTCTGTGCATGCTACCGGCTGACAACGTTGCGGAGAGGAATTCTTGGGCACTTCGTCGTTCTTTTTTTTCGTTGTTTCCATTTTTTATTTGTAGGCTAGTTTTAGGTTTAGTATGTGCGTAAATACATTATTTTGAATTTTATAGTCTGAAATCTCAGTCCGTTCGTACTTCAATTGTGAACGAGAATGTCTCCTTATTTAATTTAACGTAACAAATAGTGTACACCGTGTCCTATTATTTAGTAACAATTATATGCAAGGAAATTTCTTTTAATGGATGGATAGCCGGATGTTTTTTATTCTTTGACGCCAAAACCACTATACCGCTTTTGACGAATCTTTTCAGGCGTAAATACGGGCTATCTTATATGAACATACCTAGTAAACAATATGAATACTGATTGTTATCAAATTCTACGCAGGGAAGACGCCTCGAACTAGTTTACTAGAAAGTCAGCAGTAACATTACATTATTATTTATTTTAATATAACATACATTAAAGTGTCAGTTAAGGTCAGGATTCTTTAAGCGTTTGGGAAGGTCTACATTTCAATTCTGAATATTGCAACAGATGTTTCTGTTTTTTCTCGTGTAGACCCAATTCCAAACTCTAATTTTATTTTATCTATTTATACATGCATAACATATTTGAACGTTTTCGAGGATATGTCAGCGTATTACACGCAGTAGCTACTTTAATAATCACCTCTTCATTTACAACTTTACAACGAATAAGTTACTCATAAACTTTTCAAGACGATAAACTGCTCTAACAGTGAGTACCCAAACGGAACTTTCATAAGTCCCTTCCAACCACAAGTCAGAACATAACAGATACCCAGTGTCATTCGCATGATAACGCTCCGCATCACATATTCAAGACGTAGACGGAGATAAACCACGAGTGCACGAAATGCATCCGCTACAATTTACTCCAAACCCCTCCGCAGAGTTTTAGAGATTCAAATGGAACGCCGCAGTTTGCGCTACTAATTTGAATGCTAAAATAAATACGAATGTTAGCTGGAAATGTTTGTCCTTGATGAACGACGTGCATACCTATATGTATATATGAAGTAAAATGGTTTCTATGGTTTTAGTATTGCGGTGAACTTTGATATTTAACAACTTTGAACATGTATGATAGGTTAAGGCTTCGGTTTGATATAACTTTTGATAATCAAGGGCTGTTGCCAAGTGTTTTCGAATGAAATATTAAGCAGAAATAACCTCGTTATATTCGCATGCAAATATGCGCACATAAGCCAACAAACACATTGGGAAAGTATTAATTGCATGATAAATTTTTAACATTTAATTAAATGTTTTCATTAAATTTATTCAATAATTAGGATATTTTGTACATTTAAAATCCTTGCGTTACTGACTGACAGACAATCTACAGCCAAAACAATTGCGCGCACGAAGCTGAAATTTGACATAGAACACGTCCATGAAGATTATAGGGGAACACTAAGAAGGGATTTCCTGAAATTGCCACGGTATCGGGCAGAAACGTTTAAATTAAAATAATGCATTAAGTGTGCGAGCATATAATAATATGTTGGTGAGCAAGCGGCGTAGCGGCGACGACAACACGGCGACGCGTCGTCTGCTGCTGCTGTCTGCAGTCGCCTACGAACATAAAAATACTGTGTAAGAGTATTAAATTATTGTCTATTCTATTTTATTACATATTCACTAAATAATAATTTGATTTTTGCTGTTAATAGAATTACCCTATTCATTTAAAAAAATTAACCACCTCACTGATAGACACAGTTCTAATAGTTACATTATTTTCTATCATACTAAACCGTGTTTAAAACTGTTTAAAGTAATTACGCTCATACACGGAAGTGAATTAACATTTAAGAGCTTAAAGGATCAATCTCCGGCATATTAAACGATGAACAAGAGGAAGCTGTGGTACCGATGGGCTTATGTTATTAAGACCGAGGCTATTTATAAAACGCACCGCGAGAAAATATGAATTTATTCTTCTATTTTAAGAAGGAACGTCCCGTGCTACGTAATTTTATGCAGTTCTGAAATTAATTGAAAATATTACAGTGTATTAGAATTTCAAGTCATGTTCGAAGTTTTAATTTATCGACTGATCCTTTGGATATGATCAATATGATATTGAATTGACAGGCAGTTACAACTGTCTGTCAGATCTATATCATGTTACTTTCAATTTATGGTTTTATTACTGTTACGCATTTTTGTGGTACTAGGGTATAATTATATCGAAATGATAAGTTAATGTTTCTTGTCAGTTCCGTAATAGGGGCAAACCTTATAGAATGAAATTAAATGTGAAAGCTTCAAAGAAAAAAATCACACTTCTATGAACTGCAATTTCGTATCGAATAATTTTGGGTGATTTTTTTTACGTACATTAATGATATGAGGTGAGACTCCACAACCTCATACTAAATATTCAATAAAGAATCATATTTATTATTGGATACGGCATAGCTTTGGAATACATCCTTTTCATTATCATAAAACTAACGCTAAACTATCTTACTAGGTGTATGTTATTTACTATGTAATATAACATTAATGACGTAATAAAATAGACACGTGACACATAAACGAATCCCGTAGCACTTCGCCAATTTATAACTCTATGTAAAAGAACAAAATACAATGTAATATTTTGTTTGTCACTCAACGTCATGTTCACACCCAAATATTGTCAAATATTGAAGGCAGCTAGGACCGATCCTAGCTGCCGTGGAGCCGACTCCACGAGTAAAACGAGGCTATTCGACGTATTTACGTAATATAATGTTTGTTACACATTTTGTCTCCTTTGTCTTGGATATTCAGAAATGTGTTACGATTATTCTAGATTTTGATGGCGTCGTAGTAAAGGACAAGGAAATCTTTCGTTTTGGCAATGTATTTTAATTGTCCGTTCGTGGTTTAACCCGAAGGCAATAGAAATCACTAATTTGGCAAAATTTTACATTTCAACATTACTTCCTAACTTCACACCTGTTATCCCCGAAGGGGTTGGCAGAGGTGTATTACACATCCACACTTCACCGTCATCAAGTCATGTTTCGGTCCCAATGTAATAGGGGGCGAGCCTATTGCCATCTACCGGGTACATTTATAAGCGAGCGACAATGAACATTTTTAATACACACTTAACTTCGACAAGTCAGATGTGTGTGCCCGGGGTACCTAGGGATCGAACTCGAGACCATCGTCTGGGCAGTCCGTTACGTACACCAATGGGGGCTATCGCTGCTACATTTTAACTAATTCTAAAAGACTGTTCTTATTATAAAATTGTGATAATATTACAAATGATAGAAAATGAAGGTTTTGGGACATTAAGCAAAATTGAAATAATACCTATGTAATTTTTTAACAGCTATATACCGAGCGACGACTCTATCATTTTATTTTGATTACTTAAAAAACATTAAATGTTCTACGCGACAATGTCAGGAAGTTGAAAGAGGATTGGATTGATTACTCTTTTATTTGTATCCGTCAGAAATTACATTATAAATGGTAAACCGTTTGCTGTATGGACATTTTACAGAATAAAAAGGGACAAAAGAAAATGTTTATTCTTATATGGAATAAAATATAACAATGGTACCGTGCTTGAAACGTTTCGAAATATTATTAGATATGGTTCAAATGGTACACAAGTTAAGTAGATAAATTGAGGCATGCTTTGCTTCAGTCCCCAGATTATTGGAATTTTATTAATAAGTATTGAACATACAATGCCATTTTAGGAACAGCTATCGTCATATTATGTGCAATGTGTAAGCAGTCATTGTGTGGTGGTGGTGTAGTTAAATAATGAAATAAAGAAAAAACAAAACATAATATTAAATAAAAATATATACATTTACCAACCATATATATTATATAACTACTTATATATAATACATATATACACAAATTATGCCGAATCAGGGTACTATTTGTATTTATTGTTTACTAGCTCTTTCCCCGGTTGCACCCACGTCCTGAGGGAACTACTTCGCGTACCCGGTTAATTTATAGCCTAAGTTACATGCTTGGTACATCCGCTATCCGCCAATGAAAGTCCCGTCAAAATCGGTCCAGCCGTTCCAGAGGTTAGCGAAAATAAACAGACAGACAGACAGACCGAAAAAATTAAAAAATATGTAATTTTGGGTTTATGTACCGTCTTTGTCAGGGGGTGCTTCTGTGTACTGGTCTGTCCGACCATTACACAGGGCTTCGGGTTCGCGATCCCGGCTCTCCGAGCTGCTGTAGTCACTACCCAATATCCTTTCCAGTGATTACAGTACCCCCCACCTACAAACCCATTTTCCTTGTCATACATCCTATCCATTTACCCAGTATCTCCTACCCTTCTTCCTTTATAACGATAATATTCCCAAGGAGGGTTGGCGTCAGGCAGGCGGCCGGCTGGTAAAATATATGCCAAAACCTTTTGTAGTATGGCCACGTATGACAATGAGTGCGAAAGGATTAGGGCGTTCCCCGCAGGCGACGCGCAGGGGCAGCACCCGGCACCTGCGAGAAGTATGCAAGGGTTGTTGCACTATTCCGGGCGAGTGCAACGTAAGAAGCGAGCCTGTGATGTAAGGGTGAGGTATGCAAGTTGGAACGTAGGTACGATGACTGGAAGAGCTAGAGAGTTAGCTGGTGTTTTGAAAAGAAGAAGAATAAATCTGGCATGCCTGCAGGAAACAAGATGGAAAGGTACGAAAGCTAGAGAGATCGGAGAAGGATACAAGTTTTATTATTGTGGAAGTGATGGAAAAAGAAATGGCGTGGGAATTGTGTTAGACGAAAATATGAAAGATAGTGTGACAAGTGTAAATAGAATTAATGATAGAATGATTGCTGTGAAGGTGATGTGGCAAGGTATTATTTTGAATGTGATAAGTGTGTATGTCCCTCAGGTAGGATGTGAGGATTGTGAGAAAGAGAAGTTTTGGATGGATTTCGATAGCATGATGACGGGTATACCGGAGAATGAAGAGATTATTGTGGGAGGTGATTTTAATGGACATGTGGGACGAACAAGTGGAGAGTATGAAAGAGTACATGGAGGTTGGGGATTCGGCAGCCGAAATTGTGAGGGAGAAGCAATTCTCCAAGCTGCTGCCGCTTTTGACCTCGCAGTTGCAAATACTTGGTTTCAGAAAAGAGAGCAACATTTAGTTACATATAATAGCGGCCACCACATGACCCAGATTGACTATTTCCTACTAAGGCGAAATCGACTCAACTGGGTCAAAGACTGCAAAGTGGTACCAGGAGAAGATTTAGTCTCGCAGCACAGGCTCCTGATAGTTGAACTTCAGATTCGACTAAGCTCTCAAAAAACCAAGCAGCAACTGCCTCCAAAAATAAGATGGCATATGTTAGAGAAGAATGAATGTGTAGAAAAATTCAGAGATAGAGTGGTGGATAAAATGTTAGAAATGGGCGATATGAATGATAGCAGTGTCAATGAGTGTTGGAAAGAGATGAGTAAATGTATAAAGTGTGTAGCAAAGGATGTTTTAGGAGAGTCGAAAGGGACGCGAATGAAAGATAAGGACACGTGGTGGTGGACAAAAGAGGTACAGAATGCGCTGAAGGAAAAGAAAGCAAGATTTAAGGAATGGCAGCTGGTGAAAGGAGGAAATGAATCTTTGGAAGAAAGTAAGAAGAAAGAATACGATGAATGTAAAAAAAGAGCCAAAAAAGCTGTAGCCGTTGCTAGATCCAAAGCCCTAGACCACTTGTACGGGTTACTGGAAAAACCCGAGGGTCATAAATATTTATACAGCATGGCTAAAGCTAGAGAGAGAAAGGCGAAGGATGTTTCCCATATTAAGTGCATGAAAGACGAAACAGGAGTGATTCTTATGGACGACGATAGAATAAAAGAAAGATGGAGGACATACTTTGAAAAGTTAATGAATGAAGAGAACGATTGGAGCGGAAAACTTGAAAGTGAGGAGATGAATATTGGTTTAGTGAAGGAAATAAGTAAAGATGAGGTAAAAAAGGCTGTTAGTGGAATGAAGAATGGGAAAGCGTTAGGACCAGATGGAATACCAGTGGAAGCATGGAAAGCGTTAGGAGATGATGGATGGACGTGGCTGGCTTTATTCTTCAATAAGCTGTTGCACGAGGAGACCATACCCGAGGAATGGTGCAACAGTTACCTGGTGCCCATTTTTAAAAATAAGGGTGATATCCAAGAGTGCAACAATTATCGGGGAATAAAGTTAATGCCTCATAGTATGAAAGTATGGGAGAGAGTAGTTGAGCGACGCCTGCGAGACGAGAGTGAGATTTCACGAAACCAATTCGGTTTTATGCCTGGTCGAAGTACGGTGGATGCTATTTTTGCACTTCGCCAAATGTGCGAAAAATACAGGGAGGCACATAAAAACTTACACATGGTATTCATCGACCTTGAAAAGGCATATGACCGAGTGCCTCGTGAAGTCTTGTGGTGGGCCCTTAAGAAGAAAAGAGTGCCTGGAAAATACCTGACGTTGATTCAAGCCATGTACGCTGAATGCAGAACGCAAGTCCGATCCGCGGCCGGTATCACAGCCAGATTCGATGTGGCCGTAGGCTTGCACCAGGGGTCGGCCCTTAGCCCCTACCTCTTCCTGTTAATTATGGATGCTATATCATCGGACATACAGGAAGAGGCACCCTGGTGCATGCTGTTTGCCGATGACATCATTCTGGTAGCAGAGAATGGACAAAAGGTGCAGAGCAAGCTGGAGGAGTGGCGGCAGAGATTGGAGAATGTAGGCCTGAGAATAAGCAGAACCAAGACAGAGTATATGTTCTGTGACTTTGGCGGTCTCTCCAGTCCTATACCGGTTACACTCGGCGGTACACCTCTACCAGTATGCTCCGATTTTCGCTACCTAGGTTCACTCCTGCAAGATGACGGCGAAATTGATCGGGATGTTAGGCAACGAATCAACGCAGGATGGATGAAATGGCGACAGGTCTCAGGCACAATTTGCGATCACAAAATGCCTGTGAAGTTAAAAGGCCGCATGTATAAGGCGGTTATAAGGCCTGTCGTACTGTATGGAGCTGAGTGTTGGGCTACAAAGAAGATGGATGAGAAACGATTGCATGTTGCTGAGATGAGAATGTTACGATGGATGTGCGGAGTGACAAGAATGGACAGAATTAGGAATGAATACATTAGAGGTAGTACGAAAGTAGCGCCCATTGATGAAAAGGTAAAAGGGAGTCGATTGGCCTGGTATGGACATGTTATGCGAAGAGATGAGATGTACGTAGGTAAGAAAGTGATGAATATGCATGTAGAAGGACGAAAAGGGAGAGGGCGGCCAAGGAAAAGATGGATGGACTGTGTGAGGATGGATATGAAAGAGAAAGGGATAAACGATCGGATGGCTGGTGACAGAGAAGTATGGAAGCGAAGGACATACTGCGCCGACCCCAAATAAATTGGGACCAGGGCAAGACAATGATGATATCGTCATATTATGTGCACTGACTTTTCGAAGTTATTTGCATATTAAATAGTCAATTGCCCTATTTTTTATAAAAATAATAATAAATAATAATAATAATAAAAATTTATTCATTTTCAATTCATCACAAAATATACTTTATAGGTAAAATAATGAGGTGCCTGTACTAGGGTAAACTTGTGCCACAGGCGTTAAAGGCACTTACAATATTTAATTTTGATCTGAGTTAAGAAGTCATCGCAATATTTATTATTAACATATTAAACGTAATAACGTTATATACCTACTTATAATTATATACTTATTTTAAAACTAATATGAAACTATAATTATTTGACCACAGTCAGCAGTTCTTCTGTCTGATCATATTTCAGTGTTTGTAAATACTGATAGACGCATTGTTTCGACCTTACATAATTTAGGTCATAGATGGATGTTTCTTTGTTTATTTTGTTATAAAGATAGGGACCCAGAAAAGTAAAAAATCTATGAGTAAAGACAAACTTTGATTCAGAGCTTGAACTACAGACAATATCTTTCCGTCTCTTGGTGTTAGTAAGGTTGGCGTTGTACGTAAGTGGAGTGTGCTGTTTTAGTACAGTGTACAATATAAACAGTTGACGAACCGTTAGCACTTCGCATGATTCATACAGAAGGCTTGTAAAGAATCGGTAAGGTCTGCGGGTGGCCACTTTAAGAAAGGCTCTTTGCGCTCGCTCTAAAGAGAGCATTAAAGATTTTCCTATACCTCCCCAAGAGGTAATGCAGTATTGGATTATGGATTGACACAATGCCTTGTACATCTGTATTATGAGGTTATGATCTTAAATAACGCGCAGTTTTTTAAATACAAATAATAGTTTTCGTAGTCTAGTATGTTAAAGCGGCGATATGTTGTTTATAGGAAAGGGTTTCGTCCAATATGACCCCTAATTACTTAATATTAGTAGTGCTATTTATTTCTGGACAGGTGCAAATGTTGTTTGTAAATTAAGATTACAGTTATGTGCATAAAAGTGAAAATAATTATTATGTGCTTGGGTGTTATGCATGCAAAATTGGACGAATTTAGTCTTATCAGCGTTTAAGGTTAGTAGATTCTGTTTAAGCCAATTATTTACTACGTTAAACCCTTGTTGTGCAAACTTCTGAGCTTCCGTAACAGTGTTAGCTGAGAAAACAAGCGCAGTGTCGTCAGTATACGTTACAATTGTGCCATGGTGTAGGTTGAGGTTACAGAGATCATTTATATACACTACAAAGAGGGTTCCTCCGAGCACACTCCCTTGTGGATTGCCGAATTGGGGTAATAGCAATTCGGAACTGATAACGTTGTCTATTTTGACACATTGATACCTATCCCGTAAGTAGTCTCTAAACAGTTTTAACTGTGTGCCTCTTATTCCTAAAGTCTCCAATTTGTTGAGTAGCAGAGGGATTGATACATTGTCAAATGCTTTTGCCAGATCAAGAAAGACGCCAATTACTTGTTGACTTTTCCCAAGTTCCTCCGAAATATAATTAGTCAAGGTGTGTACTGCATCTGCTGCAGATAACTTTGATCTGGAGCCGAATTGCTTGTGGGAGAAGAGGGAGTTATTTTCGAGATATGAAACTAATCTATTGTTTATAATTTTCTCGAGTACTTTAGATATCGAAGGTAGTAGTGAAATTGGCCTGTAGTTAGTTACCAGATCCTTTTGTCCTGATTTGTGTATAGGAATTACTATTTTTGAGGCATTTGGGAAAGATTCCTTCGGACAGGCAAATTCGAAAAATGCGAGTTAATGGAGGTATCAGTATGTGCCTAAAGGTTTTCAGTATTTCACTGCTAATACCGTCCCACCCTGCTGCTGAGCTATGTCTTAGTGATAGGATAATTCGTTCTACTTCACATTCATCCGGTTTTAGTAAAACAAACGACTTGCCACTACTATTATACGTTGGAACTTTGGTTTATTGTTACATGTGCTTTGAATTTGTTCAGCCAAATTTACACCAATGTTAGCAAAAAAGCTATTGACGTTATCAGCGGAAGATAGTGGGATACGATCTGTATATAATAAACTTGAATCGCACTTATTTTGCTTCGTCATAATATGACGAAGCAAAATAAGTGCGATTCAAGTTTATATATATAAAATAAATAACACTAAGCGATTGTGGAAGTACGTTAAGTCTGTTACATATATTATATGTAACAGACTTAACGTACTTCCACAATCGCTTAGTGTTATTTATTTTTACCTACTGTTAAAATATTTTTCATATTTTATGTAATCTACTTAACTAAGTTTTTGTAAAATATTGCGTCCCAGGGGAGAATTCATATTTACGGACTAAATTATATCATGAACCACAAATTCAACTGCCTCGTTGCTCTCGAGGCATAAATGTGCGCGTGGGATTGGGAGGTCTCGGGTTCGATTCCCGGGTCGGGCAATGTGTTATTGGGTTTTTCCACTAGGAAATTCTCAGTAGCAGCGCAGAGTCAGGTAATGTGCCCGGTACGGCAATAGGCTCGCCCCCTATTACGTAGAACCTAAAAGTTCCTGGCGAAATGTGGGTGTAATATTACACCTCTGCCTACCCCTTCGGCGATACAGGCGATATATATAAATAAAAAATTTAAAAAAAATTCAATCAATTTTATAGCCAATTCATTGACAGTGTAATTATTCGTTATTTAACCTAAAGCCAACAACAATGGCTAATTGCACGTTCAGAACATAACATTTATTTCAATAATTAATTCAAGCTAATTATTTTATTTGTGAACACCAAATCAAAGGTCATTAATATTTTATTTTCAATTTTAGTATTGTTTCTTGAACCGGAGTATCTACGTTAGTAATTTTAATACATATCTGTGCCGTTCAAAATATATCTACACCACAATAAAGCGGCCACAAAATCAAATGCCATTTCAAAATTTCATTGCTTAATTTAGGTGGAATTAAAAGGGACCGCGCTGTTTGAAAAATGGTATTGTTGGGGGATTAAGTCTATTATTGTGTGTTGTGTTGGATATCCTCGGCATTGACTATTATTATGAGATGAAATTGATTCACTGGTTTGTGACTTATTTTTTGAAATAGCACGGATGACCGTGGTAGACTTTTGTTTGTCCTTAATAATAATATATGTTGCAAACGAGAAGACGCATCGCCTGATGAAACACTAGAGGAGTCACAAGTTTAGTGCGTTGCCAGTCTGCATGGCATGTCTAACTTTAATGTTGACTGAGTGTGGCGTCTCATTTACAAATAATTATTATTGCAAAAAAAATAAATATAAGAGTCAAAGCAGACAAATGAATAAGTGTGTCTAAATTTTATCTTGACTGTACGTTGTGTATAAATACGTAGTTAACTTCAAAATGGCACCAAATAATATTAGACTTAATAAAATTTTCTGTGTTTTTGGTTTGTCTGTTTACATTGGGTTTTTAAAATTCACTTTTTTCGATTCAGTATTTGTCATTCCATCGCAATTCCCTATAGTGGACGAGAACTCGTTTTATTTGTTTTTTTTTGGGTTCCGTCACTCATTTTCTTTTTATTCGAGTTCTGTATCAAAATTGATCATGCAAACATCTTTTCCAGGAAACAAAACTACGAGAAACTTGATCTTTTATGCTGCATACACACAAATGTTAATGATACTTAACTTCCCTTGATCAAAATATTTAGGACAGTGTTCGAAATGTGCTCAAAAGATTTGAGAGTTATTTTGAAAAGAAACGTATCTATAGAACTAGCTCGTAACATAGCTTATGTGCCTATTTTCTACAATATCTTTGAACCTCATGAAGCGTATACGGAACAAATACTACTGTGTTGATTTCGCAGTACAATGCAACAAAGGGATTGGGATCACACAATCTGCTTTCAAATTGACCGCGGCTATCCTCAACCAGTCACTGTTGTTTTGAAATCAAATAAAATCCATTCAGTTTTAAAGTACTTGATTTGGTTAACGTAACATTTTTGTTTGAACAACCTTCATACATTTCAATATTCATTTCAACTCTATTCAGAACATGATTAAAACTTAAACCCAAATAATGAACCAACGATCGCTTTGGAATATTACGTCATCGTATTCGAGAATGATTGAATTGTACAAAATCATTTCTTTAATAAAGGTTTATTTGTAGTGAATTATAATTGACGGTTTCGGTAACCATTCCCGATGAATAAATACTTGTCTTTAGCTAATCAAGTTTACGATATCTTCATACTTTTAATCGCTATTCAAGTGTGCGTATCTTGTGCGTATTATATATACAACGCACTTATCATCAGCCAAAAGACGTCCACTGCTGGACATATGCCTCCCCCAAGGCTCTCCACATAGACCGAACCTGAACCAACAACGCACTAGACAGTAAAATTCTTGAGTACATGTGTTTTCAAATGATTTCTATCAAATTTTGTACCAGCTTACTTAGTTTCTCTAAAACGAAACTCACGCACGCAGGCACAACATACTAATCGAATCCATAAGTGCGTAAAGTGGATAAAGATCCAGGTTCCGAAACCAGTAGCTTGATATAGTGAGTGCTTTTAATAAATTTATTGAATGTTATCTGTATTATGACTGAAATCGCCCCGGCTTAATAGCAGCAATCGTTACCGACGGCAACAGCTTTATTTAAAAAAATATTTTATTAATATGAGTGCTGAAATACCTGCGCGCCTTTTGCCGCTCCAGAAAATATTTTACCCGTGAATAGTTAGAATTTAGATTATTTTTGATAACCTTATTATCTACCGATATAAAGCAATGATAGTTACATGCAATTTTAAAAGGCATTTTGATTTAAAGTTAGGTAATTTCATGTATAGAAGATTTGGGTTATAGGGAAATTCATAATTCAATGAGTAGTTATATATTTTATTCTCAACCTGCGCGTTAGTAATATTACCATTTTCATGAAAAACGCTGTTATTGCATAATAAATTAATTGCTTATCGATCTTAGATTATTTTTAATGAAATTATATTTATTATAAACAACATGAATATAATGGCGTTTGGAACGTCTGACGGTATGTTATAAAAGTTGGTTGGGTAGCTTATCTAGGATAATAATTAAATGAGCAAATAAGAAGCATCATAATTGTGATTGAATGTAGGCATTACTAATACAACATCAAAATATCTATCTTGGTTTTATGGTCTCGGTTGTATGTGTAACATCACATCATCACCACTATGATATCCTAGTCGGTGATTGGTCATTCTAAGGATCGCTTTCTATTCTAACTCAAAATAAATATTGGCATTGTATTAGGTTTTCGATTGAATGACTGCTGGCTGACTATCGTAACATAAAATTATCTTTCTTCGAACTCCTTACTAGCAATGAGCCTTTGTCCGTTTATATTGCGATATAGACTGCCTCAATAATGACACATTTGCCGAGGCATTGATCCATTACTCTCTAAAGTGCTACAATTTCCACAGTCGTGCCACTTTCTACAAGGAACTATTTTAAAGTATTTTAAGATATGTTGATCTGCATTTGTCAAATATTTTTAAAATACAACATAGACAGTATACTTATTCACCTAAAATTATTTCAAACAGTGTGCTATGATATAAGACCCTGTTTTTTATTAAATGTTACTTAGATAGTACCTAAATCAGAATAAATTATTTCCGTGTGTTAAAATAAGACTGCTTGGTACGTACCAAGCATACGTATACAAGCATACGTACGTACCTACGTATGCTTGTATGTGTTAGGTACCTTTAATGCGAGCTCACGGCGATCAGTTGAGCGGCGGCGGCGGTCAATACACCGAGCTGGTTTTTTAAATGTATGATTTAAAAAATTAAGATTTAGTGTTCTATGTATTTGCATTCAGTTATAGTAGTACCTATATTCACCCCTGAAAATATTTTGTAAAAGCATATCATTTCCCTGAGACCCAAATAACTTAACACCAACTAACTACACAAATAAATTAACATTAGAATCTCAGTAAGGATAAAGATACAGTACCTACGTTGTTGTGGTACCAAGACAATAATTACGTTCAATTTCTGTGCAGCAACCTCACAAAATGATAATAACGTCCACTATACGTCAATTATAAACTCGTACCGTCCATTGTTTTCAGAATATCTTCAGACGAAGAAAATTGCAGAAACATATTTCAATATATTTTAAATTTACACCCATCACTAGTGGTTTTCAAAACATATTGAATATAGTCAAGTCGATTCATTGAAATGTACGTCTGTAGATTGCAAGATACCTAAAACAGTATAACAGGGTATAACTGGCCAGAATTCTCGGGAGCGTCGTAAACTGCATTTACATTGTAAAGCAAACAGCACCGAATGCAACAGACAAACATAACGAACTTCGTGTTTCGCGTGTAGAATTTGCGACGACTTCAATAGACATTCAGAACACTACTGCAAAATCTTCAGTAGGACATATTGAAGTAGTCTTGCGTAACGCCCATAGTTCTAAAATGACTAAGAAATAAGTGTTTGGAATTTTATCATATCAGCCGATATACGTCTACTGCTGCACATAGGCCTCAGCGAAGGCTCTTCACATAGAATGATCTTGAGCCACCCGCATGCATCTGTGTTAATGTTAACTAGACACAATCATTTTAAAAGACATTTCTACGTCGGCGCCGTAAAATCGTACGTACACCCTTAAATTCAAATTATACTATACCGAAGATTCAGAATACGGATTAAAAATTTCGTAACTTGATACAGAGATTAATACGATACAAGTTTTATTTAAGGTTTCGGTTATCGGATAGTTTGGGTGCTGGTACGACTAGCGTGAGCGCTCGCTAGGCGAAAACCTGTTACATGTTGATTAATACATTGACGATACTTACGGCTTTGAATAGGTTTTTTTTTTATTTTGGGTACTAAGCATAAATTCGTAATAAAATCGTAAATAGTAGACAAAAAATATAATCATATGGGCATAATACAACTTACGACAATACAACAAACTTTCGGAATACCTAGAGACAAAAACTTCAGTACCATACCAGGTTGTGCATAATATAATTGAACATGCAATATGTTACATTAGCTGCATATTTCAATAATTTGTGAAATATGCACATGAAGCATATAATATTATTATTACTCGTTATATTATCCTAAAAAATATTATAAACCTATCTGTAAAAATAATAAAAATATTTGGTGTTCCATAACTTTCCTTTTCATGTTCTGACCTCAGAGTAATTTAAATGAGGTTTTTTATTTGATTACTTGCAGGAGTTATCTCCACATTTCTGACTTGGCATAACTTTGCATGGAAGTCGTGCACTATTAGAATTTTATTACGTATATTATAAATAACCATACGAAGTTATATTAAGCGGGACTAATGAATGTTGACACAATATGAACTTTTCGACGTTCCTATACAATGAAAATGTTAGAAATAGGTAACTAAAACATAAGTTTGTAAAGTAGTGCCAGTTTAAATTACACGTTGAATGTTACCAAAGTATCTGTTGTTGCTTTAGCCCATGTGATGTTGTATAACTAAGTGTAAATTTTATAGAAAAATTGCTGCAGTTTTCTCGGAAGATTCGCAGCCCACATGGAATGTCAGGTCTTCATACAAATTTTACCAAATTTGTATGAAAGGGCGAATTTTAAGGGGCGAATGGCTCTCACCCGGCTGTCAGCTATCGCGACAAAAGGTGGCGTATGTGTTATTCTGATGTACAAGTCGGTATTACTATAAAGTTAAGTAGTTTAAGCGCCAAAGCATATTGACGAAAAGGTTAAATAAAAAAATAAGCAAAGACATTTTCATATTTTTTAAATTTCTAGTATTGATTTCGTAGTTTATTTATTTACGGTATATAATATACTATTCATCATCCTTTAAAATCTCAACAAACATACGACGCACAAAATGCAATTCAAAACATAAATTACTTTTACTAGAGCAATTTTAACTAGTTCGGCTTACTTGAACCTGAAGATCCAAACTTTGCTCTTTTACCGTAAATCAAAAACATTACTTTGGAAGATTCTAAATTATTGGAAGGGAGAAAGTTTAAAATGGCTAAAAGTAGAAGCGCCAACGTTATTTTAATAAATAAATGCAAGCAACGCTTACTAAATACATGTTTAGGTAAGGTATCCTGGACTCTTCAGTACACTTTAGTATTGTTCCATTTAATATGATTATCAAAAATTGTGCCAATATTGACTAACAGCCAGTAACGCCTCAGCCGAAACTACTCGTCGGTTGAGTAGATACAGCATGCCCTTGTACGGTCATTTGTATACTAGAAACTGAAGATCTTACCGGTTCTTTGCAGGAAGCGACCACAAGGTTTCCCCTTCAAGGACAGGATTTCGAAGATTCCATCTAGAAAGAGTTATATTAAAAATTCAATATATACTAGCACTGAACATACAGATATAGCCCCGTTTATAGTGTATGTTTGTGTTTTTTAGTTAAATACTAGGCTTTGCCCGCGACTTTGCTACCAGCGTGGTCGCTAATTTTTGACCACCAGGAGGAAATTTCCAAAAATGCTCTCTTACTACTATATAATCCAAGGAACACATATGCCAAATGATTTTAGTTTCTTTTACCCAGTGGTTTTCGCTGTGAGATGGCTGTCAGGTATTGAGTAACTATAATTATATTTATATTCTGATCGCTGCTCGTATGACAATGGCAGTTATCTCTTAATGGTAGACTAGGAGATAATCATGAAAAGCTTCCATATTATCATATTAGTACACACTCTCACAGTTAAAGCACACGTAACGTAACACTCAGGTTTAGATAACTGACTCATTTAAGCAATAAAGTGAATGCGGTCGGTGTGAAAAGCTAAAATACCTCTTCATCTCTATTATCACTTTTCGCGTACCTACTTAGTAGGAAAGTTTTCGCTTTGAAAGCGAACTTAGTGCCGGTGCAGCGTTTCCTTGCTAATTAACGAGCAACTATAGCATTGTTAGGTGCATCTTTTGCTCGACTGCGCGACATAAACTTGGAATTTCATAGTGCGGGCGGCCAAAGATTATTGTTAGACAAAACACTGTAATTTAACAAAATTGTTCAACGACCACGAAATGTTCTCTCCAACGTTGTTTTAATAATAAATTTCTATTTAAGTGTTGTTTTTGTTACTGAAATATTTCAAGATATATATTACTTTCGCAGTCTGTTATTTACGCTTTTAAATGTTTTTCATTAAGAATAATGATGATGTTCTTTTCCGTTAGCAAACGAGTACATATTTTTTTATCTCAATCATAAACGTTAATATTACAGTGAATGTTATTTCTGGCCTCGATAACATGTTTTCTCTGTTTTAAAGGGATCTATGGAAAACTGGCGTCCTAAGATTCTATAAAGTCGTTACCTAGTCTAATTAATTAATGAGTGACGGGTCACAAAAAGATACCTTTTCTCGTCTTCTCATACATAAAGCTCTCAGCTCCGGCTATCACAATGGTATGTGACTTCAAATAACCCGATAATGCATTACCCTTTGTGTTGCAAGAGTCAGGCTAGAGTCGTGCTGTGGCAAAGCTGAAACTCATATTAGAAACCGGACCTCTGCATTCAAGGAGAAAAACATGAAAGCAATCAAAATGTTTGTATTTATGTATATAATATGGTTGTTTGTTTTATCACAAATCATATAAAATATAGCAAACTTAAAAAATATATCTTCTGACTCATTTCATCAACTGGTTCAGGTTTAAGAAAATTAAAACAGGGCGTCATACTTTAAAATATAACATAAAAAGCATCAAAATACGTCTTTGATATCTTTACTAAAACATTTGATTTGGATTAGTAGGCAAGAAGTACAGTTAAGTAAGCATACTTGTTATCATTGAATTACCCTTTCCATCCAATTATAAGTAACCTAAGGAGCCTTTATTATAAAGAACATTTCTTTGTGTATTAACAGTAATTTAACTTAACTAATAAAATATATTAAATATAAAAGCATATATAAATAAATCACAAGTCTGAGCCCCGAGACAGAAAGGGGCTATCAACAAAATATTGAGGTCTTATGTTTACTTAGAGGTCGGACCTAATTAGGTTTTTAGGTCAACGCTTTTTAGTCAAAAAGCTGGCAACGACGGCCTATGTAACCTGTCTAAAACATCAGATAGACTAAGGTAAAATAAATCAGTATGAGTATTGTCGCAACTTAACTCGTTTATAGCAGTACGTATTAACGTTGTTAATATAAGAACATTAATATCCATTCGAGCACACCGGATAATGTTTTTTGTTGTGCTTTCTGCTAACACAGTTATAACATTCACATAGCCTTTAAGTAATTCATTTATAATTCTGCTATATGTAGCTTTAATTAACCCATCATGTTTGAAAAACAAACATGCTTTAACGCAGCTCTCATAATAGAAATAAATAATGAGGGCAACGAGCGAGCTTACTTTTTGTTCAATATTTATCCAATGTCAGTCGTGAAATCTTTAAGGATAGAGGAGCTCAACGTCATTATCCTATTTCATTCATTTTCGAACGCAGCTGGGTGAACCGACATCTTGCATCGACGGATTCTAATAACGAACTTAAGTGAAGTTAATGACTCCCAACTTAGCTACTCTCTTCTCCGTTCGATAGAATTGCTGGGTAGAAAGTTAAGCCACAATCGTTGGATGTATTCGTGTGAATTGTTCTTTTATCTGAAACTTTTTCTTGTTAATGTTTTGTTTTAGCCTTATATTGACATCTTTTGTGTGAATGACAACATTTTATACGTTGGGTTGAACTTATCTTTGACCTATCTACGTTCCCATAGTAGCAAAGTCCCGGTTAATGTATTGAACAAATGATCGTTAAGTATATTAAAACCTTTTGACGTTTCGTTTACCCGTACTCTGAAAAATAAATTGGAAATGTGCCACTAAAACAGTTATTTTTGCTGTCGCTATTACAAGAACAGATACGGGACTACAAATTGTGTGAATTCGATATAGTGTCGAGTAACTGAGCAAAATTGACGGTATAGTTTAAAATTTGCGGTATTGGGCAACTTGTTATTGTGTCTCTAAATCTATCTCCAGTGCTAGAACTCCAATGATACTAGTCGTTTCGAGAACTAAAATAGCTTCCAGCGGTTATCGAATATAGTTTGGTTTCCATCCTTCAGAATAATCTTAGTGATGGTTATCAAATCTGAGACCTTTGTATCGGATAAAAAAAATTGGCAAAAGGCTAATGTGTTCAAATGTAATATAGGGGCCTACTGAATCATCTAAATGATTCAAAACAAATCAAGTACTGTAGAAAATTTACCCAACAGATTCACCTGTATGGAAAAGCCTTGACTAGAGTCATTCAAAAGACTTATTGTTTGTACAAGTTAGAGACATTTTGAAACATTTCTTTTATGAAACAAATAGCTCTTTAATATAGAGCGACGTATGCATGGTATTCCAAGGGCCTCATCACTACCCAAATAAAACTGGATAATTTCGTTTGTCCAATTGCTTTGGGTTTGGACTGACTGGCCTCATTAGGCCTTCACTTCACTCTTACATTTTATTGAAAGTGAAACCTTCATTTAGCTTAGAACAGTAGAAGTTCTTAGTTATTTTGGAAAACATTCTCTTATTTGGGTTAGGTATATTAAAATAGTAGCGGTAGCTTTTAGGTCTTTGGACTGCTTTACAATGATAAGAGTTCAATTTCAACATTTTAGGTGATTGAATTTATTTTGGTGATTGATTTCATTATAGAGGAATAAAGATTCTGCAACGTATGCATCGTAGTTTTGAAGTGATATTTTATTAAATTTCGATTTACAACTGACATTTCAAACCTGTACTTTCAGAGATTTGTGTGAGATTGAAGCTCAGTGATCTTCAAACATTCTCAGACAGATAAAAATAAAATATGAAACAGGCAATGCGATCAAATGACACATGAAATCAATGATAACTTTGTCAGTGATTATCAAATCATAATCACTGATTCTATTTGATTATGATAAGAGTATAAACTTTGAATCAAATTATATTTTGTGTTTACACGCACCTCACTAATTTAAAATAATACCCTTGTTGTAGCGATGTATTGTGTTTGAAAAATATCACCAACGCATAATGTTATAAACTATCAAAAAATATTAACATTTAATTATCTTTGATGTCCCTATGAGCTAACTCTATCGGGCTGCAAATGGTAAAATAATATCATGATAATGAAAATCAGCACATGCATTATCGTTTACTGTACGATTATAATAGTTGCATGACTGTGAAATTTGCTTTTAGTGACCGTTTTTGAATTTTCGTAGGGAGTAAAGCCATGTACCATTACTGTATCATTACGTCGTGTTCCACGCAAGCCCTTAGGCTTGCGTGGAAGGCGACATATTGTACAGTAACAGTATATGTTCTGTTTCGTTTCGATCGGTGAGTAAGAGTGTCGATAGGACCACCGGGTCCCATGCTCTTTTCCTTCTTCCCTTCATTCCACTCGTTCTCTATCAAAAAGGCTGACAACGCACTACTCTTCGGGTGTTGCTTGTGTCCATGGGCGGTGGTAATCGCTTACCATCAGGCGATCCGTCTGCTCATTTGCCACTTATTCCATAAAAAAAGCATCACTTATCAAAGTTGTGACGTAGCATCCATTCCTAGTATAGAAAGTGGCTTCCAAAGACCAAAGATGTGTTTGGGAAGCTGAGCGACGTTCGTGGAAGACAACCACGAAAATAAGTGATACTACTGATGAATGTTTGAACTAGCACACCGCTCAGTTGCCGACGACTTTGGAGGGTACGCAAATAACGGCATAATTACAATCACCGTTATCGCTATATATACGTGAAGACAAAACCTTTTATACGTATGTTGTTTTATACCTTTTTCATCGTACAGTATGCGCAAGTTGAAGCATGAAATTTGACGCTATTCATATTTGGATGGTAAAACAGTGTACGGAGCTTGGCGGCCGCCTTGCTGTTAAACACACAGCTACTGTTGGGTTAGTTTAGTTTAGTTGGTCGTGTGTTTTCCGCACTTAGCTACTTATTTGGGCCATTGTGCGTAAGTGGCGACTTGATTGACGCCGACTACTCATACCACCTTAGCTCCTTCCAGAAAGCCATTAGTTGGCTGATGTCGTTCAAAGCCTCACACATGGTTCTGGGGTTGTTCAGCAGCTTTGCCCGTTGGTCGCACACACATGTGCAGTGCAGAATGACGTGAGCGGGTGTTTCTTCGGTATCCATGCAGCCCCTGCACAGTGGGCTGTCCGTAACGCCTATGTTGAATAGGTGGTTGTTGAGTGGACAGGGGCCGGTTATTATGCCTGTCAGATGCTTATGAGGTTTTTCTATTAGAATGCAGCAGCTTGTGCGAGAGTCGCTTGTTCAAGCAGGGGATAGCATATAGCATCTTTTGTTTGTCTGCATTCTTTTATGTCTGCCCACTGTTTTTCATGTTCATGTGCGGTTTTCTCGCGTAGCCACGTTTTGAGTTGGCTTGCCGGTATCGGTACCACTGTTGGGTATTTCATCTCCATAGTGTGTGATTCAAATTGTTGTCTCTATTCTAGGTCTTTTTGTGTCGTATTTCCTGAATGCTTAGGTAGCTAAGGTGTGACTACGGCTAGACCACTGCGATACAGGTTTTATTTCTCGAGTACTGACTTTAATAAAACGAAAAGATGTTTGTTATAATTTAGACTACCACTCTGAAAATACTTGAAATAATCAGTTTATAAAAATATCTGCAGTGTTCAGCTGTATAAACTCACTTACGTATTTTATTGGATGACGAAGCTTGTACTTACCGAGTATATCGCCAAACAGAGTCATTACGGACACTTCCTTTACATATCAATATTAATGATCTATAGCCTTGTCACAGAAGTCGACTTAATATCTCTAAATTGCATTATAAAAGCAAACTAGCGTAGTTTACGAAGGGAACAAAACCAATCAAATAATTGCCAATTTATATTCCAACAACCTCCACGTAGTTCAATTAAAAGAAGTGACATTATCTCTTGATCCATCAGCCAAGATTATTACGTGACATAAACGACTTACGCGCAACATTTATAATAATATCTACATCCAAAATTTGTTTAAAACAACAATGTCACACACTAGCTTTTCTAAAACGTGACTACACAAAGAATACAATATTCTAGTGAAATTTGCAGCTTCAAGGAAAATCCTAAAAGGGTAAGTAGGCATTCGACAATGGGCTCCCATGTGACGAGGGCGAGAACCCAACGCATTTTATCGGCCACAATAACATTCCCATGGTATAGGTAGCTAAGGTTTTTCGAACAGAGAAACTCAATTATTTTACCCCAGCTTGGGGTCGGCAAAACTCACCCTTATTTCGAATTTCTTAAAAAATTCACTGCTCAACCGTGTTCAAATTAAGCTATTCAAAACGAGGAAACGTCGTACATTGCTTAAAAATCTAAGAAAACTAGCTACAATGTCTTTGTTTTTCTCTCAGCTTTCGTAAGTCCGGAATGTGTTTACGTTGATAACATACAAATCTGTGTGCACATTTTAGTTAATGAGCAAATCTACAAATAAGGAAGAGTCAGGAGTCTGTGATGATTAAAACATTCAAAGGATCCAGAGATGCAGCCGATAATATTTGCCTTATCCAAGTATATTGCAAAGTCAATATCAAAAAATCTATGTTTATATTATGCGTAAATTCTTATATAGGCACGCAGACGTAATATTTATTTATCAAGGCGGTGAACTTAGAAAAACTAACAACACGTAAATGTAATCAATTTTGGCGTAAGCCAACTTACAATTTTATGGTCAGTGGACCGTAAAAATATTCACTTAGGCCACGGCCCAACAAGTTTGCTTCATGTATATATAACCTGTATGACGTCATCTCGTCTAGTCATCTGCTAATTTAGTACCGCAGTAATTTAGTTTCGTGGCAGTTTTGAGAATAAACCCCGAGCCAAATTTTTGGGGCGTTAGGGTGAGTATTAGATTATTAGATGCCTGCCTAAAAATTATTTTATAAAAAGGTAACAAATACAGTCAAGTAAGCATAAGTGAGTTTCTTCTATAATAACGTTTTGGTACTTACCGTGGAGGTTTAGTAAACATAGCATCGATATTCCACCTGGCTTATACAACTATAAGCCAGGTGGAATATCGATGCTGTGTTTACTAAACCTCCACGGTAAGTACCAAAACGTTTAACAAATCATAAATGATTAGGCTAAGTAGACGAAATGCTGAATTATGTGGATGATGAAATTAATAGTGCTGCTACAATTTTCTACCGATATTGTTTAATAGCTTCTTTTGTCCAATACATTCAGTAACAAGTCTTAATCGAAGTAAGCCGTATTACTGTGGTGTTATCCGATGAAAGGCGATCTAAACGTCACGCGTTGGCGCAGAGAAAGATCAAAGATAGAATAAAATCCGTAGCAAATAATATCTTATAATTTATTTATACCTTACTTGCTACTATTACAACAGGATAATTTCTTATGTAACAGGGTAATCCTTTCACTGCTTGTGTACCATGTACGATATATACATGGATACAAGTCATAAAATCATCTTACAATGTCTGTAGATATCTTTGCTTCAATCCACCAGCCTAAAGTGATCAAATAAAATTGCTATTATTATATCCTGTTATAAATGCAAGGGCTTGTATTCTCACATTTTTAACGCGCGTTCCGTCCTGAGTACGCCGTCAGTTTTCGTCTCTTGATTAATTGCTCTCTACGTCTTGGTCCCAACTGATTGATTACATTGTAACCTTGTTTGTGACTTAACTGATGTTGGAAATTGTATCAGTCTAGTTTTTCATATTTGATAATTAGCAGTCGTAGTTTAATGAATTGTTCCCGTTGACAGCACTGGTTTTCCCTATGAATTTCCTGCGGGAATGATGGATCTGACTCAGGCATTTTTGTTGTTTGTAAACAAAAAAATATTTCGATGAAATTTTAACGTTTCTCGCCAGAATAATTTTACTTTTAGTAAATTTTCTATTAATGAAACAGGTGCAGCGGCAAGCGGCATCCCCCCCGTGGGATTTCCTACTTGTCGTGGTGGGGGGGCTCAGTAACCGTGGGTTTCAAGTAGGGCACCCGCGGTGAAGCTGGGCGGGATCCCGGGAGCGGACGCTCCACGGGGTCCTGCGTGGGGCCTGGGTAGGATGCGTCCCGGGGTGCGGGTGCAGGGGACAGTTCTGTTTGTCCCTCGCAGTCGGGTGCGGTCGCGGGAGGAGAGGCGTGTCGGTGTTGCGTTGCCGCGCGCCCTATCTCCCGCGACCAAATGGGGGCGCACCATCGTTGCGTCGCGGGTGGGGCCGCAGAGGGGGAGGAGATGCGGTGTTGCGTTACCCATCCTATCCTATGTGGCCGCTGGGTGGCATGGCGGCGGAGTATACTAAATATGCTTAAGTAAATTAAATCCCACCGAAAACATTCTGTAAAATATTTACAAGTCTCGATGGAGCTGTTTGTTTATCTCTAAAAAGTAATGAAATCTCTAGACACATCTTTAGATCAGATAGACAGATTTTTATTATTATATTTAATGTTATGTGACCAAGTCACCAAGTCACGTTGACTTGTACCCAGTAACGTGTAAAAATGTTCAACCGTTGATCGCATTTTTTCCGTATCTATAGCGTGAAAAAATACTCAACCGGTACAAGTCAACGCCCAAGTCACATATCAATAATAATAAAGAAATTGCAGTAAGAAACCTCAGACTTGGCTTAACTGTGTCTAGAGATTTCGTTACTTTTTAGAGATAAGCAAGCAGGTCCATCGAGACTTGGTAATTTTTTTACAGAATGTTTTAGGTGGGATTTCACTTCTTTTTGCAGAAAGCTGACAAGACGTGGGCTGATTGTCTAATCAGATTTTCTTATTAGACACAGTATTTTTTCTTTTTAAAAGTTTTAAAAACAAAAGACTTATCAGATTTTCTTTTTAACAAACTTTATTTTCTTTTTTGCCAGTTCTGACTCTTGTTCACTAGCAACAGTTTTTCATATTGCCCATTCACCAGATTTGGAAATAAACCATGCCATTCCATAAATAAGATTTATTTTACTTTAGCGGCAGAACGTATTTATGATCTATAGTCACACTAGAATCGATTGACGAGTCAATTCCGCTACTTGACCATAGATGACGGTGTTCTCAGTGGTAGCAATTATAATGTTAATTGCTTTAGAGATATGGTTGACAGTTGAGTGATCGGTCGATTTATGCTCCTACTCGGTCAAAGCCATATTCGACTTGACCACATCACTACTTAAGTAGCGAAGAAGTTTCGAGAATGTTCTATGGAAAAGAATAAATCCAAAATAAACATTATCTTAATTGTATAATTTGGTTGATTTTGAAAACAATGAAAATTATACTTGGTGATGGTACGAAATACCTCCATTTTTAAGATTTTTTCCTACTATCATTTTTACACTCCAAAACGGAAACATACGGCATAGCTAGGGAAATTTGAATTTGTCACGAGACGAGCAAAAGTGCGTTTAAGCGTAACAACTCTTAATAATTGTGGCACGCATGCCACGTCTACTGCTTTTGTGTTAAAATACAGTCAGCGCCTTCTAGTGATGTGTGCTGATACCACTCCAAGTCCAAAATTCCCCATTACAGTTTTCCTAGTTTTGATACTTTTCCCTCTATGTGAGCGTTAAACTCTACCTTTGTACGAAATTTCAGCGCTCTAAGTCAATGGAAAGTACCAGTTCTATTTTGATGATCCATGAGTCAGTTTGTCAGTGTCGAATATGTGAAACTTTGCTTTTGTTTAGCTTCGGAACTAACTGAACCGACTTGAAATTTTGGATTTCAAGTGTATGATTATGATTTACTAGATGACGAAAATTTTAGCGTTCTAGTTTCATCCAGAGGTTCTGAAATAGGGCCCTGAAAATATGGCGAAATGGTTCCAGATACGGATGGTCCGGCAGTGTTGCTTCGCACTCGACTTGGCGGGGGCACTGCTGTGCCCCCAGATATTACATTCTACTTCTTTCTTTCTCTTAGCGTTATCCCAGTTTCAATCTGGGCTCCGCTTACTAGTCTAACCGGATTTGGCTGAATATTAGCTTTTCCACAGAGCGACTACCTGTCTGACCTCCGCAACCCGAAGGGATAGCGATATTCCATGGTTTAGACTAGTGTCAGTTTATTTAGAAGGTACTGACACCCTGTATCGACTGTCAAAGATCTTCAAGACAACCGGGACCGATGGCTTAACGTGCTCTCCGAGGCACGGGACAAGCGATAATTAACAATTCAATACGCACATAACTCCGAAAAGTCATCGGTGCACGCCGTGGGTTTGAACTCGATACCCTCTGCATGGCAGTCCATTGATATATTCACTCGGCTATCGCTGCCTACTGCCAGATATTACGTTCTACAATATTACTAAAACTTAGCCTAAAACTAAAAATATCAACATATTTTTTTTTAAACAAAAACAACAATGAACTAGAAATAGGAATTATAATTTATTTTCTTTAATTTTAATGTGTGTAGTAAACTGAGGTACTTATAAATATGTTTTAATAGTACACTCTGGCTAATCGTCAGCTTGTGGAGAGCGCTATATAGGTGAATAGCCAAGGAATTTATGCGGTCTTCTGCCTACACTGCGCATATACTGGTCGGGAATATAAAATGTATTTATTCCCGTACATCAGGGCTATCTACTTTATTTATTAGTATATGACAATACGTTGTTTGCAATGCATAAACAATGCATGAAGGCACAGCGAAAATTCAATTACTGTAACAACCAGAGAACGCCATTTATTCAATCAATCATTGAATATAATAAATTACGTACTCACTAAGTAGCTTAGAATAATTATCTCAGTAATTAATTTAATTAACCTTCAAAGTATAATGTGTATCTCTATCTGAAAGTCAAAGGAATAGGTGAACTATTTATCATGGTTAAAACTTTCTCGAATATTCTTAGTTTGAGAATATTGTATGTCATGGTTTTGCTCGATAACAATTTCTTAATAAAATTACTATGAAAATAGGTTGATTAATTAACATAAAGCTTATTATTTTCTGAGTTAGTAATAACTTAAAAGATGACTAAATATTTGCAACTAATAAAATAAGTTGCTAGCGATTAAATATTTTCGCGACTATAATATTAAATAAGATTCAATACTAAGGGTTGTTATAGAAACTTAAAACTAGCAGCTGCGTTTAGGTAGCAAATAAACTATACAAGTCAATTGAAATAATAGCCGAGGAGCTATAAATAATGACTTGGCGACTAATAATGTTAGTAGGTAGGTTATGTTAAGTTTTATTGTGACCCTGTACCCAAAAATAGGAGCACTGCGAAGCAGGGCTCCGTCAACTTGGCTTAAAAGACTGTAGCGTCTTATTTACTTATACGAAACACTTCATTTAACACAAAATCATTTGGCAAATATTGAAATATTGTATTATTTATTAATGTCCATTTTCTATTTTTTATTCATCATCAAGTTTCCGCTTAGATACTAATTCAGTTCCCAAAAAACTAGCTGCTGGTTTAAATTAAAACGAAGCTTATTACTGACTTATTAATATGCTACATTTTACTTATTACGATAGTCCTTATTAGCTGCCAACCCATTATATATGGTACCCACTCTAATTATTTTTGAAACTTGTATTCGCTTTACTTAGTCGCCGCATTAAATACATGCCTTAAGATAATAGTAATAAACCCCTCTGGGACAGCCGTTATCTCATCATGAGATTAACCCAATCTCAGAGGGCAGACTGACAGCTTTCAAACATCACCTTCATCGTGAAATATAAACAAAAAATGTATTACAAGATGAAAAGAAAGCTTACAACCGCAGGGCAGCTTTGTGGCGAGCTGAATGTGTGTGGTGACACTGCGGTCCCGAATGCTTCAGAGAGTCAGTCAGGGCCTCGTCTCCGGCTTGCCTTTGTTGGCTGGCTGAAGTGGATTTCCAAGAGTACTCGCAAGACTCTCAACTCTGGTTTGCCTTGGTCGGCCGGCCAGAGGGAAGCCGCAAGAGCTATTAGCTCGGGGGTGGAAGTGTAATTCTCAAGGGCGTAACTACGGGGAAACCCGCAGGAAGTTTCGCAGTCTTCGCAAGTTCCCCGCTGCTGCAAATAATTTGCGACTAACCTCACCTATTTGTGGGCACCAAGATAGCGTTTTATCAATATAAATACCGAGATCCTTTACGCAATCACTAATAGGTACAGGGATACCACCGAAGTTAATCTGGGATAGAAGATTCCAGTCAATGCGTGCGATCATCCTAGGACTGCCAACGACAATAACCAGCGTTTTTGTTGGATTAAGCTGTAAACCGAATCTTAGGCTCCAAGCAGATATCCGCTCTAAATTGATGTTTATAATGCGAAAAGTATCAAATAAACTATGAACCAGTGCTTGAGTGTAAATTTGCAGATCATCTGCATAAAGGTGGTAGGATGACTGAAGTTGATAAGAGATAGAATTTATAAAAATGGAAAAGAGTAATGGAGATAGAACGCCACCCTGCGGTACGCCGACAGTTGTATTACACCACGAAGAGAAGGAATCTTCAATGCGTATACGCTGCCGACGACCAAACAGGTAACTGTGAAACCAATCAATTACTGGTGGAGATATGTTAATAAAGCGCAATATACCAAGAAGAGTATGGAAATCTACGGTATTGAAGGCATTACTGAAATCAAGCAGAGAGAGGACCATCAGATTTCCATTCTCCATACCAAGTATGTCGTCATTTGTTATGTCATCGGTAATTTTGATAAGCGCCGTTGTGGTGCTGTGACCAGGACGGAAGCCGGATTGGAGAGGATTAAGGAGTAGGTTCTTATTAAGGAATGTGCTAAGTTGGACATGGACTAGGAGCTCGAGCACTTTAGAGAGGAACGGGTGTATAGAAATAGGACGATACTCGTAAAAGGACAAAGGTTTGGATTTTTTAGGTATGGGAATAATTTGGGCATCTTTCCACGCAGATGGAAATACGCCCAAGGATAAGGATGATTAAGGATATGACAAAGGATGGGTAGGATTTCCTCTAAGATGGGAAGGATTATTTTACAACTAAGATAGTCATTACCGACTGCATTGGAAGAAATCGAAAATACGCTCTTTTTAACATCACACGCGGATAATTGATTAAAAACGAAAGGTGGGTTGTCTGGGGTTGGAAGCAATAAAAGATCTTGTAAAGTCTTAGCTTTAGTAGTCGCATCAAAATTGGACGAAGTAGAGAAATGTTGATTTAATAAATCAATATCAATATTATTGGAACTGGATTCATGTGTGGACTTTCCAACTCCCATTGTTCTTAGAAATTTCCAGACTTTAGCTGGGTCTTCATTCTCGACAGAATTGTGAATGTATTGGCGTTGTGCTTTCCTACACACCTTGCTGCAGTGATTTCTTATTGCAATGTAGTTATCCCAATTAGAGTCGGGCGACATTTAAATTTCGTCTTAACCACGGCTTACTTTGACAAAAGATCTTTTATTTCTTTTGTAAGCCACGGCTAGGGTAAATGTTTAACTCGGATAGCATGGACTGGAGCATGTACATCGTAAAGATGAATAATCTTGTCTGTGAATATTTCGACTTTTTCATCTATGGAATCTAAGCTTTCAACAGAACTCCAGTCAATGTTGCTGGCGTCACTACGAAGTCTCTGCATTTATGCCACTAAAATTACGCTGAAAAAGGATTTTGGCCTTTGCCTTAGGAAGACGATGTTTATACGACAGAAAAATTAAGTCATGGTAAGAGAAAACTGACCACGCTTAGCGACGAGAGAAGGTGTAGAAACGAGCATAAGATCAAGAAGGGAAGGAGTTGTATTATTTATTTATTTATTTATTTACAGGTACAGTGACAGATTACAGATTAGTTACTTCTTGGAGCTAATTTTACAATACAACATTTTTAAACCTGTACTCCAATTACAACTGTACACATCATCCATATTATACAACTTCAAATATACATACATACATAAATTGACGTAAAAAAAATAAAAAAAGGAAATTATTACATATAAAAATAGCCAAAAACAAGTGAAAGAAAAAAATAAAAATTACAGTGCATTCAATTTACGCAAGGATTCTTTGAATCTACTGTGACTATCCACAAATATATCCACTTGAGAGCAAATATCATTATATTGTTTGCACATTCGAAATACCGGGTTGTTTTGGGACACATTATTATTGGTAGTGGATATTCGAAACAGTTGCGGATTACGCACAGATCGAGTCTTAAAAGATCACAATTGAATGAGCCATTCAAGATTTTGTGCAGGGTAGACAAGTCACTTATCCATCTCCTCTTTTCCAACCCAACCATGTAAAGTTTAGGCATGTTATGCGTAGCATTTAAAAGGAGAATAGACAAATTACAAGATTGGACAATATTGCTTAAAGAAGAAAAGCGAGAATCCCTTTTTAACAGACAAGTGTTAAAATCGCTCATGACTATGGTGTGACTGTAAGAAGGAGAAAGAGTTTCTAAGATACTTTCGAAAGAAGAGAAATAATTGATACGGCAGTTTGGAGAATAGTAGACACCGAGGAAAACCTTCGTATGAGCAAGATCTAATACCAAAAAGAGATGCTCGCCGGCGTTAAGTGGTGGTGGTTGTGATGACATATTGACTACTTTATGAGGAATATGTGAACGGAGATAAATGGCAACACCGCCACCACCACTCCCGGTGCGATCATTTCTTATTAACCTAAAGTTGGGAAGTGAGTAAGAAATAGTTGAGAGGCACGGTTTTAACCAAGATTCAGAAACAAGAATAGCGTGGATATTCTTACAGTCAAACGTGGTCAGCATATCCTGGAAATGGGCTGGAATACTCTGAGCATTTATATGGACTACATTCAAGTTACTGGGTAACATGACTGAAAAAAATGCTTATATTAATAAATAAATGAAAATAAAATAAATAATATTATGTCAAATAACAATTTAACAAAATAATATTATGCGAACGCTATTCTATTCTATTAGTTCGTCCAACTGCCAGTTGCGTGCTAACAGAAAAAAATACAATGAAAAAAATCTCATTGCACACAATATTATACACAAACAATAATATAACATTGAATAGATCACAACATCCGCGCACTATTCACAAATTAACAGCTTTTTATTTCACAATGACATCAATTCCTCTATTTTTATAAACATGAACGGTAAATTATTATTAAAAAAAAAATGGGAAAACAAATTGTATCTAACTCAAAGGAATGGTTCTCGTTTCTGAACGTTATTAATTTATGGGTATAACGAAACGTAATAATCATAACGATAGCTGTCATAGACGTCATAGTGTCATGTCATGTTCAATGTTCATTCCGTTCACTCAACACAATACAATAATTTTTGCTCGTAAATAGAAGGTAACAAAGAATACACTTTTATAGGAACAGGAAACGAAAGTGAGATGTTAGTGGTAACCAAAATATGAAACAAAGGAGGTATTACTAAAGTTTTGAACCATTGAAGATAGTTATGGAATACGTACATAATGTAAACAAATGTGCGGTTGCTGCAATCACTTGACAAACTTGAATACGGATCACTTTTTCGTGGCAGCAGCGCGTTTTGACTTCGCCACGCCGGGTTTATCAACAGTGGGTGCCTTTTGTGTGGCTGAATTTATCCGGTTCAGTTCACCGAGCGACGAAATACGGTGCTGTTTGCCGTCGGGGTCCATCACGAATATACGCCCCTCTCGTGAGCAACTTTTAGTGACGCCAAATCGTTCTCGTGCAGTCATAAATACGTCGTGTCGAGTCTTGGTTAAGAATTCAAACAAGGTTTTGCCGCTACTTTTCAGTTTTGTCTTCGAATACCTGACCTTGTCTCGAACAGCAACCCGATGAAACTTGACCAGTATAGGTCTGGGGTTATGAATACTTGAAGGTCGCCCCATCCTGTGGTAACGCTTGATATCATCCTTCACAAAGTCAGTTAGCTGAAGATCTTTCATAATATCGATGATTGATTGAGCCGGATCTTCACTCTTCTGCTCTGGAACACCATGAACTAGCATCATTTTGCGACAGCTGCGCATCTCAATGCTGTCCACCTTGCGTGCCATCTGCTGCTGGAAAGCTGCCATAGTCTCCATCGCGAATGACCGGAATATTGCAAACTCAGCTGCAAGACTTGCCAAGCTAGGTGCGGTGCTTGTGATCTTAGCGCTTTTTTGCAGTTCAGCTTCGAAGTTTGACATGCGCTCTTCAATGCCAGCCATTATATTGTTGAAGGAAGTTGTCATGGCCTCCATGTTATCCAAGTTGTTATGTTTTGTGCAAATAAGTAGTGCAAGTAGGAAGTAACACAGAACTGGTTGGTATTTTATGTTACCATGAGATTATAAACATAAGTTTGTTGAAATAATAAAATAAACTATTTTAAAATAATTATTTAATGGGAGCAAAAACAATTTTGTCCTTGTTGTACCAACTACCCACTAAAACCAAAAAACATATGCCTTATACGTGACTATTTCTTAATACCTCGGTTTCACCCACTGTATTTTAATATATTTAGAAATCTTTTATTTTCGATAAAGAATCATAACTTTTAGGCTATTGTTTGACACTAATATCTATGTGGTTAAAACATCGAGGTTAGCGATCAACATAAGCTGGAATCTAAGAGTATTATTAATTGATGTAGTAATATTACTGTATTCACTAATAAAATGATCAAATTTCCATCTGTATGCCACCTATATGCCCAATAAACTATTTGAATAATTGTAGGTTTGCTTTTTAACAAATTCATGTTTTTTTAGCGATTATATGTTATTGGCAATATAGCCAGCAACAAATTACAAATAACAATTGAATATGACAAGGTGACTTTGGTTGCCAAACGCCCAAGTGGGATCTCCACCTTGTCGTGGTGGGGGGCTCAGTAACCGTGGCTTGGACACCCGCGTTGAAGCTAAGAGAGAGAACCCGGGAGTGGACGCCGCGTGGGCTTGGAGGGGCCTGCGTAGGACAAGTCCAAAGGTGCGGGTGCGGGGGACAGTTCTGCCTGTCCCTCGCAGTCGGGCGCGGTAGCGGGAGGAGAGGCGTGTCGGTGTTGCGTTGCCGCGCGCTCTATCTCTCGCGACCAAATGGGGGCGCACCATTGTTGCGTCGCGGTGGGGCCGCAGAGGAAGAGAAGATGCGGTGTTGCCAGGTTGCCGTCCTCCCTATCCTCTGCGGCCGCTGAGTGTTTTGACGGCGGAGCCCAACACCTTCATCCGCTGCCAAGGGGGTTTTGTTCGGGGTCCGCCTGACCATCTGGCGGGCGAATACCCGTCGGGGGGTAGCGACGAATGCTTCGGCGATACCCGACCCTTAGACACATGGGTACATGAGGAACACGGGTACATGAGGAACACGGGTTGGTTTTTAGCCAGTCAGTCTGTCAGTCTCCTTCGCCCTTCCCCCAGCGCGGAGGGACTCCATGAGGATTTTCTAACTCGACACAAAAAAAAATGTCACATTGGTTCATATCATTTCATCATCAGTAAGTATAATATCTCTGTCTAGACAGAGGCTAAAATTCTTGACATAAGAAATGTTTCATGTCATCGTAAGAAATGAAAGGAATTAACATCTTAGGTGTACATGATTACGTTTTTTTAATATATTATTTGTTCTATACATTTTTACCGCAAAATATGACTTCTTTATTTGTAATAAATCCTATTTCTTTTCAAAACTTGTTTTCTCTTACTTAATTCTTACCGAAAATTATTTTATTAATTATATATTTGATTCGCAGAATCTCCTAATACTACAACTACTATAAGAACTAACTTTTGTCTTACTGACACATTGGTGAATACATTAGCTAATAAAATAAAAACGAATAAAAAAAAAGTTATATACGATTTTTACAACCGATTGTTCTCAAATATCAAAATCGTCAATACTTATATTAAATTATTCGTTAGAAATACTTTCACACATTTCTTCAGAAACAATTCTTGTATTATATGTAATGGATTTTCCTAAAGCAATTGTTATCGGTGACGTGACAAATTGTCTAGCTTGTGCTACCAAAAACTGAACACTTTCTTGTAAATAATAATAAATATATACTTAACAATGCGATGACCCCGATTACACCCGCGATATTTAGGTCTTCTGCTCTTCACTTCTGCCTCACAGCGTGATGTTATAATATAGCCTATCCTATAACTTTCCTCGATAAATGGGCTATCCAACACAAAAATAATTATTCAGATCGAATCAGTAGGTAGTTTCTGAGATTAGCGCGTTCAATCAAACAAACACGCAAACAAATTCTTCAGCTTTATAATATTAGTTTATATAAAAATAACATTTCGCAATGAAATGTAATAGATTCAATTAAGTTGGATAAAATTCAGCGTTGGTGACAGCTCAGTGACTGTGTGTTGGCAAAACCACTTTAGCGATATTATGATAAGGTCGGATATTGACGAAAGTAAATAAACGTAACTGAGAGGGGCTTTTTAAACAAACGACGTTTCTAAATAAGAAAATTCAGATTTAATTTGAACAGGTTTAATAAATCACACAAGTGTCTGTTCATACGTTCAAATTTATTTATCGATATCGAGAGTGTATCAACATTCTCTTGAAATTAATTCTGAGTAAACCAAATCTAAGGATCCATTGTAAACATTATCGATATTTTATCGATATTTATTCTGAGTAAGCCCATCACTAGTCAAGTTAAAATTTGTGACAAACTACGAAGATTCCTCCTTAAATTAAAATCATAAGTCAAATTGAAGTAAACATTTTGAGTTAAACGCCATTGTAGCGCGAATTCTATGTATTATCTATATTATCTATATATAATGCAGAGAGGTTGGACGTTTAGACTAGAGAGAACATGCTCGCCATATTTCCTTATACCGAACGTGCAACATGTAATGTCAGTTGGTCTTAGTTGGTTAATCATAACGTCAAATTACGCGTCTCATTTAAAGAGGCCTAGACTCCTTACAGACTCATATCTTTGACTGCATTCTCTAAATAGCCGTGCTGTCAAATCCCATCATTAAGGAGTGATGGGATTTGACAGTGAAAGGAGATATAGATGTTTTTTGAATGAGGGATAAATACGGGAACAAACTATCGGACATGAATTTAAAACTGAATCGTGCCCGCAAGCTTCGGCGTGGCAGTCGGTTGCACTCACGCCAACTGGGTTGTCAAAGTAGTTTACTGCTGTACTAATATTTACATAAAGGCGAATCATTTGTGCTGGCGGATCACAAATCGGATTACTCACAACTCTAAAAAAATCGAGCAGTGTCCAACGTAAGCGATAGCAAGCAACGTGATATGATGCGACGCATACAAATTGCCAAAGCCTGCCGCATTAGCCAATCTGGTATAATTCGTACAAAACATAATCTAAGTGACAGTTTTTTAGCAACTCATCGCAACGCATCGCTCATTAGTTTATGAATACTTTTTGTCAATAGATTTTATGGCTAAAACCAACAATTAAACACGTGAATTTTTTTAGTACTGTCTGTCTGGCAAGTCTTTGCAAAGCACTGTCCGGCATCGACAGCAAAAACTACAATTTCAATATCTTAGTTGTATACTTCTACGGCTTAAATATTTCGACACATACTAAAGTTAGACATTTGACCAAAAATATTTATCGATAAATCATCACTGTTACGATCAACACTCGGTTTCCTAACTCTATGTTTTGTCTACTGTTTGGCTACCACGAGGCTACTATAAGAGCGTGCTGCTAAACCTATCGACGGCTCTTTCTATCATACTGCATGTGCCATTAGAAAGAAGATATCAATCATAGCAACCACTGTTGTTATTTAGTGTTACTTCTATGACTTAAGGTTATATTTCTTTGCCTGAATGTTCGTGAGAATGCTCGCTAAAACACACTCATTTGTTTTGTAACATTCGCGAGAATGCTCATTACAAGTGAATGTATTAGCGCCATAAAATATCGAATATTTTCCTTTTTTACCTCTTACGACACCCATGGAATGAAATAAAGTAGTTATAATTAGTTCGTATGGTGACGCTTCGTATTCGCCTCACCACACGAACTAAAAAACATTCGTATTTTTTTCATCTGTAAAATATTTAAAATTCTTCCGTTACTGATGACAGACAAATCTAATAGTGGCAAGAAGCTGACATTTGGCACGGGTGTTCTTTGGGGACTATGAAGGCATTTCTCGGAATTGCCACGAGATTGGGCAGACAGAGTAAAATTAAAAAAGTAATAAGCGGGCGTCCTCTAGTAGTTTTTCTCTCATAAGTCTTTTTCATTTAAAGTTATTCTCTAGATACCTCACACGCTTACAGTTTTATTTTCTACTTAACGTAATTATAAGCGTTTGATTGGTTCTATGTATCCATAAGTGAGCACAGCCTTTTATTTTTATAAGCTCATAATCTTATAACAATTTTTATTTAAGTCTTTATTGTAATAATACTCTCGACGTCTTGGTTCCAACTGATTGATTACATTGTAATCTTGTTTGTGACTTGACTGATGTTGGAAATTGTATCATTCTTGTTTTTCATATTTGATAATTAGCAGTCGTAGTTTTATGAATTGTTACCGTTGACAGCACTGGATTTCCCTATGAATTTCCTGCGGGAATGATTGACCTGACTCAGTTATTTTGTTGCGAAAAAGACAAAAAATATTTCGATGAACTTTAATTTTTTCCGCCTGGATGTAAGTGGGATGACACATATGCAGGGGCAATCGGCATGCGTGTGAGTAAACATGTAATTTTTTTTAAATAATAAAGTAATCTAATAAAAATAATTATTTAAGTCTTTATTGCGTTACAGAAAAGCTAAAACAGATGTGAATATATTTTAGATTTTCATAGGTACATAATATAGCCTCGCTGAGTTCAGCATGAACTGGGTCGGCTGGACTAGGGTAGTTAGACCTACAGTAAGTACTGAATATCAACATAAAGTAACAGTGTCTTTGTGCTTTGTTATGTTTTGTTTGGTGGGTAAGAGTGCAGGCAGCCTCATCCTGTTTCCTTTCTTGCTTTCACCCTCATCCCGCTCCTCCTATTCCTTTTCCCATCCAGGCCGGCAACGCATTTGTGACTATTCTGGTGTAGTGGGTGTCTATAGTCTGCTGTATCTTAACGCTTACCATCAGATGATCCATCTACTCGTTTGCTTCGTATTTCATTAAAATAAAATAAAGGAAGGTTATAGGAACTGTACGTTACAGGTCAGAAACCTAAACGAAAAGTATCTATTAGGATTTGCAATACTAAAATATGCAGTAGCAACTATTACTCAGTTAATATAAAACCCAAACGGAGCTGGCGGAACCATCTGGATGCATTCGACAGTTACTGTGACTGGCCGGACATAGCATGGCGGAGATGCATCGCGATCCAAGGGAAGGGCCTTTGCCGAACAGTGGAACACTTTGATAGGATGATGGTCCTAAATGAAGCGGGTGTAACCGTGGGCTCAGCTTGACATTGATATAAAATTGAAGTGTGACACGAATGGTATATCAGCTATGTATTTTGCATCATAATAAAATATAATAAATATACTAAGCATTTTCGTAACAAGTATTTATGTTTTGCAATATGAAATACCTTCTGTGACATTTCTAACGTATGAATATGTACAAAAAAATGTTTCATTTATTCGTTTTTATTTTCGTATAATATTGTTTCATGTTGGCAACGAAATCTAAAAAAGGTAAAGGTTGTCTGGCAGAATATACTATATAAGTATTAAGGTAACCTTTTGTTAGCGGTCATAGTATAAAAATTATGACAATATCAGTAGATTCCCATAAACACACTTATATGGCTTTGACCATAGTTCATCAGACTAGCCAAGTTCAAATTTGCAGAAATTACGTGTCTTTCGACATTACTGACAACTCTCAGATATGCAAATTTCATTCATCATCTTTTCAGCGATAGTAAAAACAATCATTGAACACGAACTTAAAATGTCAGTGGCGCGATGCGGTATGAAACTGATAATTTTTGCGTAGCAGTCTTTGGTCAATATGCTATTGTTGTTTACAAAGAAATAGTAAAGCTTTTAATATATTTTTAGCATGGGATATAAAGGACAACTTGACCTTCTATTTTTGAAATAATAAGAAATCAGTGGAGACTGACTGCACACGATGGTTACCCAATCAATCAGTCATTGCAGCCCCATAACTCGTCTCATCAAATCTTTTGTAGAGGAGCATATTAAACTAGCTTTCGCCCGCGGCTTCGCCAGCATAAAATTTTAATAAAGAGTAGCCTATGTACTTCCCCGGGATTCAGACTATCCATGTAAAATTTCATCACCATCGACTCTACAGATTAGCCGTGTAGCATAATATATATTAACAGATAATACTTATAAAAAATTGCTTTTGTTTTCATAATCGTCGAACTTCTGGTAAAGATTAGTATGTAGGTATATTATTGAAGTTATGAAGAGCTTAATATATACCTACTGAATATAACAGCAGCAAAAATAAAAACTGAGAGCATACAAAAAAGTACATATCAGCCCTGTCATTCGATACCCATATTGAGGTATTTGTGGAAAATAGGTGATCCGGTCAAGTGGTGATCTTTTAATGTACCTGACACATAGATGGGCGGAGGCAATTGAGAAGAAGGGGGAGGCCGTATCGGTCAGTTTGGACATGGCGAAAGCCTTGAAAGGGTCTGGCACAAGGCGCTTTTGTCGAAGCTTTCTTCTTATGGGCTGCCTGAGAATTTATGCAAATGGGTATCCAGCTTTCTTTCGGAGCGTAGCATTAAAGTCTTAGTTGACGGTTCATGCTCTGACCCTAGGCCCGTGAATGCTGGTGTCCCTCAGGGCTGTGTACTATCGCCAACACTGTTTCTTCTGCATATCAATGATATGATACAAACTAGTGACAAACATTGTTATGCAGATGACAGCACTGTAGACGTTCTGTACCCCGGTAGTGATAAAATCTCTCAGGCACAAGTCATTGAGTGTCTGAAAAAACTTGTGTCTTTAACGGAAACCACACTCGACCTGGTCTCCGATTGGGGTCATCGTAATCTGGTCACTTTTAACCCAAAAAGACACAAGTTTGCGCGTTTACTGCAAAAAAGACCCCCTTTGTCGATTCTCCAATATTTCAGAGCACTTCCCATGATATTTAGCCGGTCATTGGGATTCTCGGAGTCGAGATAACGCGAGACGTCCAAATTCGCGGTCATCTGGATATTAAGGCTAAACTAGCCTCCAATAAACTGGGTGTCCTCAATAAAGCAAGAAGATGAACTCAAACTCAAACTTAAATATGTTTATTTCCATAAAAATGTTTAAATTTTTTGGACACGTCAGAAGGTCATATAAATAAAAAAATAAAAAAGTAACTTTAAATGCATATTAACATAGTTGAGCATTAAAAAATGCCTGTTCAGAAAGTAGAGCCTCGTGAGAAGAATCAGGCAAGAAACTCCGGGCCACTCTTTTCTTCGTCTTGATTCTATACAATTTAAAAACTTAGTAACTACATTGATTTTTCATAGGTATATGAGCTGGTGTGTCTATAATGTTGTTGTCAATTAATAAGGTTTTTTAGTAATAATATAAAAGTACTAAACTAGCATAATATAGACACAATAACTCACACTCACATGAAACTTAACACTAATCAAACATAAGTAGTGTGGGACCGAGCAAATTAATCCCAAGCATTTTTGTCTTCAATATAATCTAGCACTGAATAGTACCCTTTTTGACAAAGTTTACGTTTTATAACCTTTTTGAATTTATTTAAACTAAAATTTTGAATATTGCTTGGCACTTTATTGTAAAAGCGCACACATTGGCCTTGAAAAGATTTTTTGATTTTCTCTAGCCGGGTAGCCGGCACTACTAGCTTACTCTTATTTCTAGTATTCAAATTGTGGATATCACTTTTCGTTGAGTATGAGGCCTGGTTTTGGAATAAATATATTAGGTAGGAATAAATGTACTGGCTTGCAACTGTTAAAATGTTTATTTCCTTGAATTTATTCCTTAACGAAGCCCCATAATCCAAATTATAAATTGCTCGAATAGCTCTTTTCTGCAGAACAAAGATGGTCTGAATGACGGCAGCATTTTCCCACAAGAGAATACCGTATGACTATGTACTATGAAAATAGCTATGATATACAAGCCTGGCAGTGGCAATGTCAGTTAACTGGCGTATTTTCCTGACTGCGTATGCTGCAGAGCTGAGTCTATTCGACAATTTACTAATATGCGGTCCCCATTGCAGCTTAGAATCTAGTGTAATGCCTAAAAATTTGGTGTTATCCACAAGATCCAACACATCATCCTTAACCTTTACTGAGGTGTTCACTTGTTTGACGTTAGGCATCAAAAATCGAATACATTTAGTTTTAAGTCTATTTAAAAGCAAGTTGTTAACCTCAAACCAGCGAACCACCATTAAGAAAGCAATGTTTACATCGTCCATATCAATTTGTTGTCGTTTTATTGATGCTTCACATCAGTGCAGCGTCTCTTGCTTTATAAAGCTCAAGTTAGGCCCCACATGGAGTACTGCTGCCATCTTTGGGCCGGGGCACTACAATACCAACTGCTTCCCTTTGAGCGTGTCCAACGTCGAGTGGCTCGAGTCATCGATGACGCGGTCCTTACAAACCGGCTCGACCATCTTGACCTGCGTAGAGATGTTGCGTCTCTCTGCATTTTCTATCGTATGTATCATGGGGAGTGTTCTGAGGAGTGGTTTGGTCTGATACCCGCTGCAGAATTTCACCACCGTACAACTCGCCACAAATTAAAATTCCACCCTCACCACCTTGATGAGTGGCGTTCTTCTACCGTACGATTCACACGCCATTGCCTGCCTCGTACGACCAAACTGTGGAACCAGCTACCTGCAGCGGTATTTCCAAACCAGTTCGACATTGAAATCTTCAAGAAGCGAGCATATTCCTTTTTAAAAGGTAGGCAACGCACTTGTGATCCTTCGGGAATTGCAGGTGTCTATGGGCGGCGGTGATTACTTAACATCAGGTGACCCGCTTGTACGTTTGTCTTTACTATAAAAAAAACCGCCATTTTGTGGCGGCGGCTATCTTGGATTTTTCATAGTGAGCTCTATTCTACCAATCAAGCCCTTTCATTTGATACCCATATTGAGGTATTTGTGGAAATTATGTAATCCGCCATTTTGTGGCGGCAGCCATCTTGGATTTTTCATAGTGAGCCCTATTCTACCAATCAAGCCCTTTCCTTCGATACCCATATTGAGGTATTTGTGGAAAATATGTATATCATATCAATCTGTCATCAGGAAGGGGGTAAATGCCAATTACTAAATTTGACTCAAACAAACAAATAAATAAATGCTGCCGCAGACTTTTGTTTAGAACTTTTTAAGATAAACAATATCACCGTACATTATCTTCAACTAACTTTAACGGTTTAGGCAACGCATGCGAAGATAGCTTTCAGAGCTCAGGATTTTTACCGACTTACTTTTCCTTATTAATATAAGGAAAAGTATCAACTAAGTCGGCAACATTATACAAAATCTTTATAAATTGTAGCCTATATGTTATTCTGATGTATAAACTATATAACTGTAAACTTTCATCCAAATCCGTTCAGTAGTTTTTGTGTGAAAGAGTAACAAACATCCATCCATACATCCATCAATCTATACATACATCTTCACAAACTTTCACATTTATAATATTAGTAGGATAACGATATGAAACTTTTTATTGCGGGCACTCTCTCTACTTCAGTCCATTTACTAGTCTACAAAAAAGACAGTACCTTAGTGATAGCAACCTAACATACGCAATCATGTGACCAGTCACTTGCATGCACCATTTAATTCGAGTATCAAATGGACTGCTACATAGTCTTCCACCAACTGTACAGATTGTACTCCAGTGAAAACAAAACACCAAAGGTACAATGAAATTAAAAATAACTAGTATCGCTCATAATTTTATTGCCGAATAAATTTCATTGTAAACGAACAATCACGATAACAACTAAATGCACAGGAAAACGTAACCTCTAAATGAAAACAAACAATCAAACACCTACGTAGAATTTGAATAAGCAAAGTAAATAAGCGTTAATGAAATCGAAACTGGCCAAGTGCGAGAATAACTCGCAAGCCGAGTGTTACCAATACCAATATTTGAAGTGCTGATTGCCGGATTAAATGTGGATACATAGCCTTGTGCTACTCCCATATTTCTGACGTAATGTGCGCTCCTTACTCTATCCGCCGCTTGCCTGTTTTCGTGTCAACGTAGCTTGTTTTTGTTATTGCTTTGGCTTACGTTTTATGGCCCGAGATGAATTTTGTATCAACTGTCTCTGATATTTTTCTTTCTGCGGTATCGTATATATTAATAAGTGATAGAAGAATACCGCATTTAACCTCAAATAAACTTATTACCCTGCTAGAGTTCCATGTTATTGTTTAATGTTGTCAGAAACAAACATTGTATACATGTTGGCTGTTGAAACGATGCTGGTTGTTTTTAGAATATTAGGTATATTCAAACTGTAGTTAATTTGAAACAACTGTAGAAATAAATTGCCTCCGGTGTTCGATACTTGTTCGATTTGATTCCAGGAATATATCGAATCGTTTATACAAGTCTGCATTAGACAGCGTCCACTAGAAAACAGAGAAAACATGCAACATAAATATGAATATTTATGTTAATGTTATAAGCTGAGATGAGAAATTGAATATTCATCTGGATATTTAGTTTTCCCGTTCTCATCGCAAGCAGATCATGGCACTAATGAGCATTTGTCTGCTAAAGCTATGAATAAACTTGGATAAGTAAACTAAAATGAAAATCTATACCAATCGTATGTAAAAATCTCCTGATGATGAATGTTATGCTTAACTTAAACGTAGTGTTACATGATGTGTTCGTGTCGGAAAGTTTCACCGTCATTGCGGCCATTGCTATGCACCCAAACTTAAACAATCGTGTATTTAGGTAAATAAGGATCTCTTGGTTTAAAAGAACTACTGTTTGGCTCGGCCATACAATAATCATACATACATATAGTCACGCCTTTTCCCCGTCGGCGTAGGTAGATACAACAGAACGCCACTTGCTCCTATCTTTATAAACCTCAAGCGCTTCCTCTACACTCATTATTCTTTTCATACATACTTGCCGGTTTCGAGTACTTCGGACCGTTCCGTATACATTAATCTTAACAAATAATTAATTTTTCTACTACTTCTAAGTGTAATATTCGTCCAAAGGAAAGGCAATACTTTAACTACAACTGCATTTTCAACAAAAGTATCAGATATCATCAACGAAATTGTTCAATCCGTTTTCTTGGAGATAGGCTCCAAAATATCCAAATGAAACGAGCGAAACTCGCGACAATTGTTAATAATTACAAAAATAAAACGAAAGACAGAAGCTGTGGCAGATTGATAATTGTCGTAGATTTGCGGGCACAAGAAACTTCAGTGATAGATTACAACAGACGAAATAAATCAAAATGTCTGTAGTTTTTACGATCCAACGATTGCTCTATTCGAAAATTAATTTCTTGTTTCTTCGGTGTCAGATTTTGTTGTCTAAGTTTCAATACGCTTTGTTTATCAAATATTTTAGTTGATTGAATTATTAACCAGAATTTTGGTAATGGAGTGTTGTTGAATTAATGAAATTGAAATTGTTTTGTTAATAATTAAACTAATTTTAATTATCTTAGCATTGATTAATCGTTAATTTTGGCCTATGCTATTTTCCCGGCCCGATCGCTGAAAAGTATGCTAAGTCAAGTCTCTATATTATTATACCTTCAACGTACAACGTAGTGGTTAGGTACCGAACCTCTCTGCCCAACCAAGTGGCGAAGAATAATCTAATTCTGTGATTTAGATTGCTACTATTAAGAAAAAGTCTTTCAAGGTTTGTTTTTATAAAACTTATATTCACTATAATTATATTTATTTTAATGTTATTATATAATTGTCCGTGTGGTGACGGATTAAGAATACGGAATGTCACCACCCCATATCATCCCATGGGTGTCGTAAGGGCCGACAGAGGGAGCATATTATGTAGAGAACAGCACTGTAAGAGAAGGAAAACTTGATACAAACCCTATACCAACCCGTTTGGCCAGCTAGTATTGTAGGCCAATCCCTCCTTTCAATGAAGAGGCCTAGTCCAGCAGTGGACTGTTAGAGGCTGATGATTAGATGATAATGATATAATTGACTAAAGCGTGCTTCGGAAATAGGTAAGAAATGCATTTTTATTCCTTTTAACAAGAAACCGTTCTATTCCAAGCGCTGTTCACAAAGGCCCGTATTTTACTAATGGCGCTCGAATGAGGCTCAGATAAGGGTTCCAAGATTACACATTCATTGCTACAGTGGCGCTCAGTAGATATTTCTTAATTACATCACAGGCACGATTACAGATGAAATAGAATGTCTTGGGCATCTCACTCACACGATTTAAGATACTGATTTTGTAAAGTTCGCGTAACTTTGTCTTCAAGGAAGTGAGATAACCTATATGCTAGTGTTATTCTATACTAATTTTGTAGAAGAGTTAGTATCTTTATCACGCGTATGACTCGACTGCATGGTTAGCGTAGTAATTTGCGTTTTCGCCTCGCTACTTGATAGTATGCCAGTTGTGAGCTTGAGACAGGGCAATACTTTGTCTGATCGATTCTAATACTATAAAGCTGTAGCGTTTGTTTTTTTTTTATGATGTCGCAAATGTCAGGAACTACTTACTGGTCCATTCTGAAGAATTATTTTAGAGATGGATAGCCCATTTATTGCGAAAGGCTTTAGGCTATATAACATCACGCTATAAGCCTCAGCTGCGGGGCAGTAGCCTCATATAACGCGGGTATAACTGCGGGCTCACCTAGATTACGAATAAAATTATCCTTTGTTTGCATCTTTGTTAGGTTAACCAAGATAGCTCACGCAATGTCCGTAATAAAAAGACAACTTTAAAAAAATAAAGGCCATATTATAATTTAGCCTCTTTAATTTCAGCGCGCTCAAATCGTTGGTAAGCTCGATTCCTAAAATAGGAATTCGTAACTTTAGGATTGATTCAAATGCCACGTGGGCGCCAAGAGATTACGTAATATAAAATACATTTTATCCATCCGTTATTTTAAGGTAAGTAGGTTTCAGAAGGTAAGTAAATTAGACCAAGTGGGTCAAACAGAAATTACTATCATATGTTACCGGGTTAACAACTAAACGAGATGCTGTATTAAGGTTTCCTTATTATGTTTCATAAATATTACTGAAGAGTGATGGTATAATCCATTCTAATATTATAGATGTGAAAGTATGATTGTTTATTTGTTCATCCTTCTTTCACGATATGATTTTTGTATTTAATTTTCCCACATGTGCAGCGCTGTTGGCCTAGCATAGTTGGGAGAATATTCACCAAATCATCATATTGAAGTATCGAAAACTAGAAGAAAATAAAGAATGGAGCTTGTGTTCCATTTGATACCTGCGGTATTTGTATTGACTACCTGCGGTATTTGTATTTGGTTTTGGTTACTCTCAGAGTTCTAGTATAAACTGATATCATGTTCATATTTACTACTACAATGAGTTGGAGTATACATTACTTAAAGAAAGGAACCGACTCGGTGGTGTAGTTGGTTCTCATTACGACATTTTAACGTTTAAAACTAATTCTACCATAGAATCTAAAATAATTTCCTATTTGTGTGCTCGCATTATGGCTTTCTTCAGACAAGTTATGCATTGATAGGATGTCTGTAGCATGCCTTGTGGTACAGGAGAAAGTTGAGGGCAAGCCAGTCTGCACTAAATGGCCCATATGCTGGACTAGCCAGGTGAAGTCTGCGATTAATGGACTTCTCCACGAATAAACAAGGTAGGCGGCATTGGGAGAGGAATTGCGGAGAGTTGTTAAATGCTTAACAACATCTTTGTGGTCATCACATCAGGATTGGCTGATGTAATTACCACAAGCACTGTGCCATAAGTGTTGCAGAAGGAGAAAATTATAATCAACTAGAGGTTGCCAGTGGCTACGACCGCTCTTTAATTAATTTAAATTTAACCTTTTCTGTCTCACACCGTGGTATTTCCGGAAATCCCTTCTACAATATATAAATTTCAGCTTTTTGTGTCCAGCAGTTTTGCCTGTGTATTGTCTGTCAGTCAGTAACGCAATTTACTATATACATACTTACTATATAGATACTTACCATACTATCTACTTCTCTTTCTATTTATCGGTTGCGCGGCTGTACCGTATGTTTTAGACGTATACACGCTACACAATGCTATAGTATGATATAACGGTTTTATTCGATTCTTTCTCGAATAATAGAAAAAGGTATCTCATCTCTTTTGTGTGTCAAATAAATAATAATAATAAATAAATGAAATGGTTTATTAATTTCTCTCTCACACATAATAGTTAACAATCAGGCCTTAAATTAATTGAGTGACTGACTGGACTGAACCTGTGTGAGAGACTGGTATCTAGGAGACCCTGTATGACAGATTACCAGTCTCTCCTAACTAGACATGCCGGAGCTTAAGTGTAACTACATTGATTGGTAAGCAATATTTTTATATTGGGTATTGGGTGAGTGAGAAAAAACAATTTAAACAAGAAAACATTTTATGCATGCGCATTTGTGTGTGTGTGTGTGTGTGTGTGTGTGTGTGTGTGTGTGTGTGTGTGTGTGTGAGAGTGTGAGTGTGTGTTTTGAAGTATCATCTTGGGATCAGAGACAGCTGATAAGCTAGTTACTCTGTTAGCTGTGTATAAACATACTTAAATTTATATATTAACATGAAAGAAGTAATTGTGCTATATGTATGTGCGTGCTAACCCAACGACAATTCTGAGATATTATCTTGGGATCAGAGACAGCTGATAAGCTAGTAACTCTGTTTGCTGTGTATAAACATACTTAAATTTATATATTAACTTGAAAGAAGTAATTATGCTATATGTATGTGCGTGCTAACCCTACGACAATGCTGAGATATCATCTTGGGATCAAAGACAGCTGATAAGCTAGTAACTCTGTTAGCTGTGTATACATACTCAAATTTAAATAGTACCTACATCTTTAGTAATTAGATTTTTAGTACACTCAATAGCAAATATTGTAGCAAAATAGTAAGTTTAGGGGTAATAATAAAAATAAGGAAGGATTGATGGATGAATGTTTGTAACTCTTTCGCGCAAAAACTATATTTAAGAATCTGGTGAAAATTTCCAGGATAGTAAACTTCTATGATGCATATAAAGTTTCCTTTAATTATACAGAGACAAGGCTTATAGACGCCGGCAAGTCACCGTATCATCTAATACCAACCCGGTTATCAACGCCTGACTATCCAGCCAATGTAGCTCTTACTCGTTAGACGTTTTCTCCATTTAACGACCTAAACTACCTATAATTAAACAGTACCTTCTGAGAAATACAACTAATTGTCCCATCGCACCGTTCAATTCACGTTTCCAGTAAACGCTTTGAGAGTTAATTATCAAAGTCCTTTTTCCTTATCTCCCCAATACTTTTAGAAGCCGACTGTCTTACACAAAGCAAATTGCTAATACTCGATAGCTGTGGTAAAGAGCGCCGAATGGCCCATTTCCTGAAGGAGCTTTATCTTTTCTTTGCTTAGGAAAATTAGTATGTAATGGACTGCGGCGCAACTATCGGGAGAACGCTCTAGGCGAATCTTTTCTGTCTTTCTGTAAGCCTTGCTTGGATCGCATATGTCACAGGTTAAACTTTAATGAATAATGAATGCTATCTCCGATTCTTTGCATTTAATTCACAGTTCGAATTGTGGTTTCGTGTCTATCTACCTATTACATTGATATGATGCATGATATAGTTACATATTAAAAGTGTAAACAGAACCTATGTTTCACACAATACTTGACGATTTTATAATAGATTAACATAATATAATAACTGAACCATTTTGTGAAAATTGAATAGATTTACATTTCACAAGAAGAATTTACTTAGGTATGCACAATTTTGACATTGCGATTTTCGGACAAAACTGATAACAATGGAAATGATTATAAATTGTATATCGTCATTTATTGAAATATTACCAAAAAAAACTCATATAAATTTTAATATGATATTATATGTTCCAGAATTCTTTCTACAGTTGATTTGTATGTCAGAATCCTCGCCCTGTAATACGAGTTTAAGTTTTACGACAGTGACTCCTTGGCGTAACGATGCTATTCAAATTCAAATTCAAATATTTTATTTCAGACTTTTACATCCATATTTTGTTAGTAGTATTACAACTTAGCCTAATATTAGTACTTATCTATTAAATTAAATTTACAATAACAAATAATAAGTGTGCCATTGACTGTTCGTTCAATGGCACACCGGTTTATTTCGATAAGTGTGTCTGAACACATATCCACCTTCGTAAGAGGGGAGAGTCCCACCGGTCTGCAAACACTATTATTATGCTGATGGCATTGAGCCGATATTTGGATGCCGCTACATTTTTTCCTATCACTCTATCTTGGGGATAGGCTGCCATAAACTTCTAGGTGGCCTCTGCATTCGGATCAAAGTGTACTCAAAGGATCTTTATTTTGCTCGCTATAGAATAACCTTGTGTTATGTTATGTTTAGCTGACGGCTACAGAATTTTTATTTGCTCATAAATCTTATTGTACAAAGGGGAACAACACCGTGCTAATGTAATTATATTAAGTTATTGGTTATTCCACCAAGTTCAACACAAATATATTAGTTTATACAACTACACTGTTTACGCATAGCGCTAATAATAATTTAAATATTATTGTATATTACGTCAGAATATTATAAATAAAACAACGGATAATTATGGTGGTAATACCAAGAAGAATATTTCAATAACTTATAACAGATAATTGTTACTCTAGTTACAAATAACTAGAGTACAATATATTTATCACACTGTATTGCGCAAGAAACAAAATCGCAATAACGTAGACGGTGTTAATTTTCCTATGGAGAGATCGATTAATGGATGGGGTACTATTACCGTTATTATGTTCGCAACTCATCGTTATTTAGTAGCTATATTAATATTTTCGTTCAGTTTTCAGCTTGTAATAATGGTGGTTTTCTCGTTGAGTACTTAAGATTGTTGTGTAATTTGAAATTTGATTCGGTATGAGTGAAATTTCTCGCTTATATTACATCGAAGACCGTGAGTTCAATATCCATATGGAACGAAATTTTTTATGATCCCATATAGTAATTAGGTATTACTAGTCTGTACTTGTTTTCCTGTATATTCCTAGTTATAGTGAAATATATACTTATTCGTTTCTGTGGTATTGAGAAAGTCACTAATCAATAAATGAATGTCCTATGCGTCTAACTCGTACTAAAAATTGCATGACATAAATAGCTTAGGTCAAACCAATGTAATACCATGCTGCATATCACAAAATATTTTTTTATGTTCCTTATTTCTCATCCCACTTCTTCTTCTATCCCTTTTGCCAACCCAAGGGGCGCAATTGTGATTCCTTTGGTGTTGCTTGTATCCATGGGCGGCAGTAATCGCTTGCTGTCAGGCAATCTATCTGATCGTTTGATGCTTAATACATAAAAAAATATACTAAATAAGATAATTATCAATACAGCACAGAAATACATTGTGTGGTATTTAATGCCAACAACTTTATTCAGAATATAATTTTAAAGATTACGAAATTTATCTTATTATGTCACTAAGCTTATCGTCTTTTGTGTTTGAATGTAATATAAAAGCGATGCCACTGAGTAAATAAACTTCAAAATATTGTCTCATTGTTTATTAGGCCGCTTCAGCATTCTCATTGAACAAAGCGCAAATAATTTAGCTTAAAACATTTATCGTCAAAACTTTACAAACTTCAGGATCAAGTCTCTATAACTCTTTATCATAAAACTGAATACTAATCATTATGTAACGGCAATAGGCTCGCCCCCTGTTACGTGGGACCTAAAAATACATGGCGAAATACCCCCTACACAACACTGAAATACACTACCCCTTCGGGAATACAGGCGTGAGTCTATAAATAAATAAAATAAATATGTAACTGTATTTGCTCCGACGTTTGGGCATGGGTTACACCAGCCGTGGTAGAAAGGTATTTCATCTTTCTTTTCGTTTAGTTAACACGATTCAGCTACCCGTTACATAATCATTAGTATGTGTACAAATCGTGGTATTTTAAAAGTAGTTATAAAACTGAATGTCTGAAATTCAGATAAAGAGAATTTTTATTGACATCCGACAGATAAAGGGTTTGCTTTGCTCGTAAGATAAGGCTATTGTTTCTCCATAACTTTGTTCAAAGTAATGAATAGTAATTAATTTTATAATAGTTTGTGAGTTTGAAAGAACTTTATGATAACTGACGTTGAATTTGACGAATAAAACAATAAATGGGATTGAATTGACATTACAATTTGAAGATTAAAACGTTTGTAGAATACGAATCTTTACAGACCACAGACGGTAAAGTGTCGCATTGGACTAACAAAATAGTGATTAGATAGACTTCAGTGCGTTGCAGTTTGAAATTGGAATTGTGCACTTCGTGCAGTCAGACGACAGTCTCTTGACGCCATCTGTGATGTCTGCGAGACCGGGATTAAAATCGGGTAACTCTTTCTCGCTCGCACTGACAAAAGTAATAAACATTCGTGTATTTTCTATAAATTAACATTGACTCGTCTGAGTTGTGCACTAACCCGTAATTATTCGGGTCAGTCGTTGGTCTGTTTATTATGTGGGCAATTTGAAACTAAGTTTAACTAATAATAGATACATTATTGTAAAGCTAATGTATCTCGCATAGATCTGCTTGCCGAATAACTGGATCTGTTCGAGTATTGAATCATACTTTCATATCGTAGTGTGTCTGCTTGTTGGCAATAAACTCAAAAACTACTATACTGATTTTTATACTGTTTTCTCCAGAGGGCAGTATGCCTACCTCTTTGCGATAAAGTAAAATACTACATAACGTTTTTTTATGCAGATTTCTCCAGCTGAAAGGGTATTTATGAGACAGGCCTATGTGTATATTTTGGCATACTTCCAGGTAGTTTTCTATAATTATGTCAATCATTTACAAGGATTACAGAATAACATAATTTTGCAACGTAATACTAGTAGTAATCATATTATTCCAAGTAGTTTGACATCGCATATCAAACTATATAAAATAATATGAAAAGTTTCCTCTCAGCGAAAGCCATTGTATGGTATCGGTGTAGTATTTCTTGTAGAGGGTTGTCACTATGTGTGAAGAGATAAAGGAAAGATTCAGGAAACGAAATATATACTTTACTGTGGTACCCCATTTAAATATAAATAAAGTATAAAGCTACGACCTAACTATACAAGAGCGGGAAGACTACTGCTGCGCCGCACTTACACGATTGTAATATTTAACGAAAGTAATATTTAACAATTTAACAACACGAGAGATCAATATAAACATAGGTACAAAAATGAACAACATACATACATACATATCGTCACGCCTTTTATCCCCGAAGGGGTAGGCAGAGGTGTATTTCTACACCCACTTTTCGCCAGATATACTTTAGTCCCACGTAATAAGGGGCGAGCCTATTGCCGTACCGGGCACATTTCCAGACTCCGTGCTGCTACTGAGAATTTCGTGACAGAAAAACCCAATAACACTGCCCGACCCAGGAATCGAACCCGGGACCTCCCGATTCCACGCGCACATTTATGCCGCGAGACCAACGAGGCAGTCGTATAGGGTTTGATGTCGAGTTTTCCGTCTCTACGCAAAGATGGTATTTGCATCGTGTTATCCCTTAGTCGCCTCTTACGACACCCACGGGAAGATAGGGGGTGGTGACACTTGTATTCTATGCCGTCAACCACACGGCAAAAATGAACAACATAAAATAATAACCAATAACTTCTGCTAGCGCTCGCGAATCGCGTCATATCATTAACATGTATCGAGTTACCGGAGCGCTAGTTCTGAGAATGCAAACGAAGTAAAACACTGTAAGCATTCAATATGTGTGACCCTTTATAATTATATACAAAACTAAGAATTTATTTTTAGAACTGATATAAAGTAACTTTTAATTTAAAACACAATGTAACTGAACATAACGGCCGTTACTGTCAAACTTCATTTGCTCTTCGTAAGCCGCTTGTGCAGAGAGCTAGTCCCACGTAGAAGCAAATACGTTCACCGATTCCGCCAGCGATCTTCGTATTCTGCCTGGGCCGTACTGAGAGATGACAGGGTGCGCAATCCAACACTGAGCGGTATTCATCCTCGCCTCCAAGTGTGATGAGTTGCTGCGACGCGTGCACTGTTCTGTAGAGTGCCACTGCCGATCCCGTGTCGATCCCGTCCTCCGAGTAACGCTGCGTATTAGCCGTCTTGGTGCGGAATGCTGCCTCGCCACCTAGGTCAATACGCCTTACGCTTATGCCTCGACGTACGCACTGTCCTGCAGAGTGCTGCCGTCCTGCAGAGTTCCGCCGCCGTATGCCGTTCCGTAATTCTTTGCCCATGTTGCCGTGATCGCTGTTGTCGGCAGTTCATCGATATGTATGTTCCATATGTATTCAAATCCTCCACGCGTTGCACGTGTCCTGACTCAGCTGTTCTCCGCAGTTAGGTCGTAAGCCCCTTCGGTCGTAGGAAAAAGGGCGAGTCGTCTCCCATGAGTACAGAAGGCCAATTCTCGTATTTAACAGAGACTGACACTGAATTTTGACTGAACTGCGATTTAATTTTGAATTGACTCACAATTGGTATTCTGCTCCACTTAATCTCCTTATGGTATAATTTCGATATAATCAATTTATAATCTCTTGTTGATCTTAGAGGTAATGACAAAAACTCAAAAACAAAAACATGAATTTTGCCATTGTATGGGAAAATACATTAATAGGAATGGTTATTGGATGCCAATACGTTTACATGCCAAATTAAAATTAATATACAACTAAGTAATAAAATTTCGGTAAGTAAATATATTGGTTCCTTGGATCGTGTGAATCATTTTCAATAGGTATTCAATAATTAAAAAAATTAATATTCAATAATAGAAATAATTCAGACATTATAAAGATTTTAACGATGGTAACGTACAATTGGGTTTTTTTAATTCGTTTTTCCCTCCTGATAATTTTATCTCATTTGTTGAATTTCTCGAGCAAAAGTTTCGCGAATATTTCGATCTTAAAATAAATATTGTCAATGCTGGCAACGAAATACTTAACATGTTTGCATGTTGTCCACCAGGATCTCCTAGCCAGATCTCCCAGAGGATCCTCGTGAACTCATTAGTTGTGAAATTGTATAAAAGCAATTAACGTTTACAAAACCAGTGACTATCAGAAAGTTATCAGCCATCGATAGGGATTACAAAAATCAGGTGCATGCGATTTTCGACCTTATTGACGTAACTCAGAATTTATAATTTTAATAACGCAAGAAAATACCAAAAAGAAGTTTATCATGAATTGTCAATAAGGTCGAAAATCGCATGCACCTGTTTTTTGTAAGCCCTATCGATGGTTGATCATTTTATAGTCATTTGTTTTGTAGACATGAATTTGTCTTACACAATTTCTTTTTAAACTTATTTTAGATACCTATCCCCGTGGTAAAACTAGTGGCACATAATAGCTAAAGGCGATTCCTATGTTTATTAGCAAAATAGATCATAAATATTACCAGAAAAATATTCAACACTATTAGTGGCATCGTTGGGAATGTCAAATAAATCACGTCATCACGTCGTGTCCTTGGTAACAAATGTATATTAAAACTAGAAATACCTTACCTGCTCTACTAATAATTAGCAGAATACCGTTCACACTAGTTCACACTTGGTTCAACTTTCGATGTAGTCCCGATCTCATTCAAGTGTCAGTTAAGTTACGAGAATACCATTTATGACGCCGAGACTAGATCGATATTGGAATTTGAACAAATATAATTACCAGAATTGGCCCTCAGGTCGTCTCCGTGTCCATGCTGCTTGGCTGCACGCTGTTGCCACGCTGCACATACGCTTGTTTGATTCCGCTGACCATGGGCACGTGAGTCGATGCCGCGTTGCCGAAGTGAGTGAAGTCTAAACATTAATATAAAATATAGCTGTTACATCACACTAAATATTAAATTTTCTTTCAGATGAGCTGTACTTTCATTGCGAGTATCCCTAGGTATATATATCCCAGCTCTATTGTAAAGTCGAAGTCAAAGCCAAAGTCATTTCAGGCTATAATTGATGCTTCTATTATTATTTCAAGACGCACATCAGACGAATGCAATCTGATGGAATAAATGTTTGAACTTTGAAGGACATTAAAATACATTATCTTTGAAAGGATTCGCGATACATTTTGTAATAGGCAGTATACAGTCATTTTGTGACTATTATAGACAGTTTCTTAAGTTCTTTTTTACATAAGTTTGGCTATAATTATTTGAAGATTTACTTCAAACGCAAAGAATTTTTTTTGTCTTCACTTGAACTTAACTTTTTGAGTGATAAATATAAAATCGTAACCCCAAAGTTAATGATGACCCCATTACGATTCTACAACCATGCGCATAAAAATCATACCACACCTTGAAAGTTAAATTACTGATACTCTACACGAATAATTTTAGTGTCCAATCTAGAACATTAAATCAAGTCAATTCAAATTTCAATTCATCTCTCATCAGAACCCAAAGCAATAACAAATCATTTTAATGAATTTTTTGCCTCAATAGGTAAACAGACCTCTAACCATTCAAGCAGAGGATCTGCCGATTGGTGCGGGCTAGACCTTAGAAGCATATGAAGTAATAAGAATAATAAAAAAAAATAAAAACAAATTGTTGCGCTTTAGATGAACTACCACCGTTCCTAATAAAACGCTGCGCCGACGAACTCACTCTACCTTTTTACCTATTAATTAACCAATCCTTTTTGCAAGGTACTTTCCCTGACCAATTGAAAAGAGCCTTAATAAAGCCTATTCATAAAAAGGATAACAAAAATCATGTCAATAATTACCGCCCCATAGCTCTTTTGCCCACAGAATCAAAACTGTTTGAAAAAGCCATGTGCGATCGCATATACATATATAAAATATTTAGCGAATGTCAAAACGGCTTTCGAAAAAATCGGTCGACTACCTTAGCAGTGTATAAATATGTTCAAGAAGCCTTAAACATAAAAAATACCAAAAAATATGCAGTGGGCATACTACTGGACATGACCAAGGCATATGATTAAGTACAATTTGATATATTATTAAATAAACTGTACAGAATAGGAATCCGTGATAAAGCACGCGAATGGCTTACATCTTACCTACATAATAGAGAACAATTAGTTGAAATTGAATATTTTAATCACAAAACTCACACTATAGAAAATATTAGATCAGATACTATAACAATAAATTCTTCTATCCCCCAAGGAAGTGTAATAGGCTGCCATCCTATTTTTATTATACACAAACGACCTACCTAAATGTATTGAAGGGCTGTGTGTTCTATTCGCGGATGATATTTCTTTACTCATCCCAAGCCAAAACGCTTTAAATATAAACCTAATTCTAAATTATATCCTCGAGAAAACATCAAAATGGATGGCAGATCACAACCTAGACATTAATTTCTCAAAAACCAAATTAATGAGTTTTTATCCCCGTCAAAAACCACCCTTACACCTAAATTTCTCATATAATAATATAAAATTAGAAGAAGTTACAGAATTCACTTTACTTGGTTTAAACAAAGACACACACATAAATTATTGGAAATGTCATATAAAGAAACTCAGACTCAAATTATCAACATTTTCTGATGCCTTGCGTAAAATTAAGAAAACTACTGATATGCATACGGCCTTGAAAACATATTACGCATATGCCTACTCATGGCTTAGTTATGTCATCATACTTTGGGGAAATAGCACAGACACACCAACACGTTTCACATTACAAAAAAAACTTATTAGGATACTGGTCAACATAGATGAAACCGACAGTTGCAAACCCCATTATCAAAAGAATAATATTCTAACCTTATCTTCCATATATATATATATATTAGAAATGTGTAAATTTGTACGTTAATATCCAGATTTTTATAGTAAAAGACAAGACATCCAAACAAAATATTCATTACGCCATAAAAATAGACTAAATCGGGTAGATTTAGTCTATTTTTATGGCGTATTATTTATTTATATTATGAAACCGACAGTTGCAAACCCTACTATCAAAAGAATAATATTTTAACCTTATCTTCCATATATATTTTAGAAATGTGTAAATCTGTACGTAAATATACAGATTTTTATAGTAAAAGACAAGACATCCAAACAAAATATTCATTACGCCATAAAAATAGACTAAATCTAGCCACCTCTAAACTAACTATTTTATTTTATTTATTTTATTTTGTTTTATTAGGAAAACTTACAGCTAACATATACAATAAGAACAAAAATACATACAAGAAGGCCATTTAAAAGTTTCCACAGATAGAAAGCATTAAAAATATAGTTTTATAGAAAGTAACTGTCGGTAGACAGTTCAATATATACTAATAAATTACATACATAAACATGCATTAAGGCACAAAGGGTAAAAAAGGATAAACTATATTAAATTAAAATAGCACAATAGTTCTGTTATGAAAAGATAACATTATGAAAAGAAAACGTTATTTAATATTTTTCTTAGCTTCGAAACACCGGTATCGAATAAGTCGACATCTATCTGCCGCGAGATCTCGTTAAAAGACCTGCAGGCACGTATAAGAAATGAATTCTGCCTGTATGTAGTCCCAGCAGAGGGAATATGCAAAAGAGTAGGCCTTCGCAATCGAGTCGAATGGGTTACTAAACCTAACTTACTCAATAGCTCGGGACAGTCGACTGCTCCCTGAGCAACTTTTGTGAGGTATGTTATGTCAGCAATGCGCCTGCGCTCTTCCAATGGTAAAATATGGAACTTTTTACACCGTGTAATATAATCGGGTAAATATGTGTTAGTTTTAAATTGTAGGAATCTCAGAAAACGTTTTTGGATCATTTCAATTCTATTTATATAAACCTTGTAACTCGGATTCCACACCTGCGAAGCATACTCTAAATGGCTGCGAACAAACGTACAATATAAAATTTTGAAAGTCTTTACATTTTTAAAATCAAATGAAAACCTTAGTATGAAACCAAGTGCCCTAGTCGCTTTAGTAACAATGTTTTCAATATGTAAATCAAAGAGCAGCTTGTGGTCAAATATGACTCCCAAGTCTTTAATTGTGCTTGTCCTATGTATCATTATATTATTCAATTTGTAATTGAAAACGATAGGATTCGGCTTTCGAGTAAAAGTACTGACAAAGCACTTGGATACATTTAAATCAAGATGATTTTTTATGCAATAATCATTAAGATTATCAAGATCTCTTTGAAGGTCATTACAGTGCTGCATATCTGAGACAGGACATAGAATTTTCATGTCGTCCGCGTATAGGATGATTTTAGATCGAGTGAAACAAGAGCCTATATCGTTGATAAAGATGGTGAACAGTAAAGGACCGAGGAGTGAACCTTGCGGAATTCCTGAAGGAATATTTACAGCTAATGAGCTATAGCCATTCAAAACAACTGTCTGGCAACGGTTCTCTATATATGAGGTAAACCATCTAAATAGATTGCCTCTGATACCCATCTGTAACAGCTTCTGCAAAAGGACGTTATGGTCTATTCTGTCGAACGCCTTGCTGTAGTCCGTGTAGACTACATCTACTTGAGATGGTTCAGACATAAAGTGTGTCAAGAAGTCAGTGCATACGAGAAGATTTGATACAGTAGATCTATTTTTTAAAAACCCATGTTGATAGTCGTTAAGTGCATGGCGGATACCGTGATAGACCTGAGAATACACAACCTTTTCTAAGACCTTGGCTAGTAGGCACAGTTTGGAGATTGGTCTATAATTTTCAACCTGGTCTTTAGGGCCCTTTTTATGTACAGGAGTAACAAACGCCTTCTTCCAAATATGAGGCACTTTACCCTCGCCAAGAGAACGTCTAAATATAATTGTTACGGGTATTGTAAGGCTTTGAGCACAGCTGACTATAAGTATAGCCGGTATGTTATCCGGACCAGCCGATTTATTTAGGTCTATGGATTTCAAAAGCCTGAATACTTCCGGTTCAGAGACTTCAATCGTGCTAACATCAGCCACAGATTGATTTTGGTTATCAGAATTTCTATCGGCCTCAGCGTATCTGATATTGTCACCTTGACGAAAATTACTGAAAAAGAAATCGTTAAACATACTGCAGATTTCATTCCCTAGCCCTGACGAGCTCGGACCATATTTTATTATGGCTGGATATTCACTACAAGTTTGCTTACTTTTTATATAGGACCAGAAGGCTTTAGGAGATTTAGAAATAGTATTTTCAATAAATGCAATATACATATTAAACATATCCTTTTCCAACAGTTTTGCACGATCACGCAGTATAACAAAAGATTCCAAATCAGACAGATTTCCATACCTTTTATATTTTGCATGATACTTAAATTTTTCTTTCAAAATTTTAATAAGGGGAGTTTTATACCATGGGGGATACCTATTTTTTGTCCTTGTAACTTTGGTGGGTGTATATCTATCTCGCAGGTTATTCAACCTTGAGTAAACCAATGCCAAAGCGTCATCTACTGTACCCTGACACAAATCTTCAACCCAATTAAAACTATCTAAATCCTTCGATATAGACTTGAAATCAGACAAGTGATACATGTATTTAGTTCTCGATTGAGCTTGTAGTGAATTATACTCAGCAAAATTTGCATAAATAGAAATAGCAACATGGTGTGGGTCTTCAGGGACCAATGGGTCTAAACATTTTTCAATCAATAAGCGATTATTACAAAAAACTAAATCTAATATACGGTTATTTAAATTATTATGGCCATTATACTGTAGTAAATTACAACTATTTAAAATATCAAAGAATTCTGATTGTGTTGGTCCCTGTATATTACATGGTTTCAAGGAAAATCCATCATCAGACGGACCCCATATCAAGTTCGGTAAATTAAAATCGCCTAATATAATAAACGAGTCTGACATGTTGTCCATGACAACATCATTTAATCTATTATAAAAGGAAGCCAATTGAGCGCATAGAGAAAATCCCTGGTTTTGTTTACAAATATATGTAGTACACAAGTTTAGTTTGTAGGAAATTTTTGGCTTTGAACGCTTTAGTATCAGTGTCACCCACATATCCTCTGCACTGGAGCACCAGTCTTGCCGCATCTCAACAACAAACTCACGTCGAACTGCAATAAGCACTCCACCTCCTAATGTCTGGTTAGTGCTAGCGTAATCCCTGTCGCGTCTCCAAACAACATAGTTATCACCGAATAACTCCGTACTGCTAAAATCATCCTTAAGCCACGTCTCAGTCAAACATATTACGTCGTAGTTATTAAGTGACACGTTTCTTATAAAAGCAGACGTCTTTGTTCGCAAGCCGCGAACATTTTGGTAATATATTTTAATAGGCATTTTTATCAATATAAGAAGTTAAGCAAGTAATAAAAATTAGCAGCCAATACATAAGATTATCAAATAAACTCACAGAATGTGCGTCATCCGAGCTCCAATGCATACAAAACGATATGATTCCAAAATATATAGTAGTAAAAGGCGGCAAATGTAGTAATGAAAGGCTATCAGCACTATTATCTAAACACAATACGGCATTTAACGAACAAAGAAAGTCATAAATGATACAAACAACGTTAAAAACATCTATTTTAAAATAAGGTAACCAATAAAATAATATGAAACTCAATTTGCAATAAGCAGCTTTAAACTTAGGAACGTAAGGCATAATAAGGCAGTAATTAGCGCAGGTAGCATGACCGACCCCGAGCGATGCGAGAACAAAAGCGTCATAGGTACTCACTGTTATTGAATAGTAACCGGTCGACATACCAGTGTTTCTCAAGCTTGCTGCGTAATAGAAATGTGATTTAAAGTAAATATAACGGTGGCGGCGAATTAATGATAGTTTTAAGATATCTTTTTCAAGTCCGATTCCACCTTGATGGTATACGTAGGGGAAGTAATATTTTTCTTCACTAATATCTTGCAGTTCTTTACCCAAATGTATGAAAAATTTTTTTCTTTCGCCAGTATCTTCGCCTTATTCAGTAACTGTTTATTCTCAAGCGTTAAATGATCGTTGATAAATATCTTGCTATCACTTTTGTAACCCAAGTCGATCGCTGACAATGCCCTACAAGATCTAGCAGCGGTCACGAAATCATCTCTTAAGTATCTACTGTGTAGTGATACAATGATGTTCTTCATATCCTTGTTATTGCGCTGCGGAACACGAACAATGTAATTTATGTGCTCCTTTGATACGTTGCAGTTGACTTTAGTACCAATTTTAGATACTATATCAAAGAGATTTTCGCTGGCAGTTACAGGAACACCCTTAATCTCAATGTTATTCATTCGGCACCTCTGGTCATTATCACGTATAGCTGTTTCAATTTTCTCCAACCGATTTTGTAGGCGAGTCACATCTTCACTTGTCTTCTGCAGCGACTGTATTTCACGGTTTACTTCTGCCAGCTTCTCGGAGAGTTGATCGATGGATGTATGAGCGAAAGACAGAGAGGTTTTAATCTCCACCATCTCCCCTTTTATAGCCTTGAGGTCAGAAATATCCGCTTGAATCGACTTGACGCTCTCTATAAGCTCTGGAAGTGATGACATTTGATCCGTTAATTTTTTGAGTTGCTGATGAATACTCTCCAAATCCTCATGACCTGATGCTCTTAGTACTCCAAGCTTTTCAGGGACTAGATTTGAAGGGCTTACTCCGCTGGTTTTGCAGCTGCTACATTTCCATACCTTGGCCTTTTTCTCACCAAGCTTACGGTATCCTGCCTCGGTGATCCCGGCACAGGGAAAGTCGTACTTGTTTAGGCACTGGGAACATTGTACACCATCTCTTGCTTCGGTATCACAGCGGTTGCAAGTAAACATATTATTAAATAATAATTAATGCCCGACACGAAACTTTGAGAAACGTAAACTTTTATCGACTTATGACGATACGTTATAGCGCGCGTGTGTTCGGTTTAGCGTCTACCGACAGAGTTGCTATGCACGCAATAAGCCCATTCGTTATGTCAATAAAAATATATAATAATCTCCCAGAATATTTAAGAAATGAACCAAATGATAAGAAATTCGTATACAAGTTAAAACAGATATTAATAAACAAAGCGATTATACAAGAAATTAATACTTAACTGATAAGCATATATTGTAGTAAATAATGTTAAAATCAATGCATTTATATAGGAAGTAAATTGAATACACAATTTGTATTTTTTAAGAGCATAAAGTTTGAAAAGATTTGTAAAATAATTACAAGAAAATAGCTAAGTACCTATATAATTATTTAAACTTAAAAAACATTATTACTTTACCGAAATTTGAGTTCTATGTGTCTTCATCCTCTCTCCTACGCTGCCGTGCCCTACAGGGTCCATAATGAACTGTTTACCTATTTTTATAACATCTATGTAACATTATGGTGTGTAATAAACGTATTGAGTACTGACTGATTGAAACCTTCTGTACTTCAAACATCGAAATCGAAGCTAAAAGCCCAGCAGAGCAATACCTACAAGAAAACTCCCAACTACAATCACACGGCAACAAATTGTAACATCATTCTAATTCACGTTGGTTCCCCACACATAGCGTTCGCATTCATATAATAGCATCCCAAGCCGTTGCATAAAACTTTCAGTGGAATATATAAAAGTAGTTAAGGTCTGCTGCCACCGCTTAAGGACACCTTAACAGCGGTTTAACCATTATCATAACAATTATCCTTAGTTGACTCCTGCGTTTTTGTGGAGGTTGATAAGCCGCTAAGCTATTTATATTCTCCATTCATTATATAGTCAAAATGATTACTAAAATAGAAAAATCTATACTTCCTTTTTTAATTTATAACAATATATTATATGTAGAAGAATGTAGTCCTATAAAATATAATTCATATCACAATAAAGTCCATAAAAAGTTTTGGAACTCATCCAACCAGCAATAAAATTGCGGTCTATATGACACGAGTCCGATATTTTTTTATTTTATATCATTTATTTTGTTTTTTTTAGTGAAACTGACACATATTGTCAACCGAAAATACTATAAAATATGGAGTTATCCATGTGTTTGTTAGTGTACCATTTCTACGGATTGATTCCTACGTAGGTAACGTATCTACCCTTTTCCTGTAATATCGCTGGTATAATATGTTAAGTATACCAAAAAAGTAATTTCAAAAACGAATTAATGGACTTGTCGCACAGATAGCGTACAATTTTCGCCGGACACAAACGTTTTAGCATCGTCATCGTTTTCGCGTTATTTCAGTTGCATCCAAGACCTTGGAGTCCAGGGTCTGCTTTCTAGTCCAGCCAGATATGGCAGAAAATTAGCTGTTCCACGGAACAGTTGCCATCTACAAGACAGCCAATGATTCATCATCAGCCCTGTATATATACTGTCCCATTGCTGGGCACCTCTTCTCTCTATGAGAAGAGTAAGGCCATAGTTTACCACGCTGGCCAAGTGCGGGTTGCAGACTTCACATGTCTTTCGAGAACATTATGGAGAACTCTCAGACATGCAGGTTTCCTCATGATGTTTTCCTTCACCGTTAAGCAAGCGACAATTAACAATTTAATACACACTTAACTTCGAAAAGTGATTGCTGTTGGCCTTGGATTTGAACCCGCGACCCTCTGCGTAGCAGTCTGTCGGTCTCTCCACTAGGCTATCGCTACTTTAGCCAATGATTAACAAGTTAAAATTAATTAAGTCAAAAGTTATCTATGATAAGAGTATATAACCGTTCCTATTTATTAAACTTACTTCTTTATCTATGTCTAAGGATTTTCAGGTCTTTGGTAGTAAAGTATCCATTTCTAAATTATACTAACAATATAATTCCTGACCTGACAATAGTAAGAAACCGAAAGCCACTTTTCAAGTGACCCGATAACCTGATATAAAATGCAACGTATTGGAAAATGTTTCGCGGGACCAAATTACAAGCATCAGAATAGAAGAAACAAAATAAATAATATTATACACAAAAAGAAAAATGACACGTAAAAGCGTACTCTCAATAAAATCGGTCTCACATACACTACAAAAATATTGTTTACAAGCCTCTATGGGCTACAAAAGAAATAACATATATGAGGGTCACTAAAAAAGTCAACGGTGTACCTTCTTCTTTGAGATTTGCGCGAAAAGAATGGAACATAATTCCAAGACTGTCGCGAGTGTGCTATTTTTTTAAAGGATTCTCAATAGCTTTAACACTGTTCACTCTCAAATATAAACTATAATCCACACACCATAGAACTTATTTTTGTTCAAAAGCTATTTGCAACTTATAAATAGCACCTATGTTGCTTCCAAGAATTCTCACGCCCTTGAAAAGGGTCCGACATCAGAAAGGTTTTCCTGCAACAAACATATCAGGATCATCAATATACTTAGAGATTAATTAAAAGTAGGAACCTACGTAAGTAATTTAGTATGTACCGGCTTGATACCCTTCTAATATAAATTAACTTAATAGAACGCGATCCTAAATATATTTTAATTCATCATCATTCTCCTAGCGTTATCCCAGTTTCAACCTGGGGTCCGCTTTCTAGTCTAACCAGATTTGGCTGAATATTAGCTTTTCCACAGAGTGACTGCCTGTCTAACCTCCGCCACCCGAAGGGATAGCCATATTCCGTGGTTTAGACTAGTGTCAGTTTATTTAAAAGGTACTGACGCCCTATAACGACTGTCAAAGATCTTCGTGACAACCAAGACCGACGGCTTAACGTGCTCTCCGAGGCACGCGGCAAGCGATAATTTATAATTCAATACGCACATAACTCCGAAAAGTCATTGGTGCGCGCCGTGGATTCGAACCCGATACCCTCTGCATGGCAGTCTGTTGGTATCTCAACTAGGCTATCGCTGCCTATATATCTTTTAATTATAAATGCTAAAATATTACTGTTGTAAAGGTTCCTTACCTCGAAACGTAAAACGCAACCCTAATCATGTATAATGTCATTTTGCTTTCCATTCGTCTATCCGTCGTTAAAAAAAGCATGATTTTTTTAAGTTGTTATTTTTATACATTTTATTTATAATTGAATAGCAATCTATTATGCAGTCACCAATTAATATCATAGACTAAACTGACCATTTTTCGAAAATAGAACTACACTAATTGACCAAGTGAATTAAGCAAATCGATGATATGTGACTTGCCCATCCGTCATTTAAGCTGAAAGTTTAAATATTATCTTATGTCAAATCCTTTTTAAATTGTGTGTATAAAAGTCTGTCGTTTCTGACTGACACACAACACACACCTAAAATTGTTGAGGACAAGAAACTGAACTATGGCATGTATATTCCTTAGAGTCCTTAGAGGTGCACTAAGAAAAGATTTCCCGAAATTCATACTGGATCGAGCAGAAACGATTCAATAAAAAAAATGTGTGGGCGTAACTGTGGGTATCCTCTATAATATTATAAAAGAAACGCGTAAAGAAAAATATCATAATCTCTCAATACTATTTTAACTTTTGTGTGGAAACCTACAACACTTCTCGTGTAGCTAAATGTCGAGGCGACCGCGTAAACCACAACTACCTACCCCTTGCTACCCACGCAGTTAGTTATTTAAATCCACAGTATTCCCGCTGCTCGCAGCCCGCATGTGTTAATTATCGTGACAAACGATAGACTATGAAATAATCTGATGTATAGACTATTATTTCAATTATTGCAAATACTCATCAATATCCTTTCAGTAGCTATTGCGTGAAAGAGTAAGAAACATCCATCTATCCTCGAAAACTATCAAGGCTATTACACATATGAGAAGGATTAGGATATAACTAGGTATACTATTATAATAAACCTAAGCTACATACCTAAGCTATAATAATGGTGAACGAGCAGTAACGGACTGCCGAGACGATGATCTCGGGTTCAATCCCCAGGTACCCTGGGCACACACTTCCAACTTTTCGAAGTTATGTGTGTATTAAAAATGTTAATTATCGCTTGTTTAATCATGTTCCTACTAGATGGCAATATGCTCGCCCTCTATTACATTGGGACCGAAACATAACTGGCGAAGTGTGGGTGTGTAGTATACGTCTGCTCAACCCTTCGGGGAAAAAGGCGTAAAGTTATGTTCTATCTTAAAAACGAAATTCGATTTGCCTTATTAAACTGACCTTAAAACGGACGAAGCTCTTAAGCATGAGAGCTGTGTTCGTCATTAACGAAGTGTTAGCACTTTAGGTTCTGTTTATCAAATGTCGATTGACGGACGGGCGTTCCGACAACAATACGCAGCTTTAGCCAATTTGTATCTACAGTTTCACGATTTCGAATACATTTCTACTTCATTTTATAGCTCTAAATTGATCGTAGATTGAATGTTTTAAGACTTGTGAGTTAGCTTTTAGATATTATACGACATCTTTTTCTTTTTATTTGTTGCGCTCTTGACAGAGCGGTTGTGGTCGTCGTATTGTGGGGCTAGAATTGGCAGAGTCGAATTGTTTCACGACAGCACGCCATCCCCTTCTGCTCCAAAAAAACAAATGTATTCCAGGAATCATAAGTTTACATAAAACCAATGTTTTCAACTGAAAGATGCTCCATATTCTTGATATTCACTTATTTCATTACCTCTGAACCAACCATTATTTTTTTCAGGCATGAATCAAATACATCTATTCTATTACTGAGAATTCATCTTTACCATATTATGGATAATGTAGCTTGAAATAAGATAGAGAATTTTCGGAATCGTATTGGTAATTTGAGAGTTCACTTCCGACATCTAATTTTGCCAATTATTTAAAAAAACAATACATATTGCTTCTGATGTCTACCACAATGATCATCTTATATTATCGTCTGAAGAATAAAGCAATTACAAACTTTTACCCAAGAAAAGTAATACTTTAATCGTTAAGACAAAAAGTTAGTACGTAAGTTAGTTATAGGCTATTTTCCTTTATTTATTGTTCACGTCACATTGTTACATTTTATTGTGTCCCAAAACAAATAGAAGAACACAAACAAATACGTTTGTAGTTTTATACGTAAATGGATTTGGATTCTCCGCTCTGACCACTATAAGGCTTTATGTAACAAGGGACTCGACTCATTCTGTTTCCTTTACGTATAAATTTCATAATACAGGAGCCAAACATCACTCAAAGGCAGATGAAAGTAAACAAAAGCATTGTTACGTCTACTTTCTCTTAGGAGTTTGCCTAAAAACGTACACACAATGTCGCTCGAACACTTGGTATCATGCGTCGTGTGACTCCCTTAGTACAATCGTCTGCAACATTGTTTCAGTTCAAAACATCACTCATGCGCTCGTCTGAGCCAGTGGTTCCTAAAGCAAATGAGCCTACACTTACATAGACAAACTATGTGCGAAGTCTTTAAAGGACAATGGGGTTTGGAAGTACGCACTCTCTAGTTTATCATGGTTTTCTGAAGAGAACTTTTTATTTCGCTGAAACTACTATTGAATTCAATGGAAATTTTTCTAGATGGGTTCTTCTATAAAAATAACATCCAACAATTTATTAAACTCTTTCTCTGTGAAGGTAACATAACACAGCTAACATAACAATTGTTGTAAAAAATTGGAGAACTCTCTGGATTAAATTTATGATTTTATCAGAAAATATTTTTCTACCGACCTTTTCAACAGTGCTTACGATTAGCATGAGCAGTTTAAAAAAATAATAAGTGATGCGAGGTTATCACTGATTGTCAGCCGGTAGCAGTCTGTCTACATTAATGATTACATGTGGCGTTGGTTTGCGAACAAAAAATATATTTGTTCAAATACCAACGCCATATTCAAAAAATATATTTGTTCAAATACAAACTAGAATTCTTAAATGAAAATTCACGCCAGCTATGTACGCGCTACCTAGTTTACGATGCATTGCGTTAGCAATGCTTATCTCTACACTGATTACAAGGCATTTCTCTTAGAAAAAGAATCTTAATGTCGTTGCATACGTAACACGCAGAGACGAAACGAGGCCGAAAACAGAAACTGGGCTGTATACACACTTGTCGCAAAGTTTTGTTTTGTCTCGTGAGGTCAAACATTCACCTCACTGTGCTATGCCTCTTTTAGCATGCATATCGCGACATTTGTTATGAAAGCTGCGGTTTTGAGTTTGAGTCACATTTTATATTTATATTCAATGGAGAACGGAACCAATTTCCATATTTACACAACTGAAGTGTCACTTTAAAACACTTAAATTGTCTGTTATTTATAAATGATTTTTACAAATTTTCTAGCTTATCCTTCATTTTGTTGTAGGTATTTTTGAAGCCCATTTAATTAAATTATAGACATAAAACGTCTCAATTACCAGTAGTTACGTCTGACTGTATATGTTACGTAAGAAAATTACTGGCCGATATTCTTTAACCAGATCAGAAGCGCTCGGTTGAAGAATACTTCACCAACAAGCATGCTCGAATAACTCGTTGAGAATAAAATAAGCATGAAAGATATTCTAGATCATAGAAAATGGAAATCAGTTATATTTGTCTGCCCGTTCTGAATGTATATGTGAAATTATTTATTCCTCCTCAATGGACGAAAAATACTGTATATTGTTTTAAATAGAAACAAAATGTACCTGAATCATTATTTTTTACCATCGGTTGAAGAAAATATTGCTAATAAAAATTGTTTTATATGCAACTAAAGGATGCCCACAGCTACGCACGCACTTTTTTATTTAACCGTTTCTTCTGATCTGGTGGTGATTTCGCAAAATCCCTTATTGGTGAACCCCTACAGTCCCCAAAAAACGTACATGCCAAATTTCACCCTTTTGCGCCCAATAGTTTAGCTGTAGCTTAGTTTGGCTGTAGCTTGTCTGTCAGTCAATCAGTAACACAAGAATTTTATGTATACAGATGATGATAGTAATATTCTCCTAGCTATTTTACTTAGTAGCGTTGAAGCCTTAGACTTTCCCCCGACGCGGGACGTACGACTCGTGGGAACTCACTATTGTACTCTAACACACACTTCCGAATGATAAACCTACGAATATACTCGTATGATGTTTACATTCACAATCACTTGGGAATCACTTTATCTTTATGAGTTAAGAACGCGTATTTGTATTTTCTTTTGCCGTCAGGCGGTTTTCTTTTGGCAATTGTCCTTGGTTGGTTGACTTGGTTTTCGATATGAGTGATCTATTTAGTTGTTCGTATAATAACAAAATTAAATATTATCGACAGGCAGGGGAGTAATAGGAAAGTTGGAGTTGAATAAAAATATTATTAAGGTAGTAGGTACGTAAATAGATGGTAGTGAGAATTGCAAAAACTAAAGTGGCAATTGCGACACATGTATATTAGGGTAGACGTATTGATACCGAACGATCGATAGTATATTTTGGCTATTGTTAATCTGTGTGTTTACTCCATCAATTTGTTGCTCAAAGCTCTTGTAATAAAGAAACAGAAAGCCTATTCTAAACTGTAAAGTAATACCATGAATAAAATAAATCGGATCGTAATTATTGTACACAATTTAAGCAATAAAGATGATTTGATTTATGATATTAACATTTCTGACAAATAAATAATTATTTCAATAGAATAATTATTCTATACGTAGGTCATATGTGAACTAGGTACTCAATTATAATGTAATAGACTATTATCCAAATACGTTTAATGAACAAAATTTTACATAATACGGAAAATTCAAATTACTATGTAAATTTTCAATATAACCCAGTATTTTCCGTATAAATAAGAAAATTTTTAAACTAAAATATTATGGCAGAATTTTTTGCTGTTGACAAACGCCTTTATATCCAATATAACAAAACTCGAGCGCAGAGTTTTTTATAAAGTGGCAACCCTAAGAAAACAGCATCACACAGAAAAGCAGTCTCACTTTATACAATTAACATAGTAAACGGGAAAATTTAAAATCGCTGTGTTTATGTATTCAAAGCGCAGTCGTGGCAAACATTTTTGTCATATTGGTCGAATAAAAGTTTTTGCGGGATTCACATCACGCATGCGATAAGGGTCACCGCTTCCCTGGCTTACACTGACTTTAAAGTATATTGTAGTCACTTGCGCCAGTTATCCCAGTGCAGGAACCTAACTTTATATTCAACTCATGCTTTCAAACTTCGAGAAGCAAATTTCGCCGGCAGAGGTTATTTGCATGTCACCTTTACTTTCGTCTGCCATTAGGTGTCATGTTGTTATATTACACCAGCAGTACCCAAACCTTGGAAATGTTGTTTAAGGTCCCGGCTGTAACACGAAAACGTGGGGGATTTGAATTATGGTTTTAAGGCCAGAATAAAAAAAAAATGACGAGTGTGAGTTTTGCTCTGAGAATGTAATTTTATAAAAAGAATGGTTCCTCTATATATATATATATATATATATATATATATATATATATATATATATATATATATATGTATAATATGACGTACCTTAAGTGGGTACAAGGAATTCAGATGAAAGAACCGACTTAGATTATGCCGACTTGTTTAGTAGGTAGTTACAGCATGAAAGCACGACTAACAAACCACAAATTCATAGTGGCATTTAAATATTTTCAGGATGATAAATCATACATGTAGGGACTGTAGCAGACATACGTAGTTTGTTGCACAATAATTAAATGAGAACTAAGAATCTTCTGCCTTTCGCATTTCACTACTGGCCTTAAGCTTCTACTAATTTTGTGATTGAGTCTTTTAAGAGGCTTCGGCCTTCTATACTACGCTGACCAGACGATTTGGTACAGAGTTTATTGACGAGTTTTCCGTGTCTTCGCAAATATAGTATTTGCTTTGTCGTCCCTTACTATACCCCCTGGATGAAATGGGGTAGTGAAATTTGTATTTTTAATCCGTCACCCCACCGAATTAGAATCTTCTTCCTATATAACATACCTACTTAAAATAATACATTAGCTCACACTGCTTTGTAGCCAACTTAATCTCACTTCAAAGGAGTCTGAAGAATTAGGTTCTAGTGGCAATACTGCCACAAGTACCTAATTCTTCAGACTCCTTTGTCACCTTATAATTATACAATTATAAGGTGACATAGCAGATATAATTATACTCTACGAAGTGCATGTATAACAAATGTATAAATAATTTTAAACGAAATTTTGTTAGTAATTTTTAGCATAGATGAACATGGACGATAAAACATAGCTGATCAATTCTATCAAAAGTTTTTTTCCAATGGTTTGAACGTCAGCTTTTTTAAACTTAAAAATATGAGGTTTAAAATATAAAGTATTTTCATAAAGTTTTAAAACGTATTACGGCACTAAAGCCTGTGCATTAAGTTCAATATATTTAAATTAAATTGAAAATATTCATAATAACGGCTGATGTGCTTTATAGACTATTCATTTAATTTCTTTATTTATTTTACTTTTAAGACGATAAATTTTATTACTCTTAGGTATATCGAATTGCGTTGGTGGTATCGTTTCGTGATCGTCAAGTCTATTTAATTATGAAATCATCATTAAGGTCTATGAACTATATTATACAAAACCATGGATGCGTAGTTTAAGAATCTAAAAGCCATTAGGCTGGATGCCATAAGGCTCGAGAGCATATCCATAAAAGTATGCAGTATATCCGTGAGAATGTTCATTCGTCTGCGTGAATGGTGTCATATAACATGGGTCAAATGTGGTTCCAAATTTTAGTGTCAGTCTTGCATGGTGACTGATTAAATATTGTGTATTAATGAGCTGTAAAATATCTTCGGGATAATAAGGAGCTTGCGTACCTCGCTTGTGAAGTTGTGATATTTATTTAATAAACGAATAGCTAACGTTATTCAGTATGCGTATTAAAATATTTAAAATGCCTTCTATTCTTCATTCGTAACTCACTGGACCATACAGCCCTCTTATTGACCATTTGCAGTAATAAAAATACTGCTCAGTACATTGACATCTATCTTTACAGCCCTGGAGTGTCTCATTCATGTCTTTGAGGGAATGTTCGATTAATATTCGATTGTTGAAATGTATGGGATAACGCTAAGAGGATGATGTTGAAATATAATTATTCAATACAATTGCATCCATGACTTTCACATTGGAGTCCCAGCTCCACATTTTAATCTAACCAGATTTGAAAGGATAATTAATAGCTCTTTCGCAGAGTTCAACCGATATCGACTACCAGCCGCAGTTATCTCAAAGCAAAACATGTATTCTGTTTAGGTTATTAAAGATAAAGATATTTGTATTGCGTAACTGTGTACAGGTAAGGTCTTACATCTAGATAGATTACAGTAATAAGTCCAACATTTTATCCTTAGCGTATATGCAATACGAATGAAATACATGCATAGTTAAAATCTCTCAAGATTAGGTAAATTTGTTAGAAAAGAACTCTTGTAAATTATAAAATACATTATTCAATAACCATTTTTTTTAAGTTGTCTTGAAAATGTTACCATTAATGGTTTAATAGCTTTGGGTAAATGATTAAATATACGAATAGCAGTGATATAGGTGCTATTATAATATATCATGTTTTTTATGTTAGGTAAGTTTATGTTGTATTTGTATTTATTGCGAATATTGCACTTAGTCTTCGATATGAAATTAAAATAGCGCATGTTGTTTTTAACAAATAAACATATCTCTAGTATGTAAATAGCTGTCAAAGTGAGGAACCCATTTGACTTGAAAACATATCTTAATGACTCAGTACTATGCATTTTATAGATGGTTCTTATAGTTCGTTCGCGCTAAGAATGCAGTGAGTCATCAGTGCAACTGCAAGATAAAAGTGTATTCACAGTGGTGTTAAATTCAAACAAATTATATTTTAAAAGATTAAGTTTAACGAATTTATAAAAATACACTTAAAAGTTTAAAATCAAAATTTAATCATATCATATTTTAATCTATTTTATTTACTGCATTCTTAACGCGAACGAACTATAGGCATCTTTTTTGAAGAATAAACGTAGATTCTACATTGGTGGAGTTACCTCAGTAAATGATGCCATAGTTTAAAGGGGATATACCGTACCAAAGTAGGCGCTCCTGGTAGCGTTTACATTGGTAGTCTCTATTAGCACTGGCAATGCATGATTTTTTTATTTTTTTTATTTTAGCACTTGATATTTTTTTATTTAATTGTTCAATATGGGCTATCTAGTTTAGATGTTGATCGATTGTAACGCCAAGGAAGTTTATATCTTTATCCTCTTCCATTTATATATCTGAGACGGTTATTTTAAGTTGAGAAGGCTTGCTTTTGTAGTTTCTGAATTGTACCAGCTTCGTTTTTGAGAGATTTTCTTTTAAGTTTAATATCTGCAACCAGTTTGTAACAATTGTTAATGTTTTATTTATTTCATTATTAAAGTTAACGTCATTTGAAGCATCATTAGAAATAAAAATTGTTGCATCATCAGCATACATTATGCAAAGGTGGTTAACTATGTTTGGAAGTTCGTTTACATATATTAAAAATAACAAGGGCTCCAATATGCTACCTTGGGGCACACCTAATATTACATTTTCATATTTAGGTTGTACTGTTTCTAACATTTTTGTTGATTTATTATAGACTTCAATAGCAGTTGCCTGCATTCTATTGTTCAAATAATTTTCTATTAGTTTTAAAGCAAATCCTCTTATGCCTATACCGTCTAATTGATTTAGCAAAATATTATATTTTACACAGTCGAAAGCTTTCGACATATCGATAAAAAGAGCAGTGCATTTTTTGTTATTTTTCATGTTACTCCAAAGAGTACTAAAAAGTTTATAAATTGGTAAAAATGTGGTTTTATTTGAAATCCAAACTGATTTTCATTAAGAATATTTACGTCTAAAAACTTTACAATTGTAATATAAATAATCTTTTCAAAGATTTTCGATATAGTTGGCAGTAATGCAATTGGGCTATAATTACACATTTCATGTGTCAATCCTTTTTTATGTAAAGGTTTTATTATATTCTTTAAACTATTTGGAAATTTTCCTGTTTCTAACATTAAGTTTATTATATATACTAGTGGGTTTACAATAAAAGAGATACTCTCTTTGACAATTTTAATAGGTATATTATCGTATCCGGAGCTCGGCTTATTTTTTTATTTTTTTACTGTACTCATGACTTCATTTCTATCTGATGGATAAAAGAAAATACTTTATGGTTATTTGTAGGCAATGGTTTGTATTTGTTTGATGTTGAGTCATTTATGTTTTGATTAATATAGTAATGATTAATAGCACTGACTAGTTTATCTGGCGATTTTATAACATTATTGTTCTAGATGACGTAATCAACCGTTGGTTTAAGCACATTTGCTGATTGAGTCTGTCGCTTAATTAATGCCCACGTTGCTACAGTTCTATTCGAACTGTTTGTAATGAATTTTGCATTCGTGTTCCTTTTTAATTCTCTAATCACACGCGTGAGAGTTTTACAACAGCGGCTATATTTTACTTTTTGATCGTTGCTATTGGTGTGTTTTGTTTGGAGATACAACTTTATTTTATTTCTACTCGATATTGAGATACCTTTTGTTTTCAAGGATGTATTGTTTTTGTAGCATATTTTTACATTTTGAATTGGTATACATAGGTTAAAAATTAGTAAGAATATCTCTAGAAAAGTGTCATATGCAGTGATTACATCTGGTTGTTGGTAGGTCCTATATATAATCAAAGTTTACTTGGGATATATATTTTCTAAATATGTCTATGTAATAGTTTATGTTGCGGCGCATTTTGTACCAGTATTTTTTTTTTAAACCTAAACTACACGGGATATTTATTATTTGGCACGTGTGGTCTGTCGGTCTAAATCCCAAATTTTCGATTTACATTTTTTATGATTTGCAATAATATTATCTATGCAGGTTGAGGAATGTTAAGTTATTCTAGTGGGTTTATTTAGAGTTAAATGTAGGTTGTAAGTCTTATGTGTATTTTTAAATAATTCGCTTTTTTAGTATTCAAAATCGTGTCAATATTATAATCTCCGAGTATGTTTTTTTTTTATTAATTATGGATCTTGATCTGATAGTAAGCTTGTATAGCTATAGTTCAAGCTTTTCCATAAAAAAAATTATATTACTATTTGGTGTTCTATAAATACATAATATATACCAGTTAGTCTCAGGAATTATAATGCTACAACACTCAAAGTGACTTTCAATTGATAGTTTAAAAGTCCAGTGTAAAGCTTTGTAATTAATTGACTTTTTTACATAGATGCAGATACCACCGCGAGATTTATTTTTCCTTGCGAAATGTGCCGCCATTTTATAGTTTTGTAACTGTCAAATTTCGGGGTTTCTGTCTCTCAAAAATATTTCACTTAGACAGAGGACGTCTATGTTATTAAGATGCAATACAAAATCATAATTGCATGTAAACCTCATTAGTGTCACATAATAGGTATTGAACACTCTTTCTTATCTAAGTACATGAAAACATTTATAGCGTATACCTGTGATGTAATGTTGGCGTTGATTAATCGAAAGCATGTCAAATGCATAGTCTAAATACAAAATGAAAACCAAAAAGTTTTTATAACAAACTCAGATTATACAGGCAAACCCGTATAATGAAATGTAAGCTGTTTATGTTTCTTAAGCTATCCTTTCTGTCGGTTTCTATCCGCATTGTATGACGTTTATTGTTGTAATGCAAATTTACGTCACGGCCAGGGCGCTGTCGTCTTTTAGTTGACATAATTTAAATATTTGTTACCCACAATAAATGTTCTAACGACTTAAATCTTAAGACTTTTTGACGTTTTTGTGTAGAACAAACATCGTGACGCATTTACAGGTTTACATCAACTTTTGTGTGTTCAATTCTAAAATTAGTATTCTTGGATTATTTATTTAAAGCTTCGTGAAAGTGGTAGTGAAATATTTAAAGTACTGTTGCGGTTACTTAATAAGCTCTTCGTTCTGGAGGAACAACCTCTTTAGTTTTAGAGAAAATTTAACCTCAATAGGTACAACTTGTAATAAAGTTCAATAGTAGATATAAAGTACATTTTGGATAGAATATTTTGATGTCAAAATAGAATTATAATAGGCTTGTGTCCACTAAGAATAAATCGATTTGATTGTAGTATCTATAGATTCATTATGATTTTAAGATATCAATAAAGTTTATTATTTTGATAAAAAGGTAAGATTAATATTATGTTTAGGATTCTAAAACTAAAAATAATGTATTTATTCTTGTGACAGTGAACACCAATCAGAGAGCATTACGTCAAACAATACGTTCGCCATTCATGTTGTTTACCTTTTAGTAGTAAATACAACTAAAACGTCAAGCTTTCTACCAGTCAAATCGAATATAACAAAATAAAAGTGGGTACATCAGACCAGACTTCATTCACGGTTTGTTTTATTTTGGACTTTGTGATATCACTCAACCGCCACGATGGTTTACGGCGTTTTCGTATCAAATTCAAAAAGGTTTTTAAAAAGCCGTAATTATTAATGTTGCTGATCGATTTTTGAAGAAAAAATCAGGTATTTCAGTTTAACATCTAATAAAGGAACGAATCAATCGCTAATTACATTTTAGGACACAAGCCTATTATATAGTTTTTTTAGTGATCCAGAAATAATGACTATTTCTTTGAATCTTTTATAATATTGTAGGCATCTTTAAATATAGAGTACTCTTAAGCGTTCTTCTGCTATCCGCCCACTCTCCACATTAAATGTTTCCTCACAAAGTTTTCCTTAAAAGTAAGTGTTAATTAATTTCTAAAACATAATTACGGAAAGCAATCATGGTTTAGAAATTAATTAACCTGGTGGAAGCTCGACGACTGTGTCATGGCCTTTTGCCATGAATATGGCTACTAAAGATTTCTGAGTTTATTAATTGCTTAACCTTAATCGTCTGTCCCAGTATAAATACGTAAACATGACAGCAAATGCCCTATTTGAACGGATTGTTTATTAATCTGCTTCTGAAATAGATTTCTCGGGCAGAGGAGAATCCTTGATTTTGATGAAAGACAAAAACAGAAGGTATTAAAGTTACAGCACATAAAACTTTTTCCGACAAACCATACTCTTACAATTTAAATAAATTATAATTTAAATCGTTGAATTTAAATCGATAAATTTGAATTTAAATCGATGACCGTTTGGTGGTTAATCCTGCGTTTCAACCGATTGTGCTATAGCCACTTCCAGTATCATTGTGATACATGTTTTAGTCAGAGTTCAGTGCTCGGCATATGAGTCATAAATTATTTTAATGCTTATTTGAGAAGGTCTATCATTTAATATCTGTCTTACGACCGAATCGATCTCTTCGACCTTATTTTGAGTATCAAATAAAACCAATTCCGTTTATTACGAACTTCTATCTAAAAGTATCAATACTCGATAAAAATTTAGATATTTATTTGCCTTTCATGACATTATATTTTTTGTAGTTTATTAGGGTTTCGCACTTAAATTAATAAAACGGAAGGTTTGAACGATTTCTGCGCAGTTCGCAGTCTTTCATTGCCTCGTTCTTCCAGAAATTGTGCTCGTCTTGGTTCGATCTGTCTTCTTGGTTGGTTGGTTTTAGGTGCAGAAAAAAAATACTGAAGCAATTAGCAAAGTAATATTTACTTATTTTCTTCTATAAACCTCATTACTTAACTGAATTTAAAGAGCTCAAACGGGACGTGTATTTACTACTAATGAATATTCTATTGGAACTCTTTTGATTTGGTACCATACCTACCTGTTAATGTTTCAGGAGATATTGAGGCTCGAAGTAACTATTTTTTAATAATTATTAAAAAATCGGTGCATTTCTCGCGCCAATTTCTCATAATTATACTTATCCTTTGTACCCAAGGGAATGTTGGAATCTCGAGCACTGCACGCGCGCGCTTTACATTGTGGCTTATAAAATACTAGACGATGCCAGCGGCTTCGCACGCACATATTTTAGAATTTCCGGTTTGCCCGAACCCGTAGGAATTTCGGGAAATCCCGTCTTAGTGCACCCCTACGGTCCCCAAGGAACATACATGCTAAATTTTAGCTCCTTGCGCCGAGTAGTTTCGGCTGTAGCTTGTCTGTCATTCAGTCAGTAACGCAAGGATTTTATATATACAGATGTCTACGTATTGAAGCCAATTTTTTTTACGTTTCCCGCGTATTATTTTTGCTTAGTATGACTTGGCATACGCAAAACGAGTAGACTTCGGCTTGGTGATTGTTCTTTTGACACCGCGTATGTAATGATAGTAAATATCAGCGTAATTACGAAGCTCTTTATTTGAAATCGATTTGAAGTTGGTCGCATTTATAGGCTTCCTTAGTAAACATAATTATAAAAAAATTGCTCAGGGAAGATGTCCCAGTTTTAAGCGACGATTTCCGTATGTCCTTCATCTAAGAAACTTATTGTCATACCATGGGAACAAAAAAGGACCAATACTTTTTGTTACCAACGGTTACACCATTATTACCATTTTAATCTGTTTACCACGCCTCTTACGTATCACTAAAACTTTTCCTCATTTCTGAAACAGTTTCCCGCATCTCAGTTTTGGGTGTTTACAAAGCATGGAGCATCAAAAATACATTATCTGCCATAAAAAATAGTATGATGTTCGTCGACTTACTCGCACCATGAAAGACTTGCTACTTGAAAGAAACGGATAAATAGTTTATGGCATCATAGGGCATAAAAGAGTTATATTATATAATAAAATATTGAAGTAAAATTATCTGACTGCGCGCATGGCTTAGTGGTTTAAACCATCACCATGACTTTTGGCACCATGTCGAGTATTGTGGTTTCGATCCACACATTGTTGAGTGTTCTTTTTGAGCATTGGTTTGTAATGCCTCAAGCAACACAGGATTTCTAGCTTTAAAAATGAGCTGGGCAAAAAAAAGAGAAAAGAAAAGAAACATTAATTGTAATGTGCTTTACCGTCAATATTATGAACGGTCTGCATGTAGACACGACTTTATTAATCTTCCATTTTAATGTATAATTCGAGTCACACCTTTTTCCTATTTATTCCTGCAAGTTTCCATAATCCTTCAAGCGTTATATTATGGCGGTCAGGTGGCTTTATAAAACAGGTCGTTGATTCACCTGCATGGTAGATTAATCAACAAAAACAATTATGGCTCCATGGTTAACTAATTGTGGAACGTTATCAGTCGCTCGCAGGTTCATCCGCGCGGGTTATGGAAAATGAGATTGGATGCATTCAGTTACTCAGGCGCCAGAATGAATTTGTGTTAAGTGATGTTATTGAGGACTCACAGCATTCAATGTCTAGTAAAATTGTTACAGTCCTAAAAGTGACTGATCTCTAAAAGCCACCAGTCTTCTGTGCATGCTACCGGCTGACAACGTTGCGGAGAGGAATTCTTGGGCACTTCGTCGTTCTTTTTTTTCGTTGTTTCCATTTTTTATTTGTAGGCTAGTTTTAGGTTTAGTATGTGCGTAAATACATTATTTTGAATTTTATAGTCTGAAATCTCAGTCCGTTCGTACTTCAATTGTGAACGAGAATGTCTCCTTATTTAATTTAACGTAACAAATAGTGTACACCGTGTCCTATTATTTAGTAACAATTATATGCAAGGAAATTTCTTTTAATGGATGGATAGCCGGATGTTTTTTATTCTTTGACGCCAAAACCACTATACCGCTTTTGACGAATCTTTTCAGGCGTAAATACGGGCTATCTTATATGAACATACCTAGTAAACAATATGAATACTGATTGTTATCAAATTCCACGCAGGGAAGACGCCTCGAACTAGTTTACTAGAAAGTCAGCAGTAACATTACATTATTATTTATTTTAATATAACATACGTTAAAGTGTCAGTTAAGGTCAGGATTCTTTAAGCGTTTGGGAAGGTCTACATTTCAATTCTGAATATTGCAACAGATGTTTCTGTTTTTTCTCGTGTAGACCCAATTCCAAAGTCTAATTTTATTTTATCTATTTATACATGCATAACATATTTGAACGTTTTCGAGGATATGTCAGCGTATTACACGCAGTAGCTACTTTAATAATCACCTCTTCATTTACAACTTTACAACGAATAAGTTACTCATAAACTTTTCAAGACGATAAACTGCTCTAACAGTGAGTACCCAAACGGAACTTTCATAAGTCCCTTCCAACCACAAGTCAGAACATAACAGATACCCAGTGTCATTCGCATGATAACGCTCCGCATCACATATTCAAGACGTAGACGGAGATAAACCACGAGTGCACGAAATGCATCCGCTACAATTTACTCCAAACCCCTCCGCAGAGTTTTAGAGATTCAAATGGAACGCCGCAGTTTGCGCTACTAATTTGAATGCTAAAATAAATACGAATGTTAGCTGGAAATGTTTGTCCTTGATGAACGACGTGCATACCTATATGTATATATGAAGTAAAATGGTTTCTATGGCTTTAGTATTGCGGTGAACTTTGATATTTAACAACTTTGAACATGTATGATAGGTTAAGGCTTCGGTTTGTTATAACTTTTGATAATCAAGGGCTGTTGCCAAGTGTTTTCGAATAAAATATTAAGCAGAAATAACCTCGTTATATTCGCATGCAAATATGCGCACATAAGCCAACAAACACATTGGGAAAGTATTAATTGCATGATAAATTTTTAACATTTAATTAAATGTTTTCATTAAATTTATTCAATAATTAGGATATTTTGTACATTTAAAATCCTTGCGTTACTGACTGACAGACAATCTACAGCCAAAACAATTGCGCGCACGAAGCTGAAATTTGACATAGAACACGTCCATGAAGATTATAGGGGAACACTAAGAAGGGATTTCCTGAAATTGCCACGGTATCGGGCAGAAACGTTTAAATTAAAATAATGCATTAAGTGTGCGAGCATATAATAATATGTTGGTGAGCAAGCGGCGTAGCGGCGACGACAACACGGCGACGCGTCGTCTGCTGCTGCTGTCTGCAGTCGCCTACGAACATAAAAATACTGTGTAAGAGTATTAAATTATTGTCTATTCTTTTTTATTACATATTCACTAAATAATAATTTGATTTTTGCTGTTAATAGAATTACCCTATTCATTTAAAAAAATTAACCACCTCACTGATAGACACAGTTCTAATAGTTACATTATTTTCTATCATACTAAACCGTTTTTAAAACTGTTTAAAGTAATTACGCTCATACACGGAAGTGAATTAACATTTAAGAGCTTAAAGGATCAATCTCCGGCATATTAAACGATGAACAAGAGGAAGCTGTGGTACCGATGGGCTTATGTTATTAAGACCGAGGCTATTTATAAAACGCACCGCGAGAAAATATGAATTTATTCTTCTATTTTAAGAAGGAACGTCCCGTGCTACGTAATTTTATGCAGTTCTGAAATTAATTGAAAATATTACAGTGTATTAGAATTTCAAGTCATGTTCGAAGTTTTAATTTATCGACTGATCCTTTGGATATGATCAATATGATATTGAATTGACAGGCAGTTACAACTGTCTGTCAGATCTATATCATGTTACTTTCAATTTATGGTTTCATTACTGTTACGCATTTTTGTGTAGGGTATAATTATATCGAAATGATAAGTTAATGTTTCTTGTCAGTTCCGTAATAGGGGCAAACCTTATAGAATGAAATTAAATGTGAAAGCTTCAAAGAAAAAAATCACACTTCTATGAACTGCAATTTCGTATCGAATAATTTTGGGTGATTTATTTTACGTACATTAATGATATGAGGTGAGACTCCACAACCTCATACTAAATATTCAATAAAGAATCATTTTATTTTTGGATACGGCATAGCTTTGGAATACATCCTTTTCATTATCATAAAACTAACGCTAAACTATCTTACTAGGTGTATGTTATTTACTATGTAATATAACATTAATGACGTAATAAAATGGACACGTGACACATAAACGAATCCCGTAGCACTTCGCCAATTTATAACTCTATGTAAAAGAATAAAATACAATGTAATATTTTGTTTGTCACTCAACGTCATGTTCACACCCAAATATTGTCAAATATTGAAGGCATCTAGGATCGGCTCCACGAGTAAAACGAGGCTATTCGACGTATTTACGTAATATAATGTTTGTTACACATTTTGTCTCCTTTGTCTTGGATATTCAGAAATGTGTTTACGATTATTCTAGATTTTGATGGCGTCGTAGTAAAGGACAAGGAAATCTTTCGTTTTGGCAATGTATTTTTATTGTCCGTTCGTGGTTTAACCCGAAGACAATAGAAATCACTAATTTGGCAAAATTTTACATTTCAACATTACTTCCTAACTTCACGCCTGATATCCCCGAAGGGGTTGGCAGAGGTGTATTACACATCCACACTTCACCGTCATCAAGTCATGTTTCGGTCCCAATGTAATAGGGGGCGAGCCTATTGCCATCTACCGGGCACATTTATAAGCGAGCGATAATGAACATTTTTAATACACACTTAACTTCGACAAGTCAGAGGTGTGTGCCCGGGGTACCTAGGGATCGAACTCGAGACCATCGTCTGGGCAGTCCGTTACGTACACCAATGGGGGCTATCGCTGCTGCATTTCAACTACTTCTAAAAGACTGTTCTTATTATAAAATTGTGATAATATTACAAATGATAGAAAATGAAGGTTTTGGGACATTAAGCAAAATTGAAATAATACCTATGTAATTTTTTAACAGCTATATACCGACTCACAGTGTTTGATCGCACCCAAAAAAATCCCTATGCTGTTTATTACGTAAACTGATCAAGAAATGCATTTAAAATGCAAGAGTAGAACACCCAAATGTCTATTTTATATACTTTTTATAATATAAAATAATACAACTTACGTGAACCTGACCTTAAAAAATCTGAAATAATTTCTGTAAATTTAATGAACCAAGATAATGTGTTCAAATAAATACAGTCTAATGAAGAATCTTTAGGCGCATGTTTGTTAGTTTTTATTTTTAGAAAATCACCTCTAGATAGTAAGTAATTTAATTTTTTTCATATTTTCGTTTTTATTTTTTTTCTCCAATAAAACTCAAAAGTGCGACTTGTGACTAGCATAGAAATATTTCTCGTTACAAGGCCTATCACTGATAAAAAAACCACGTTCCACTATTGAGGCTCGTAGAAGGAATTAAGTTTCAATACATAGTGATTAGGGTTATCACTCAACTTGACCTTTCATTTTATTTCAAAATCAAAGTCCAAAAATGTATTGCATGCAATTTATTTGGTTAAGGGCTGTAGGATAGGTTGACAAAATAACTCAACCTCCTTTTTTTTCGATGAAGGGTGACATGTAGCACGTGAAGGGGTCCACCCTCGTCAAGCTTAAGCTAAAACCCAGTGCTGATACATGTGACCTGGAGGAACGGGGGTGAGGCACCATGGAGCCGTTACAGACCCATGGTGCCACTTTGCCTCGGCAGGGGCTTACCCAACTGCTGAGGGATGTCCATCCGGGCCCCGACCGGAGAACTTACTGTTAGGGGGGCGCATGAGGGCGCCAACCCTCATGTTGGTACACGAGTGGCAAGCGATGCTGTGGATTGCGCCACAGCCGGTACTTTTCTAACTCCGGAAGTATCCGCAAATACGCGAGGAGGTTGTACGCGATTACATATGTTTGAATGCTTCTGTGAGGAAAGCAAAAAATATAAAAAGAACAGTTCACCTGACGAACTAACATCATCGGATTTGTCGTACATCATTTACACAGAAATAGGTCACCATCTTAAAGATCTTTCGGATAGCAAAAAAGATGGACTCATTGGCGAAATTGTTAAGCCATTTCTCAGAAAAACCTTGAGTATTTATAAAGAATGTAGAAGGAACAAAAAAAGGTTCAAGGACAAACATGGGCTTTTCTTGAACAAACAGTTCATCGACGATATACCAGCTGAATTCAAGAGGGAGGCTGCAGATTGTGTGACATCCAGTTTGGAGTGTGATGATGATAATGCAGATGATGATGGCTGCACGTTAATATTAAGAAACGAAAGCGAATTGTATGAGTATGCTATTTTTTGGATGTGGTTCCAAAATAAAAAGTTTATTAACCAATGATGTTTTAAAGTAGTTTAGTGTCAGTACCATGTTGAAATTTATTTATTATTTACAAAAAACACACCTATATTTGTTTGACCTTTAAGCAACAACCCTATTTCGTACCATTTGAACTTTGAACTAAATGGCACATAATTCCCAAAGGCCGCAATTGTGCAACGTGTTTTTTTTTAAGTAATAGGCCTTATTACGAGGAATATTTCTATGCTTGAATAGTCACAAGTCGCACTTGTGAGTTTTTATGGAGATAAAAAATAAAAACAAAAATATGAAAAAAATTAAATTACTTGGTATCTACAGGTGATTTTCTAAAAATAAAAGCTAACAAACATGCGCCTAAATATTCATCATTAGACTGTATTTATTTGAGAACATTATCTTGTTTCATTAAATTAACAGAAAATATTTAACATTTTTTAGGTTCACGTAAGTTTTATTATTTTATATTATAAAAAGTATATAAAATAGACATTTGGGTGTTCTACTCTTGCATTTTAAATGCATTTCTTGATCAGTTTACGTAATAAACAGCATAGGGATTTTTTTTGGGTCCGATCAAACACTGCGACTCTATCATTTTATTTTCATTACTTAAAAACATTAAATGTTCTACGCGACAATGTCAGGAAGTTGAAAGAGGATTGGATTGATTACTCTTTTATTTGTATCCGTCAGAAATTACATTATAAATGGTAAACCGTTTGCTGTATGGACATTTTACAGAATAAAAAGGGCAAAGGAAAATGTTTATTCTTATCTTAATATAAAATCCTTGCGTTACTGACTGACTGACAGACACGCTACAGTCGAAACTATTGGACGCAGGGGGCTGAAATTTGGCATGTATGTTCCTTGGGTACCGTAGGGGTGCACTAAGAAGGGATTTGCCGAAATTCCCACGGGATCGGCCAAAACGGGTAAATTTAAAAAAAATGCAGGCGTAGCTGCTGGCGTCCTCTAGTATGGAATAAAATATAACAATGGTACCGTGCTTGAAACGTTTCGAAATATTATTAGATATGGTTCTAATGGTACACAAGTTAAGTAGATAAATTGAGGCATGCTTTGCTTCAGTCCCCAGATTATTGTAATTTTATTAATAAGTATTGAACATACAATGCCATTTTAGGAACAGCTATCGTCATATTATGTGCACTGACTTTTCGAAGTTATTTGCGTATTAAATAGTCAATTGCCCTATTTTTTATAAAAATAATAATAAATAATAATAATAAAAAAATATTAATTTTCAATTCATCACAAAATATACTTACTTTTTAAGAACTGTATAGTTCTTAAAAAGTAATTTAGGTAAAATAATGAGGTGCCTGTAATAGGGCAAACTTGTGCCACAGGCGTTAAAGGCACTTACAATATTTAATTTTGATCTGAGTTAAGAAGTCATCGCAATATTTATTATAAACATATTAAACGTAATAACGTAATATACCTACTTATAATTATATACTTATTTTAAAACTAATATGAAACTATAATTATTTGACCACAGTCAGCAGTTCTTCTGTCTGACCATATTTCAGTGTTTGTAAATACTGATAGATGCATTGTTTCGACCTTACATAATTTAGGTCATAGATGGATGTTTCTTTGTTTATTTTGTTATAAAGATAGGGACCCAGAAAAGTAAAAAATCTATGAGTAAAGACAAACTTTGATTCAGAGCTTGAACTACAGACAATATCTTTCCGTCTCTTGGTGTTAGTAAGGTTGGCGTTGTACGTAAGCGGAGTATGCTGTTTTAGTACAGTGTACAATATAAATAGTTGACGAAACGTTAGCACTTCGCATGATTCATACAGAAGGCTTGTAAAGAATCGGTAAGGTCTGCGGGTGGCCACTTTAAGAAGGGCTCTTTGCGCTCGCTCTATAGAGAGCATTAAAGATTTTCCTATACCTCCCCAAGAGGTAATGCAGTATTGGATTATGGATTGACACAATGCCTTGTACATCTGTATTATGAGGTTATGATCTGAAATAAAGCGCAGTTTTTTAAACACAAATAATAGTTTTCGTAGTCTAGATGTTAAAGCGGCGATATGTTGTTTATAGGAAAGGGTTTCGTCCAATATGACCCCTAAATACTTAATATTAGTAGTGCTATTTATTTCTGGACAGGTGCAAATGTTGTTTGAATTAAGATTACAGTTATGTGCATAAAAGTGAAAATAATTATTATGTGCTTGGGTGTTACGCATGCAAAATTGGACGAATTTAGTCTTATCAGCGTTTAAGGTTAGTAGATTCTGTTTAAGCCAATTATTTACTACGTTAAACCCTTGTTGTGCATACTTCTGAGCTTCCGTAATAGTGTTAGCTGAGAAAACAAGCGCAGTGTCGTCACTATACGTTACAATTGTGCCATGGTGTAGGTTGAGGTTACAGAGATCATTTATATACACTACAAAGAGGGTTCCTCCGAGCACACTTCCTTGTGGATTGCCGAATTGAGGTAATAGCAATTCGGAACTGATAACGTTGTCTATTTTGACACATTGATACCTATCCCGTAAGTAGTCTCTAAACAGTTTTAACTGTGTGCCTCTTATTCCTAAGGTCTCCAATTTGTTGAGTAGCAGAGGGATTGATACATTGTCAAATGCTTTTGCCAGATCAAGAAAGATGCCAATTACTTGTTGACTTTTCCCAAGTTCCTCCGAAATATAATTAGTCAAGGTGTGTACTGCATCTGCTGCAGATAACTTTGATCTGAAGCCGAATTGCTTGTGGGAGAAGAGGGAGTTATTTTCAAGATATGAAACTAATCTATTGTTTATAATTTTCTCGAGTACTTTAGATATCGAAGGTAGTAGTGAAATTGGCCTGTAGTTAGTTACCAGATCCTTTTGTCCTGATTTGTGTATAGGAATTACTATTGCCTTTTTGAGGCATTTGGGAAAGATTCCTTCGGACAGGCAAATTCGAAAAATGCGAGTTAATGGAGGTATCAGTATGTGCCTAAAGGTTTTCAGTATTTCACTGTTAATACCGTCCCACCCTGCTGCTGAGCTATGTCTTAGTGATAGGATAATTCGTTCTACTTCACATTCATCCGGTTTTAGTAAAACAAACGACTTGCCACTACTATTATACGTTGGAACGGTAGAAATATTTTTTTTTTGGTTTATTGTTACATGTGCTTTGAATTTGTTCAGCCAAATTGACACCAATGTTAGCAAAAAAGCTATTGACGTTATCAGCGGAAGATAGTGGGATACGATCTGTATATAATAAACTTGTATCGGACTTATTTTGCTTCGTCATATATAACAGACTTAACGTACTTCCACAATCGCTTAGTGTTATTTATTTTTACCTACTGCTAAAATATTTTTCATATTTTATGTAATCTACTTTACTAAATTTTTGTAAAATATTGCGTCCCAGGGGAGAATTCATATTTACGGACTAAATTTTATCATGAACCACAAATTCAACTGCCTCGTTGGTCTCGAGGCATAAATGTGCGCGTGGGATTGGGAGGTCTCGGGTTCGATTCCCGGGTCGGGCAATGTGTTATTGGGTTTTTCCGCTAGGAAATTCTCAGTAGCAGCGCAGAGTCAGGTAATGTGCCTGGTACGGCAATAGGCTCGCCCCCTATTACGTAGAACCTAAAAGTTCCTGGCGAAATGTGGGTGTAATATTACACCTCTGCCTACCCCTATGGCGAAACAGGCGATATATATAAATAAAATTTAAAAAAAAAATTCAATCAATTTTATAGCCAAGCCAATTCATTGACAGTGTAATTATTCGTTATTTAACCTAAAGCCAACAACAATGGCTAATTGCACGTTCAGAACATAAAATTTATTTCAATAATTCATTCAAGCTAATTATTTTATTTGTTAACACCAAATCAAAGGTCATTAATATTTGATTTTCAATTTTAGTATTGTTTCTTGAACCGGAGTATCTACGTTAGTAATTTTAATATATATCTGTGCCGTTCAACATATATCTAAACCACAATAAAGCGGCCACAAAATCAAATGCCATTTCAAAATTTCATTGCTTAATTTAGGTGGAATTAAAAGGGACCGCGCTGTTTCAAAAATGGTATTGTTGGGGGATCAAGTCTATTATTGTGTGTTGTGTTGGATATTCTCGGTATTGACTATTATTATGAGATGAAATTGATTCACTGGTTTGTGACTTATTTTTTGAAATAGCACGTATGACCTTGGTAGACTTTTGTTTGTCCTTAATAATAATATATGTTGCAAACGAGAAGACGCATCGCCTGATGAAACACTAGAGGAGTCACAAGTTTAGTGCGTTGCCAGTCTGCATGGCATGTCTAACTTTAATGTTGACTGAGTGTGGCGTCTCATTTACAAATAGTTATTATTGCAAAAAAAAAAAAATATAAGAGTCAAAGCAGACAAATGAATAAGTGTATCTGAATTTTATCTTGACTGTACGTTGTGTATAAATACGTATTTAACTTCAAAATGGCACCAAATAATAATAGACTTAATAAAATTTTCTGTGATTTTGGTTTGTCTGTTTGCATTGGGTTTTTAAAATTCACTTTTTTCGATTCTGTATTTGTCGTTCCATCGCAATTCCCTATAGTGGACGAGAACTCGTTTTATTTGTTTTTTTTTTTATTTCCGTCACTAATTTTCTTTTTATTCGAGTTCTCTATCAAAACTGATCATGCAAACATCTTTTCCAGAAAACAAAACTACGAGAAACTTAATCTTTTATGCTGCATACACACAAATGTTAATGATACTTAACTTCCCTTGATCAAAATATTTAGGACAGTGTTCGAAATGTGCTCAAAAGATTTGAGAGTTATTTTGAAAAGAAACGTATCTATAGAACTAGCTCGTAACATAGCTTGTGTGCCTATTTTCTACAATATCTTTGAACCTCATGAAGCGTATACGGAACAAATACTACTGTGTTGATTTCGCAGTTCAATGCAACAAAGGGATTGGGATCACACAATCTGCTTTCAAATTGACCGCGGCTATCCTCAATCAGTCACTGTTGTTTTGAAATCAAATAAAATCCATTCAGTTTTAAAGTACTTGATTTGTTTAACGTAACATTTTTGTTTGAACAACCTTCATACATTTCAATATTCATTTCAACTCTATTCAGAACATGATTAAAACTTAAACCCAAATAATGAACCAATGATCGCTTTGGAATATTACGTCATCGTATTCGAGAATGATTGAATTGTACAAAATCATTTCTTTAATAAAGGTTTATTTGTAGTGAATTATAATTGACGGTTTCGGTAATCATTCCCGATGAATAAATACTTGTCTTTAGCTAATCAAGTTTACGATATCTTCATACTTTTAATCGTTATTCAAGTGTGCGTATCTTGTGCGTATTATATATACAACGCACTTATCATCAGCCAAAAGACGTCCACTGCTGGACATATGCCTCCCCCAAGGCTCTCCACATAGACCGAACCTGAACCAACAACGCACTAGACAGTAAAATTCTTGAGTACATGTGTTTTCAAATGATTTATATCAAATTTTGTACCAGCTTACTTAGTTTCTCTAAAACGAAACTCACGCACGCAGGCACAACATACTAATCGAATCCATAAGTGTGTAAAGTGGATAAAGATCCAGGTTCCGAAACCAGTAGCTTGATTTAGTGAGTGCTTTTAATAAATTTATTGAACGTTATCTGTATTATGACTGAAATCACCCCGGCTTAATAGCAGCAATCGTTACCGACGGCAACAGCTTTATTTAAAAAAATATTTTATTAATATGAGTGCTGAAATACCTGCGCGCCTTTTGCCGCTCCAGAAAATATTTTACCCGTGAACAGTTAGAATTTAGATTATTTTTGATAACCTTATTATCTACCGATATAAAGCAATGATAGTTACATGCAAATTTAAAAGGCATTTTGATTTAAAGTTAGGTAATTTCATGTATAGAAGATTTGGGTTATAGGGAAATTCATAATTCAATCAGTAGTTATATATTTTATTCTCAACCTGCGCGTCAGTAATATTACCATTTTCATGAAAAACGCTGTTATTACATAATTAATTAATAGCTTATCGATCTTAGATTATTTTAAATGAAATTATATTTATTATAAACAACATGAATATAATGGCGTTCGGAACGTCTGACGGTATGTTATAAAAGTTGGTTGGGTAGCTTATCTAGGATAATAATTAAATGAGCAAATAAGAAGCATCATAATTGTGATTGAATGTAGGCATTACTAATACAACATCAAAAGATCTATCTTGGTTGTATGGTCTCGGTTGTATGTGTAACATCACATCATCACCACTATGATATCCTCGTCGGTGATTGGTCATTCTAAGGATCGCTTTCTATTCTAACTAAAACTAAATATTGGCATTGTATTAGGTTTTCGATTGAATGACTGCTGGCTGACTATCGTAACATAAAATTCTCTTTCTTCGAACTCTTTACTAGCAATGAGCCTTTGTCCGTTTATATTGCGATATAGACTGCCTCAATAATGACACAATTTGCCGAGGCATTGGTCCATCACTCTCTAAAGTGCTACAATTTCCACAGTCGTGCCATTTTCTACAAGGAACTATATTAAAGTATTTTACGATATGTTGATCTGCATTTGTCAAAATTTTTTAAAATACAACATAGACAGTATACTTATTCACCTAAAATTATTTCAAACAGTGTGTGATGATATAAGACCCTGTTTTTTATTAAATGTTCCTTAGATAGTACCTAAATCAAAATAAATTATTTCCATGTGTTAAAATAAGACTGCTTGGTACCTACCAAGCATACGTATATAATCATACGTACGTACCTACGTATGCTTGTATGTGTTAGGTACCTTTAATGCGAGCTCACGGCGATCAGTTGAGCGGCGGCGGCGGTCAATACACCGAGCTGGTTTTTAAAATGTGTAATGATCTTTCTAGTATTATATACGTGTTCACTGTGTCTTGTTGTTGAAGGTCACTCTTCAATAAAAGGGGTTTTGAGTTAACCGAATTTATTTGCGCGGAATCGAATCAAGTATACAAGTTGTCGTTTTGACGGTAGGGAACTGACTGGGTGGAGTATGCAGGCGCGCTACCTCGTAATTAATATGATGCAATGCATTGTATTGTTGCGTCATACACTGCACATGTCCCAACAGTCATCCCCCTTTTACAAAAAAAATGCTGAAAAAAAAACTATAAGTCGATATCACATGTGTTCTAACATAATTACAATAACTTAAAGTTACTTATAACAGTGCAGAAGGCACACAGGAATGTGCGGCGTTGCAAAAATGGTCGCCTTGCTCGGATTGAATGACGCGTTACCTGCGATCGGTTCACATTATACATTTGATACGCTGTTATATTTATAAAGGTTACAAAATCTTAAACAATGTCGAATTTATGTTCACAAATCTAATAAGTTATATAAGTTTGTTCAATTGAATATTATAACATTCATACACATTATTTATATCTTGTATGATTATATAGATACTTACATTTATATGTATTTATACATACGTATTTACGGTACACTCTTTATAACATTTTAACACTATAACATATTACTGTTATCATAGTTGTAGAATCATAAGTTTAATTAAAACACTTGGAAAATAAAATGCCATGAAGTATACCTCTATACCGTCTGTTGAGCCTGAGAGGTCTGGAATTGCTGGACTGTCCTGCCCATCTCTTTACGCAACCACCCTCGGGTTCTGGTACAACATGCTCCGCTACAAAAATATATTATCAACAAGGACAATAGTATAACAATTGCTATGGACATGGCTCCGTACATTTTCATGTGAGTTTCTATTTCACTAAAATTGGCGCTATTTGCACCGTTTTGGGCGATAATAATCTCTTCCTGTTTACTGTATGTCTTACCCATTTTTGTAAAACAATTTAGCGATATGACAATAAACTCGTCTGATTTAATATACTTGTACAACCTTGACAAAATGTGGATATCTAATGACGAAATATAATTACTCATTATATAAAGCAATTTCGCAATTACTTGCGAGTTCGAAATATTGTTATCCTTGCAATTTTTCAATACAAGTGAATATACAGGTTGCGCTGATTTTTATTCTATTGCTACTTGTTCAATACGCTATATATTATCCTACTGCTTACCTTACACTACGTACTTATATAATTTTATACATGTGCGATAGCTACTGATGTAGCACCGACTTAAAATTTTGTCTCTATTCTACTATTTTTAAGGGTGGTTACCATAGTGGCCTACTCTGCTATAATTAATTACACCCCTTGGGGCCCTCAGTACCCACTACGGTAACGCCGCAAATAGACATACATATATAAATAACGCTTACACATTAAATCTTATTCGCGGTTTAACTACGCGTCCACTTCTAGTTATAACTTTATTGTCAGAATTCTTTTTACCGGTTTGTATCATAGGTGTTGTGGTACGATTAATACTAACATTGTTATCGAATTTATTACAGTTCTCATCCTTTGTCTGTTCGTTCAAAATATGCGCGGCTTTTAACCTATCAATGGATACCTTTGCGGTTCTATTAGGCAACTGGATGGTATATACTTTATCTGTCCTATTCAACACGCGATAAGGGCCTTCGTATGTTGGAGATAAGGACTTCTTAACCATTTCGTTCCGTATAAACACATGTGTACACAACTTTAAATCTTTACTTACAAATATTTTTCTACTACCGCTAACTGATCTACTCTGAGGTTTCATTGAACTAATTGTTTTGCGTAACTGTACTATGTAATCATGGTGACTGTCGCTTTGGCTACTTTGCTGGAAAAAATCTGATGGTAATCTTAAAGGTTGTCCATACATCAATTCTGCGGCACTATATCCAGTGTCAGTTCTTAACGCGGCTCTTAACCCTAACATAACCGTCGGTAATTCGTCTGCCCAATCCACCCTATCGGCCAATCTCGCTGTTAACGCATTTTTCAATGAACGATGCCATCTTTCTATTAATCCATTACTCTGTGGGTGGTACGCCGTAGTATGAATTTTTTGTACGCCTAATAGTTTCATAAGTGCGCTAAAGAGATCGCTTTCAAATTGTCTTCCTTGGTCTGTGGTTATTCTACTAGGGCAACCAAATCTACATATCCACTCTTTAAATATTACGCTAGAAACCGTGTCAGCTGATATGTCTGAAACTGGAATAGCTTCTGGCCAACGCGTGAAACGGTCCATAATTGTTACGCAATAACGATACCCATGGCGTGACGTAGGTAACGGACCAACTATGTCAGTATGAATTTGTTCGAATTTCGTACATTTCGGAAAATCTACTAAGTCTGAAAGTGTGTGTCTACTTATCTTGGCTTTTTGGCAAGATGTGCACGTTTTTGCCCACTCATTTACCTCCTTATTCATTCCTGGCCAAAAAAATCTTTTAGTTACTAACTTCCTAGTCGAACGAATGCCTGGGTGACTTAAGTTATGAATACTGTCGAAGGCTAATTTCCTAAATTTCTTTGGTAAATACGGTCTAGCGGTATCCGTCGAGACTTCGCAATATATTCTCTTATCAGAGCCTGGTACAACTATGTATTTGAATTCGTGCTTATTACTATCTGAGTCGGTAACTCTACACTCTGCGTCCTGTGCGCGAGCTAATTCTCCGTAATCTATCGTGGTTGGACACAAAATAGACTCAACACGCGATAATGCGTCTGCTACTGTATTCTCTGAGCCGTTTATGTGTTGTATATCGCTCGTAAATTCGCTGATATACATTAACTGTCTGGCTCTTCTAGGAATTTCTTTATCACTTCTAATCTTTGTAAAAGCGTATATCAACGGCTTGTGATCCGTAAAAATCGTTATCTGTCGCCCTTCTATCATATTTTTGAAATGTACCATCGACATGTAAATGGCAGATAGTTCTTTATCATAAGTACAATATTTTCGCTGTGTGTCTGATAGTCTCTTTGAAAAATATCCTAGCGGTAACCATTTATCCTCAATCTTTTGCTGCAGCACAGCACCGACACAAGTATCTGACGCATCCGTCATTAAGGCTAAAGGTACATCTACGCTAGGGTGAGACAATGTAACGGCGCTTTTAAGGCTATCCCTACATTGTTCAAAAGCTTCAATACTCTTTTCGTCCCAACCGATTTTAGTTTTATCCTTTTTCTTCGAATTGTGTAAAAAATTATTAAGTACAGCCTGGTGTTCTGCGGCGTGAGGGAGGTGTGACCTATAAAAATTGATCATTCCTAAAAACCTACGTAATTGTTCTATCGTTTCTGGTCGCTTATAGTCGGCAATAGCCTTCACCTTATCCGGCAATGGGCTTATGCCGTCCTCCGACACGAAATACCCTAGAAATTCTACTTCTGACTGCCCGAAAACACATTTACTTACATTAATTGTAATACCTAATTCATTAAATCTATTAAACAGAATCCTAACGTGTTTTTTGTTTATCTCTTCTGTGTCTGACGCTACCAAAATATCATCTAGATAACAGAAAATTGCTGATTTACCGCTTTTATCTTCTAGGCGTTCTATTCCCTTTAATACCTGTTGATCCATAAACCTTTGGAAGGTTTGGGCGGCATTCCTAAGACCAAAACTCATCCTGGGGAATTCATATAAACCAAATGGCGTACATATACTGGTTTTCTCTACATCTTCTGCCGCAACTGCTATAATATGATAAGCTCTTTTCAAATCTAACCTAGTATAGTATTTCTTATTAGGTAACACATATGTAAAATCTTGAAGTCGTGGTACTGGGTATCGATCTGGTTTCGTAATAGCGTTAAGCGCTCTGTAGTCTCCGCATGGACGTAATTGGCCATCCTTTTTTAAAACTACGTGTAGCGGACTGGCCCATTCTCCTTTACTAGGCCTACAAATACCTAATTCCTGCATTTTATGAAATTCTTCCTTTACTTTCATATACCGGTCTGGAGGTAATGGCCTTGGCCGCGCGAAAACCGGGGAACCGGAAGTTATGATATGGTGATACACGGAATGAGTTGGTTCCTTGTACATAATAGGCTTAGTTATACTTGAAAATTCCTCTAAAATCTCTCGGTAGGGGTTGTCGCTTTGTATACTCCTAATTGAAGGCTGATCATGCTTTGTAACGCACCCTATTACACGTAAATTTGTTATACTGTCTGTAAGTCTCCTATTATATATATCTACCACTAATTTATAGTATTCTAGAAAATCAGCACCTATGATAGCTTGCTTAACATCACAAATTATAAAAGTCCATTTCAAGCTTCTACGCAACCCTAAATTTAACTCTAATGTTTTAATACCATACGTTCTAATTTCGGTGTTATTCGCTGCAAAGAGTTTATATTCACTGAGTAATTGTTCGCACTTAAACTGACTTACCGGTAAGACGGAGACGTTGGCACCTGTGTCTACCAGAAAACGGGTTCCGGTTGTTCTGTCCCTTATACACAAACGATGGTTCTTTTCTGGCTCGACGCAGTCTCCCATCGCAATAGGCTGCACCGCATCTAGTTTTCCGACTCGTCATTCTTGTCGCTTTTCCTCGGCTGCTTCCAGTTGCAGGGCTTCTCACACGCTCTAGCCCGATTCCTGTAACGAAAATGATACCTGCAGAGCCAGTTTGGGCTCTGCGGGGTCCTCGGTGGTCCTCTGGGCAGTGAACGTGACCTTGACCTGTTTCTATTCCACGGGTTGCCGTTATCATACTGCTGCTGTCGTCCTCTAATTTCATTAATTTCCACTCGCAGCGTTCGTAGTTCCCTTGTCATTTCTGCCAGTTGCTCGGTCATATTTGGCGTCACTGATACTGTCGACGTCGGCGTTGATACTGCGGCAATTTCCATAGGGCGTAGATTTTCCATGATCTTGTCGGCTAACGCGGCTAATTCGTCTAATTTCGTATCCTGTGCCACCGATAGAACTGCTTTCACCGAACCCGGAAGTCTAGATATCCATAGACGTTTCAATGCTTCTGTGGAGACCTGAGTGTTAGTGGCAAGCTCTGACATTCTTCTCAGAAGTTGTGACGGGCGTTGAGTTCCTAAATCCATCTCCGAAACTAGCTTGTTAAATTGTCGTTCAGCGCTCTCCTCGTAAACGGTAATTAATCTGTTTCTTATGGCTTCATACTTTCCATTTTCAGGTGGCGTAATAATAAGATCATATACTTGCTGTAAGGCGTCCCTGCCCAACTTCGCTACTACCATGTTGAATTTCGTAGTATCTCCTTGTTTCTGCGGCTCCAATATCGAATCGAATTGAGCAAACCATAATTTCGGCATGTCCTTCCAAAATTCCGGTATCTTCGATGAAACGGATATCGCTGCTAGATCTGTGACTGACTGTGTTGTCGCGGTAATTTCGGCTTGACCTTGTCCCGTAACTGCAGGCTTATTCATTTTTTGTATTTAGTTCGTACACCGGTTTATTTCAAAAGTTTCCCTTGAGCACTAAAACTAACTTGCAAGGCTGTAACTACGCTCTAGCAAGGAGTCAAATTCCGCTACCCTGTTCGCTGCACTATGTAATATAACCGCACTGTCCAAAAAAATATATCACGTCGGGGTCACCACTGTAATGATCTTTCTAGTATTATATACGTGTTCACTGTGTCTTGTTGTTGAAGGTCACTCTTCAATAAAAGGGGTTTTGAGTTTACCGAATTTATTTGCGCGGAATCGAATCAAGTATACAAGTTGTCGTTTAGACGGTAGGGAACTGACTGGGTGGAGTATGCAGGCGCGCTACCTCGTAATTAATATGATGCAATGCATTGTATTGTTGCGTCATACACTGCACATGTCCCAACAAAATGTATGATTTAAAAAAATAAGATTTAGTGTTCTATGTATTTGCATTCAGTTATAGCAGTACCTATATTCACCCCTGAAAATATTTTGTAAAAGTATATCATTTCCCTGAGACCCAAATAACTTAACACCAACTAACTACACAAATAAATTAACATTAGAATCTCAGTAAGGATAAAGATACAGTACCTACATTGTTGTGCTACCAAGACAATAATTACGTTCAATTTCTGTGCAGCAACCTCACAAAATGATAATAACGTCAACTATATGTAAATTATAAACTCGTTCGACGATATGGTGGGTGGAGGTTTACAATAATAATACTTCTCATAACGTATCGTACTATACCCAACTATTTATACCGTCCATTGTTTTCAGAATATCTTTAGACGAAGGAAATTGCAGTAACATATTTCAATGTATTTTGAATTTACACTCATCACTAGTGGTTTTCAAAACATATTGAATATAGTCAAGTCGATTCATTGAAATGTACGTCTGTAGATTGCAAGATACCTAAAACAGTATAACAGGGTATAACTGGCCAGAATTCTCGGGAGCGTCGTAAACTGCATTTACATTGTAAAGCAAACAGCACCGAATGCAACAGATAAACATAACGAGCTTCGTGTTTCGTGTGTAGAATTTGCGACGATTTCAATAGACATTCAGAACACTACTGCAAAACCTTCAGTAACTACATATTGAAGTAGTCTTGTGTAACGCCCATAGTTCTAAAATTACTAAGAAATAAGTGTTTGGAATTTTATTATATCAGCCAATATACATCTACTGCTGCACGTAGGCCACCGCGAAGGCTCTTCACATAGAATGATCTTGAGCCACCCGCATGCATCTGTGTGAATGTTAACTAGACACAATCATTTTAAAAGACATTTCTACGTCGGCGCCGTACAATCGTACGTACACCCTTAAATTCAAATTATACTATACCGAAGATTCAGTATACGGATTTAAAATTTCGTAACTTGATACAGAGATTAATACGATACAAGTTTTATTTAAGGTTTCGGTTATCGGATAGTTTGGGTGCTGGTACGACTAGCGTGAGCGCTCGCTAGGCGAAAACCTGTTACATGTTGATTAATACATTGACGATACTTACGGCTTTGAATAGGTTTTTTTAATTTTGGGTACTAAGCATAAATTCGTTATAAAATCGTAAGTAGTAAACAAACAATATAATCATATGGGTAGCATAATACAACTTACGACAATACAACAAACTTTCGGTATACCTAGTTATGCAGCCCCCACATACCGTTCGCACGGTTCGCACCATAACAGTTCCATGAAGGCGAACAAACACTAATATTAAGTTTTATGGTTATTGTTTTGGTCATCATTAAATTTATTGTAATTAATCAATTAGCAGACGATACCCAGTAACAGTAGCCATGTCTCCATGTTAGAGGTGGTCCCATGCTTGGTACCCCTCTTCCCCACCTTAGCTTGTAAGCCTTTTATAAACGATGTATCTTGTCATGTTATTCATTCTCATTGTACTGCTCACGCTGAGCACATAACTTGTAAACTTCAAAATAAAGTTTTTAAAAAGTTATTTTCACGCCGTTTATATTTGACTGGCGCAGTCGGGGCGGATTTCGCAAGCAAAGTAAATCGCGTTCGGTACACAAATCGGTACTTACGGGCGTCGTCATTTACCAGCGGATCCGAAAAGAACTTACAAATTTGTCAACTACGGCGAGCAGCAGCAGCATTACTTCGAGAATCGGCATGGCAACGGGCAGTTTAATGTGAGTAGACCCTTTATTCGCACTGTTCCTTTTCCGTGTCTATCCTTAGCGTTTAATTGGACTGAACATCGCTAGTTAACGCATTCTATCGTGTTATTAGACAAAAATCGCTAAAACACGTATAGTTAGTTAAGTTTAGATTTAGAACGGTATTACTGGACAAGCATCGCCGGTATACTCGTTATTTAGGTTTAGAACGGTATTACTGGACAAGCATCGCCGGTATACTCGTTATTTAGGTTTAGAACGGTATTACTGGACAAGCATCGCCGGTATACTCGTTATTTAGGATTAGAACGGTGTTACTGGACAAACATCGCCGGTACACTCGTTACTTAGTTAAGTTTCGCGTAATATTTGACAAACGTTATTTATTTGAATTAATTGTTATTGTTAAAATGAATAATGCCAATTAGATAATTTTGGTAAAGATAAGTAATTTAAAGAGAATAAACATTATATATTATATGTATTTTTATTAAAACTAAAATGAATAATAATAAAAGAATTAAGAAAATATTGTATAAAAAATCAATGTGTAAAGGTATCAAAATGTTTTCTAGAATAAGAAAAACCCTTTATAGTTCGCAAGCAACGATTATCGTTAGATTAGAAATTAGAATTAAGAATATAATTATAAGAAAGAATTTGAACGTAATGATAAAAACTTACGGGCTCCAACTTCAAAACATTAAAGTAAATGTAGGGATTCCTCCTATTAGAAATGGAATAGGATAGCTTAGCCTTATTAGTGGAATATAGTTTTAAAAATATTTTAAGTAACAGTTGAATCAAAAATAATTACAATATAGCCATATATTATTAATTATATTAATTATATTATAACATTTGAATATTAGTACATTTTACAATTTTATTTTAGTTAAGTTTAAATGATGCCAAATACTCGGCATATCACAATTAAAAAGAGTTTACTGAGCCATTAACCACTGAAAAGTATGATTAAGTAATCATTATTTTAAATTCGATTAATGTCGTACAAACGAATTGAATAAATAGGTCTAGTATATTAAGAAGTTAGGGAACGACTTATTATGTTTATGTAAATATCTAAAGTGCAGTTCTACAATAATCGAGAACTCACTTATATATTTTGGTAGGGAACGAATTATGTTTAGCAAGTATTTTATAGAAAAATACTTAGGTATTGTAGTTCTACAAACATTGAGAACACACTACTCGTAAGGCATAATATATTAAGAAGTTAGGGAACGAATTATTATGTATAAGTAAATATCTAAAGGGTTGTTCTACAAAAATCGAGAACTCACTTATATTTTTACGTAGGGAACGAATTATGTTTAGTATTGCATAGAAAAATAAGTACTTAGGTATTGTAGTTCTACAAGAATTGAGAACACATTTATCCTATATTAGAAATCGCATAGTTATAAAAACGTTTGGGAAACGAAGTGTGAATCTACAAAAATCGAGATCACTCTTAGTTTCAAATTAGGGATCAATATTTATTTATGTAATTGATATTCAACTATATTAGATGAGAATTTTAGATACTTTAAGAGATTATTTTAATACTCTATAGTAAGGTAGGTATTCGAAGTAACGAATAATTATTTAGTTTTGCTCAAAATCGCAAACTAAGTTAGGATAGTCTATTTATATTATTTTATATTAGAACACATTCTAATATTAAAATAAAATTATTAAGTTAGGTTAATTTATGCCAAATGCTTTAGTTAGACGTGCTTATCGAATTAAAAGGTTATACAAAACATAACTGACAAAGAAGCTATTATTTCATTTATTAAGCCTTAAGAGATTTTTCCAAGCCTTTTCTACTGACCACAGACGCTTCAAACTTTGCGCTTGGTGCAGTATTATCACAGGGTCCTGTAGGCAGCGACCGACCTATAGCATATGCAAGTAGGACATTAAATGGTGCGGAAATTAAATATAGTACAATAGAAAAGGAGTTATTAGCTGTTGTATGGGCTTGTAAACATTTCAGGCCATACTTATACGGTAATAAGTTTACCATAGTCACCGATCATAGACCACTTGCGTGGTTACATTCGCTAAAAGAACCCGGTAGTAGGTTGACTAGATGGCGTTTAAGATTAGCGGAGTTTGATTACGAAATCAAGCATAAACCAGGTAAACAGAATTGCAATTAACACAAACGCAGTCGAAACCGTTTGAAGAACTTTTTATAGATATATTCTTAATTGAAGGAACTTATTTTCTCACTATAATAGATGCATTCAGTAAACTCGGACAAGCGTTCGAAGTGTCAAGCAGGTCGACCCCTGAAATAATCCGAGCGTTAATTAAGTATTTTTCACTATACGGTGTACCAAGGAAAATTAGTTCGGACCCAGGTTCTGAATTCAATAATAGTTTGTTAAAGGAAATGCTTAGTTTTTACAAGATTGATTTACACATAGGTACTCCTCACAATCCTAACTCTATGGGTTTAGTAGAGCGTTTTCATTCTACAATATTAGAAATTTACAGGCTAGCTAAGTACGAAAGAAAGATCACAGACGCGGCATCCGTGATGACATACGCAGTTATGTCTTACAATCAATCGATTCATAGTACAACGGGCCTTACACCCTTCGAAGTGGTATTTGGTCATACAGATTCTTCAAATGTTTTTGATGTCGATTATAACAAACAATACACACAGCAATTAGTTAGAGAACATGTTAAGCGCACTAAATACTTATATGATTACTTATCTGAAAGAATGTTAGCATCCAAAGAGAAAATTAGAGAAAAGCGCGGCGGAGAAAAACAGTTTAAGATTAAGCCGGGCGACAATGTGTTTATTAAAGGCGTCAACATTAGGCGTAGTAAGGACAAGCCACGTTATCAAAAGGCTGTAGTAACTAGTAGCCCCAATAGAAACACAGTTACAGTCCAGAAACAAAATCGGCTATCAAAGGTCCCACTTAAAGACATTAAGCGTCCTTCACAGGTACGTCCTGGTGGTAGTGACACTAACGACCCCCAGCCGGGCCCTTCAACTTCAAAGACTTGAGGAAAACCCAGGTATTCTCCCAGTGAAAGAAGGTCAAGCTAGTATTAGTTTTTATAATTGGAACATAGTTAAAATATTAGACTTAGAATTAGTTAGTAAATCTTTAGAGTATAACATAGGAAAATATAAGGAAATTATTAGTTACATGCATGATAGGTTAGAAAACATATATATTTTAGATGGTAATTTAATAGACGCCGACTTACAGACTCAATATATTATGAACACTACAATAGAAAGGTATTATCAGTTAATTCCGAATATTAGAATAAAAAGAGGTTTAGTTAACACTATTGGATCAATGATAAAAGCAATAACTGGTAATTTGGATAACGAAGATGCAATAAGGTATGATAAAACAATTAACAGTATACAATCGAAGCAACATGCACTCTTAAATAAAATGACATTAGTGACAGAAATAATTGGTTCATTTGTTAATTACACTAATCACTCAAGATATAACTTTATTATGTTAGAAAAATCTGTGTTAGAAATAGAAGCCTTTATGAATCAAACCCAATTCCAAAGGAGTAAAAATTTAGTATTAAACACTTTTAATTTACTTAATCATAATTTTCAAATAATATTAACACAATTAGATGAAGTGGAAACCGCAGTAGCTTTCAGTAGGGTAAACGTCTTACACCAGTCGATATTAGACACAAATGAAATATTTTCTATTTTTAAAGACATAGAGAAAGTCGATAAATTGATTTTTCCTGTAACATTAGATAATCTTATTAACTTAGAACATTCTCTAGACATTAAAGCTTATGTAAAGGGCAAACAAATAACTTTTATACTATCAGTACCAATAGTCCAATTAGATGTCTATAACTACTATATATTACATCCCTTTCCTATGTACAACCCTAAACTCAATAGAACGTTCCTTTTGACCCCTAAATATTCCTACATCCTTGCAAAAGGGTCGAAAGTATTACCACTGTCACAGCCCTGCAAAGAAATAGACGAAGGAAAGTACCTTTGTCATGAAACCAGCGTATCATCCGGTCAGGAAGACAAATGCATAGCAGATCTGCTGAGCTACTCTACCAGCATCACATCGTGCCTTCCACTATCCGTCGAAACCTCCGATGTCAAGATAAAATCCATACAGTCAGACTCATGGATTGTATACACCGGCGCACATATATTCTTAACAGAACATTGTGAAAATGATATCACCCAACTAGATATCATAGGAACATATATCGTCACTCCTAACGATACATGCACTGTGAAGATTGGAACAATCAAGTTGAAAAGACGTCGGCTACAAACAACGCAAATTGCCTTCAGAAGCACACCGTGTATACATCTACCCAGTATAACAACGCCAGCGGATTTCCTGCAAAGAAAATCTATCAGCCTCGATGAAATCGATATGGAAAACCTTCAGTTGCTGTCACACGTCCTGAAAAGTGAAAGTGAAGTGTTAAACAGTGAAAAGTCTATAAACATAGTGAATATGCATAGCATCAGTGTAGGAACTCTAATAATTTACGTAATTTTAATAATTGTATTTCTTGTATTTGTGTATAAATATAGATCAAAATTACTCCGTAATTTTGAACAAAATCACCCTTCTTCAAATGATGATTTTGATCTTATGGAGGGAGGAGTTATGCAGCCCCCACATACCGTTCGCACGGTTCGCACCATAACAGTTCCATGAAGGCGAACAAACACTAATATTAAGTTTTATGGTTATTGTTTTGGTCATCATTAAATTTATTGTAATTAATCAATTAGCAGACGATACCCAGTAACAGTAGCCATGTCTCCATGTCAGAGGTGGTCCCATGCTTGGTACCCCTCTTCCCCACCTTAGCTTGTAAGCCTTTTATAAACGATGTATCTTGTCATGTTATTCATTCTAATTGTACTGCTCACGCTGAGCACATAACTTGTAAACTTCAAAATAAAGTTTTTAAAAAGTTATTTTCACGCCGTTTATATTTGACTACCTAGAGACAAAAACTTCAGTACCATACCAGGTTGTGCATAATATAATTGAACATGCAATATGTTACATTAGCTGCATATTTCAATTATTTGTGAAATATGCACATGAAGCATATAATATTATTATTACTCGTTATATTAACCTAAAAAATATTATAAACCTATCTGTAAAAATAATAAAAAATATTTGGTGTCCTATAACTTTCCTTTTCATGTTCTGACCTCAAGAGTAATTTAAATGAGGTTTTTTATTTGATTACTTGCAGGAGTTTTCTCCACATTTCTGACTTGGCATAACTTTGCATGGTAGTCGTGCACTATTAGAATTTTATAACGTATATTATAAATAATCATAAAAATTTATATTAAGCGGGACTAATGAATGTTGACACAATATGAACTTTTCGTAAATGTTAGAAATAGGTAACTAAAACATAAGTTTGTAAAGTAGTGCCAGTTTAAATTACATGTCGAACGTTTCCAAAATATCTGTTGTTTCTTTAACCCGTGTGATATTGTATAACTAAGTGTAAATTTTATAGAAAAATTGCTGCAGTTTTCTTGGAAGATTCGCAGCCTACATGGAATGTCAGGTCTTCATAAAAAATTTACCAAATTTGTATGAAAGGGCGAATTTTAAGGGGCGTATCGCTCTCACCCGGCTGTCGGCTATCGCGACAAAAGGTGGCGTATGTGTTATTCTGATTTACAAGCCGGTATTACTATAAAGTTAAGTAGTTTAAGCGCCAAAGCATATTGACGAAAAGGTCAAATAAAAAAATAAGCAAAGACATGTTCATATTTTTTTAATTTCTAGTATTGATTACGTAGTTTATTTATTTACGGTATATAATATACTATTCATCATCCTTAAAATCTCAACAAACATACGACGCACAAAATGCAATTCAAAACATAAATTACTTTTACTAGAGCAATTTTAACTAGTTCGGCTTACTTGAACCTGAAGATCCAAACTTTGCTCTTTTACCGTAAATCAAAAACATGACTTTGGAAGATTCTAAATTATTGGAAGGGAGAAAGTTTAAAGTGGCTCCAAGTAGAAGCGCCAACGTTATTTCAATAAATAAATGCAAGCAACGCATACTAAATACATGTTTAGGTAAAGTAGCCTGGACTCTTCAGTACACTATAGTATTGTTCCATTTAATATGATTATCAAAAATTGTGCCAATATTGACTAACAGCCAGTAACGCCTCAGCCGAAACTACTAGTCAGTTGAGTAGAAACAGCATGCCCTTGAATGGTCAGTTGTATACTAGAAACTGAAGAACTTACCGGTTCTTTGCAGGAGGCGACCACAAGGTTTCCCCTTCAAGGACAGGATTTCGAAGATTCCATCTAGAAAGAGTTATATAAAGAATTCAATATGTACTAGCACTGAACATACAGATATAGCCCCGTTTATAGTGTATGTTTGTGTTTTTTAGTTAAATACTATGCTTTGCCCGCGACTTTGCTACCAGCGTCGTCGCCAATTTTTGACCACCAGGAGGAAATTTCCAAAAATGCTACTACTACTGTATAATCCAAGGAACACATATGCCAAATGATTTTAGTTTCTTTTACCCAGTGGTTTTCGCTGTGAGATGGCTGTCAGGTATTGAGTAACTATAATTATATTGATATTCTGATCGCTGCTCGTATGACAATGGCAGTTTTCTCTTAATGGTAGACTAGGAGATAATCATGAAAAGCTTCCATATTATCATATTACTACACACTCTCACAGTTTAAGCACACGTAAAGTAACACTCAGGTTTAGATAACTGACTCATTTAAGCAATAAAGTGAATGCGGTCGGTGTGAAAAGCTAAAATACCTCTTCATATCTGTTATCACTTTTCGCGTACCTACTTTGTAGGAAAGTTTTCGCTTTGAAAGCGAACTTAGTGCCGGTGCAGCGTTTCCTTGCTAATTAACGAGCAACTATAGCATTGTAAGGTGCATCTTTTGCTAGACTGCGCGATATAAACTTGGAATTTCATAGTGCGGGCGGCCAAAGATTATTTTTAGACAAAACACTGTAATTTAACAAAATTGTTCAACGACCACGAAATGTTCTCTCCAACGTTGTTTTAACAATAAATTTCTATTTAAGTGTTGTTTTTGTTACTGAAATATTTCAAGATATATATTACTTTCGCAGTCTGTTATTTACGCTTTTAAATGTTTTTCATTAAGGATAATGATGATGTTCTTTTCCGTTAGCAAACGAGTACATATTTTTTTTATCTCAATCATAAACGTTAATATTACAGTGAATGTTATTTCTGGCCTCGATAACATGTTTTCTCTTTTTTAAAGGGATCTATGGAAAACTTACGTCCTAAGCTTCTATAAAGTCGTTACCTAGTCTAATTAATTAATGAGTGACCGGTCACAAAAAGATACCTTTTCTCGTCTTCTCATACATAAAGCTCTCAGCTCCGGCTATCACAATGGTATGTGACTTCAAATAACCCGATAATGCATTACCCTTTGTGTTGCAAGAGTCAGGCTAGAATCGTGCTGTGGCAAAGCTGAAACTCATATTAGAAACCGGACCTCTGCATTCAAGGAGAAAAACATGTACGCAATCAAAATTATTTTTAAATAGGTAAATTATGTATGTAATTATGTATATAATATGGTTGTTTGTTTTATCACAAATCATATAAAATATAGCAAACATAAAAAATATATCTTCTGACTCATTTCATCAACTGGTTCAGGTTTAAGAAAATTAAAACAGGGCGTCATACTTTAAAATATAACATAAAAAGCATCAAAATACGTCTTTGATATCTTTACTAAAACATTTGATTTGGATTAGTAGGCAAGCAGTACAGCTAAGTAAGCATATGTACTTATTATCATTGGATTACCCTTTCCATCCAATTATAAGTACCCAAAGGAGCCTTTATTATAAAGAACATTTCTTTGTGTATTAACAGTCTTTTAACATAACTAATAAAATATATTAAATATAAAGGCATATCACAAGTCTGAGCCCCGAGACAGAAAGGGGCTATCAACAAAATATTGAGGTCTTATGTTTACGTAGAGGTCGGACCTAATTAGATTTTTAGGTCAACGCTTTTTAGTCAAAAAGCTGGCAACGACGACCTATGTAACCTGTCTAAAACATCAGATAGACTAAGGTAAAATAAATAAGTATGAGTACAGTCGAAACTTAACTTGTTTATAGCAGTACGTATTAACGTTGTTAATATAAGAACATTAATATACATTCGAGCACACCGGATAATGTTTTTTGTTGTGCTTTCTGCTAACACAGTTATTACATTCACATTGCCTTTAAGTAAATAATTTATAATTCTGCTATATTTAGCTTTAATTAACCCATCATGTTTGAAAAACAAACATGCTTTAACGCAGCTCTCATAATATAAATAAATAATGAGGCAACGAGCGAGCTTACTTTTTGTTCAATATTTATCCAATGTCAGTCGTGAAGTCTTTAAAGATAGAGGAGCTTAACGTCATTATCCTATTTCATTCATTTTTGAACACAGCTGGGTGAACCGACATCTTGCATAGACGGAGTCTAATAACGAACTTAAGTGAAGTTAATGACTCCTAACTTAGCTACTCTCTTCTCCGTTCGATAAAATTGCTGGGTAGAAAGTTAAGCCACAATCGTCGGAAGTATTCGTGTGAATTGTTCTTTTATCTGAAACTTTTTCTTGTTAATGTTTTGTTTTAGCCTCATATTGACATCTTTTGTGTGAATGACAACATTTTATACGTTGGGTTGAACTTATCTTTGACCTATCTACGTTCCCATATTAGCAAAGTCCTGGTTAATGTATTGAACAAATGATAGTTAAGTATATTAAAACCTTTTGACGTTTCATTTACCCGTACTCTGAAATATAAATTGGAAATGTGCCACTAAAACAGTTATTTTTGCTGTCACTATTACAAGAACAGATACGGGACTACAAATTGTGTAAATTCGATATGGTGTCGAGTAACTGAGCAAAATTGACGGTATAGTTTAAAATTTGCGGTATTGAGCAACTTGTTATTGTGTCTCTAAATCTATCTCCAGTGCTAGAACTGCAATGATACTGGTCGTTTCGAGAACTATAATAGCTTCCAGCGATTATTGAATATAATTTGGTTTCCATCCTTCAGAATAATCTTAGTGATGGTAATCAAATCTGAGACCTTTGTATCGGATAAAAAAATTTGGCAAAAGACTAATGTGTTCAAATATAATATAGGGGCCTACTGAATCATCTAAATGATTCAAAACAAATCAAGTACTGTAGAAAATTTACTCAACAGTTTCACCTGTATGGAAAAGCCTTCACTAGAGTCATTGAAAAGACTTTTTGTTCGTACAAGTTAGAGACATTTTGAAACATCTTTTTTTGAAACAAATAGCTCTTTAATATAGAGCGAGTCCGTGCATGGTATTCAAAGGGCCTCATCACTACCCAAATAAAACTGGATAATTTCGTTTGTCCAATTGCTTTGAGTTTGGACTGACTGGCCTCATTAGGCTTCACTCTTACATTTTATTGAAAGTGAAACCTTCATTTTGCTTAGAACAGTAGAAGTTCTTAGTTATTTTGGAAAACATTCTCTTATTTGGGTTAGGTATATTAAAATAGTAGTGGTAGCTTTTAGGTCTTTGGACTGCTTTACAATGATAAGAGTTCAATTTCAACATTTTAGGTGATTGAATTTATTTTGGTGATTGATTTCATTATAGAGGAATAAAGATTCTGCAACGTATGCATCGTAGTTTTGAAGTGATATTTTGTTAAATTTCGATTTAAAACTGACATTTCATACCTGTACTTTCAGATATTTGTGTCAGATTGAAGCTCAGTGATCTTCAAACATTCTCAGACAGATAAAAATAAAATATGAAACAGGCAATGCGATCAAATGACACATGAAATCAATGATAACTTTGTCAGTGATTATCAAATCATAATCACTGATTCTATTTGATTATGATAAGAGTATAAACATTGAATCAAATTATATTTTGTGTTATACACGCACCTCACTAATTTAAAATAATACCCTTGTTGTAGCGATGTATTGTGTTTGAATAATATCACCAACGCATAATGTTATCAATTATCAAAAAATATTAACATTTATGTCTTCATCTTTGATGTCCCTATGAGCTAACTCTATCGGGCTGCAAATGGTAAAATAATATCATGATAATGAAAATCAGCACATGCATTATCGTTTACTGTATGATTATAATAGTTGCATGACTGTGAAATTTGCTTTTAGTGACCATTTTTGAATTTTCGTAGGGAGTAAAGCCATGTACCATTATTGTATCATTAGGTCGCCTTCCACGCAAGCCCTTAGGCTTGCGTGGAAGGCAAAATAATGTATAGTAACAGTATATGTTCTGTTTCGTTTCGATCGGTGAGTAGGAGTGTCGATAGGACCACCGGGTCCCATGCTCTTTTCCTTCTTCCCTTCATTCCACTCGTTCTCTATCAAAAAGGCTGACAACGCACTACTCTTCGGGTGTTGCTTGTGTCCATGGGCGGTGGTAATCGCTTACCATCAGGCGATCCGTCTGCTTATTTGCCACTTATTCCATAAAAAAAGCATTACTTATCAAAGTTGTGACGTAGCATCCATTCCTAGTACAGAAAGTGGCTTCCAAAGACCAAAGATGTGTTTGGGAAGCTGAGCGACGTTCGTGGAAGACAACCACGAAAATAAGTGATACTACTGATGAATGTTTGAACTAGCACACCGCTCAGTTGCCGACGACTTTGGAGGGTACACAAATAACGGCATAATTACAATCATCGTTATCGCTATATATACGTGAAGACAAAACCTTTTATACGTATGTTGTTTTATACCTTACAGTACGTACGTACGTACAATATGCGCAAGTTGAAGCATGAAATTTGCCGCAATTCATATTTGGATGGTAAAACAGTGAGCGGAGCTTGGCGGCCGCCTTGCTGTTAAACACACAACCACTGTTGGGTTAGTTTAGTTTAGTTGGTCGTGGGTTTTCCGCACTTAGCCACTTATTTGGGCCATTGTGCGTAAGTGGCGACTTGATTGACGCCGACTACTCATTACCTTACCACACCTTAGCTCCTTCCAGAAAGCCATTAGTTGGCTGATGTCGTTCAAAGCCTCACACATGGTTCGGGGTTTGTTCAGCAGCTTTGCCCGTTGGTCGCTCACACTTGTGCAGTGCAGAATGACGTGAGCGTGTGTTTCTTCGGTTTACATGCAGCCCCTGCACAGTGGGCTGTCCGTAACGCCTATGTTGAATAGGTGCTTGTTGAGTGGACAGGGGCCGGTTATTATGCCTGTCAGATGCTTATGAGTTTTTTTTAGCTTGTGCGAGAGTCGCTTGTTCAAGCAGGGGATAGCATCTTTTGTTTGTCTGCATTCTTTTATGTCTGCCCACTGTTTTTACCCGACTACGGCGAAGCCAAAAGGAAGGGTTATGTTTTTGGCAGTCTATGTATATATGTTTGTATGTTCCACCGTAGCGCCTAAATTACTGAACTGATTTTAATAAATAGGGTGTCAATAGATTCGTAATAATGGCCCGGGTGACATAGGCTATATAAATTTTATCAACATTTTCTATTACGGCATAAATATCTTAAATTCCAACCTCAAAAAAAATTTAACTGCTAAAATCATTACGTGTTTGGTATTAAGAGAAAGGTCTTGGTGAGCACATTACAAATATGTACATACATATATTATACTGCTTCAGTCAAAATATAACTTCAAAACGCGGTTGTACTTACAATTCACGTGGTTCAGACGCTTTGCGTTACCTATTTTTCTTTCTTTCTTCTTATAAATATGACAATGTAAATATTGCACGGTGAGCTTGTTAACATGCCCCATTGATATACGGAAAAGGATTAAATAAAAAAATAAGTTTAAAAACTAAAACCCGACTACGTCAAAATGGGGTCTAAAAAGAACGAAACAAGAAAATAGCTCATTCAGATACAAATCCAGAAAACTATAAGTACAGAAATACTCAAGCTAGAGCCGTGGTCGCACCTATTGTATATCTATTGTGGGTGCCAGGAACACTCATCTGCATTAAACAAACATGGCAGGTACAGGTTACATGTACACTAGTATAAAATACATAGGTGCGACCACGGCTCTAGCTTGAGTATTTCTGTACTTATAGTTTTCTGGATTTGTATCTGAATGAGCTATTTTCTTGTTTCGTTCTTTTTAGACCCCATTTTGACGTAGTCGGGTTTTAGTTTTTAAACTTATTTTTTTATTCATGTTCATGTGCGGTTCTCTCGCGTAGCCACGTTTTGAGTTGGCTTGCCGGTATCGGTACCACTGTTGGGTATTCCATCCCCATAGTGTGTGATTCAAATTGTTGTCTCTATTCTAGGTCTTTTTGTGTCGTATTTCCTGAATGCTTAGGTAGCTAAGGTGTGACTACGGCTAGACCACTGCGATACAGGTTTTATTTCTCGAGTACTGACTGTAATAAAACGAAAAGATGTTTGTTATAATTTAGACTACCACTCTGAAAATACTTGAAATAATCAGTTAATAAAAATATCTGCAGTGTTCAGCTCTATAAACTCACTAACGTATTTTATTGGATGACGAAGCTTGTACTTACCGAGTATATCGCCAAACAGAGTCATTACGGACACTTTCTTTACATATCAATAATAATGATCTATAGCCTTGTCACAGAAGTCGACTTAATATCTCTAAATTGCATTATAAAAGCAAACTAGCGTAGTTTACGAAGGGAACAAAACCAATCAAATAATTGCCAATTTATATTCCAACAACCTCCACGTAGTTCAATTAAAAGAAGTGACATTATATCTTGATCCATCAGCCAAGATTATTACGTCATATAAACGACTTACGCGCAACATTTATAATAATATCTACATCAAAAGTTGTTTAAAATAACAACGTCACACACTAGCTTTTCTAAAACGTGACTACACAAAGAATACAATATTCTAGTGAAATTTGCAGCTTCAAGGATAATCCTAAAAGGGTAAGTAGGCATTCGACAATGGACTCCCATGTGACGAGGGCGAGAACCCAACGCATTTTATCGGCCACAATAACATTCCCATGGTATAGGTAGCTAAGGTTTTTCGAACAGAGCAACTCAATTATTTTACCCCAGTTTGAGGTCGGCAAAACTCACCCTTTTTTCGGATTTCTTAAAAATTTCACTGCTTAACCGTGTTCAAATTAAGCTATTCAAAACGAGGAAACGTCGTACATTGCTTAAAAATCTAAGAAAACAAGCTACAATGTCTTTGTTTTTCTCTCAGCTTTCGTAAGTCCGGAATGTGTTTACGTTGATAACATACCAATCTGTGTGCACATTTTAGTTAATGAGCAAATCTACAAATAAGGAAGAGTCAGGAGTCTGTGGTGATTAAAACATTCAAAGGATACAGAGATGCAGCCGATAATATTTGCCTTATCCAAGTATATTGCAAAGTCAATAGCAAAAAATCTATGTTTATATTATGCGTAAATTCTTATATAGGCACGCAGAGGTAATATTTATTTATCAAGGCGGTGAACTTAGAAAAACTAACAACACGTAAATGTAATCAATTTTGGCGAAAGCCAACTTACAATTTAATGGTCAGTGGACCGTAAAAATATTCACTTAGGCCACGGCCCAACAAGTTTGCTTCATGTATGAAATCATATATCACATTATATAACCTGTATGATGTCATCTCGTCTAGTCATCTGCTATTTAAGTACCGCAGTAATTTAGTTTCGTGGCAGTTTTGAGAATAAACCCCGAGCCAACTTTTTGTGGCGTTAGGGTGAGTATTATTAGATGGCTGCCTAAAAATTATTTTATAAAAAGGTAACAAATACAGTCAAGTAAGCATAAGTGAGTTTCTTCTATAATAACGTTTTGGTACTTACCGTGGAGCTTTAGTAAACATAGCATCGATATTCCACCTGGCTTATACAACTATAAGCCAGGTGGAATATCGATGCTGTGTTTACTAAACCTCCACGGTAAGCACCAAAACGTTCAACAAATCATAAATAATTAGGCTATGTAGACGAAATGCTGAATTATGTGGATGTTGAAATTAATAGTGCTGCTACAATTTTCTACCGATATTGTTTAATAGCTTCTTTTGTCCAATACATTCAGTAACAAGTCCTAATCGAAGTAAGCCGTATTACTGTGTTGTTATCCGATGAAAGGCGATCTAAACGTCGCGCGTTGGCGCAGAGAAAGATCAAAGATAGAATAAAATCCATAGCAAATAATATCTTATTATTTATTTATACCTTACTTTCTACTATTACAACAGGATAATTCCTTATCCTGGAATGAACGTTGGAACCTTATCCTGGAACGAGTGTTGTTAGTCCGATTCCCACACGAGACAACACTTTGTGTGATCCATAAAGTGTTGTTTCGAGTATGGTTGCTCATCGTGTGCGTTGGTTGTATGTTTGTGAAAACTCCCGCAATACAGGATTCATTTATTCATTGATTCAATAACAATTACATAAATTGTATCTGAATATCTTAAAACAAACACAATTTACAATATAGGTATCGTTAATTCATTACTCATTAATTGATATTTCTAATACAGCTACATTTCATTTAGTATTTAATAAATTAAGTAATTATCTTAATCTTAATATATAAAATCCTTGCGTTACTTACTGACTGACAGACACGCTACAGCCTAAACTATTGGGCGCAAGAAGCTGATTGAAGGGATTTCCTGAAATACCCACGGGATCGGGCAAAACGAGTAAATAAAAAAATATTGCGGCCGTGGCACCATCGGTCCTTATGTAACAGGATAATCCTTTCACTGCTTGTGTACCATGTACGATATACACATGGATACAAGTCGTAAAATCATCTTACAATGTCTGTAGATATCTTTGCTTCAATCCACCAGCCTAATGTGATTAAATAAAATTGCTATTATTATATCCTGTTATAAATGCAAGGGCTTTTATTCTCACATTTTTAACGCGCGTTCCGTCCTGAGTACGCCGTCAGTTTTCGTCTCTTGATTAATTGCTCTCTACGTCTTGGTCCCAACTGATTGATTACATTGTAACCTTGTTTGTGACTTGACTGATGTTGGAAATTGTATCAGTCTTGTTTTTCATATTTCATAATTAGCAGTCGTAGTTTAATGAATTGTTCCCGTTGACAGCAATGGTTTTCCCTATGAATTTCCTGCGGGAATGATCGATCTGACTCAGGCATTTTTGTTGTTTGTAAACAAAAAAATATTTCGATGAAATTTTAATGTTTCTCGCCAGAATAACTTTACTTTTAGTAAATTTTCTATTAATGAAACAGGTGCAGCGGCAAGCGGCATCCCCCCCGTGGGATCTCCTACTTGTCGTGGTGGGGGGGCTCAGTAACCGTGGGTTTCAGGTACGGCACCCGCGGTGAAGCTGGGCGGAATCCCGGGAGCGGACGCTCCACGGGGGCTTGCGTGGGGCCTGGGTAGGATGCGTCCCGGCGTGCGGGTGCGGGGGACAGTTCTGTTTATCCCTCGCAGTCGGGTGCGGTCGCGGGAGGAGAGGCGTGTCGGTGTTGCGTTGCCGCGCGCCCTATCTCCCGCGACCAAATGGGGGCGCACCATCGTTGCGTCGCGGTGGGGCCGCAGAGGGGGAGGAGATGCGGTGTTGCGTTACCCGTCCTATCCTATGCGGCCGCTGGGTGGCATGGCGGCGGAGTATACTAAATATACTTAAGTAAATTAAATCCCACCAAAAACATTCTGTAAAATATTTACAAGTCTCGATGAAGCTGCTTGTTTATCTCTAAAAAGTAATGAAATCTTTAGATCTTTAGATCATTTTTGCCAGTTCTGACTCTTGTTCACTAGCAACAGTTTTTCGTATTGCCCATTCACCAGATTTGGAAATAAACCATGCCATTCCATAAATAAGATTTATTTTACTTTAGCGGCAGAACGTATTTATGATCTATAGTCACACTAGAATCGATTGACGAGTCAATTCCGCTACTTGACCATAGATGACGGTATTCTCAGTGGTAGCAATTATAATGTTAATTGCTTTAGAGATATGGTTGACAGTTGAGTGATCGGTCGATTTATGCTCCTACTCGGTCAAAGCCATATTCGACTTGACCACATCACTACTTAGGTAGCGAAGAAGTTTCGAGAATGTTCTATGGAAAAGAATCAATCCAAAATAAACATTATCTTAATTGTATAATTTGGTTGAATTTGAAAACAATGAAAATAATACTTGGTGATGGTACGAAATACCTCCATTTCTAAGATTTTCTCCTACTATCATTTTTACACTCCAAAACGGAAACATACGGCATAGCTAGGGAAATGTGAAGTTGTCACGAGACGAGCAAAAGTGCGTTTAAGCGTAACAACTCTTAATAATTGTGGCACGCATGCCACGTCTACTGCTTTTGTGTTAAAATACAGTCAGCGCCTTCTAGTGATGTGTGCTGATACCACTCCAAGTCCAAAATTCCCCATTACAGTTTTCCTAGTTTTGATACTTTTCCCTCTATGTGAGCGTTAAACTCTACCTATGTACGAAATTTCAGCGCTCTAAGTTAATGGCAAGTACCAGTTCTATTTTGATGATCCATGAGTCAGTTTGTCAGTGTCGAATATGCGAAACTTTGCTTTCGTTTAGCTTCGGAACTCACTGAACCGACTTGAAATTTTGGATTTCAAGTGTGTGATTATGATTTACTAGATGACGAAAATTTTAGCGTTCTAGTTGCATCCAGAGGTTCCAGATAAGGATGGTCCGGCAGTGTTGCTTCGCACTCGACTTGGCGGGGGCACTGCTGTGCCTCCAGATATTACGTTCTACTTCTTTCTTTCTCTTAGCGTTATCCCAGTTTCAACCTGGGGTCCGCTTACTAGTCTAACCGGATTTGGCTGAATATTAGCTTTTCCACAGAGCGACTGCCTGTCTGACCTCCGCAACCCGAAGGGATAGCGATATTCCATGGTTTAGACTAGTGTCAGTTTATTTAGAAGGTACTGACACCCTGTAACGACTGTCAAAGATCTTCATGACAACCGGGACCGATGGCTTAACGTGCTCTCCGAGGCACGGGACAAGCGATAATTAACAATTCAATACGCACATAACTCCGAAAAGTCATCGGTGCGCGCCGTGGGTTTGAACTCGATACCCTCTGCATGGCAGTCCATTGGTATATCCACTCGGCTATCGCTGCCTACTGCCAGATATTACGTTCTACAATATTACTAAAACTTAGCCTAAAACTAAAAATATCAATATAATTTTTTTAAACAAAAACAACAATTATCTAGAAATAGGAATTGTAATTTATTTTCTTTAATTTTAATGTGTGTAGTAAATTGAGGCACTTATAAATATGTTTTAATAGTACACTCTGGCTAATCGTCAGCTTGTGGAGAGCGCTATATAGGTGGAAAGCCAAGGAATTTATGCGGTCTTCTGCCTGCACTGCGCATATACTGGTCGGGAATATAAAATGTATTTATTCCCGTACATCAGGGCTATCTACTTAATTTATTAGTATATGACAATACGTTGTTTGCAATGCATAAAGAATGCATGAAAGCACAGCGAAAATTCAATTACTGTAACAACCAGAGAACGCCATTTATTCAATCAATCATTGAATATAATAAATTACGTACTCACTAAGTAGCTTAGAATAATTATCTCAGTAATTAATTTAATTAACCTTCAAAGTATAATGTGTATCTCAATCTGAAAGTCAAAGGCATAGGTGAACTATTTATCATGGTTAAAACTTTCTCGAATATTCTTAGTTTGAGAATATTGTATGTCATGGTTTTGCTCGATAACAATTTCTTAATAAAATTACTTTGAAAATATGTTGATTAATTAACATTAAGCTTATTATTTTCCGAGTTACTAATAACTTAAAAGATGACTAAATGTTTGCAACTAATAAAATAAGTTGCTAGCGATTAAATATTTTCGCGACTATAATATTAAATAAGATTCAATACTAAGGGTTGTTATAGAAACTTAAAACTAGCAGCTGCGTTTAGGTAGCAAATAAACTATACAAGTCAAGAGAAATAATAGCCGAGGAGCTATAAATAATGACTTGGCGACTAATAATGTTAGTAGATTGGTTATGTTAAGTTTTATTGTGACCCTGTTCCCAAAAATAGGAGCACTGCGAAGCAGGGCTCCGTCAACTTAGCTTAAAAGACTGTAGCGTCTTATTTACTTATACGAAACACTTTAACACAAAATCATTTGGCAAATATTGAAATGTTGTATTATTTATTAATGTCCATTTTCTATTTTTTATTCATCATTAAGTTTCCGCTTAGATACTAATTCAGTTCCCAAAAAACTAGCTGCTGGTTTAAATTAAAACGAAGCTTATTACTGACTTATTAATATGCTACATTTTACTTATAACGATACTCCTTATTAGCTGCCAACCCATTATACCTATATGGTACCCACTCTAATTATTTTTGAAACTTGTATTCGCTTTACTTAGTCGCCGCATTAAATACATGCCTTAAGATAATAATAATAAACCCCTCTGGGACAGCCGTTATCTCATCATGAGATTAACCCAATCTCAGAGGGCAGCTTTCAAACATCACCTTTTTCGTCTATACATATTATAAAACAAAGTCCCCCGCCGCGTCTGTCTGTCTATCTGTTCGCTCAAAACTCGAAAAATATTGGACAATTTTTTATACAGTTTTCAACAACATCGAGAGTGATCCCTGAGGAAGGTTTGAGTGTATCATAAGTTTAGGTTTTGTGCAAACTGACGATATTACGACGATATTAGTTCAACGCGACGGCAAAAATTAAGGCGATCGGGAGTTTTCCTCGAAAACGCTGCCAAAACCTTTTGAGTTATAACAAAACAATGTATGATAGGATTGTACCTCTTTAATAGATCTACAAAAAAGTCCGCGATAGTATATGTCTATCTTTCAAGGAAAACCCACAATAACCATATTTTGCTTTTACATCTATACTAATATAATAAAGCGGAAGAGTTTGTTTGTTTGTTTGTACGCGCTAATCTCAGTAACTACCGGTTGGATCTGAAAAATTATTTATGTATACGATAGCCCAGTTATTCCGAAAGGCTATAGCCTATATAACATAACGCTTTGACCCTTTGGGGCCGGGCAAAAGGCTAAAAAGGCTAAAAGATAATGTCGGCTAATCTCAGGAACTAGCAGTCGGATTTTAAAAAATGTTATTGCCTATGATAGCCCAATTATTCTGAAATATAAAATTACGCTACAACTTTTAGGGGTCTGACAAAAATAATAAAATGGTCAAACGAGAAGGGGGAGGGTTGGGTCAAAGGCAAAAAAAGGCTAAACGAATAGGATACAATCTATATGGGTATTGTTTTAGAAGTTTTACGGGACGCTGATTAATAATATGAAATTTATTTAGTGATCCTAGATGGCGGACGGGAAATCAAAGATGGCGGATGAGAAAATTTTAAAAATCAATATGGATATCGCCTTCGATATTTTAAGGGGTGGGGAATCAAAATACAAAGATGGCGGATGGGAAATCAAAGACAGCGGATAGAAAATTTAAAAAAATCTACATTGGTATCGTCTGCGATGTTAAAATGGATGGAGAATCCAAAAGCAACATCTGTTTCGTGATTCAAGATGGTGGATGAGAAATCAAAGATGGCGGATGGGAAAAATTAAAAAAAAACAATATGGGTATCGTCTCTGATGATTTATGGGATGGAGAATCCAAATACAACATCTATTTCGTGATCAAAGATGGTGGATAGGAAATCAAAGATGGCGGACGGGTTTTTTTTTAAAGTCGATATGGGTACCTATCGTCTCCGATATTTTAAGGAATGGGGAATACAAAATCACCATCTATTTCGTGATCAAAGATGGAGGATGGGATTTTTTTTTAAAATCAATTTGTGTATCGTCTCCGATGTTTAAAGGAATGGGGAATCCAAATACAACATCTATTTCGTGATTCAAGATGGCGAATGGGAAATCAAAGATGGCGGATGGGATTTTTTTTAAAGTAGATATTATGGGTATTGTCTCCGATATTTTAAGCAATGGGGAATTCAATATTATATAAAAATCTATGTTTGTTCGTTTATCATTTATAGACTCTGAAATGATAAAAGATTAAGCGCTAAGTCAAAGGTAACTTTGGGAAAGGGGCTTAAAAAAGGGAATTAAATAATAACCGATAAGCGGCAATATAACGCATGAATATGTACGAAAAAATGATTCATTTATTCGTTTTGTTTTTTCGTATAGTATTGTTTCATGTTGGCAACGAAATCTAAAAAAGGTAAAGGTTGTCTGGCAGAATATACTATATAAGTATTAAGGTAACCCTTTGTTAGCGGTCATAGTATAAAAATTATGACAATATCAGTAGATTCCCATAAACACACTGATGACCATAGTTCATCAGACTAGCCAAGTTCAGATTTGCAGAAATTACGTGTCTTTCGACATTACTGACAACTCTCAGATATGCAAATTTCATTCATCATATTTTCAGCGATAGTAAAAACAATGATTGAACACGAACTTAAATTAAAATGTCAGTGGCACGATGCGGTATGAAACTGATAATTTTTGCGTAGCAGTCTTTGGTCGATATGCTATCGTTGTTTACAAAGAAATAGTAAAGCTTTAAATATGTTTTTAGTATGGGATATAAAGGACAACTTGACCTTCTATTTTTGCAATAATAAGAAATCAGTGGAGACTGACTGCACACGATGGCTACCCAATCAATCAGTCATTGCAGCCCCACAACTCGTCCCATCAAATCTTTTGTAGAGCAGCATATTAAACTAGCTTTCGCCCGCGGCTTCGCCAGCATAAAATTTTAATAAAGAGTAGCCTATGTACTTCCCCGGGTGAATCCCGGACTATCCATGTCAAATTTCATCACAAACGGCTCTGCAGATTAGGCGTGTAGCATAATATATATTAACAGATAATACTTATAAAAAATTGCTTTTGTTTTCATAATCGTCGAACTTCTGTTAAAGATTAGTATGTAGGTATATTATTGAAGTTATGAAGAGCTTAATATATACCTACTGAATATAACAGCAGCAAAAATAAAAACTGAGAGCATTACAAAAAAATTACATATCAGCCCTGTCATTCGATACCCATATTGAGGTATTTGTGGAAAATAGGTGATCCGGTCAAGTGGTGATCTTTTAGTGTACCTGAGACATAGATGGGCGGAGGCAATTGAGAACAAGGGGGAGGCCGTAGCGGTCAGTTTGGACATGGCGAAAGCCTTTACAGGGTCTGGCACAAGGCGCTTTTGTCGAAGCTTTCTTCTTATGGGCTGCCTGAGAATTTATGCACATGGGTATCCAGCTTTCTTTCGGAGCGTAGCATTAAAGTCGTAGTTGACGGTTCATGCTCTGACCCTAGGCCCGTGAATGCTGGTGTCCCTCAGGGCTGTGTACTATCGCCAACACTGTTTCTTCTGCATATCAATGATATGATACAAACTAGTGACATACATTGTTATGTAGATGACAGCACTGTAGACGTTCTGTACCCCGGTAGTGCTAAATTCTCTCAGGCACAAGTCATTGAGTGTCGGAACAAACTTGTGCCTTTAACGGAAACCACACTCGACCTGGTCTTCGATTGGGGTCATCGTAATCTGGTCACTTTTTACCCAAAAAGACACAAGTTTGCGCGTTTACTGCAAAAAAGACCCCCTTTGTCGATTCTCCAATATTTCAGAGCACTTCCCATGATATTTAGCCGGTCATTGGGATTCTCGGAGTCGAGATAACGCGAGACGTCCAATTTTGCGGTCATCTGGATATTAAGGCTAAACTAGCCTCCAAAAAACTGGGTGTCCTCAATAAAGCAAGAAGATGAACTCAAACTCAAACTTAAATATGTTTATTTCCATAAAAATGTTTAATTTTTTTGGACACGTCAGAAGGTCATATAAATAAAAAAATAAAAAAGTAACTTTAAATGCATATTAACATAGTTGAGCATTAAAAAAAATGCCTGTTCAGAAAGTAGAGCCTCGTGAGAAGAATCAGGCAAGAAACTCCGGGCCACTCTTTTCTTCGTCTTGATTCCATACAATTTAAAAACTTAGTAACTACATTGATTTTTCATAGGTATATGAGCTGGTGTGTCTATAATGTTGTTGTCAATTAATAAGGTTTTTTAGTAATAATATAAAAGTACTAAACTAGCATAATAAAGACACAACAACTCACACTCACATGAAACTTAACACTAATCAAACATAAGTAGTGTGGGACTGAGCAAATTAATCCCAAGCATTTTTGTCTTCAACATAATCTAGCACTGAATAGTACCCTATTTGACAAAGTTTACGTTTTAAAACCTTTTTGAATTTATTTAAACTTAAATTTTGAATATTGGCACTTTATTGTTAAAGCGCACACATTGGCCTTGAAAAGATTTTTTTATTTTCTCTAGCCGGGTAGCCGGCACTACTAGCTTACTCTTATTTCTATTATTCAAATTGTAGATATCACTTTTCTTTGAGTATGAGGCCTTGTTTTGGAATAAATATATTAGGTTGGAATAAATGTACTGGCTTGCAACTGTTAAAATGTTTATTTCCTTGAATTTATTCCTTAACGAAGCCCCATAATCCAAATTATAAATTGCTCGAATAGCTCTTTTCTGCAGAACAAACATGGTCTGAATGTCGGCAGCAATTTCCCACAAGAGAATACCGTATGACATTATACTATGAAAATAGCTATGATATACAAGCCATATGGCAGTGGCAATGTCAGTTAACTGGCATATTTTCCTGACTGCGTATGCTGCAGAGCTGAGTCTATTCGACAATTTACTAATATGCGGCCCCCATTGCAGCTTAGAATCTAGTGTAATGCCTAAAAATTTGGTGTTATCCACAAGATCCAACACATCATCCTTAACCTTTACTGAGGTGTTCAATTGTTTGACGTTAGGCATCAAAAATCGAATACATTTAGTTTTAAGTCTATTTAAAAGCAGGTTGTTAACCTCAAACCAGCGAACCACCATTGAGAAAGCAATGTTTACATCGTCCATATCAATTTGTTGTCGTTTTATTGATGCTTCACATCAGTGCAGCGTCTCTTGCTTTATAAAGCTCAAGTTAGGCCCTACATGGAGTACTGCTGCCATCTTTGGGCCGGGGCACCACAATACCAACTACTTCCATTTGACCGTGTCCAACGTCGAGTGGATCGAGTCATCGATGACGCGGTCCTTACAAACCGGCTCAACCATCTTGACCTGCGTAGAGATGTTGCGTCTCTCTGCATTTTCTATCGTATGTATCATGGGGAGTGTTCTGAGGAGTGGTTTGGTCTGATACCCGCTGCAGAATTTCACCACCGTACAACTCGCCACAAATTAAAATTCCACCCTCACCACCTTGATGAGTGGCGTTCTTCTACCGTACGATTCACACGCCATTTCCTGCCTCGTACGACCAAACTGTGGAACCAGCTACCTGCAGCGGTATTTCCAAACCAGTTCGACATTGAAATCTTCAAGAAGCGAGCATATTCCATTTTAAAAGGTAGGCAACGCACTTGTGATCCTTCGGGCATTGCAGGTGTCTATGGGCGACAGTGATTACTTAACATCAGGTGACCCGCTTGTTCGTTTGTCTTTACTATAAAAAAAAACCGCCATTTTGTGGCGGCAGCCATCTTGGATTTTTCATAGTGAGCTCTATTCTACCAATCAAGCCCTTTCATTTGATACCCATATTGAGGTATTTGTGGAAATTATGTAATCCGCGATTTTGTGGCGGCAGCCATCTTGGATTTTTCATAGTGAGCCCTATTCTACCAATGAAGCCCTTTCATTCGATACCCATATTGAGGTATTTGTGGAAAATATGTATATCATATCAATCTGTCATCAGGAAGGGGGTAAATGCCAATTACTAAATTTGACTCAAACAAACAAATAAATAAATGCTGCCGCAGACTTTTGTTTAGAACTTTTTACAAACATACATACATATATAGCGTCACGCTTTTATCCCCGAAGGGGTAGGCAGAGGTGTATTTCTACACCCACTTTTCGCCAGAAATACTTTAGTCCCACGTAATAAGGGGCGAGCTTATTGCCGTACCGGGCACATTTCCAGACTCCGCGGCTCCGTGCTGCTACTGAGAATTTCGTGACAGAAAAACCCAATAACACTGCCCGACCCAGGAATCGAACCCGGGACCTCCCGATCCCACGCGCACATTTATGCCGCGAGACCAACGAGGCAGTCGTATAGGGTTTGATGTCGAGTTTTCCGTCTCTACGCAAAGATGGTATTTGCATCGTGTTATCCCTTAGTCGCCTCTTACAACACCCACGGGAAGATAGGGGTGGTGACACTTGTATTCTATGCCGTCAACCACACGGCTTTTTAAGATAACTTTTTGAGATAAACAATATCACCGTACATTATCTTCAAGTAACTTTAACGGTTTAGGCAACGCATGCGAAGATAGCTTTCAGAGCTCAGGATTTTTACCGACTTACTTTTCCTTATTAATATAAGGAAAAGTATCAACTAAGTCGGCAACATTATACAAAATCTTTATAAATTGTAGCCTATGTGTTATTCTGATGTATAAACTATATTACTGTAAAGTTTCATCCAAATCCGTTCCGTAGTTTTTGTGTGAAAGAGTAACAAACATCCATCCATACATCCATCAATCTATACATACATCTTCACAAACTTTCACATTTATAATATTAATAGGATAACGATATGAAACTTTTTATTGCGGGCACTCTCTCTACTTCAGTCCATTTACTAGTCTACAAAAAAGACAGTACCTTAGTGATAGCAACCTAACATACGCAATCATGTGACCAGTCACTTGCATGTACCATTTAATTCGATTATCAAATGGACTGCTACATAGTCTTCCACCAACTGTACAGATTGTACTCCAGTGAAAACAAAACACCAAAGGTACAATGAAATTAAAAATAACTAGCATCGCTTATAATTTTATTGCCTAATAAATTTCATTGTATACGTACAATCACGATAACAACTGAATGCACAGGCAAACGTGACCTCTAAATGAAAACAAACAATCAAACACCTACGTAGAATTTGAATAAGCAAAGTAAATAAGCGTTAATGAAATCGAAACTGGCCAAGTGCGAGAATAACTCGCAAGCCGAGTGTTACCAATACCAATATTTGAAGTGCTGATTGCCGGATTAAATGTGGATACACAGCCTTGTGCTACTTCCATATTTCTGACGTAATGTGCGCTCCTTACTCTATCCGCCGCTTGCCTGTTTTCGTGTCAACGTAGCTTGTGATTGCTTTGGCTTACGTTTTATGGCTCGAGATGAATTGTGTATCAACTGTCTCTGATATTTTTCTTTCTGCGGTATCGTATATATTAATAAGTGATAGAAGAATACCGCATTTAACCTCAAATAAACTTATTACCCTGCTAGAGTTTCATGTTATTGTTTAATGTTGTCAGAAACAAACATTGTATACATGTTGGCTGTTGAAACGATGCTGGTTGTTTTTAGAATATTAGGTAAATTCAAACTGTAGTTAATTTGAAACAACTGTAGAAATAAATTGCCTCCGGTGTTCCATACTTGTTCGATTTGATTCCAGGAATATATCGAATCGTTTATACAAGTCTGCATCAGACAGCGTCCACTAGAAAACAGAGAAAACATGCAACATAAATATGAATATTTATGTTAATGTTATTAGCTGAGATGAGAAATTGAATATTCATCTGGATATTTAGTTTTCCCGTTCTCATCACAAGCAGATCATGGCACTAATGATCATTTGTCTGCTAAAGCTATGAATAAACTTGGATAAGTAAACTTAAATGAAAATCTATACCAATCGTATGTAAAAATCTCCTGATGATGGATGTTATGCTTAACTTCAACGTAGTGTTACATGAAATGTTCGTGTCGTCAAGTTTCACCGTCATTGCGGCCATTGCTATGCACCCAAACTTAAACAATCGTGTATTTAGGTAAATAAGGATCTCTTGGTTTAAAAGAACTACTGTTTGGCTCGGCCATACAATAATCATACATACATATAGTCACGCCTTTTCCCCGTCGGGGCAGGTAGAGACAACAGAACGCCACTTGCTCCTATCTTTATAAACCTCAAGCGCTTCCTCTACACTCATTACTCTTTTCATACATACTCGCCGGTTTCAAGTACTTCGGACCGTTCCGTATACAATAATCTTAACAAATAATTAATTTTTCTGCTACTTCTAAGTGTAATATTCGTCCAAAGCAAAGACAATACTTTAACTACAACTGCATTTTCAACAAAAGTATCAGATATCATCAACGAAATTGTTCAATCCGTTTTCTTGGAGATAGGCTCAAAAATATCCAAATGAAACGGGCGAAACTCACGACAATTGTTAATAATTACAAGAATAAAACGAAAGACAGAAGCTGTGGCAGATTGATAACTGTCGTAGATTTGCGGGAACAAGAAACTTCAGTGATAGATTACAACAGACGAAATAAATCAAAATTTCTGTAGTTTTTACGATCCAACGATTGCTCTATTCGAAAATTAATTTCTTGTTTCTTCGGTGTCAGATTTTGTTGTCGACGTTTCAATACGCTTTGTTTATCAAATATTTTATTTGATTGAATTATTAACCAGAATTTTAGTAATAGAGTGTTGTTGTATTAATGAAATTGAAATTGTTTTGTTAATAATTAAACTAATATTAATTATCTTAGGATTGATTAATCGTTAATTTTGGCCTATGCTACTTTCCCGGCCCGATCGCTGAAAAATATGCTAAGTCAAGTCTCTATATTATTATACCTTCAACGTACAACGTAGTGGTTAGGTACCGAACCTCTCTGCCCAACCAAGTGGCGAAGAATAATCTAATTCTGTGATTTAGATTGCTACTATTAAGAAAAAGTCTTTCAAGGTTTGTTTTAATCAAACTCATATTCACTATAATTATATTTATTTTAATGTTATTATATAATTGTCCGTGTGGTGACGGATTAAGAATACGGAATGTCACCACCCCATATCATCCCATGGGTGTCGTAAGAGCCGACAGAGGGAGCATATTATGCAGAGAACAGCACTGTAAGAGAAGGAAAACTTGATACAAACCCTATACCAACCCGTTTGGCCAGCTAGTAGGCCAATCCCTCCTTTCAAAGAAGAGGCCTAGTCCAGCAGTGGACTGTTAAAGGCTGATGATTAGATGATGATGATATAATTGACTAAAGCGTGCTTCGGAAATAGGTAAGAAATGCATTTTGTATTCCTTTTAACAAGAAACCGTTCCATTCCAAGCGCTGTTCACAAAAGCCCGTATTTTACTAATCGCGCTCGAATGAGGCTCAGATAAGGGTTCCAAGATTACACATTCATTGCTACAGTGGCACTCAGTAGATACTTCTTAATTACATCACAGGCACGATTACAGATGAAATGGAATGTCTTAGGCATCTCACTCACACGATTTAAGATACTGATTTTGTAAAGTTCGCGTAACTTTGTCTTCAAGGAAGTGAGATAACCTATATGCTAGTGTTATTCTATACTAATTTTGTAGAAGAGTTAGTATCTTTATCACGCTTATAACTGGACTGCATGGTTAGCGTAGTAAGTAATTTGCGTTTTCGCCTCGCTACTTGATAGTATGCCAGTTGTGAGCTTGAGACAGGGCAATACTTTGTCTGATCGATTCTAATACTATAAAGCTGTAGCGTTCGTTTTTTTTTTATGATGTCGCAAATGTCAGGAACTACTTACTGGTCCATTCTGAAGAATTATTTTAGAGATGGATAGCCCATTTATTGCGAAAGGCTTTAGGCTATATAACATCACGCTATAAGCCTCAGCTGCGGGGTAGTAGCCTCATATAACGCGGGTATAACTGCGGGCTCAACTAGATTACGAATAAAATTATCCTTTGTTTGCATCTTTGTTAGGTTAACCAAGATAGCTCACGCAATGTCCGTTATAAAAAGTCAACTTTAAAAAATAAAGGCCATATTATAATTTAGCCACTTTAAATTTCAGCGCGCTCAACTCGTTGGTAAGCTCGATTCCTAAAATAGGAATTCGTAACTTTAGGATTGATTCAAATGCCACGTGGGCGCCAAGAGATTACGTAATATAAAATACATTTTATCCATCCGTTATTTTAAGGTAAGTAGGTTTCAGAAGGTAAGTAAATTAGACCAAGTGGATCAAACAGAAATTACTATCATATGTTACCGGGTTAAGAACTAAACGAGATGCTGTATTAAGGTTCCCTTATTATGTTTCATAAATATTACTGAAGAGTGATGGTATAATCCATTCTAATATTATAGATGTGAAAGTATGATTGTTTATTTGTTCATCCTTCTTTCACGATATGATTTTTGTATTTAATTTTCCCACATGTGCGGCGCTGTTGGCCTAGCATAGTTGGGAGAATATTTACCAAATCATTATATTGAAGTATCGAAAACTAGAAGAAAATAAAGAATGGAGCTTGTGTTCCATTTGATACCTGCGGTATTTGTATTGACTACCTGCGGTATTTGTATTTGGTTTTGGTTACTCTCAGAGTTCTAGTATAAACTGATATCATGTTCATATTTACTACTACAATGAGTTGGAGTATACATTACTTAAAGAAAGGAACCGACTCGGTGGTGTAGTTGGTTCTCATTACGACATTTTAACGTTTAAAACTAATTCTACCATAGAATCTAAAATAATTTCCTATTTGTGTGCTCGCATTATGGCTTTCTTCAGACAAGTTATGCATCGATAGGATGTCTGTAGCATGCCTTGTGGTACAGGTGAAAGTTGAGGGCAAGCCAGTCTGCACTAAATGGCCCATATGCTGGACTAGCCAGGTGAAGGCTGCGATTAATGGACTTCTCCACGAATAAACAAGGTAGGCGGCATTGGGAGAGGAATTGCGGAGAGTTGTTAAATGCTTAACAACATCTTTGTGGTCATCACATCAGGATTGGCTGATGTAATTACCACAAGCACTGTGCCATAAGTGTTGCAGAAGGAGAAAATTATAATCAACTAGAGGTTGCCAGTGGCTACGACCGCTCTTTAATTAATTTAAATTTAACCTTTTCTGTCTCACACCGTGGGATTTCCGGAAATCCTTTCTACAATATATAAATTTCAGCTTCTTGTGTCCAGCAGTTTTGCCTGTGTATTGTCTGTCAGTCAGTAACGCAATTTACTATATACAGATACTTACCATACTATCTACTTCTCTTTCTATTTATCGGTTGCGCGGCTGTACCGTATGTTTTAGACGTATACACGCTACACAATGCTATAGTATGATATAACGGTTTTATTCGATTCTTTCTCGAATAATAGAAAAAAGGTATCTCATCTCTTTTGTGTGTCAAATAAATAATAATAATAAATAACTGAAATGGTTTATTAATTTCTCTCTCACACATAATAGTTAACAATCAGGCCTTAAATTAATTGAGTGACTGACTGGACTGAACCTGTGTGAGAGACTGGTATCTAGGAGAACCTGTATGACAGATTACCAGTCTCTCCTAACTAGACATGCCGGAGCTTAAGTGTAACTACATTGATTGGTAAGCAATATTTTTATATTGGGTATTGGGTGAGTGAGAAAAACCAATTTAAACAAGAAAACATTTTATGCATGCGCATTTGTGTGTGTGTGTGTGTGTGTGTGTGTTTGTGAGTGTGCGCGTGTGTGAGTATGTGCGCGTGTGTATATATATATATGTGTGTGTGTGTGTGTGTGTGTGTGTGTGTGTGTGTGTGTGTGTGTGTGTGTGTGAGTGTGAGTGTGTGTTTTGAAGTATCATCTTGGGATCAGAGACAGCTGATAAGCTAGTAACTCTGTTAGCTGTGTATAAACATACTTAAATTTATATATTAACTTGAAAGAAGTAATTGTGCTATATGTATGTGCGTGCTAACCCTACGACAATGCTGAGATATTATCTTGGGATCAGAGACAGCTGATAAGCTAGTAACTCTGTTTGCTGTGTATAAACATACTTAAATTTATATATTAACTTGAAAGAAGTAATTGTGCTATATGTATGTGCGTGCTAACCCTACGACAATGCGGAGATATCATCTTGGGATCAGAGACAGCTGATAAGCTAGTAACTCTGTTAGCTGTGTATACATACTCAAATTTAAATAGTACCTACATCTATAGTAATTAGATTTTTATTTAGTACAATCAATAGCAAATATTGTAGCAAAATAGTAAGTTTAGGGGTAATAATAAAAATAAGGAAGGATTGATGGATGAATGTTTGTAACTCTTTCGCGCAAAAACTATATTTAAGAATCTGGTGAAAATTTCCAGGATAGTAAACTTCTATGATGCATATAAAGTTTCCTATAATTATACAGAGACAAGGCTTATAGACGCCGGCAAGTCACCGTATCATCTAATACCAACCCGGTCATCAACGCCTGACTATCCAGCCAATGTAGCTCTTACTCGTTAGACGTTTTCTCCATTTAACGACCTAAACTACCTATAATTAAACAGTACCATCTGAGAAATACAACTAATTGTCCCATCGCACCGTTCAATTCACGTTTCCAGTAAACGCTTTGAGAGTTAATTATCAAAGTCCTTTTTCCTTATCTCCCCCAATACTTTTAGAAGCCGACTGTCTACACAAAGCAAATTGCTAATACTCGATAGCTGTGGGAAAGGGCGCCGAATGGCCCATTTCCTGAAGGAGCTTTATCTTTTCTTTGCTTAGGAAAATTAGTATGTAATGGACTGCGGCGCAACTATCGGGAGAACGCTCTAGGCGAATCTTTTCTGTCTTTCTGTAAGCCTTGCTTGGATCGCATATGTCACAGGTTAAACTTTAATGAATAATGAATGCTATCTCCGATTCTTTGCATTTAATTCACAGTTCGAATTGTGGTTTCGTGTCTATCTACCTATTACATTGATATGATGCATGATATAGTTACATATTAAAAGTGTAAACAGAACCTATGTTTCGCACAATACTTGACGATTTTATAATAGATTAACATAATATAATAACTGAACCATTTTGTGAAAATTTAATAGATTTACATTTCACAAGAAGAATTTACTTAGGTATGCACAATTTTGACATTGCGATTTTCGGACAAAACTGATAACAATGGAAATGATTATAAATTGTATATCGTCATTTATTGAAATATTACCAAAAAAACTCATATAAATTTTAATATGATATTATATGTTCCAGAATTCTTTCTACAGTTGATTTGTATGTCAGAATCCTCGCCCTGTAATACGAGTTTAAGTTTTACGACAGTGACTCCTTGGCGTAACGATGCTATTCAAATTCAAATTCAAATATTTTATTTCAGACTTTTACATCCATATTTTGTTAGTAGAATTACAACTTAGCCTAATATTAGTACTTATCTATTAAATTAAATTTACAATAACAAATAACAGTGTGCCATTGACTGTTCGTTCAATGGCACACCGGTTTATTTCGATAAGTGTGTCTGAACACATATCCACCTTCGTAAGAGGGAAGAGTCCCACCGGTCTGCAAACACTATTATTATGCTGATGGCATTGAGCAGATATTTGGATGCCGCTTTATTTTTTCCTATCACTCTATCTTGGGGATAGGCTGCCATAAACTTCTAGGCGGCCTCTGCATTCGGATCAAAGTGTATTCAAAGGATCTTTATTTTGCTCGCTATAGAATAACCTTGTGTTATGTTATGTTAAGCTGACGGCTAAAGAATTTTTATTTGCTCATAAATCTTATTGTACAAAGGGGAACAACACCGTGCTAATGTAATTATATTAAGTTATTGGTTATTCCACCAAGTTCAACACAAATATATTAGTTTATACAACTACACTGTTTACGCATAGCGCTAATAATAATTTAAATATTATTGTATATTACGTCAGAATATTATAAATAAAACAACGGATAATTATGGAGGTAATACGAAGAAGAATATTTCAATAACTTATAACAGATAATTGTTACTCTAGTTACAAATAACTAGAGTACAATATATTTATCACACTGTATTGCGCAAGAAACAAAATAGTAATAACGTAGACGGTGTTAATTTTCCTATGGAGATATCGATTAATGGATGGGGTACTATTACCGTTATTATGTTCGCAACTCATCGTTATTTAGTAGCTATATTAATATTTTCGTTCAGTTTTCAGCTTGTTATAATGGTGGTTTTCTCGTTGAGTACTTAAGATTGTTGTGTAATTTGAAAGAATAATGGCAGAATTTGGTCTGGGTTTGTTGTGGCGACCTTAAACTTCATATGAACAAAACAAATTGTTTTTTTCTCTAAGATTTTTAATATTTTCACTTTATCTCGTTAAAGCTGGAGTATTTTATGATGATAAAAAGCATTCCAATTGATTACGAATACTTTATTATTTGATTGTTGCCATATATAATGGTGTGACATGAATAGATGTGAGTGCTATATCCGTATCGATTATTAAATAAGTAATCAATACGATCGACCTTTATAGAGTTGGTTTAGTTTAAAATGCAGTTATTTACTATTTAATCAACAATATATCAATAAGCTAATATTTTTGAAGCAAAACAACGTTTAAATCAAATAAAAACGTCACAGCATCGTTTTAAAGTTGTATCGATTTCACATAAAATCAATTTGAAATGTGCAGCTCTGCTTTTGTCTTTGGCTGTCACAGTTAGATGCTACAAAATACTTCCGCGTTTTGATGTCAATCTGACATATGTCATTTGACAATTCAAACGTACCTACCTACATTGTTTAACTTTCATACTATAACTTTCCTTTTACCTACATTGTTCATTCATAACCAAAAATTCAAACACCGATATATTCTTTTTCCACCTTTCCAGAGTGAAAATAGAATCATTTATAGACTTTGTTACTTACGCCAAATTTTTTGATATATTTTTTATTACTGTTCGCTTCAATTTAATTTCAGACATTTTGATGTATGGAGATCTGCCATTGTCCTTTGATTCGCTATGAGTGAAATTTCTCGCTTATATTACATCGAAGACCGTGGGTTCAATATCCATATGGAACGAATTTTTTTATGATCCCATATAGTAATTAGGTATTACTAGTCTGTACTTGTTTTCCTGTATATTCCTAGTTACACATACATACATACATACATATCATACTGGATACATATCATACATATCATATTGGACCTAATAACATACCTTCGTTGAGTACAGACGTGTTTAAAATAAGTATTAAAATTAACAAATAACTTGCTGAATCGTGACCTACTAAGTGTTATACATGTGTAATGTGCATAGACATAACATGAATATGTCTGACGCGTAATTAGAAAACCGAAATACAAAATGGATAGCAGCCCCTTCAACAGGAGTAGCAAGACCGCGCGCTCCCCGCCTCCTACACCGCCGGTAGGGCCCGCACCTGCACCCCCAACGAGACCTAATGCGCCGAGTCAAGGTGAAGATGTTCACGATGTGATGCCCACTCCGGAAATCCAGTCCTGGATGACGATCATTGAACAAAGCCTCAATGAGATATGTTCTATTGTATCTGAGGGTAAGATGAACACGGAGCAGAAACTGAGAATTAATTATCTATGCCGTAAAGTTGACAACGCAAAATCTCATATGGCAGTACGGTACCAGTCCTTGAAAATAAGAACAGTCCAAGCTTATTCGTCAATACAATCCCTTGAAGAAAAAGTTGACCTTTCACATCAGCTGGAGAACCTTAAACGGACCGTTGAAGAATCGTCGAAACTTCCAGTTACCAAGTCTTTTGCTGATATGGTAAAGAAAGGTACCAACAATTATATTCAGCCGACTAAATTGAATACCATAGCCATTTATCCTGAAGATAAATTGAAATCAAGTGACGACACAAAATCTCTCGTCCAAAAAATTATCAGTCCTGAGCAGATGAAGCTTCACGTACGCGGCCTACATAAGATAAAAAACGGCGGTGTTATAATCAGCACTGACACTAAAGACGATATACAGAAGCTCAAACAGTCAGTGCAGCTCACGAACTCAGGCCTTAAAATCGACGAGCCTCATAAGCGGAAGCCAAGGGTGGTAGTTATAGGTGTGCCCACATCAATGCAAGAAAAGGAAGTATTTACTTGCCTGTACCACCAAAATCTAGCCGATGTGTTGCCGAGTTGCAATCTCGAGACGTTTTTCGATTCCGTAAGATTAAGCCACAAGTCGGGCAAGAAAGACGGTGAGACCTGCAACTACATTATAGAGGTCTCTGCAGAAATCAGGAAAGCTCTCATTACTAAAGATAGAGTATTCGTTAACTGGTCTTCATGCCCTGTAAAAGACTTCACATTGGTTACGCGATGTTTTAAGTGCCAGCAATATGGCCATGCCGCTAAGACTTGTCGGGAGGCTACATACATCTGTGGACATTGCGGTGATCGAGGCCACTCTATAAAGGATTGCGCGAAAAAGGCAGAAGAACCACAGTGTGCTACATGCTTGCACTACAAAAAGCCGAGCAAACATATTACAGGAAGCATTGACTGTCCAGCGAAAATAATGGCCGAGAAGAGGTACATCAATACCATTGATTATGGAGATACCTAAGTTCTCTGTATAGAATACACCATACTCATTTTAATAAGACAATACGTATATTTCATCTACTATTTTATAAAGTTAACACCTCATTCGAACATTGACCTACTAACATAACATTGTTTCATCTAGTTTATAAGTGCACGTAACTAAATAGGTAAATAAATGCTAAATTGTCTAACACTGACATTATTTGCGATTCTGCTGACCCGCAGTTTTCCAAGTCAATTGCAGTTTTGTTTATCATGCACAACACGTAATACATTGATTCTAATATACGATCAATGATTATGAATAGGTACCTAATAATTAGTAACTTAGTTTTATTTATTGATTATATTGTATACTGCCTAATTGTGTAATTATATTGCTGTATTGATAAAATACAAATCAACAAATTTGTTAAGAGGGACCCAACTGCCTGTGATACAGTTTTTAACTAGTACAGGAGTCTGGTGTTCTTCCCAATTCATTGAACACTATTAGCCGTAAGTTTTATTTAATATTATAAGAATACTATTTGTATCTGTGTTTTTTGAGAAATAAATTTATTATTATTATTATTATTATTATATCGTCACGCCTTTTATCCCCGAAGGGGTAGGCAGAGGTGTATTTCTACACCCACTTTTCGCCAGATATAAGTACTTTAGTCCCACGTAATAAGGGGCGAGCCTATTGCCGTACCGGGCACATTTCCAGACTCCGTGCTGCTACTGAGAATTTCGTGACAGAAAAACCCAATAACACTGCCCGACCCAGGAATCGAACCCGGGACCTCCTGATCCCACGCGCACATTTATGCCGCGAGACCAACGAAGCAGTCATATAGGGTTTGATGTCGAGTTTTCCGTCTCTACGCAAAGATGGTATTTGCATCGTGTTATCCCTTAGTCGCCTCTTACGACACCCACGGGAAGATAGGGGGTGGTGACACTTGTATTCTATGCCGTCAACCACACGGCAAACCTAGTTATAGTGAAATATATACTTATTCGTTTCTGTGGTAGTGAAAAAGTCACTAATCAATAAACGAATGTCCTATGCGCCTAACTCGTACTAAAAATGGCATGACATAAATAGCTTAGGTCAAACCAATGTAATACCATGCTGCATATCACTAATTATTTTTTTTATGTTCCTTATTCCTCATCCCACTTCTTCTTCTATCCCTTTTGCTAACCCAAGGGGCGCAATTGTGATTCCTTTGGTGTTGCTTGTATCCATGGGCGCCAGTAATCGCTTGCCTTCAGGCAATCTATCTGATCGTTTGCCACTTAATACATAAAAAAATACTAAATAAGATAATTATAAATACAGCACAGAAATACATTGTGGTATTTAATGCTTAACAACTTTATTCAGAATATAATTTTAAAGATTACGAAATTTCTCTTATTATGTCACTAAGCTTATCGTCTTTTGTGTTTGAATGTAATATAAAAGCGATGCCGCTGAGTAAATAAACTTCAAAATATTGTCTCATTGTTTAGCCGCTTCAGCATTCTCATTGAACAAAGCGCAAATATTTTAGCTTAAAACATTTATCGTCAAAATTTTACAAACTTTAGGATCAAGACTCTAGAACTCTTTATCATAAAACTGAATAATAATGATGGTGTAACGGGTCTGAATCCTGTAAATTAAACGAAAAGAAAGATGAAATACCTTTCTATTTGCCCCGACGTTTGGGCATGGGTTACACCAGCCCACTGTGGTTCGTCTAGAACATGCTAGCTGAACAAAATTATTTATTGAGGTTTTTTAGTTCGTACGGCTTTGTTATGATATTCTAATGGGGTATTAGCGCATATAACACCAAAAAACAGGAGGTAGGGTCACGTGTGCCAACAAAAAGAAATATAATAGCAATTAATCTTTTATTGTCAGACAGGTAAAAAATAACAATGAAAAAAAAAAAACAATAGTCATAAAATATTGTGTTACTAAGGACTTGGCTTCTAATTACATAATAGGGCATTATTACTACCTACTCAATAACAATACATTTTACTTAAAAATATGCAGTTAAAAAACAATATGTTGACAACTAATAATAAAGTTTGATAAGGTACACAGCTTAAAAAACATTAGTAAAATATTATTTACAACTTCTATTTATTCTGCAACACTAAATTCTTCTTCTGAAGAATCATCTACCATATAATCTGACATATTTTGATGAGAACTACAATGACTTACACTAGACCTTACATGTACAGGAGGGGGTATAATTAATTCTAAAATCTCAGTAGGAAGTTTACTCGTCGGTTTTTTCGGCACTTCCCTAAGGCCATTTATTACAGGATCAGATGTAATTAGCAACATATTAAGTAAATCCCTATTCGTGGCAATACGTGAATATTTTCGAGTATTGTGCTCCCGGAACCTCCTATAATCCTTATTACGCGCTTCCTGAGCTTCTTCAGAAAGCTGCCCAATAGGTAAAAGAGCCGATCTCACAATTTCTACACTGTGCACAAGAATTTTGTGCACAGTAACAGGCATTTTATACCACGAATAGAGACTAAGATAAAAAAAAATTGTGTCCTGTGTAAAAGAATTAAATTTAACAACATCAATATCGTAACCCGAAGCTAAAGTTCTAAGGATAGTGCCAAAGTTCTTAATTAGTGTCACATCTACACCTGTAATATCTGAAGCCTGTTCAGGATTCTCAAAAAACCGACGAGCAGTATTCCCATCATTCGTATTACCAAATCCTGGTTTTGGTTTATCTACAATTAAACCCATTTCAACCTTAAACCTTTCTTGGATACGAGCCGAACGTTGCTTCACATTTTCTTTGTCACTTTGACCTCGAAGTTGCCATTTCTTAACTTCAAGACGATAGCTTATGTGAAGCAAACATTCAAAAGACCGGATCCAAGCGTGAAGGGGAGATATACCAAAACCAAGAGTTTCCTTATTTACAACAAATTCCCTAGACTCATCATTGATAAATTTAGGAGTAGCTCCACAAATGTAACATTTGTGGAGCTAGAAGCTAAATTAGACGTTCAGCTGTTTTTATTTAAAACCGCCTGAAGTTTAATTTCTGCACGCGTTTCGCTTATAAAAATCTGTTCCTCGGGAGGGTAGCATTCAATTTTTGCCTGCCTAACACTATAAAATGATGGGAATACCTGGTGTCCTGCCTTGATGCTCCATTTCCTCATTTGTTTATAAGAGTGGCTCAAGGATTTGGCATCCACATAATATGCCAAAGCCTCCTCTTTGGACAAACATCTTGGTTGTTCGCGTACCTTTTCACCCACATATCTTTTCATTTCTTGGCACTTTTCCGGACTATGGCTTGCTTCTTTAATCACAGTAGCCAAATTCCGATGTCCGGATAATCGTGCCGATATTTCAGCAGCGGCTACTAGCTGGTTTACATCTCGCGTGTGTAGTAGGTCCTCCACGCGTCTCCTTTTCGTTTTTTCACTTGCTTCAGGAAAATCTATTGATGGACGTCCACGAATCGAACTCTTACTTGATGATGATGGTGTTGAGAGGTGGACAGATGCTTTGAATGTAAAATCCCCAGACAACCACTCAGAATTCTTAGTCAGGAAGCGATTACGGCATTTCCCACATTTTTCCCATTTTTCTGTGTAATTGGATGACACTCTTCCAATTGTCATTTTAATTTCCCGCTCAGATGCTTCCGTGATATGAACAAGATCATGTTTCATCACTATAAACTCATACACTCTTTAGCATGTTTCTGCCATTCATCAAAAAACTCCATTTTCGAGACTGAGAATTCGTATTCTAGAAAACAGACAAAATGACAAAGTTGTACTCAAGTGTGCAGGCTAAGATGACTAAAATTTAAAAGCTAACAGATATGGCTATGCTATATATAAAATCTAGCCCGGGTACAAGTAGTTTCTAGTCCAATGAATTCAGAAAATCATCAAAATTTGACAAACTTCTTTAAACTCGAGCTATTTAAAAAAAATGGGGAAATGTAAACCTATTTTCTTATTAGAAATAAAAAGAACATACCTTTAACTTGAAGATCCATCACTAACACTTTTGAAAAAACTTAAACTCACTGACATAGGTTGTTACTTCCGTACACGCAAAAATGCAATTAATAAGTGGTTTTCTTACCCTTTCCTTATATACTAACCTCATTACCTTATCAGTAGTTGACACGTGTCCAAAACAATTCTCAGAATTGGGGCACCTGGGTATTTGGTAAAAGGCTCAGGTAATAAATTTCAGGTAATTAGACAATGACTTTTGTCCAGCTAGCATGTTCTAGACGAAACACAGTGCAGCCGTGGTAGAAAGGTATTTCATCTTTCTTTTCGTTTAGTTAACACGATTCAGCTACCCGTTACATAATCATTAGTATGTGTACAAATCGTGGTAGTTTAAAAGTAGTTATAAAACTGAATGTCTGAAATTCAGACAAAGAGAATTTTTATTGACATCCGACAGATAAAGGGTTTGCTTTGCTTGTAAGATAAGGCTGTTGTTTCTCCATAACTTTGTTCAAAGTAATGGATTGTAATTAATTTTATAATAGTTTGTGAGTTTGAAAGAACTTTATGATAACTGACGTTGAATTTGACGAATAAAACAATAAATGGGATTGAATTGACATTACACTTTAAAGATTAAAAAATTTGTAAAATACGAATCATCACAGACCACAGACCGTAAAGCGTCGCATTTGACTAACATAAAAGTGATTAGATAGATACTTCAGTGTGTTGCAGTTTGAAATTGGAATTGAATTGTCAGACGACAGTCTCTTGACGCCATCTGTGATGTCTGCGAGACCGGGATTAAAATCGTGTAACTCTTTTCTCGCTCGCACTGACAAGTAATAATCATTAATTTAACATTGACTCATCTGCGTTGTGCACTAACCCGTAATTATTCGGGTCAGTCGTTGGTCTGTTTATTATGTGGGGGATTTCAAACTTAGTTTAGCTTATAATAGATACATTATTGTAAAGCTAATGTATCACGCATAGATCGGCTTGCCGAGTAACTGAATCTGTACGAGTATTGAATCATACTTTCATATCGTAGTGTGTCTGCTTGTTTGCAATAAACTCAAAAACTACTGTACTGATTTTTAGACTGTTTTCTCCAGAGGGCAGTATGCCTACCTCTTCGCGATAAAGTAAAATACTACATAACGTTTTTATATGCAGTTTTCTCCAGCAGAAAGTGTATTTATGAGGAAAGCCTATGTGTATATTTTGGCATACTTCCAGGTAGTTTTCTATAATTATGCCCATCATTTACAAGATTACAGAATAACATAATTTTGCAACGTAATACTACTAGTAGTCACATTATTCCAGGTAGTTTGACATCGCATATCAAACTATATAGAATAATATGAAAAGTTTCCTCTCGATTAAAGCCATTGTATGGTATCGGTGTAGTATTACTAAAGAAACAAAGAATATTGGAAATGCATGACCGACTCTTATGGGATGTCATGTGCTACAAGTTTAAAGTAGGTACTAACTTTTTGATACAATTTAGAAGAGCGTACTCAGATAAAAATGTTGAATAAATTTTGGGAAAATAATTACAGCAGACAAAAGTAAGCATAGTATGACGGCCGGTTGGTGTAGCGGGAGTGTAAGCGACTGCTACGTCGAAGGTCGCGGGTTCGATTCCCGCTCAAGTCAAACATTTGTGTGCATGAACATGGATGTTTGTCTTGGTCTGGGTGTTTCTATGTATAATATGTATGTATTTACCAAAAAAAATGTATAAATGTATGTTTATCCATTATCTAGTACCCATAGTACAAGCTCTGCTTAGTTAGGGACTAGATGGTGTTGTGTGAATGTGGTAGAATATTATAATTATATTATGAGTATTCGTTGAATTGACTTGATTTAATGTTCTAGATTGGATTCGTGTAGAGTATCAGTAATTTAACTTTCAAGGTGTGGTATGATTTTTATGCGCATGGTTGTAGAATCGTAATGGAGTCATCATTAAATTCGGGGTTACAATTTTATATTTATCACTCTAAAAGTTAAGTGCAAGTGAAGACAAAAAAAAAATCCTTTTAAGTAAATCTTAAAATGATTATAGCCAAACTTATGTAAAAAAGAACTTAAGAAACTGTCTATAATATTCACAAAATGACTGTATACTGTCTATTATAAAATGTATCGCGAATCCTTTCAAAGAGAATGTATTTTAATGTCTCTCAAACATTTATTCCATCAGTTTGCATTTGTCTGATGTGCGTCTTGAAATAATAATAGAAGCATCAATTATCCCTGAAACGACTTTGACTTTGACTTTACAATAGAGCCGAAATATATATAGGGATACTCGCAATGGAGGTACAGTTCATCTGAAAGACAATTTAATATTTAGTGTGAAGTAACAACTATATTTTATATTAATGTTTAGACTTCACTCACTGACTGACTGAAACCTTCTCTACTTCAAACATCGAAATCGAAGCAAAAAGCCCAGCAGAGCAATACCTACAAGAAAACTCCCAACTACTTCTACTAGAAAGATGTTACAATTTGTTGCCGTGTGATTACACGGCAACAAATTGTAACATCTTTCTAATTCACGTTGGTTCCTAACACATAGCGTTCGCATTCCTATAATAGCACCCCAAGCCGTTGCATAAAACTTTCAGTGGAATATATAAAAGTAGTTAAGGTCTGCTGCCAACGCTTAAGGACACCTTAACAGCGGTTTAACCATTATCATAACAATTATCCTTAGTTGACTCCTGCGTTCTTGTGGCAAGCAATGATAAACAATTTAATAATATCTATGATAAAATTATCTAAACGTTACTATTTATTGAACTTTCTTCTTTGTCTATGTCTTAGTATTTAAAGATCTTTGGTAGTAATGTATCCATGTCTTAATTATACTGACAGTAAAATTCCAGACCTGACAATAGGAAGTAAGAAACCGAAAGCCACTTTTCACGTGACCCGATAACCTGAAATAAAGCGCAACGTATTTCAAATGTCTTTGCGGGCCCAAAATATAAGCATTAGAATAGAAGAAACAAAATAAATAATGACACGTAAAAGCGTACTCCCAATAAAATCGGTCTCACATAAACTACAAAAATATTGTTTACAAGCCTCTATGGGCTACAAAATAAATAACATATATGAGGGTCACTAAAGAAGTCAACGGTGTACCTTCTTCTTTGGGATTTGTGCGAAAAGAATGGAACATAATTCCAAGACTGTCGCGAGTGTGCTATGTTTTTAAAGGATTCTCAATAGCTTTAACCTTATACAATCAAATATAAACTAAGCTCCACACACAATAGAAAATATTTTTGTTTGACAGCTATCTGCAACTTATAAATAGCACCTATGTCGCTTCAAAGAAATCTCACGCTCTTGAAAAGGATCCGACATCAGAAAGGTTTTCTTGTAAGAAACATATCAGTATTATCAATATACTTAGAGATTAATTAAAAGTGTGTACCGGCTTAATATACTTCTGATATAAAATAATTTAATGGAACGCGATCCGAAATATTTGTAAATTATAAAAACTATAATATTACTCTTGTAAAACATAAAAGGCAATAATTCTTATCATGTATCATGTTTAATGTAATTTTGTTTTCTATTCGTCCTTCAAAGAAAAAGTGTGAAATGTTTAAGTACCAATTTTTATAAGCCAATTAGGTTAAGGTATATTGTAAATTAAAACCTATAGGATAGCAAAGTTTCCATTTAGCACGAGTACGGGCATAAATCTAAGATAGAAAAGCATTTAATACATAATTACAAAATAAATGCTTTATATAGTCTACATATTTGTGATTAAAGAATCAACTGTATCGTTAATCCTTCAAGTCAACTTATCTTTACGATGGTATAACCTTATCAATAAATTTCCAAAGGAATTCGGACTGTACGGTTAGTGTAGTGCATGGAATATGGAGACTTCAGGAACTGTGCTCAAGTGGTTCAAGTGGACAGCACTTTGTATCAATTTCACAAATCGTTGTTTCGAGTCTGGAGTCTGTATGATCGGTATCCGTTTGTTAAATTTTTAGAGAGTCCCACGATACAGGATTAATAAAATTCTTGGTGTGGGGTTAGACTTTAAAAAAAGAATATTCCTTGGATTCCTTAGAGGTGCATTAAGAAAGGATTTCTCGAAATTCTTACGGCATCGGGCATCGGAAATGATTCAATTAAAAAAAAGTGCATGGAATATGGAGACTTCAGGAACTGTGCTCAAGTGGTTCAAGTGGACAGCACTTTGTATCAATTTCACAAATCGTTGTTTCGAGTCTGGAGTCTGTATGATCGGTATCCGTTTGTTAAATTTTTAGAGAGCCCCACGATACAGGATTAATAAAATTCTTGGTGTCAGGTTAGACTTTAAAAAAAATAATATTCCTTGGATTCCTTACAGGTGCATTAAGAAAGGATTTCTCGAAATTCTTACGGCATCGGGCATCGGAAATGATTCAATTAAAAAAAATTGCGGGCGTAGCTGTGGGTATCCTCTTAGTCTAAGATCCGTAGAAGAGTGACCTTCACCGATCTGTTTATTGGATGAAAAGTATTTTATATTAAATTTTACATGTAAAAAAATATATCGCGTTGGGTTGGTAAAAAAAATCCAGTCCAGGTTAAAAAAAATTGCCAACTGCTTTGCCTGACAGGTTTTTCGTAGGCAACCCAATATCATCGTGTTCGCAGTGGAGTAGCGGTCATTTTAATATAATATTTGTATATTAAAATAATTGATAAATATAACTAGTGTCAACTTAACAGTCGAAGAATTTATACTTGGCAACCCTACCAAATACGCCAGGAAAAATTGACAACCCTATGTAAACATACCTTTTAGGGTTCATACATTCGGTAAGTACAAAATTTATTTATTAAACGCGTATATGCACTGTTAAATGAAAACCCAAATACATTTTTTTCTACTTTTCCTAGTCTGGACCGGATTTTTTGTGCTAACTAATTCGCGATATATATTTTGACATGCAAAATTTGATATAAAATACTTTTCAGCCAATAACCAGATCGGTGAAGGTCGCTCTTCTACGGATCTCGGACTATCTATATTAATAATATTATAAAAGAAACGCGTAAAGGAAATACCACTCAATACTATTGTTCCTTTTGTGTGGAAACCTACAACACTTCTCATGTAGCTAAATGGCGGGACAACCGCCTAAACTACAACGCTACACATGTAGTCATATTATTTAAATATTCTGTACTAGCTTTTGCCCGCGGCTTCGCGCGCGTTAAATTCATGGTACCTAACACAAATCTACTTTTAGTCTCAAGTTGTGTGAAGACACTCCTGATTATTCTAATATAACGACTTCAGAAACTCCATATGGTATAAAGTAGCTCGGTCACTATTCATGACACTATAGAACGACGAACAAACGTCGCCTTGCATACACTCAAATGTCAAAGCCATGTTCCAATACATGTCTATAAACACTTTCGCATTTATATTATTAGTAGAGAAAATAGTTTCAGCCGTTTAAGTGCAGTATATAATTATTAGTTTATATAGGTATGCGAACAATGTAATCACCGTGCACAATATGACATTATGTATGATATGACAGTACTGACAGATATACGATAGCACATGCGCACTCAATTATTACAGCGCATGCGTTCTTACTTCCAAGAGGTGAATTTGTGCCGAACAAACTTCTAGTCTCCCTACAATCCCTCCCAGTTAAATTTTTGCATCTTATGGTAGCCTATGTCCGTCTCCATGTTCCAGTATATCTCTATATCAAATTTCAACAAAACCGGTTCAGCCGTTTTAGCGTGAAAACGGAACATAGATACATACATACATACACAGTTTCGAATTTATAATATAAGTAGGGATTCTGCCCGCAGCTCCACCCGCATGTGTTGATTATCGCCACAAACGATAGACTATGAATTAATCTGATGTATAGGCATATTTTTTATTATAGACCAGTGCAGATACGTTAGAAAACCGAAAAAGTGAAATAAAATTATAGTAGGATGAAACCCATTGGAAAAGGAAGAAAATATGTTAAAAATTTAAGGAAAAATAAATTACGGTCGATGTGAGGTCGGGCAGTGGATGGGGTTGCGATTTTAAGGGTAAAAAAGGGGTTTTCTCGATTGTCGGCAAAACTACAAGACCTACGGAAAAAACATAAATGGCAAAGTTGTAGATAATAAAAAGATCTACAACTTTTGTATTTACACTTTGTAGAAACTGATGCGAAAAGGATGTTAAAATGATGCGATAATCTTTCTGTGAAAACCGTATATTACAGTATATTACAGATCAAATGATAATTGCTAAACGAATGGGGGAGCACGCGCGACAACACTTGCTGCGGTTGCGTTACGTACTGACTCATTTTAGGTCATTATGTTTAAAGCGTCTAAATTGCTGAATAACTTAAAAATGTAAGGTTTTGCCGTACATGCTCCCGGGCGGAAAAGTAACAAATAAAACAAATGGAAGAAAAATACACAAAAATTAAGCTAGATATTCTATGTAAATACTACGTATTTGCGGTATAGGGGAAGTTGCTCTATCTTGCACACTATTCAAACTATACGTGCTAGCCACAATGTTCACTTCACTAGGCTGACGGTCAGCCGTGCTCTGCTTTCGCGAAAACTGCACTGTATTCACTGCCGCTTCAGAAATACTGTTATTGGCAACTCTTCGCCTCCTCCACAGGAACACTGCCGCTGCTAATATAGCTGCGCCTAGTAAGCCATAGCAAATGGCGTACTGGTGAATGTCATGCGGTGATAAGTCGAAGATCATATTGTCCGAAGTATCTGCCGTGTCCATTTTCAATTCTTTGATCTGTTTGCCGATCTCTTCCAAGGTGCTATTGAACGGATCTACCGAATCTGAGTAATGCGATAGCGAGATGTTAACTAATTGATTGAGCTCTGTTATCTGTGGGTTTTCAATTTCGGGGTCAGATTGCAGAGTATTTTCCAAATGAGAGCGTGAGTATAGAGCGAAGTCTCTGCCTTTGATGATGCAATTTGTTTCCAGACTAATTATCCCAGCTCCAGCAATTTGTTTGTAAGCCACTCTGCCTTGACAAATAATACGAATGGAATAGGAATTGCAGCAAAAATATAAAAACTTAGAAGGATTATTCAACTCAATCCACATATCATCAAATGTGGATTTGCTGACCATGCATTGGTTGATAGTAGGATCGAGTTTGCAAAACTTCTCGTCAATTTTCAGGTAATTTATAGGCTTGTTAGTTGCACAGAAATAGGAATATTCATTGCGTAAGCATAACTGAAGTTCCATAGCTGATAATGTAAAATAGGAATCCATTTTCAAGTTGATGGCTATATATTCTGCTAGCGGAACTACGTTCAGCATGTCCATCCCAACTTGATGAGGAACGGGTAACACTTTGTAAAGCCTGTAAACGTCTCTACTTGATAATGGGAATGTAATCTCAAAAATTACGAAGTCTGATGTTACTCTTGCTTTGATCTTTAGCATGCTATAAATTGACTTCAGGTCCGACTGTATATCCTCTACAGGTAAGGTAACGTCTTTCGTCAGCTGACTAGAGATATACTGTAATTCACTCTTCAATTGATCTGGTGTCAACAAATGAGAGTTAAATTTCCCGTGGGAAATGTCGGTTATTGTATCTAATAAAGTGTCCTGAACCTGCTTTAAATTTTGAATTAAAGTAAGTGCTGTTAATGCTGACATAGTAAAATCTTGAATTTCACTCAGCTTATCTTCGTTTACTTTAAGAGTATTTGATGCTTGATCTAATTCATTCAAGTGTTTGTTTATTGTTTTATATTGAAGTTGTAAATGTTGCTCAGTTCGTTTCAGCACATTGTATTCAGCCTCCACGATAGATGTCTGATTTTTCAGTAGTTTGACAAGGTGATGTTCATTTTGTCTTATAAGCTGAATATCCTTTTTATATTGTTCCGCGAAACTGTCATCCAATACGCCGAATAAAGTATTCTCAACATAACCTTCACCATTGATAAGGCCGCGCCGCTGTCTGGCGTGCGCGTCAAAATGCTGATCGAGCAGTAGCCGATTGTAATGTTGTAGTTCCGAGTACTCGTGATGTAATTGGAGCAGTATCATCGCACATCGACTTTGTTTTGATATGGCGCTACATGTTTTATTTAAATAATTTACGAATTTGCTTGCTGTTGTCATGCCGTCCCAGTACGGAGACATGTTATAATAGACAACGAGGGTCCATTTGTCTCTTATAACCTGCATGTTATCTATTGGGTCAAAATATAACGACATATTGCTAGGTAATGCTGTTAAGTTGAATGTCGCCTGTGATGTAGTTAATATCGACATGAAAAAGAGTAACGAAATAGCTAGCGCAGAAAATGTTGATCTCGATTTGCTTGCACCAGTCTTTGTTCCACTTTCTTCTGTTCGCAATTTCCTAACTGTTTCTTGCCTATCTTCCACTCCTTCTTCGCTGTTTGACGAAATTGGTAAAATGGACAGTTTTACAATAGGTCTTTTAATTATGCCGTTTTTTGTTTTTAACGATACGACACGAACGTGTCCATCCTGCCCAGGATGAATATCTACTACTCTGCCCATCATCCACTTTCCTGGTGGCAGATTGTCGTCTTGAATCGTTACTAACTGTCCTATCTTGAGATTTTCTTGTGTTTTTGTCCATTTAGAACGTATTGATAACTGGGTCAAATATTCGGCCTGCCATTTCTTCCAAATATCACACGAAATTCTTGCTGATAAAGTCCATCTGGTGCGTGCATCATGTTCCGTATTGATAATTGTTGTTCCAGGTCTTCCAATCAGAAAATGAGCCGGGGTAAGTACCTCCAGGTCCTCGACATCTTCAGATAATGCGCACAGGGGTCTAGAATTTAAACATGCCTCCACTTGTGCCAGGACAGTGCTATACTCCTCAAAAGTTAGTTTCTGCTCACCAACTACTCTCTTGATGTGATGTTTAAGGCTCCTGACGGCTCTTGCCCATAATCCTCCAGCACTTGGCCACGACGGTGCATTAAAATGCCATTCTATTTCTAGATCCGCCAACTCAGCTAAAGTATGGTTGTCAATTATGCTTTGTAGGTCGAGAAACTCTTCTTGCAAGATTCGGTTAGCCCCGACAAAGTTCGTCCCGTTGTCACTGTACATGTGACGCGGGGCTCCTCTCCTTGCTGCCATCCTACGTAGCGCAGCTAAAAACGCTGAACTACTTAGATCTGACACGAGTTCTAGGTGTACTGCTTTGCTCGCCATACAAACAAATAGTGCTATGTAGCCCTTTGTTGTTCGTATCCCTCGTCCCTTGCTGCTTTTCACTTCGACATAGCCGGTGTAATCTACACCCGTATGGTAGAAGGGGTGGGCGGGATTGCTTCTGGCTCCTGGAAGATCTCCCATCAGTTGCTGTTGCATCTTAGGTGCATGCTTCCTACAAATGACGCAATTTCTGACCTCCTTTTTAACTGCCCTGTTTCCTCCAAGTATCCAATACTTTTGCCTGATATGTGACAATGTAAAGCGGGGTCCGCCGTGGTAAGTAAGCTCATGTGCCTGTTGGATCAATAACGTAGTGAAACGATGGCTATGCGGAATGATCGCTGGATGTTTAGTTTCCATGCACATTTCTGCGTTACCTAAACGTCCACCTACGCGGAGGATCCCCTTACGATCGATAAAAGGGTTAAGTTTTAGTAAATTACTTTTACTGCTCAATTTACCATGCTTTCTTATGAATTCAATATCTTCAAAAAATTCTGTTCTCTGAATATGTTTAATAATTAATAATTTCGCTTTCTGCAATTCATGTACTGTGAGGTATGAAGGCAACGACCCGTGTTTGACCGACGGTGCATATTTCCTCGATTGCATTGTTTTTGTAGCACGTAATAGCCAGGCTAATATTTTAATAATTTTTGTAAGAGAACTGTGTTTTTCTAATAATTGAATGATAATGTTATCAGAATCACTGTTATGCGTGATGATGCTTGCTTGATGACCTTGAACGTACGTCTGTTTCTGTTCTAGATCTGTTGTAAAGGTGTTTGGTTTTGCTGACGGTTCATCAAAAGATTTCAGTGAACTGGGTCCTTGCCACCATAACTCATGATTTTTTAATTGCGATGCCAAGATACCTCTGCTTGCTGAGTCTGCTGGGTTGTCTTCTGACTTAACGTAACGCCAGCAATTCGGTTTTATTACTTCGATAATATCTCTTGTTCGGTTTGCTACAAACGTTTTCCAGCGTCCAGGGTCACCCTGTAGCCAGCCCAAAACTACCATCGAGTCTGTCCATCCAAACACACGTATGTTTTGTTCTTCTAAACAGCTAATTACTTTCTTCATCAATCTTCCTAGCAGATGTGCGCCAGATAACTCCAATTTCGGCAATGATACGCTTTGAGACCGGGACCAAACGGGATTTTGCAGCTATCAGTACTATCGAAGATTCATTTTGCTTCCTAATACGCGCATAAATAACTGCAGCGTACGCTTTTGTCGACGCATCACAGTAGCCGTGCAGTTCGATTACGTCATGCGGTTGATAGCCGAACCATCGTGGTATTTTATAAAAGTTTATGTTTTCTAGGTCGGTGCGTAAAATACTCCATTCCTGACCAATATTCAATGGTACCTCTTCATCCCAGTGCAGGTTCTCTAACCACAGTTTTTGGAAAAGAAGCTTCAGCTTAGTTGACGCAGGTGTTATCCATCCCAACGGATCGAATAATTTAGATATTTCAGATATTTGACAATTTAGATATTTGTTAGTTTTGTTACTGGTTTTGCTATGTTATATGTAAAAGTGAATTGATCATTGACCGAATTCCATTGTAATCCCAATGTTTTGGATTTGTTTTCGGACTTAAAATGATATATTATGTTATCTCCCTTGCTTTCGTCATTATCAATGTATGCCAGGAGATCTGTATGGTTCGCTGACCATTTTCGTAATTGAAACCCTCCTGATTTTAATAATGAGTTTAAATCTGCTATAAGCTGCTGACCACCTTTTAAGGAATGAGAACCATGAGCCAAATCGTCGACATAGAACGATTCCCTCAGGACCTTGGATGCTTCAGGATAATGATGCTGCTCATCCTTCGCTAACTGCTGCAAGGTCATAATAGCCAGATAAGGTGCTGGTTTAGTGCCGAAACTGATAGTAGCTAGCTTGTATGATGTTATGGGCTTGTTTGGCGAATCTCTCCATACAATTTGTTGGTATGACTGATCCTTTTCATTGACCATAATTTGCCTATACATCTTTTCAATATCGGCTGTATACGCATATCGATATTGACGCCATTTTATGATCAATCCTTGCAGATCGCGTTGCAAGTTAGGACCCTTGAACATCAAGTCATTGACACTGTAGCCGCTAGACGTCCTGGCAGACGCGTTGAATACGACGCGTAGCTTCGTAGTTGCCGATTCAGCTCGATGTACAGCGTGGTGCGGCAAGTAACAAGATATTGTGTCATTGTTATTATACTGACTGGGTATCATATGACCTAAAGCTATATATTCATTGATAAATTGTTTATATTGTTGTGCTAAGTCTGGTTGTTTATTGAATTTTCGTTCCAAGCTCTGGAACTGTGCTACGGCTATTTCTTTAGATGATCCCAACTCCTCACTGGCATTTGGTTTGAGAGGCAACCTGACTTCATACCTTCCGTCTGCACGTCGCTTGGTAGTAGACAAGTAATAATCAACGCATTCTTGGTCTGCGGATGACAAGCTTGATTCTTCGCTAATGTCTTCGATTTCCCAATATTGCTGAATGTCTTGGAGATTGTTCAATACAACGTTGCTGTGATATGACGTCATTTCCCCACCTCCGTATATGATCCATCCTAATTGGGTTTGCTGTACGACCGGGTGAGAAGGATTCTCTCCTTTGATCAGTCCTGATAATAATATAATACCATGGACGTTGGCGCTCAGTAGTAAGTCTATTGGACGGCTGGAGTTAAAGTCGGGATCTGCTAGCTGTAAATGTTCAATATGTGACCACTTCGGCCGATCAAATTATTTGCTGGGCAAGTGTCCAAGTAAACTATTCATAACAAGTACATCTGTACTAAACGAAAAATTGTTATTGTTAGAGGTACAGTGAATGGTCAGCTTTCCTTTGCAATTGTTTTGTTGTTCTCCTATACCCATAACGATACCCTTGCAAGGTGATTTTTGGAAGCCTAATTTTTTCACTGCACCCTCCTTGATCAGAGATACTTGCGAGCCAGGGTCGATCATGGCTGATATGATCCATCTACGGCTTCTACCTTGATCAATGCTGTGGCCAACATAACTTCATTTCTTTTCAAATCATTCCTAGCTACATGAGATGAAATAGACATGCTTGTGTTTTCATGTGATTGATTTAAGTTAGTTGCGGCATTGCTTTGACTTGGCGACGACCTCGTTTTAGTACATGCATCGTGCAAAATTGAATTATGCATTTCATCGCATTTGCGACACCGTTTAGTAGAAATGCACTGTTGGCCATTATGATCGAATAACCAATTTATGCATACTTTCAATTTTGCAACAGTTTTTAGTTTATTTTCATTGCTTAATTCTAAAAACTTTTTACAATTATATAGGCCGTGCTGATGATCGCATAAGAGACACTTGAATGCTGATGACACGTGTAACGCTTTAGAGAATGATCTCGAATTATTGTTGCTATGCTGATTATTTTGTGTCGTATGATTTTTCGCACCAAAGGGTTTTGCTTCTGAATGAGATTTCTGTGTAGAGTTCTCTTGTTTTCGTCGCGAAGTTTCTAGACTTGTAAACTTGCTCTCTAAGTAGTCAAGAAACTCTTGCAACACTGGTAACTCTCTTGAGTTCTTCAGTGAAGAAACGTAGTCTCCGAAAGTCTCCCCATCCAATTTTTGTGACAGCAGATGGACGAGAAGTGGATCCCACGTGGCGATGTCAACACCTAAGTTTTTGATGGCGTGAATACTTTCTAGTGTTACGTCATGCAATCTTTTTAGTTGTACTATGGATTGTTGCTGCATATTTGGCAAACCAAGTAAAGTGTTGATGGTAGTGCTAAAAATCAGCTTTTTGTTGTTATAGCGATGGTTTAGTAGCTCCCAACATGTAGTGTAGTTTTTCGTGCTAATCGGAAGATGTTGTACAATTTTTTCAGCTTCACCTCGCAATTTTCCCTTTAAAAATTGCATTTTTTGAGCGTTCGACAATGAAGCATTGTGGTGTATCGTCTCATTAAACAAATCTTTGAATGAATACCACTAATGGTATTTGCCAGAAAATATGGGTATGTCGATCTGTGGAGTGCTATGCTCTCTGTGAGACACCGACCAGAGCTTTTTATTAATAGATTTTTTGAGATCGATAAATGTTCTTTCATTGCGATTGTACGTAAGCTCATACTCTTCATCTACTCCATACATTTCACCATCGATTTCCCAGTGGAGACTATCCACCTGTTTCCACTTAGAGTTTAGTGTTTTGAAAGCATCTTCCATCTTCCATTTTTCATTGATTGTATCCAGATCGATGTTGGACACGGCTCTCTTGAAAGCCTTGATATTTGCTGCTTGCTTGCGAAGCATATCGTCGAGCTTACTAGTAGAACCTCTTGATTCCATCAAATGCTTAGTGCTTGGACTTGCTACTTCTAGATCTTGTTGTTTTGCTTGAAGGCGTCTCGGTGTAGGTACTCTCATAGTTGCTAATTCCAAACTTTGCTCGGTAATTAACGCCTTAATGCTGGTATACAGTTTACTCGCTTGCTCATGCTCCGAATTCTTAAAATACTCATGCTCCTTGTCCCCACCCGCACAGATACGCAAGTGATTATTTTGATAATCGGACCAATAGCTCTCAAGTAATTCTAAACGACGTTTAAAATAGTCTCCTGTTTTTCTTTCGGCGCTATCCTTTTTGATATTCACGTTCAATTTTGTCATAGCCTCGCTAAGCTCCCGCTGCGACACGTAAAGACTTTCCATTTTGCTAGTAGACGTTATTGTTTATAAAAAGTAAAAAGGAAAGATCTTACTTGTAATCCGTTGCTTACGGCCGTTTACGGTGACAGATCTGCTGTTGATACTGTCTCCTTGCTGATGAGTTGATGACTGCTTCGACGAGACTGCTATCTCCACAAAGCTGCTAGTTCACCGAACGAATGTCCTCACTAGTTTTCGGTTTGATTTAACACTAGTCGACTCCTACCGGATGGAGGACTATCAAAAACACGCGAGGTCCCGAACGGTTTCTCGAAGGACCATGTGGAAACTGGTGCGAAAAGGATGTTAAAATGATGCGATAATCTTTCTGTGAAAACCGTATATTACAGTATATTACAGAACAAATGATAATTGCTAACCGAATGGGGGAGCACGCGCGACAACACTTGCTGCGGTTGCGTTACGTACTGACTCATTTTAGGTCATTATGTTTAAAGCCTCTAAATTGCTGAATAACTTAAAAATGTAAGGTTTTGCCGTACACACTTTATTCACATAATGTCAAAATTTATGTGAAAAATTCAAATAATCAAGTTTTTCGTTTTTTATTTTTATCTCTTACAATAGTTTTTTCTTTTTCACAATATGTGGTGAAAGCTTACCTTTGTATGTTCCAAACATACTGTAAATGTTTTTTATTTAAAATGTGTATTTTTACGCCTTATTTTAACTTTATATTGAAAAAAATCCCTAATTTTCAATCGAAAATTCTCACGTCAAAATATCAGCTTTTTTTAAACAGTTAGTCGGTGTTTTGTTTGTTGAAATCTCTATTTTCTGATGGTGCAAATAAAATATACATTACTACGCTAAACGTTCTAAGAAAATGCAAAGAAACGAAACAGATTCTATAACTTTCCCAACATATTGTCGACGTCGTATTAAATATTAAGTTATTTGGTTGTTAATTTTAGTTGTATGTTTAGATTTGCAAGTTTTTTTAATCAATGTAGCATGGAATCTTTTGTTTTCCGAGTTACTAAAGTGTTAATTTTAATAAATAACTCAAAATTGTACATGATGATAAAAATATCGGTCTTGAGGTTGTTTCGTTTCTCCAGGTACCCTGGGCACACACCTCTGACTTTTCGAAGTTATGTGCATATTAAAAATGTGAATTATCGCTAGCTTAATAATGTGCCCAGTAGATGGCAATATGCTTGCCTTCTATTACATTGGCACCGAAACATAAACTGGTATGAGTGTGTAATACACCTCTGCCTACGCCACATTTCTATACCTACCCCTTCGGGATAAAGGCGTGAAGTTATGTTATGTCTTAAAAAGGGAACTGGATTAGCCTAATAAACTGACCTTAAACCGGACGAAGCTCTTAATCATGAGAGCTGTGTTCGTCATTAACGAAGTTTTAGCATTTTAGGTTCTGTTTATCAAATGTCGACTAACGGACGGGCGGGCGTTCCGGCAACAATACGCGGCTTCAGCCAATTTGTATCTACAGTTTCACGATTTCGAATGCATCTCTAGTTCATTTTATAGCTCTTAATTGATCGTAGATCGAATATTTTAAGACTTGTGAGTTAGCTTTTAGATATTGTTACGGACGGGGTAATGGGATTGGAAGGAAACACCGAAGATCACTGATGACACTTTATTCAACTTTAAGCACACGACGCGTCGTTTAATTTCGACGCGGAAAGCACCAACACTAACGTCTTTTGCACTGTACTTCACGGTGCGTCGTTCTTTCTCGACGCGGACAGCACCAACACTAACGTCTTTGGCACTGCACTTCACTATACTTCAATTCACTTCACTTCACTACTACTTCTTTCTCTTACTTCTTCCTTTTACTTCTGCCTTTTCTTATTTACTTTACCACTTCTCAACTTAAACTGGCGCTCAGCGCATCTACACCGTGTTCTAGATCCACTAATTTCGATTTTCATTTCATTATTCAATTGTTTTTCCATCTCTTGTCTCTTTTTAACCTTTCCATTCCTTCCTGAAGTTTCTAGAATTTTCTTATTTTTATTCGAAATATTTAAATAATCTTTTTTTTAATATTTACCGAATTGTCATGAACTTTCCCAAAATTTCATAAAAACCAAAATCCACATAATTCTTATGACTGGGATTTGAACTTACGCCCTCAGAACGTGAAGCGGATGTGTTATCCACACAGCCATTGCCTTGTTTTCAGTCCGTGGTGAATTTGGCGAACACTTGCTTACGTCATCGAACTAAAAACTGTAATTTCCAAATAATGAAATAGTCTTCAAACCTCTTTGCTAATTATTCTGTTTGAAGACCGGCCATTTTGTGGTGTAGACGTCAGTAGTCCTTGACGACCGTCGTGTTGACAGCTTGACATGACACCGGCCGTCACAATATTATATGACTTCGTTTTCTTTTTATTTGATGCGCTCTTGACAGAACGGTTGTGGTCGTCGTATTGTGGAGCTAGTATGGGCAGAGTCGATTTGTTTTACGACAGCACGCCATCCCCTTCTGCTATAACAAATCAAATGTATTCAAGGAATCATAAGTTTACATAAAACCAATGTTTTCAACTGAAAGATGCTCCATATTCTTGATATTCACTTATTTTATTACCTCTGAACCGACCAAAATTTTTTTCAGACATGAATCGAATACATATATTCTATTACTAAAAATTTATCTTTACCACTTAGATAATGTAGCTTGAAATAAGATAGGGAATTTTCAGAATCGTATTGGTAATTTGAGAGTTCACTTCTGACATCTTATTTTGCCAATTATTTTATAAAAACATTACATATCTATTGCTTCTGATGTCTACCACAATGACCATCTTATTTTATTGTCTACAGAATAAAGCAATAACAAACTTTTACCCAATAAAAGTAATACTTTATTCGTTAAGACTAAAAGTTACTACGTAAGTTAGTTATAGGCAATTTTTTTCCTTTATTTATTGTTCACGTCACATTGTTACATTTTATTGTGTACCTAAGCTAATAGGCGAACACAAACGAATACGTTTGTGGTTTTATACGTAAATGGATTTGGTTCTCCTCTCTGACCACTATAAGGTTTTATGTAACAAGGGACTCGACTCATTCTGTTTCCTTATACGTATAAATTTCATAATACAGGAGCCAAGCATCACTCAAAAGCTGATGAAAGTAAACAAAAGCATTGTTATATCTACTTTCCCTTGGGAGTTTACCAAAAAAAGTACACACAATTTCGCTACCATTTCAACATTTAAACCTACCCATAAATAGACAAACTATGTGCGAAGTCTTTAAAGGACAATGGGGTTTGGGAGTACGCACTCTGTAGTGCCTCATGGTTTTCTGAAGAGAACTTATTGTTCCGCTGAAACTGCTAGTGAATTCAATGGAAATTTTTCTAGAAGAGTTGTACTATAAAAATAACATTCAATAATTTATTTAACTCTTTCTCTGTGGAGGTATCCTAACAAAACAATTGTTTTAAAAATTCGGAGAACTCTCTGGATTAAATTTATGATTTTATCAGAAAATATTTTTCTACCGTCCTTTTCAACAGTGCTTACGATCAGCAAGAGTAGTTAAAAAAAAAAAGTGACGCGAGGTTATTACTGATTTTCAGCCGGTAGCAGTCTGTCTATACATTAATGATTACAAGTGGCGTTGGTTTTCGAAGAAAAAATATTTTTGTGCAAAAACCAACGCCATTTCCAACTCACTAGAATTATTAACCTAAAATTCACGCCAGCTATGTACGCGCTACAAAGTTTACGACGCATTGCGTTAGCAGCGCTTATCTCAACACTGATAACAAGGCATTTCGCTTAGAAACAAATTCTTAATGGCGTTGCATACGTAACACGGAGAGACGAAACGAGGCCGAAAACAGAAACTGGGCTGTATACACACTTGTCGCAAAGTTTTATTTTATCTCTTGACGTCAAACATTCACCTCACTGTGCTATGCCTCTTTTAGCTTGTATATCGCTACAATTGTTATGGAAGCTGCGGTTTTGGTTATAAATAGCGAATTTTGTGGGAACGGCGAGACTTTTAAGTGTAAGTCTCATTTTACATATTTATATTCTATCGAGAAGTTGATCTTTTTACTTATTTACACCAATAAAATGTCACTTTAAAATATCTTAAATGATCTATTTCGCAGTTATTTATAAAGGAATTAAAGTTTTTTGTAGAGATTTTTAAATTTTTATGTTTGTTTGATCATTTGAATTCCGATTAATTAAATATGGACATAAAAAATCTCCATTACGAGTAGTTACGTTTGATGGTATATCTTACGTAAGAAAATGACTGGCCGATATTCTTTGACTCGATCAGAAGCGCTCGGTTGAAGAGTACTTCAGCAACAAGCATGCTCGAATAACGCGTTGAGAGTAAAGTAAGCAAGAAAGATATTCTAGAATTTCTCGATCGTAGAAAATGGATATCAGTAGTATTTGCCCGGCCTTTCTGAATGAAGCTGGAAATGTCCTCAACGAACGAAAAGCTGGATATCATTTCAGATAGAAATATATACTGTAACTATACCTTAAATTTTTAATGTAGGTTAAAGAAAAAAAAAACAAACGGTGGTAGGCTTCGGCCACGGCTAGTAACCACCCACCGGCTAGTCGTTCCGCCAAGCGGTATTACCTACCGTGTTCCGGAGCTTGGGCCGGTGAAGCCACATGAGAGGACGGGTCCGAATAGTTGCACATTGCTTGTGGACCGTTACAACGTGCACTATCTCTGCCGCACTGGTTTGTTGATCTCGGAGGTTAGCTGGAGCCGAAGCACGGTGCACCGCTTGGCCGACCGCAGGTAGTAGGGGGCCCAAGTAGCAAGAAAGCCACTTGCGAAAGGCTGCCCCGCCAACTGTCGAAAAATCCCGAATATACGCCATAGTGCCGGTTGGCACCTATATGAGAGGGCCCTATGGATAAGTTCGGGGGGGCTCGGTTGACCGAGCAGTCTCTGTATTAGCAGACCTATGTTGTGGCGGTCTTATTAAATGTTAGTGGGAGAGCAGCGATGAGCCTGATTCCAATTCCGTCCTCTTTCCTATTCACTCAAATATCTGCATGAAGGCAAAAAAGAATAAGAGAAGCATGAAACAGAGGCAGCACTCCCTCTCGCTCAAAGTGCTAATCGCTAATATCCGAGGATTGCACTCCAATCTCGTTGAAATTCACCACCACCTTGAGACTGAAAGACCCGCGCTCTTATTCCTCTCGGAGACGCAGATAGCATGTCCGTCTGACCTAGCGTACCTAGCATACCCAGGGTATACCCTGGAGCACAAATTTAAGCTTCGGGCTGGGGTCTGCGTGTACGCTCGTGACGACTTGTGCTATCGGCGTCTCGGATGCCTTGAAGACCCCATATTTTCCGTATTGTGGGTTTAGGTGGACACTGGACAAGAGAAGATCCTCTATGCCTATGTCTACCCGTCACACAGTGGAGATCGGGAGACAACTCGGCTCACAGAGTACTTAAGGCGGCAGAGGCCGCTCTACAGAAGTACCCCACGGCTCAGCTAGTGTTACTGAGGGATTTTAATGCTCATCACAAGGAGTGGCTATTCCCATACCAGTGCACTGACCACGCTGGGAGAGAGACGCGAAAGCTTGCTTTGGCCTTAAACCTCACCCAGCTGGTACAAGGAGCAACGAGGGTTCCTGATGTAGAAGGCCAAACTCCCAATTGCCTGTACTTTCTGCTGACAACAGAACCAGACCAATATTCTGTGTCGGTATCTTCACCCTTAGGAAGTTTCGAACATTGTCTGATAAAACTGTGTCCGTATACTCCCCACCTGTCTAAGGCCCAAGAGGCTCTCGACGGGTTTGGTGATACGGGTCAGCAGACTGGGACGAGATGCGGTCGTTCTTTGCATCTTATCCTTGGCAGCCCACTTGCTTCTCTTCGGATGACCCTTCAACCTGCGCATATGCTATGACTAAAGTATTGCGTCAAGGAATGGAATATTATATCCCATTCTCAGACATATCCACATCAACCAAAACTTATTCCTGGTTCGGGCCCGAATGCGGACGCGCTGAAGCGCTGAAATATGAGGCGTTTCTTTTATGGACTGAAGCTCGCAACTGCAAGGCAAAGAATACACCACATAAGAAGAGAGCGTATAACGGGGCTGCCAAGTCCTGCAAGAAAGTTTTCCGGAAGGCTCGCTACGACCACATTCGCCATATAGGGAATAAACTTGCTTCTTATACTGCGGGTAGCAAAGCATTTTGGTCCCTGGCGAAATCGGTGGAATCGAACTTCTGCCGCCCCTCACTACCACCACGGCTGAGATCAGATGGATCCCTGGCCCTCACTGCTGAGGACAAGGCAAATTTATAAACTACTCAGTATCTCAAAGGCCTTTGACAGAGTCTGGCATGATAGTCTCATAAGCAAGCTTCCGTCATTTGGCCTACCCACTGGTCTCTGCCCTTGGATATCAGATTTCCTGAGGGACCGATCTATTTGGGTAGCCGTTGATGGCTGCTCGTCGGATCAATTGGCAATCAATGCCGGAGTCCCTCAGGGATCAGTTCTCTCCGTAACCCTATTTTTGCTGCATATCAACGATCCCGGTACCGTTGAAACCCGGTACCTTCGGTTATGCAGATGACAGCACGGTGGTAGAGAGATATATGTCCAATGCTCGAGCCAGTGCAGCGCAAATACAATCACTCATGGAAGGAATGATCGAGCGGATGAACATGTCTTTAAAGGCGGCCTCCGATTGGGGTGATGCCAATCTTGTCAAGTTCAATGCTTCGAAGACCCAGAAGTGTCTATTCTCGGCAAGTCCGGTCCTACATGGACTACTGTTGGCACCTCTGGGATGGTTCTGCCAAGAATCATTTAGATACATTGGAGTCAATTCAGAGAAAAGCTAGAATAATCATCGGCGATGACCAATTGGTTGACGTAGGACTCCAAAGCCTGGAGCATCGCCATAGTGTCGCCAGTCTATCGGTATTCTATCGGATACATTTTGGAGAGTGCGCAGAGGAACTACACAATCTGATTCCTCCTTCCCCTTTCTTACATCAACGACCAGACTAACGAGTCAGCGTCACCGTTACATGGTGGATATTCCGCTTATACGCACGAAGAGCTTTGCTTCTTCCTTTCTTATGCGTACCGCTAAGGTGTGGAACTCTTTACCCGAGTCTGTGTTTCCTGATGAATACAACCTGGATGTTTTTAAGTCGCGAGTGAATAGGTACCTTCTAGGTAAGCGTGCTCCATCTTAGACCATATCATCGCTTAACTTCAGGTGAGATCATGGTCAAACGTTCAGCCTATCAGTAATAAAAAAAATAAAAATATATATTTATGTCCAACTACACGTCATTTATTTTATCAAACCGTTTCTTCCGATTCTGTCGTAGTTTTTGGAAATCCCTTCTTTGTGCATCCCTTCAATACCCAAAAAATATACATGCCAAATTGCATCCTCTACCGCCCAATAGGTTAGGCTGTAGCTTGCCTGTCAGTCAGTCAGTAACGCAAGATTTTTATATATACAGACAGATTCGCCTATTCTTAGCGATTTCATATAACAAGGTACGATGATAGTTGTATTCTCCTAGCTATTTTACTTAGTAGCGTTGAAGCCTTGGGCTTTCCCCCGACGCGGGACGTACGATTTGCGGGAATTCACTATTGTACTCTAACACACACTTCCCAATGATAAACCTACGGATATTCTCGTATGATGTTTACACTTTACCTTTATGAGTTTAGAACGAGTTTTGGTACGAGAAATGGTCCTTGGTTGGTTGACTTGGTTTTCTATAGGAGTGATCCATTTAGTTATTTGTATGATGATACTTTTAAATATTATCGAAAGGTAGGAGGAGTAACAGGAAGCTTAGAATCTAATAAACCAAATATGATTAAGGTAAGTAAATAGATGGAAGTGAGAATTGCATAAACTAAAGCGGCAAATACGACACATATAATATTACTAGAGGACGCCAGCAGCTACGCCTGCATTTTTTTTAAATTTACCCGTTTTGGCCGATCCCGTTGGAATTTCGGGAAATCCCTTCTTAGTGCACCCCTACGGTCCCCAAGGAATATACATGCCAAATTTCAGCTTCCTGCGACCAATAGTTTCAGCTGCAGCATGTCTGTCAGTCAGTCAGTAACGCAAGGATTTTATAAATTAAGATATGTGAACCTTTCTTGTATCCTATGGTTTACGTATTGATCACGCACGTACGATAGTATATTTAGCTATTGTTATTTTGTTTGTTTATTACTTTTATAATTTATTGCTCAAAGCTCTTGTAAAACAAACAGAAAAGATTGTAAACTGTATAAAGATACCACGAATAATATCGAATATTCATCGCATCGTTATCATAGTACACAATTTAAGCAATAAAGATGATTTCATTCATGATATCAATATTCCTGACAAATAAATAATTATATCAATTATTATTCTATAAGTAGGTAATATGTGAACAACTAAATTATAACGTAGTAGACTACTATCCAAATACGTTTAATGAACAACTTTGTATAACATACTTTACATAACAAGGCTTAATAATACGGTAAATTCAAATTACTATGTAAATTTTCAATATAACCCAGTTTTTTGCGTCAAAGTACGAACATTGTTCCACTACAATACCTTGGCAGAAATTTTTTTGCTGTAGACAAATGCCTTTATATCCAATATAACAAAACTCGAGCGCAGAGTTTTTCATAAAGTGGCAACCCTAAGAAAACAGCGTCAGACAGAAAAGCAGTCTCACTTTATACAATGAATATAATAAAAGAAAATTTAAAATCGCTGTGTTTATGTATTCAAAGCGCAGTCGTCGCAAAGATTTTTGTCATATTGGTCGAATAAAAGTTTGTGCAGGATTCACATCACGCGTGCAATAAGGGCCACCGCTTCCCCGACTTACACTGACTTTAAAGTATATTGTAGTCACTTGCGCCAGTTATCCCGGTGCAGGAACCTAACTTTATATTCAACTCGTGCTTTCAAACTTCGCGAAGCACGTTTCGCCGGCAGAGGTTATTTGCATGTCACCTTTACGTTCGTCTGCCATTAGGTGTCATATTGTTATATTACACCAGCACTACCAAAACCTTGGAACTGTTGTTTGATGTCCCGGCTGAAACATGGAAACGTGAGGGATTTGAATAGTGGTTTTAGGCCAGAATAAGAAATATGACGAGTGTGAGTTTTGCTGTGATTGTAATTTTATGTACAAGGAATTCAGATAAAAGAACCCTTTGTCCTTTTCTGTGCTATCTATACATATTCATGCCGACTGGTTTAGTAGTTACAGCATGGAAGCACGAATAACAAACCACAAATTCACAATGGCATTAAAACATTTTCAGGATGACAAATCATACATGTAGGGACTGTAACAGACAGTTCGTTGCACAATAATTAAATGAGAACTAAGGATTTTCTGCCTTCCGCATTCCACTGCTGGCCTTAAGCTTCTACTAATTATGTGAGTGATTCAATAAGAGGATTCGGCCTACTATACTACGCTGACCAGACTCTTACATTGGAGTCCGAGCTCCGCATTTTAATCTAACCAGATTTGAGACGACTACCGGCCACAGTTGTCCCAATGCAAAACATGTATTTTGTTTAGATTATTAAATTTAGATGCAATACAATGTCATCATTGCATGTAAATCTCACAAGTGTCACATAATAGGTATAAAACACTCCTTCATATCTAAGTACATGAAAACATGTATTGCGGATACCAGTGATCTAATGTTTGCGTTGATTAGTCGAAAGCATAATCTAAATACAAAATCCAAACCAAAAAGGTTCCATAACAAACTCAGATTATACAGGCAAAGCCTTATAATGAAATGTAAGCTGTTTATGTTTCTTAAGCTATCCTTTCTGTCGGTTTCTATCCGCATTGTATGATGTTTTACGTCACGGCCAGGGCGCTGTCGTCTTTAGTTGACATAATTGAAATATTTGCTATCCACAATAAATGTTCTGAAGTCTTAAATCTTAACGTTTTTTTTCACGTTCATTTTGCGTCTCGATGTTTTGTTCTACACAAAGACTTTATGACTCTTTTTTGTAGAACAAAACATCGTGACGCATTTACAGGTTTACATCAACTTTTGTGTGTTTAATTCTAAAAATATTATTCTTGTATTAATTATTTAAAGATTTGTGAAAGTGGTAGCGAAATATTTAGAGTACTGTTGCGGTTTCTTATTACGCTCTTAATTTTTGGAAGAATTACCTTTTAAATTCTGTAGACAATTCAACTTTAATACAACTTGATATAAAGTTCAATAATAGATATAAAGTAAATTTTGGATAGAATATTTCGATGTCAAAATAGCGTCATAATTGTTAAGTTAATTTAGTAATCCAGAAATAGTGACTATTTCTTTGAGTCTCTTATAATCTTTGCCACAAAACCAAACCGCGGTGGACATCTTTAAAAATAGAGTACTCTTAAGCGTTTTTCTACTATCCGCCCACTCTTCACCTTCAATGATTACTCACAAAGTTTTCTTTAAAAGTAAGAGATAATTAATTTCTAAAACATAATTACGGAAAGCAATCATGGTTTAGAAATTAATTAACCTGGTGGAAGCTCGACGCCTACGACATAGCCTTTTGCCCTGAATACAGCTACTTTTTGAGTTTATTAGTTGCTTAACCTTAATCGTCTGTCCCAGTATAAATACATAAACATGACAGTAAATGGCCCATTTGAACGGATTGTTTATTAATCTGGTTCTAAAATAAATTTCTCGGGCAGAGGACAATCCTTGATTTAGATGAAAGACAAAAACAGAAGGGCACATTCAAGTTATTCCGACAAACCATACTCTTAGAATTTAAATAACGTAATAAAAATAAATGAAACCCTATAAAATTTTGGAAATACCTTCATAAGCGCCATTAAACTCGACTCCAAAGATTCTCCCACATCCAAAGACCGTTTTTCCAAAACTAACACCGCATACATAAGTCAACTAAAACTTAAGTATAAGGATAGGAAAGTTGCATTTCACAAGCGATTTCTTCACGCCGCAATAACGCCAAGTCACATTGGCAGAGGTGGCCATTCGAAAACTAATAAATTTATCTGGGACTGTGAATTTATTTGATAAACGATCTAGATAAAGATGCGGCAGAGACACCTCAACACTTCCTTAATGAGCAAACGTTGGTTGGCGTTCCCTTTCTTTTAATCGCGGTATCAGTTCAGATATTTTTAGTATCGAGAGTTGTAAGTGTAAATTTTAAATTTGTTTGAAAATTCGTTAGGGTATGCATAAAATCGACGGCTGCCACCATAAGGTTCGGTTTTCGGGTCGAACAAAAACAGTTATTAGGTATTTCTATCATAAAATTCTTAGTAGCGGCATAAAATCTGGAATTGTGTCCGGCAGGCGGTAATAAACGTGCCCGTATTAAGTAGGTCTTAACTGGCAAAATGTCGGTGCGTAACCTTTCGGCGAATTACTCCTATGTTGCTCTAATTTTCTATACATTTACATTAAATAAGTTAGGGGCTGCTTTAGCAAGCTACGTTATCACATTGAATTTATTGTAGGTATGTGAAAAATGTCGTCCGTGTATATAAATATCACTACCCCATGTAATTTCGTGCGTGTCGTAAGAGAGTACTAAGGTAATGCTCGTGCATTAGCTAATAGTATCTTTGCAAAGAGACGGAAAAGTTGACAACACACGCTTTATCTACTCGTGTGGCGTTGTATTATAATAGGCCTTATACTCTAAATGACTTAGAGTGCTAGTGCGAAAGGCTGCGGATATAAAAAATGTATTGTTATATTGAAATCAAAAGAAGGATATTGTATATACGGCTGGCGTAAAAGTTCAAGCGATTCTCTCGCTGTTTAACGTTGCACCGAGTGTTGTGGCTTCAATCACGCAGGTGAGGCAGGACAAAGTTTTGTATGATCCACAAACAGTGATTGTTTCAAATTGGGTGTTTTTGGGTCTGTTGAATATTTGCGAAGTACTCTCTCTGTCTTTAAATATTATTTCATGAGATGATTATCAAATAATCTTGTTAATATAATTATACGTTTTTAGTTTACATATTTTGAGGTTCTGAACTCGGGTGTTTTTTTTAATCTAAGACCATTTGGTGGTTAATCTTGCACCTTAACCGATTGTGGTATAGCCACTTTCAGTATCATTCTGATACATGTTTTAGTCAGAGCTCAGTGCTCGGCATACGAGTCATAAATTATTATGATGCTTATTTATTCCTTAGAAGGTCTATCATTTAATATCTGTCTTACGGCCGAATCGATCTCTTCGACCTTCCTTTGAGTATCAAATAAAACCAATTCCGTTTATTACTAACTACTATAATATAAAAGTATCAATACGTCAGACTCGATAAAAATGTAGGTATTTATTTACCTTTCATGACATTATATTTTTCGTATTTTATTTGGATTTCGCACTTAAATTAATAAAACGGAAAGTTTGAAAGATTTCTGCGCAGTTTGTGGTCTTTCATAGCTTCTTTCTTTCAGAAATTGTGCTCATCTTGGTTCGATCTGTCTACTTGGTTGGTTGGATTTGGGTGCAGAAAAAAATGCTGAAGCAATTAGCATAGTCATCATCCTCTCAGCGTTATCCCAGTTTCAATCTGGGGTCCGCTTTCTAGTCTAACCGGATTTGGCTGAATATTAGCTTTTCCACGGAGCGACTGCCTGTCTGACCTCCGCAACCCGAAGGGATAGCGATATTCCATGGTTTAGACTAGTGTCAGTTTATTAGAAGGATCTGACGCCCTGTAACGATTGTCAAAGATCTTCATGACAACCGGGACCGACGGCTTAACGTGCTCTCCGAGGCACGGGACAAGCGATAATTAACAATTTAATACGCACATAACTCCGAAAAGTCATTGGTGCGCGCCGTGGATTCGAACCCGATACCCTCTGCATGGCAGTCTGTTGGTATCTCCACTAGGCTATCGCTGCCAGCAATTAGCATAGTAATATTTAATTATTTTCTTCTATAAACGTCATTTTTTAACTGAAATAATTTAAAGAGCTCAAGCGAGAAGTGTATTTACTACTAATGAATATTTTATTGGAACACTATTGATTTGGCACCATACCTCAAAAACAGTTCAGGAGATATTGAGGCACGAAATAACCATTTTTTTTAAATAATTATTACAAAATCGGTGCATTTCTCGCGTTGTGTTGGAATCTCGAGTGCTTTACATCGCGGCTTATTAAATAAGTCTAAGTATTGAAGCCATTTTTTTTTACGTTTACCACGTATTTTTTTTGCTAAGTATGACTTGGCATGTCCAAAACAAGTAGACTTCGGCTTGGTGATTGTTTTTTTGACACCGCGTATGTAATGATAGTAAATATCGGCGAAAGTATGAGGCTCTTTATTCGAAATCGATTTGCAGTGGGCTGCATTTATATGCTTCCGTAGTAAACATTTTTTGGGCGGTAGGTGTCAAAAAGTTAACACACATCATAAAATTTCTAATTTCAATTTAATTAATTTAAAGTGTTATAAAGTTGTTATTAAAGTAAAATAGGCTAGATTACTATTCAAAACTAAGCTACTTACAAAGGCAGAACTGTTTATGTAAAAGCAAATCCAGTTTAATACACCACCTGCCAGCACTTCACACAAACTTGTATTTTCAATTGATATTCACTGTCACTTGAAGAACACAATAATGTCTCAACTTGATGACATCAGGAAGGCACAGGACAACCTTGAGGAGTCGTTTTCCAGAAAGATGGCTGAACTAGAGGCACAGCTGCATGTTGTCGGTCCGGCTAAGGAAACAGTTGCGAAGGTTGCCGAGGAGTTTCGCACGTTTAGAGAGCTCATGTTCTCAATGTTGAGTCTTCTGCGTAGGCAGATTAATGAATGCTGCCATTCAATTGATGTCATGGAGACCAGGCACAGGCGCAAGGCACTATTATTTCTGGGACTCGCCGAAGAAGAGAAAGAAGACTGCAGGGATTCTGTTCTTAAAATAGTGAACAGTCTGGCCCTTTCTAGCGTGACATCACAGGACCTCAGCGTGTGCCATAGAATGGGAACTCCCAGGAAGGATCACCGGCGACCGATCTTGGCATGGTTCACCAGAGAGGAGGCTAGATCAACCATTTGGAATGCCAAGACCAGGCTGAAAGGAACATCTGTTGCAATAAAGGAGTTCCTGACAAAGCCTCGTCAGGCGATTTTCGCAAAGGCCCTTCAACACTTCGGCATGCGGGCATGTTGGACGCAGGACGGCGTTATTGTGGCTCGAGCGTCCGACGGTAGCCGCCATAAGTTCACCACCACAGAAGAGTTGAACGCCGTAATGCTGAAGCACTCTAAGGTCGGAACCGGATCGTCATCTGCGGGCAGTAGCGGCACCGAGAGTGCTGGCACAGCAAATTCAAGCGCCAAAACGCGTAAATAATTCACCGTTTTTACTTATTTCTATTTCTATAATTAATTTCCTTATATTATTTCTATCTCTCTAAACTTTAAATCAATTAGGCGTCTTCTGTTGCCTACGCATATTAGATTTGTTTATATTTTGTATTATACAACGTGTAATGGAAATAACGCACATTCTCAGACACCCCAATTAGAAAACCTTGTTACAATCATAATGCATGCATTGAAATATTTTTTTTATTTGCGTTAATAATGTTTTTTAAAGAAAGTATTAACTCAATTAAAAGTGAAAATCGTGGTCACTGTAAATCTGCGCACGCACACAAACGAAACGGTTGCTATGGTAAACAAACAACAGTGATCTGATAGGAACGAAACACGATACGATATAACAAAATGTATGAAATTCAGTCTGTAAACCATACTCTGATAGAGTGGGGTTTACAAAAATGATGTTTGAACAATTTGTCGGCCACTGTTGATATTACCAAAGATATTATGAGTATTTCTTTCCATCACACTTTTAGGCTATGGAGTGGACAGTCGAATTATTTATTGTTTGTTTTTAATATGCACGATCTATTGTTTCTTAACATCGTAAGTGACTATTGTGGCTATCTTAACTTAATCATACCTAGTTAGCATTAATGATCGATAAAGTAAAAGAATATCAATGAGAGAAATAAACAAGAACGGCCTGTTTAAAGTTGTCATGTGAATCTAAATAGGTACAATAATAGAATAATAAAATAACTTACAGGCTTAAATCACATTTCTTTAGTCCCCGTAGCACTTGACTAATTCCTCACAAATCACATCTTTTCACTGTTTCAAAACAGCTAGTATCTTAATTAATTAACTACTCGGCACTTTTTCTCTCGTCACAATAAACTAGTGATTTAATATTTCTCCACAATGAGAAAGTCCAGGGGTGTCAAGTCAACATCAAGATGATGTTGAACATTCCACACCGGCAACTTGTTGATAATTATTAAATTATACACCATTACACATTTTGTAAACAAGTGAACTTTTAAAAAGGTTTTCACAGCACTCACTGATAGATAGATATTCCCGCTTGTACTTGTCATCATAACATGTCTAAGCGCATCGACAGTTGCGCTTGTCATGCGCCAGCGCGAGCGAGACATTACGTCTCGCTCTTTCCCGTTGTTTATTACCTACGTTAGTGAAAGATAGATGATAGACATTTTGTTGGTCAATTGTGTGCGTTTGTGTAAGTCAACGTGGAACCATTTAACAAATGCATTTAAAAATAAGCCGTTCTGCTTTGATTTAAGGTTTATTTTCGAATAGCAAAATTTTTTTAAACATGAGTGACTACAATTTACGTTATTTTAATTATTTTAAGACTAAAAATAAACAATATTAAAAATGACGGAAATGGATTCAGTTGCCGATTCTGAACAAATTACTTTCAGGATGTGCATTTAAACTTGTTACATGTTGTATATTAGTTACTTGTTCGTTGTTCATTCATTACCCACATTGTTTTTCCGATATTAAATGTTTTGTTTTCTAATTCATAAATTCTAAGTACGCAGCACTGACATTACTGACAGTGATAAATCTGACAACTGTCAAAACAATGCATGCAACATGAAACGTTCGGAAATTGCGTTTCGTTATAGCATAAAATTTAAGTGTAGTGTAATACTGCTTATTTTGTGTTTACGTTTATTTATTGCTTATTAATAATGTTTGTGTAAGCTGGCGGGTGGTGCAGAGATGTAGTTATTACGCTCTTAAGTTTTGTTGTTTCTTATATACATATTTAAATATTTAACTTTATTATATATATTTGTATAATAGTATATTTTATATTTATTTAATGGATATTTATTCTGATGATGACGCTTATTTGTCTGCCAATGATTTAGCTGTTATATCTGATAACTCTGATAACAGTAGTTTTTGTTCTCTCGAGGGCACATTGGGTGATTGCTTACGTCAAACATTTATTGGTCAGCGATCACAATCATCGCTCAATGTTTGCCACTTAAACGCTCAAAGCTTACCTAGCCATCATAGCGACTTGTTGGAGGCTTTCTCTGAGTCTAATGTGCATGTCATCCTGGTTTCGGAGAGCTGGCTTAAACCCGAACTCCTTTCTACGTCGTACTCTCTTCCCGGCTTCATTCTAATTCGGAATGATCGAGTCGGCAGGAGAGGGGGTGGTGTCGCAATGTATATCTGCAGTGCCATTCCTTACAGAATTCTGGCTTCATCACCGGCATCTTCACCTGCAGAATATTTGTTCCTCGAGACTGACGTCAAAGGGGCCAAGGCCGCTGTTGGCGTCGTCTATTGCCCACCAGCCCTTGATTATTTCTCCAGTATCGAGCCGATACTGGAATCTTTAGGGTCAGAGTATGAGCATCTCATTGTCATGGGCGATTTCAACACCAACCTTCTTTCTCACCAATCCAGTCGTTCCCGTAAACTCCGTGATGTCATTGAGTCAGCCAGCCTCCACATCTTGCCACTGCAACCCACTCACCATAACAATGATGGAGAGGATACCTGGCTCGACTTAATCATCACGTCTTCTCCTACCCTAGCCTCTTTCCATGGTCAACATCCTGCTCCTGGTTTTTCCCGTCACGACCTTATTTTCCTTTCATACCGCCTTAAACCTCCCAAATCCTCACCTAAAGTTCTGCACAGACGTTGTTTTGGTCACATGGATTTAAAGAAACTTCAGGAAGATGCGGCTTTAATCGACTGGGAACCCATGGAATCTGCGACCAGGATTGATGATAAAGTTCTTTTGTTTAACACTACCATCTGTAAATTGTATAACGTCCATGCACCTACAAGGAAAATAAAATTAAAGCGTTCACCAGCACCCTGGATTACGAGAGGCGTGCGTATGGCGATGCGCCGTAGGGACCGGGCTTTTCGTAATTATAAAAAGGACCGCTGTGAAGAGAACTGGAGTCTGTTCAAGTCTGCAAGAAATCGGTGTAATCAGATGGTACGCAACGCAAAACGCCAACACATATTTCATAACATTTCATCCTCATCCCCTGCCGATGTCTGGAAGTTCCTCGGAACCTTAGGCATCGGCAAGCAGCGTCGTGTTGATTGCCTTGGGGCGCTTAGTTTGGATGATATCAATAAACATTTCACAACTACCACATCACTGGATCACCAAACTAAGAGCCTCACGGTGAACTACTTAGCTGGTTTAACCCAACCCGATATCGAATCCTTCCACTTTTCTCCAATGACATCGAATGAGATCAAAAAGGCAATCCTTTCCATCAAATCCAATGCTATTGGAAGTGACAACATCAGTCGACGAATGATCACCACTATCCTGGATCAAGTCCTCCCAGCCATCACTCATATCATAAATTTTTCCCTTGTTTCTGGCACTTTTCCATCCCTATGGCGTAAAGCATACGTTATTCCTTTGCCAAAAATCCAAAATCCTTCTCTCCCGTCGCATTTTCGTCCCATATCCATTCTTCCTTTCCTATCCAAAGTTCTCGAGTCCTGTGTGCAACAGCAACTGTCCAGGTTTGTATACATCAACAACCTATTGAGTCCTTGCCAGTCTGGTTTCAGGCCTGGACATAGCACTTCTACCGCACTCCTTAAAGTGACTGGCGATATTAGGGAGGGCGTGGAAAACACCAAGGTCACAGTGTTGACTTTGGTTGATTTTTCAAATGCCTTTAATACCGTCAGTCACGACATCCTAATTTCCCTCCTCTCCCATCTTAAGGTCTCATCCGATGCTTTGGATTGGTTCTCAAGTTATCTTCGGGGTTGCCAGCAGTCTGTCCGCCACGATGAGTCATCATCGAACTGGCGTGACAACAACTCTGGTGTTCCTCAAGGCGGTATTATTTCTCCTTTGTTATTTTCTATGTTTATTAATCTCTTAACACAAAATCTACAGTGTGTTTATCATTTGTATGCCGATGACTTGCAGATTTACTCTCAGGCAATTGTTGAGGATGTTTCGGTAGCAATTCACAAGGTTAACAGGGATTTACTTGCAATTAAAACTTGGTCAGACAAGTTTGGCTTGTCTGTAAACCCCAACAAATGCCAAGCCATTATTATTGGTAACCAATGGTCAATCACAAGATTAGACATAACAACTCTGCCTACGCTAATGTACGATAAGACCGCTATAAATTTCTGTCCAGTGGTCAAGAACCTTGGCTTACACATGGATTGCACTTTGAGTTGGCGAAACCAAGTAACTCAAGTCAGTCAGAAAATTAACGGTACCCTACGTGCTCTAAATCGCTTAAGGAACTTCCTTCCACCCAAGACCAAGACTATGCTTGTGCAAACTTTGGTTTTCCCGTTGATCGACTATGGTGATGTATGCTACTATGACCTGAATGCAGAACTTCTCAACAAACTGGATCGTCTTCTTAATAACTGCATTCGATTTATTTTTAATCTTCGCAAGTATGATCATGTATCTACTTATCGTTCTCAGTTGAAGTGGCTTCCTATTCGTCAAAGACGCAGTATGCGTGCCCTCACTACTCTTTACTCTATCCTTATGTCTCCCAATTCCCCAAAATACCTTAGTTCTTATTTTCAATACTTGTGTTCCAACCATGATCGAGACCTCCGTTCTTCCCATAATCTCCTCTTACTTTGTCCTTCCCATACTTCCGCTTTAATTCACTCTTCCTTTCCCATTCAGGCAATCCTTCTTCTGAATGCCCTTCCTCTAGAAATCAGGATGTCGACTACAAAAGATAGCTTTAAATTAAGAGTAAAACAGCTGTTATTGGATAAGTTGGCAGAAGAATCTCAATAATTTGTATATGTATATAAATATATAGATATTTATGTATATAATTATATATTTAATATTGTTATTCTTAGATATGTATAGTTTAGATATAATTATTATTTATTTTATATAATTATTTTATAATCTTGTAGTATCAAATGTATGTATGTATTTTAAACTATGTATATGTGTACTAGATCTATACTAAAAAGATACTTCTTAACATAATTCTGGCATACACCTACTATTAATCTCTGCACCACTCTAAGGTAGACTGGGAGAGAATGCCTACGGCATTAAGTCCGCCTTTATACGCTCCGTGTATATAAAGTTTTAAAATAAATAAATAAATAAATAAATAAATAAACATGATTATTAAAAAAAATAGCAACTAGCTCAGGAAAGCTGTCCCAATTTTAAACGACGATTTCCGTATGTCCTTCATCTAAAAACTTATTGTCATACCATTGGAATAAAAAAGGTCCAATACTTTTTGTTACCAACGGTTATACCTAAATATTACCATTTAAATCTGATTACCACGCCTCTTACGTATCACCAAAACTTTTCCTCATTTCTGAAACAGTTTCCCGCATCTCAGTTTTGGGTGTTTTCGAAGCATGGCGCATCAAAAACACATAATCTGCCATAAAAAATAGTATGGTGTTCGTACTTACTCGCATCATGAATAGACTTGCTACTTGAAAGTAACGGATAAATAGTTAATGGTAGTAGTATAAAAGAGTTATATTTTATATTAAAACTAGTTTTGCCCGCCGCTTCGCATGCGTGAATTACGATTAGATAAAATATTTTGTACAAATACTCTCCTCAAGGAACATACATGCTAAATTTTGCATTCTTGCGCCCAGTAATTTCGACTGTAATGTGTCTGTCAGTCAGTTAGTAACGAAAAGATTTTATATACACAGATTGAAGTGATTCCATTGAAAAAATAAAAGATTTTACACAAACTCTGAATCCCTTTTCCACCCTCTTAGGAGAAAATTTCCAAAATAAATGTCTTTGTGTTCGCTAACGTCATTTGCCGATCCAATAAACAAAGTATGAAGTTAATCACTTGAAGGCATAAAAGGTTCTATGCAAATTATGACTTTTTATCCACTTAGATAAGAATTTCCAAAAACAATTTCTTAGTGTTCACTAACTTCATTTGAGGAACCAATAGGTATACAAAGTTTGAAGTTAATCCATTGAGGGAATAAAAAGATTCATACAAATTTTGACAACCAGTTTAACCCCCTTAGGGGCGGAATTTCCAAAAATCCTCTCTTATTGTGCTCCTACACACCTCAAGGAACATACATGCTAAATTTCATCTACTTGCGCTCGGTTGTTTCGGCTGTAGCATGTCTGTCAGTCAATCAGTAACGCAAGGATTTTATATACAGACAGATTATACAAATAAATAATATTTGACTGCCTCCGTGGTACAGTGATAACAAGATAGCTTATGCGTCTGCTAAACGGGAGGTCTCGAGTTTGATTCCCGGGTCGCGCAAAAGTATTACTGATTTTTCCCAATTCTCAAAAGCAGCACGGAGTCTGCCAATGTGCCCGGTAATGGCAATAGACTCGCCCCCTATTACGTGGGACCTAATATGAAACATGGCGAAATGTGGGTGTAATATTACACCTCTGCCTACCACTTCGGGGATACAGGCGTGAGACTATAAAAAAAAATAAACAAACTGTCTGTAATCTCAAAATAACTGTATTGCATATTGTTGCTAACCCATTTCCAGTACCCCAATGATTTATTTAGATTGTTTTTCCGTCTGTCTATTTATTCAAGGTAATCTTAAAAATGGCTGAATTTATTTAGATGTGTAGTTTACTAATAAATGGTTCATGAAAACTCTCGAACAAACTATGAAAATTTCATTTAGGCGTAGCTGCTTGCAAAAGCTAGTTAAAATTAAATTAGTCAAGGATTCCGTCGCAATATACATTTGTATATCTCAGCGACATTGTAAAAAAAAACCAAAAATGCTAAAAAACCCTTTCGTAGTATTTTAGGTTAAAGAAATGAGAGAAGCCTTCGTCAGCAGTTGGACAAAGCAGATAACTGATAAAAAGTGCATACCTGCTTAAAAATTTATGAAAATAGCAAAATAACAGTTCTAAGTATTTTGGCTTCTATTGGTCATAAAAGGAGCCGCCTTAGACTCATCTAAGCTCTTCATCTTCACTAACTAAATCTAAAATTAATTTAATTGCACATCAGGGACGAAGAAAAAAAAATCAAGTGAAGGAATTAAAAAATTCATACAAACTGGGACCTTTTTTTTGAACTCCCCGTTTTAGTAGTGAATTCACTAACGTCACTTGAGAAACCGATATACAAAGTTTCAAGTGAATCCATTATGTTTTTTTTTTTAAATTAGAAAATGGGACACCCTCTTTTAAGCCCCATAGGGGAGTGACTTCCAAAACTCCTGTATTGGTGTTCACTAACGTCATTTGAGGAACCTATGTACAAAATTTGAAGTTAATCCAATGAAGGAATAAAAAGGTTTTATAGAAATTCCGACTCCCCTTTTTAACTCTTTAGGGTAAGAAACTCCAAAAAGATTTTCTTAATGTTTACTAAGGTCATTGGAGAAACCAATATACAAAGTTTAAAGTCAATCCATTAAGGGAATAAAAAGTTACATATAAACTTTGACCCTCAATCTTACCCTCTTAGGGGTGGAATTTCCGAAAAAATAATTCTTAGTGTACACAATTATCATTTGAGGAACCAATATACAAAGGTTAAAGTCAATCCACTGAAGGAATAATAAGTTTCATACACACTTTGACTCCCTAACTTACTCCGTGAGGGTAGAAATTTTCGAAAAAAAATTCTTAGTGTTCACTATCGTCGTTTGAGAAACCAATATACAAAGTTTCAAGTGAATCCATTGAAGTTTTTTTTATAATATTACAAAATGGGACACCCTTTCTTAAGCCCTATAGGGGAGTGACTTCGAAAACTCCTTTCTTGGTGTTCACTAACGTTATTTGAGGAACCTATATACAGAGTTTGAAGTCAATCCACTGAAGGAATAAAAAGTTTCGTTTAAAACACACCTTGAACCCCTATATACCTCCTGAGGGTAGGAACTTCAAAAACCAAATACTAAGTGTTCACTTTTGTCGTTTGAGGAAAGAATATACAAAGTTTGAAGTCAATCCATTAAAGAAATAAAAAGTTACATACAAATTTTGACCCTCAATCTTACCCTAAAAAAAATAATTCTTAGTGTTCACTATTATCATTTGAGGAACGAATATACAAAGTTTGAAGTCAATCCACTGAAGGAATAATAAGTTTCATACAAAATTTTAACCCTATCTTACCCCCTGAGGGACGGAATTTTTAAGAAACAAGTTCTTAGTGTTCATTATCGTCGTTTAAGGACCAATATACAAAGTTTGAAGTCAATCCATTAGGGAGAAAAAAAGTTTTATATAAACTTTGACCCCCTATTTTACCCCCTTAGGGGAGGAATTTCCAGAAAAATTATTCTTAGTGTTCACTATCGTCCTTTGAGGAACTAATATACAAAGCTTGGAGTCAATCTATTGAAGGAATAAAAGTTTCATACAAACTTTGACCCCCAGTTTTACCCCCTTAAGGATGGAATTTCCAAAAATTCTCTCTTAGTGCTACTCTACACTCCTCAAAGAACATACATGCTAAATTTAATCTTCTTGTGACCAGTAGCTTCGGCTGTAGCGTGTCTGTCAGTCAGTCAGTAACGCAAGGATTTTATATATTAAGATATTGAGGTAAAATTAACTGACTGCACGCATGTCCTAGTGGTTTAAACCATCACCATGTCTTTTGGCACCATGTCAAGTATTGTGGTTTCGATCCACACATTGTTGAGTGTTGTTTTTGAGCATTGGTTTGTAATGCCTCAAGTAACACAGGATTTCTACCTTTAAAAAAGGGCTGGGCAAAAAGAAGAGAAACATTAATTGTAATGTGCTTTACCTTCATATCTACCTTATATTACTACCTTTTATTATGAACGGTCTGCATGTAGATGCGACTTTATTAATCTTATTTTAATGTATAATTTTGAGTCACACCATTTTCCTATTTATAACTGCAAGCTTCCGTCAGATGGCTTTGTATAAAACAGGTTGTTGATTCACCTGGGTGGGAGATTAATCAACAAAAACAATTATGGTTCCATGGTTAACTAATTGTGGAACGTTATCAGTCGCTCGCACGTTCATCCGCGCGGGTTATGGAAAATGAGATTGGATGCATTCAGTTACTCAGGCGTCAGAATGAATTAATTGTGTTAGATGGCGTTAGTGTGGACTCAAAGCATTCAATGTCTAGTAAAATCATTACAGTCCTAAAAGTGACTAATCCCTAAAAGCCGCCAGTCTTCTGGGCACGCTACCGGTTGACAACGTTGCGGAGAGGAATTCTGGGACACTTAATAGTTCTTTTTTTCGTTATATTTCCATTTTTTATTCGTAGGCTAGTTTTAGGTTTAGTATGGGCATACGTTATTTTGAATTTTAGAATCTGAAATGCAATTGTGTTTTTGGTAAACTTATCAATAATCTATCCATTTATACATATTATTAAATAAATTCTGCATTTCTTCCTTTCTGTTTGTATATTTTCTCACACTTCAAATATGAACGAGAATGTATCCTTATTTCATTTAATGTAACAAATTGTACAACGCATTGTTTTATTTGTAGCGTCATGTCGCTTGAAAGGCGAACGTTTTCTGCTGAAAATGCAATTAATGCCAAAATTGTGACACAGACTGTAAATGGGTTTAGTAGAACGTATTGCAATGCGTGTTCGTTCCAATGTGATGTTTAATTGACAGATGAGCCAGTAATCCATTTGATGGTAGTAATAAAGTTATAGGATGGTACTATCATAGTATGAGTAACTGATTTTTCCAATTCACTGTGTCCTATTTGTATAATAATTATTATGAAAGGAAATTAAAATTAATGAATGGATATATGGCTAGATGTTTCTTACTTTTGACGCCAAACCCGTTTTTGACGAATCTTTTCAGGCGTATTATACAAGTTTAACAATAATTAACGGGCTACCTTTCATCAACATAGTTAGGAAACAACATAAATATTTCTTAGTATCAAAGACGACGCAGAATAAGTCACAGCTTTAAGCTAGTTATAAAAAAAATACGATGAAAGGGACTGTTGAACTATTAAGTAACCAGTCTTTACTTTACGTTAAGATACGTTAAAGTGTCGGCTTAGGTCAGAATTATTTTAGCTTTAGTGAAATTAAATTGTTTGTGGAAAAATAACAAAAGTTTAAATCTGAATATTGCAACAGATGTTTCTGTTTTTCTCGTGTGGACACAATTTCAAATTCGGAAAAAGCCACAGGAATCCTATTTTTTTCTTTTATAGACTCACGCCTTTATCCCCGAAGGGGTAGGCAGAGGTGTAATATTACAGCCACATTACGCCATGAATTTTTAGGTCCCACGTAATAGGGGGCGAGCCTATTGCCGTTACCGGGCACATCACCAGACTCCGTACTGTTACTGAGAATTCGGAAAAGCCCAGGAACACTTTTGCTCGACCCGGCGGGAATCGAACCCGGGACCTCCGATCAGCAGTCGCATACGCTATACACTCGACCACGGAGGCAATTTAATTATACACGTAATTTATCATATTTATACGTTTACGAGAAGATATAAGCGTATTACACAAAGTCATCATCCTCCTAGCGTTTATCCCAGTTTCAACCTGAGGTCCGCTAACTAGTCTAACCGGATTTGGCTGAATATTAGCTTTTCCACAGAGCGACTGCCTGTCTGATCTCCGCAACCCGAAGGGATAGCGATATTCCGTGGTTTAGACTAGTGTCAGTTTATTTAGAAGGTACTGACACCCTATAACGACTATCAAAGATCTTCATGACAACCGGGACCGACGGCTGAACGTGCTCTCCGAGGCACGGGACAAGCGATAATTAACAATTCAACTCCGAAAAGTCATTGGTGCGCGCCGTGGATTCGAACCCGATACCCTCTGCATGGCAGTCTGTTGGTATCTCCACTAGGCTATCGCTGTCTAGGCGTATTACACACAGTACTTACTTTAATATTCATTTAAAACTTTTAGACGATTAAGTATATACGTGTAGTATATCTTTTCAAGACGACAAACTGCTGTAACAGTGTTTAACCAAACGGAACTTTCATAATTTCCAGTCAAAGAACGTATGAGGGCCCTAGTCAAACAAATCCAATCAACTCATTAGTACTTTTACCAACAGACGAACAAGAGGTACAAGAACTTATTCTTGGTCTTCGCACAGATGCTGCGCCTGGATGGGATGGTATCTCGCCAAGAATTTTAAAATCATGTTTGCCAGTGCTTGTACCCGTTATTACCCATATTTGCAATTTATCTCTATCATCAGGCTGCTTTCCTACATCACTTAAAAAGGCTATTGTCCACCCAACTCTCAAGGGTGGGGACAGACACAGTGTCGACAACTATAGACCGATATCCGTACTGCCCACTATCTCCAAAATACTAGAAAAAATTATCAACCGTCGATTGATAGGTTTCCTGGAATCCAATCGACTCTTGGCGCCGAATCAATACGGATTTAGAAAAGGAAAATCGACTGAAGATGCCGTTGCCTCACTTACAGACCATGTGGTCTCGAAACTTGACGACAGGTCGAAATGTCTGGGCATATTCTTGGACCTTTCGAAGGCGTTTGATACTGTGTCTGTTCCTCATCTCTTGAACAAAGTAGAATTAATTGGAATTCGTGGTCACACACACAAATTAATCAAGGACTACCTTAGTAATCGTACACAGTGTACCAAAATAGGTGATGTCATCAGCGACACTGAATCATTGAACTTTGGCGTCCCTCAAGGCTCAATTCTTGGCCCAACATTATTCTTAATTTACATAAACAACCTCCGTAATTTACCTCTCAAAAACTGCTCGATTTACTCGTATGCGGATGACACGGCACTAGTGGCGCACGGTAAAACCTGGTCCACGACTTTTAAGAACGCAGAAGAGGGTCTTGGAACTGTGATGGGTTGGCTTACAAATAATTTGCTTACACTTAATCTAAAAAAAACTGTTTATATTCCCTTTTATTTGAAATCTTCTCCCTCGCAGATGTTTGACTCTTTCGTACTTAGGGCTCATACCTGTAATCGCAATAACTCCTGTTCCTCGTGTTCGTGCCCCCAAATTTTAAGAGTTTCCACAGTGAGATACCTTGGAGTTTTAATAGATAGCTCACTGACATGGAAGCCTCAACTTGAGAACGTGACTTCCCGGGCTCGTAAGCTGATATATATCTTTAAGAAAGTTAGAAATTCAGCGGACACTGACACTCTAAAGACAATGTATTACGCACTGTGTCAGTCCTTACTTTCGTACTGTATCACAGTCTGGGGTGGAGCTCATAAGACACATCTATTACAAGTTGAACGTGCACAAAGAGCAGTCCTGAAAGTCATGATGTCCAAACCCTTTAAATATCCCACTCAAATTCTATATGCAGATTGTAAGGTACTTACAGTTAGACAACTCTTTGTACTAAAAACAATATTACGCAAGCACTGTTCTATAGTATATGACTCTAAAGCTCTTCAAATCCGTAGACAATACAAAGTGTGTGACACCCATAGCGCACGAACATCTCTTGCTCAACACCATTACCACATCATCAGTAGTCACTTGTATAACAAAATCAATAAAACTTGCAATATTTATACCCTTTGTAGGCAAGAATGTAAAAGGAAAGTTTTTGAATGGTTGCAAATATTAAATTATGATGAAACGGAAAAATTATTGAAAATATCTATTCTAATGGTAATACTCACACTGATTATACACACACACACACACACACACACACACACACACACACACACACACAAGCACACGCGCACACGCGCCCACGAGCGCGCTCGCGCACCTACACACGCACACACACAGGAACACAGACATACATACGTACATACACACACACAGACATTTACGTATACAGACACTTTTATTAATTTGAGGCTGAATGTATGAGGCACTTATGATTTTTAATTTTATTAATATGTACTTAAGGTTCTATATAATATTAATAGTATATATACACTAACATCATGTATGATAATGGCTCCGATTATTGTTTTCAAATTTAACTTGTCATTGTATGGAAGGGCACTGGTACCCATAACACAAGTTAAATCTTGCCATGGGTACCAGAGTCCAACAAAACACGAATTTGTCAATGTCACATTTTTGTTACCTACCTAACATTGTAAAATAAGTGTTAATATTGTTAAACCTTTTCGCAAATAAATTATATTATTAAATTATATTATAAGTCCCATCCAAACACAAGGCAGAATATAACAAATTACCAGTGTCATTCGCATAATAACGCTCCGCATCACATCAATGCAAGAGGTAGACGGAGATAAACCACGAGTGCACGAAATGCATCCGCTACAATTTACACCAAACCCCTCCGCAGAGTTTTAGAGATTCAAATGGAACACTGCAGATTGCGCTACTGACTTGAATGCTTAAATAAATACGAGTGTTAGCTGAAATGTTTGTCTTTGATGAACGACGTGTATACCTACTGTATGTATATGAAGTAAAATAGTTTTCACGGCTTTAGTATTACGGTGAATCTTGGTAATTCACGTCTTTGAACATATATGATAGGTTAGGGGTTTCGATATAACTGTTGATAATCAAAGGTTGCTGCCAAGTAGTTTCTAATGATTTATGCAGAATGAACTTTGTTATATTTGCATGCAAATATGCACACATAAGCCAACAAACGCGTAGGAAAGTATTATTTATATAATTATTTGATAAAGTTTAGTATCTCATTTAATTAAACTTTATACAAAATTATTTAACGGTTCTTAATCGCGTCATACCCTGGTTGTTGGTGACTGTCAAAATCTCTCGACGACGGCGACACGTCGACTGCGTAAAAATATTAATACATTTTAAGTGTTGAAGTCAGTCAACTTAACAATCAACACGATACGGCTTAAAGGCAAATGTTATTTATTTATATTCCAATACTACGCGTAAACATGAATTTAAATCAAATAGTATGAATGCGATTAAACTAGCGGGTATGGTAAATTTGAATTTAGGTAGCGTAAAATTAGGATTTTATAACTTTATGAGTAGCAAATAACAAAAATAAATTTGTAATTTACCGCACATTCTAATATTGTTTCCATAGAAAAAAATGCTATAGTATAATTCAAAATCAGTGAACACGTAAATAAATCAATAAGCCATTTTATTGATAGTTGAACTAACATTGAAAACGAAATCTTCTGATCTTTAACAAGCCTTCATGCGCCATATCCATTAAAGCTTTTATACTTTTCAATACAAATTAAACGAGCCCAAACTCGATGAATTTGTGTTCTTTTATTGCGAGGAGGCCATCTTACAACTACATCATCGGATCAGCTTCAATGATATCATAACATTGCATTGTAACGCAATGTAGAGATCATAGAAAAAATAATGGTACAGATGCATGCTGCGCGTGGCAGCAGCGGCGTTTGCGAAACCCTACTCGTACTTGATTGGATAAATGGTGTCTTTAAGTGAGCAGTAAACCTATTAGAGCCCGCCACCACCTTAGCCATATCTGTAAGGACCTTGTTAATGTTATTAGAGGTAAGCCAATATTGAGATAATTTAAACTTAATTCGTTCTTAGATAAAGTTGTATCAAACAGTCTATGTTAAATTATTTTGGTAGAGGATTGCTGTTTATGTTTCAATAGGATAGTTTTAATATTAGAAAATGTGTTCTTTTATGTATTTTATCGTAGGTGGACCGACGACCTTATTGGCATCACAGGCATTGAGTGGACGAAAGCGGCTGAAGGACGTATCTTTAGCCGCTATTTTATTTCACACTCTACTTTGATTATTCTATTTTAATTGGTTTACCACAATATTTTTCTCTGAATACATGCATCGAGTAAAAGTAACAGTGCAATAATCACTAAAAAGTAAACGCTACATGTATTGTGGTTTTGTACTATCATACCATTTATGTTGGGTTCATTTATTAACTAAGGCTTAACTTATACTTTTTATGTAACAATGTACATAATACACGACTTATACCTATATCCCAGTGTGTATTTTAGCCTAAATGTCGTTTACACTCAAGTAACAGGATGTTAATTTAATGTAAGTACTACAGGCCATTATACTACTGTAACTAATTTCCTTCCGTCAGATTCACTAAGAGGAAATTAGTAAGGACATTCAACTTGAGCATACACTGAAGCGTTAACACAAACATGCACTGCCTCGAGGTAATTATCATATAAGTAGGTATACAAACTATGAACATAGTCTATTAGTATTTCAGACGATTGATGAATTGTCCGTAATCGTTTTGAGTTTTGATAGAAATTAATTTGTGTTTTTAAACGTAATGTAAAACATTTGCACCGCAGCAATTCTACTTAGATTTTTGAGATCAGCACATTGGTTGCAACACGGGCGCGAAAACGAAACGAAATCATGACATAGTAGGTAATTTTTAAAACTTTAAAATTTTTACAGAATGTACTCATACTAATATTCAAGTAACGTACTTTTATATAGTTTTAATTACTTATTACATACCTACATACATAACTACACGCCTTTTATCCCCGAAGGGGTAGGCAGAGGTGTATTACGTACCCACTCTTCGCCAGTTATGTTTCGGTCCCAATGTAATAGGAGGCGAGCTTATTGCCATTTACCGGGCACATTATTAAGCGAGCGATAATTAATTTATAATGCACACACATCTTTGAAAAGTCAGAGGTGTGTGTCCGGTGTACCTGAGGATCGAACCCGAGACCATCGTCTCGGCAGTCCGTAATGTACACCACTGGGCTATCGCGGCGAGTTAATTACTTATTTTTAAAAGGAAATCTAAATACATTACCACTATGTCAGTGGAGTTGCTACAAAAATAAAAAATAATTTATTCACATTGCAAGTTTCACTTTATTGTATTTTAAAATACTAAAGCGACTTACCTCGTGCTATGTTATCCAGATTTTTTTAATACTTTGTTCAACAGGCATCAAGAACACCCTTAAACTAAAGCATTTGTAAATCGTATTTAGTATCTATCCATATAATAATCGAATTAACCTTTAAGTACCTACGTGTGTTCTGACAGACACTTTCAGGGTTCGGAAGTTTGAATTTCATATGTTACCGAAGACGTCAATTCTTGCGCTTCTAGAGAGAAGCGCAAGAATTGACGTCTTCGGTAACATATGAAAGTTTTTGGCTACGCATTTCATGCCCGAAGCACCTGGTTTATTATTTAATATAACATTGGCATAATCTAAAAAACATCGTATCGAATAAAAGTTACATAAGTACCGACGAGTGGTCCGAGAACTGCGATCTTATAAAAATCAAAACTCGCGTAAATCGGACGCACCGACATGAAATGCGTAGCCAAAAACAAAAGTGCCAGTAAAAAATGACAAATAAGGCTTTAAAATAAAGATCACGAAAAAATTTTTGCGGAATAGCTTAATATGAGCTGAGAGTCTGACTGTAACGATATCGATCCAAATTTTGTTGTCTTACAAAGTGACTATGATTCAACATCTGAACAGGAAGGGTTTTACGTTAAACATGTGTGCCTACAATGCAGCAAACCTATATGTAAGGAGTGATTATAAACTTTACTATACATACATATTGGTACTTTGTGATTTCCTAAAAGACGGTTGATTATGTGCTAAATTGTATTTTTATGGTTTTCGTAATTACTAATCATCAAAAAAAAATGTTAATAAATAATCATTGTTAGAGTGAAAGTGATTTTTCTCCGTAAGAACCAAAAACAGGAGGGGAGGTCTTAATGTGTAACTTTATAGTTAGCTATAAATATTATACTTGCAATATTTTCTTTTTTTCTTATACAATAACTAGATATGTATATAAATAATACTTATAAACTGTATTTTTAGAAAAAATATGAAACAACATATTGTTTTTGGTTATGAAAGCTGTGGTATTCTAGCCAGACCTCTCGTCAGTACTTATGTAACTAAAATAGCACGTCGGTCCTAAAAGTTTAAAGAAGTTCTAAATTAATATGTGACTATATTATTCAGAAAGACTAATCAATCATTATTCACACAATAATCAAGATATCTTTAAATATAGCTAGTATATTCAGCTATACTAGGAAATCTATCTGTGATAAATAACAAAGTCCGCATCTGTTCTTGTGTTTCTCAAAGGTATCTGCATTAGTGAGATTATCTGGCACACATGTCTCTCGGCTTTAACAAAGACGCAATTTCAGATGAGTATTGCCTTCCCAGGAATTTGGTCGAAGATATCAATACTATATCAGGTGAGTGACACAGCGCACAAAATGGCACATAGTAGCAGAATATCATACTATTCATCAAGTTAGAACGTCTCAAGCTCAATCTACCAAATACACTACTCAGCTTAAGAATCTTTTCCTTCTTTCTGAACACTCCGCAGATAATGACTTTGTCTTTGTTATGTTTATTTTTCACACTGTTTTTTTTACATTAAGCAAAATAAATAACCACTATCGCCATGCTGGCTTCATCATGGTATATGTCTTTCACCTAGGTGCCTCGGAACTGCCAAATTACAAAACACAGAGCATTTCATAACAACTTAATTTGAAAAAATGTCAGTAATACTAAATAAACGAAAGACTCGTATTATCACCATTTTATCGTTTCAGTGGATATAACTGGCACTAGGCTACTCTACAGGGCGTAAAAAAACCCTAAACGAAAACTGAAATCCCATGTTGTACCAATCACTACGAACATTTTTTACTTCGGCACCGTACCTAGGAAATTACTGGTTCAGGAGATATTGAGGCTCAAAGTTAGCATGGAATTTTTCTAATTAGGTACAAAATCGATCCATTAACCCCACCAATATGTTCTTTAGATGCCCTATAACCCCATGGATAAGTAGGTATTTCGAGCATTGCACGCGCGCGCTTTTAATTGCGGTTTAAAAATGAAAACTTAAAAAAAATCGTTTCCCAGGTATTATTTTTGGTTAGTATGACTTGGCATGATGTCCACAACAATTAGACTTCGGCTTGGTAATGGGTCTTGTGACATCCTGTATAAAGACATTACCGACAAAACAAAACTATACCATTTTATATTGCTAGCACAGAAATTTTGTAAAAGCGGGGCGACCCATTCTTTTGGTCGCGTTATTTTACGCGACCAAAAGAATGGGTCGCCCCGGGCATATTGAATTTACGGGGCGCGGGACAATCGCAGTTTCCACGAGCTATACCACAACTAATCCTGGCAGGGATCACTCCCGGAGGGGCTACTGTTCACATGATAATTATTACACCCCTCGCGACTGCGACTACCGATTACGATGATTGTAATACATCCTTTGTTGTTTGTGTGACTGGTTTAATTAAATATCGGCCCGTTGCAACAAATAAATTGCCTAATTACTTTTACATAATCATACATTTTTTGTATAGCCATCAATAATGTTGCTTTGGTGCATACATGTGTGAAATAGTATTACTTGTGAACACTTCAAAATTAACAGTAAATATTTTAGATTACTCCCCATTGACATAATATTGTTAGATCTTAAGATTGCTTTAGTTAGCCTAATAATCATTATTATCATTATCAGCCCGTGTACATAGACTGTCCCACTGCTCAGCACGGGCCTCTTCTCTTTATGAGAAGGGTAAGACCATAGTCCACCACGCTGGCCTAGTGCGGGTTGGCAGACTTCACATGTATTTCGAGAATATTTTGGAGAACACTCAGACATGCAGGTTTCCTCACAATGTTTTCCTTCACCTTCTAGCAAGCGATAATTAACAATTTAATACGCACATAAGTCCGAAAAGTCATTGGTGCGCGCCGTCGATGCGAACCGGGACCCTCTGCGCAGCAGTCTGTCAGTCACTCCACTAGGCTATCGCTGCCTGGTGGAAGCCTAAGAATAAGTTTGCAAAATAAGATCTAGGATGGTAGGAACAATAATAGGAGCTTATTAACTTATTTGTGTTGAGAAATAGTTGGTTTGGCACGGGTGTGTATTTATTTTGTGACTGTATTGTGAAATAGTGATATTAATTTAACATATTTTGAATTTTATTATGTGGTTGGCTTAGGCAGTGATTGCCAGTTTTACCCGAATACACAACAACCAAGTATATCATTAGCCAGATGTGGTAGCAATAGAAGCGTCTTGATTGTAAGCTGGTGTGTTTTGAAGGTGTATTAAGATTCCTTGCTAAATTAAGTGTCAAATAACATACTTGGTAGCGAATTTCAACTAAATGGCCAATAATTGTAACGTTTCAATTAAATTACTTATGTTGTTAACGGGCTCTATTCATGAATCATTTTCATTTTCTTATTTACCGTTATCACACAGAGTCTGAAATAAACCATGAACTTTATAAAGCAGTCGATTGTGCAGAATGTATTTACATAAAAGTACGGCGGCAATAATATTGTAAACAATATTTTCTCAAAACTTAAATTTCCATTAAGCTGACTAATGAATAAAAATATAGTACGTGCTAGTTATTTTCCATGCTTGCGTTTTTCTGCCAACAGTGAGGCTACTTACGTACTTACACCAGTCTATTACAAGTACCTACCTTAAATTAGAAAGGTCTGCTCTGAATAAGACTCCGTTCATCCTCAACAGTATTCCCATTACTCTAAGCAGTAGAAACGTTACAGTAAGGCGTTTCATAATCTGGCAATTTTACACGCACATAGACGCTCGGGTCCGTACAGTGCAGTCGCCAAATGTCACGCACACATAGCTGTCAACGTGCCTCACTTTGATGAGTGCGCTCCATCTGCCTTTTGTTCTAATAATCTGAGCAAACGCTATAATAACGCGCCGGTGCGGCGCGTTTGTATCGATACAAACGACAACAAACTGCTCCGTAGGATAAAAGCGCGCCGTCGACGCGCGTTTTTGAAACGCGCGTCGATGGCGCGTTTAAAAAACGTGGTTTGCATAGGCCCTTAGGTGGAACTCGGGAGGAGAATATGAAGTTGATGGCAGATATAGAAATTTCAAATGGTAATTTATAAAGAACCCGTGCTTAAAATCTCTCAGACCTGGTCCTTGACCGAACTTCAAAAGTCCAGCCTCAAGGTTTGTCAAAGAACAATGGAGCGCAGTATTCTCGGACATAAGAGAGTTGATCGAGTGCAAAATGCCGTTCTGTGATCACTGTCAGGTATTGCTGATGTGGGACGGAAGACTGCCAACCTAAAGTGGGATTGGGCGGGCCACGTGATCCGGATGCATCCTAGCCGATGGGCAAAGATCGTCACACAATGGGTGCCGCAAGACGGGTGGCGGAAGGGAAGCAGACCCCGAAAAACGATGGCATGACGATCTCGATAATTTTAAAAGAAACTGGCCCAATTAGGCAGAAGATAGGGATGCTTGGAATAGTGTAAGGGAAACATTTGTCCAGTAATAAGACAACATAGGTTAAATAGAAAAAAAAATAGAATTGCTTATTAGGACTGCGTAGCGGAATGTGATGCATTCCTTGAAACAAGTACCTAGTTAATATTCGATAAAACAAAATTGTAATTTAGTATATTCTTGTAATGTAGTTTAGCTTCTTTAAAAAAAAATTACATATATAGATAACTTAAGGCTCTGTAATAAATCTACTCTAACATAACACACAACGCACGTGTTAAAAAACTAACAACATACAAAGCAAAGTATTAAAAAGACAAACGGCCGGTTTCTGAATTGAGAAATCCGCGTAAAGAACCATTTAAACACTAATTATCTCATACTTAATCAATTTTCTGTTTCACAAAAAATAGTTGACCACATTGTGAGTATTTTTTTTGTCAGTTGCCAGTTGTGATGTTAAGAAGAGCATCACTTCAATCTCATCCAATGCTGTTGGTAATGACTGCATCAGTCGAAACATGATCCTACCCATCCTAGATGAAATCCTCCCTGTCTTCTGTCATATCCTAAATTACTCAGTTACCAGCGGCGTCTTTCCATCAGCGTGGATAGATGCACAAATAGTTCCAATACCTAAAAAAACCCAAACCCTGTTCCCTTACTGACTTCTGTCCTATATCTATACGTCTTGTACATACGCAGCTCTGTACTTTCCTTTCCAAGAATGCTCTCTTGAATCCTTTCCAATCCGGTTTACGTCCTGGTCATAGTACTACCACAGCATTGGTTCATATCACTGATGAGATAAGGCTGGGCATGGATGGTGGAAAACTCACGCTGTTGTCCTTGCTTGATTTTAGCAACGCATTTAACACCGTGGATTTCCACATCCTGCTTGCCATACTCCGCTCTATTAACATATCTTCAACGGTAATTAACTGGTTTCATAGTTACCTGTTTGGACGCCGACAGCGTATACGTGTTGATGAGTCGTACTCTTCGTGGTGTAATACAACTGTCGGGGTACCACAGGGTGGCGTGCTATCTCCGTTACTTTTCGCAATTTTTATTAATTCTATCTCCAAACAGTTACTTTCGTCCTACCACCTTTATGCAGATGATTTGCAGATATATTAACAGGCACTACTAGAGTCAATTTCAACGGCGTTTTCTAATATTAACACAGATTTGGCGCATATCTGTACGTGGAGCAAAAATTATGGCCTCAAGGTAAATCCGTCAAAAACACAGGTCATTCTAATTGGCAGTTCCAGGATGATTTCCAAGATCAATTGGTCACAACTGCCTCAGACTCAGTTCGATGGTAACATCTTACCAATCTTAGATAATGTCAAAAACCTTGGCATTTATCTGGATAAAACTTTTTCATGGGGTAGTCAAATACAGGAGACCAACCGTAAACTGTTTGCTTTAGCTGGGTCGTTACGTAGGCTGCGGAACTTTCTTCCCATCACCACCAAGATTGCGCTTGCACAATCCTTGCTTCTCCCTATACTCGATTATGCCGATGTCAGCTATCTTGATCTCAATGAGGACCAACTTGATAAACTAGAGCGTCTCCAAAAATTCTGTATTAGATTCATTTTTGGCTTACGCAAATATGATCATATATCTGATTTTCGATCCAGGCTTAAGTGGCTCCCAATTCGACTTCACCGGAATACTCATATCCTTATGTTACTGTACAATGTGTTGTTCATTCCTAATACCCCCACGTATCTCAAAGAACGTTTTAAGTTCCTTCATGACACACATTTAAAGACCTTGAGGTCGTCGGTGGATCTGAGACTGCAGATGCCAGCACATACCACAAACTACTACAATAAATCCTTTGCTGTTCAAGCTGTCCGTCTGTGGAATGCGCTGCCGGTCGAAATTAAGCAAGCTAAATCATTGAAAATATTTAATAATGCAATAAAGAAGCACTATTTGTCATTGTAAACAAATTGAATCACTGTATTTTTTGTTCATATTATTATATGTATGTATGTGTATTATATTTATGTATTATATGTATTTATTGATATGTTTAGCAAATATCATATCTGTTATATGTATGACTGCGTATGTATGTATTTATTTGTATGTATATAATACAAACAATTTCTAGTAATCAGATACTTTTAGTCGCTACACATCAAAGCTTTTTGTCTTTTTCAGTATGTCCATCCTAAGGTTGCCTGTAAGAGATCGCACTCTGCGATAAGGCCACCCTTGTGCATTTGATATGTATCTACATTTAAGTTATTTACACCGAATTTGTACCAAAATTTGCACAATAAAGCAATTATCTATCTATATATCTCATCATCATAATCAGCCTTTAACAGTCCATTGCTGGTCTAGGCCTCTTCTTTGAAAGGAGCAATTGGCCTACTATACCACGCTGGCCAAACGGGTTGGTATAGGGTTTTTATCAAGTTTTCCTTCTGTTACAGTGCTGTTCTCTGCATAATATGCTCCCTCTGTCGGTTCTTACGACACCCATGGGATGATATGGGGTGGTGACATTCCGTAACATCCATATCTATCTATCTACTATTACGCTATTTGTTTTCTTGAAACCAGAAGAATAACATAATTATCACTATATAATTGAGATATGTAGGTATTCGGTCCATAGAACTAAAATTTGATAAAGCCAAAATAAATTTTACTATGACGTTATACATCAGCGTAAAACAAACGTTAGGACAAAATACAAAACATTAAATAAAATATGGTAAACAAGATCAGATTTTTCAAACATAAATTGTACAACTGTGACATAAATCTGACAGATAAATAAATATTTATTTTATTCAAAGACTAGAAATATTTAAAATTATAGAGCGATAGCCCAGTGGTATACGTAACGGACTGCCGAGACGATGGTCTCGGGTTCGATCCCCAGGTACCCCGGGCACACACCTCTGACTTTTCGAAGTTATGTGTGTATTAAAAACGTTAATTATCGCTCGCTTAATAATGTGCCCGGTAGATGGCAATAGGCTCGCCCCCTATTACATTGGGACCGAAATATAACTGGCGAAAAGTGGGTGTGTAATACACCTCTGCCTACCCCTTCGGGGATAAAAGGCGTGAAGTTATGTTTATGTTATGATGTTATAGAACGTTACTTTTAGTTTACGAACCTTTTAAACAGGTGATTTTACTTTTTATTTTATTGTCTCCTCATTTAGTACACTGCCAAATGACGCAGAAGTCCTGTGTTTCATATAATTATAATTGTGTGAAAGTAAAAGTATGAAACAGTTCATTTACTTTTCCATGACATCGCCTTTTTTGACAAACAGTACAGTACTGTTAGTATGATCGGTTTTTAACAAAGCTGTATAACAGTAATACTACCTGTTGTATTACCGTTATTTTATTTATTAAACAAGCTGCTTAAAAGTGTCCATTCGCAATTTTTCTATTCGATAGTTTTAAAATAAGCTCAACTTTATTAACTTCAAGGCGCAACTTGGATCGTAAACACATCTCTTTAACGGCTATTTTCAATATTCGAACTATAGATAGATCTGTAGATTTTAGGTTCGTGTTTGACATATTTTGTATGGAGTTTATGTCAAACACTGTCAAAAACGAATCTTAAATCTACAGATCTATCTATATTTCAATTATTGAATTCCGTAGTAAAAGAACTATTAATCAGAGCAACTACTAACGAGTTATGAACCTGGTCATCGGTTTTGTAACCTAGAAATCTAGAAATTCACGGATCCTTTCTCGCAGAAAGAGCGAATTTATGAGAAATGACGTGGCCACTATATTAGACTTATAGTGGAAACCATTTGTTAGACGGTTTTATTTAAAAGTTTTTATGAAATTTTAATAGAACGTTTTAATACAGCACTTTATTTTATACGACCTTGGTCTTTGAAGTGAATATTTTATACTGGCGTTCAAATTGTGACTACTTTGCTTTTGATTTGATATTTTTATATGAAACTAGGCTATGCCTTTGGCTCCGCCCACGTGTGACATCCTCGGACTCCTTAAGATTTAAGTTGTTAGCTGTTGAGACCTCTTAAGATTTAAGTTTCAAAAATCCTCCCTTAGTGCTACCCCACACACTACAAGAAACATACATGCCAAATTTCAGCTTCGTGCGCCCAGTAGCCTCGGCTGTGCATTGTCTGTCAGTCAGTCAGTCAGTAACACAAGAATTTGATATAATTATATTGATTCATACTTGCAAAGATAAAAAAGGGGAGTTAGTAAAATAGCCAGATTCAACAGTTATTGTGTCTGTGCTGCACAGAACGGCACTTGACATTAAGTACAGATAAATATAAAAGATCCTGCTGCGATAAATCTGCATAAATTGTGGGTATATTTTATTCCTCTGTTAACGTTACGCAAATGAACGATCCGTTTGAATTTTTTACGAGAGAGCGAGAGAATACAAAAAATTAAATTATAACTAATAATGAATCAGTAATGAACATACAAAACATTGTACGTGTGGTGACAGATTTAGAATACAATACCATGTCATCCCATGGGTGTCGTAAGAACCGACAGAGTGAGCATATTATGCATAGAGCAGTACGAGAAGAACACACTGTAAGAGAAGGAAAACTTGGTATTAACCCTATACCTATATATAGTAGGCTAATTCCTCCTTTCAAAGAAGAAGCCTAGTCCAGCAGTGGATTGTTAAAGGCTGATGATGATGATGATACAAACCATGATTACTTGTAACGATTCTTGCTACGTCGTAGCAAAAGAACTACATTACCGTAGCATCAGTACGAGCATCAAAATAATTTACCAAGCTTACAAAGAAAGCGTGAAAACTTTTAATATACAATTTATCTACTCAGAGAAAATGTATACCTGTATATTTAAATAGTTATTATAACTAGCAACAAATGTGACACCGACAGAACGTCGGACGACTGGTGCCCAAACGCTACCAACTAGAATCTAGAACTATCGTCAAGCGAAGCAGTCTGTTATGGTTTATATAAAAGCGATTAAAACGGACTGCTGACGCACGACCAAAAGTTTTGATGACCCTGACTGACTCTGATGGCTTGCCTACGATAAGAACACAGACTGAGTGCAAAAGCGGTCTAGTAAATGATATGAAACTTTAATCCTTTAACATTTGCAACATAAGGGAGTCCAGTATACCGTCAGGCTGGTGCCATCCAGCTGACGAAACAAACTTTGCGTGAGTTTGTTTCCCTGCAGTGTTCTGCGGCATGCACGAGTTTTTCAAAACTGAACCGCTCAAATAATAGTTTGAAAAATCACAAAGTTTGCCAAACTTTTAATTATTGATGCTAACAGCAAAAAATATGAAAAGTGTTGCTTTGAGACATTAAAAATTGTAAAACAATCAATAAAATATCAAAGGACTGAGCTCTGATTTGTGTACTTGGAAGCTTGAGAGCCCCTTAATTTATTTAGCTTATGGCTAGGTATATAAAAACGCAAATGAAAGCCACGCAATAATAATCTTCACTTGTTTTATACACCATTTATTCATAATACATGAAAGTGTGTGCAAATGCCTATTATTTACATAGCTAAATCTACATTTGATGGTGATACGAAGTTCACCGGGTTATCTAGTAGTATATATTTTAAATCAGTGTTTCCCGATGTATTCAGCACTTGGTATAGCCTCCAGTATTTATTTTACAAAATATAATAAAAGAAAATATATATCAAATATAGCATTTTCATCAAAATCAATATTTTATAGCACTACAACGTCACGTGTACGACGATCGATCTGCAAGGTCGATGCACTTTATTTATAACTCAACTGTAAACTACACGGCGTATTGACTGCCGTATGAAGGTGTTTCGGCAGCTCGCTCGGTAAGTGGCTAGGCACTGTCCCTGAAAATAGCGTGTGTATTTTTGCTTGTAAACATACTATTCAGTCAATTAAATACCCCAGTTTTAGTATCGCATATTTCAGTCACTCTGAGGAAAAGCTTAAATTCTATCAAATTCAGGTTAGTCTCTAGAGAGCGGAACCCTGTGGTCTATGGCAAAAGTCTTGTTTGCATCTGGGAAAACACTAGGACGTCCATGATGATTTAAAAATGTTGTCCTTTTCTAGGCAGGCACATAAGCTGTTTAAAATAGAATTACATAATGATTTTTTTATTAAATATTCGTGGTAAATGGCTGACCTTGCCCCGGTAGAATCCCAAATTATTATCATGAACATTTTTCTTTGTTTCCTAATAAGTTTACAACACCTCTGATCTGAACGGTTTATTCGACGTACGTGCAGCTCGTGATACAAATTAACACGTAGGATGCTAGATACAAAGTTTGTTCAGCGTCGGTACCTCGAGGCTGCGGAAAACTACTAGAATAAAACAGTAACGTGTACTGTACCGTACGTTCGTGTATCCACTATCGTGAAGTATTGTATAGTGCGTTCATTCTTATCTGGCAAAAATGGTAAACAAATATGGCGGATAAGTACGTCCGTAAGACTAGTGATGGGAAACATTGCATGAACTAAATCAAGTTTCACTTAAAATTCATTCAGTGAATGAACTAAAACATATTAGAGATAGAGATTTTAAACTTTTAATGTTTTCGATGTGAGTAGAAATAAAAATGGTATTTTGGTTCATGTAAAAGGTTTTTTTAAATGTACAAATATTATGTCAGATCGTCAGTGTCGATAGACGTTGTGTTTTCATAAGAACTTGTTTCTGATGTGACGTTAATTATGAATCTGGGGGTTGCTCCACCCGTCGCATCATCAATAAACCCATCGAGCATCATTTTATTTTCCTGTTTGATAACATGTTCGATGCATTTTTCCACGATTCAGCATCAATTTTGGCAATGCTCTCTTTTGTTAAATCTTTTATTTCTCCCATCTTAAAAGTTTTATTATTGCAGCCAACATACGATTTTATTTGTGCCCATATTAATTCTATTAATGATAAGGCGGAAGGCGAACAACAATAATATTTTTCTTGGCTGCCAATTCATCAACCACTTTTGTTTTGTTTATACTTTGTTTATAACTTAATACTGGTAAGTGAATGTAAACACTATATTTGTCATTATAATGACTTCAACAATTAGCGTTAGCGGCATCTATCGCCCGCCCCCATTTATCATGTAATCGTGGTTACGATATCTGACTGCAATCTGAAAATGGATACTTTTTCGATTACTTTCGGTAAATGTTTTCATGATTCTATTTTTATCTATTTTAAAAAGACAACTCCCGCACTAGGAAGAAATTCCTGTGTCGCGGGGGACTTTACAAACATTCAATCAACGGACACAAAGAACACCCCGACTCGAGACAACATTTTATGAATCACACAAAGTGTTGTCTCGTGTGGGAATCGAACCCACAACACTCGGCGCAGTGTCAAGCGGCGAGGCAACCGCTTAAACCACTACGCCAACCGTGCAGTCAAGATTGATGGTTGCAAATTACATTTTGCCCATCTCTGACTAGAAAAAGGAGAGGACTTTGCCTGGCAAATGGGGCACAAAATACATATATTTAAAAATACTCTGTCAGTCAATTCTATCGGAGTAATTGTATTTTTAAATGTCGCTGTTTTGTATGGAGATTTTTCAACCCATATTTTACTTTTCAACATCACATTTTACAAACAACAAAGATGAATTAGCTAAATCGGTGCAGCAGTTATGTCTATCTGAGTTTGATTTTTATTTATTAAGATTAATTGTCCTGATATAAAAACTACACTTACTTTTATCTCTCGGTTAGTTACAAGAGTCCAATCAGTTGCAATCTCAAAGTCCTTTGTACGTAGCCTGGTTGTCAATCAAGAGAAATAATAGTCGGAATGAAAAGCTAATACAAATCCACAAGCAAGTCAGGTCGGTCAAGGTCAACTTCAAAATCGTTCTGGATAGAATACCCGAAATGTTTGACGCCAAACTCTTTTCATTATTGTTGCTCTCAGTGTTGCTAATTAATAAGGATTTTACAACAATGATGCCAAAAAATATATTTATTGACTTATCGGTTTTTATTCACATTGTCTGCAGTGAAAAGCTTTTAATTTAGGCCCTTATGAAAATTGACCTCAGTTTAGTTAATGAAATCATTTTATACGGATCTGAATGTTCTTTACGTTTACCATAAACGGATTACAATATATTAATACTTTTTATATAATCATTCAATTTTATCATTCACTTCATCCCATCTCTACAGTCAAATGTCATATTGACAAGACATCGTAATAATCTGTTGTTTGAAGTGTCATCACAATTACTATTTTCTTTAAATAAATATGTTTTAAAAGGGAAATATGAAGCTATTTAAGGTGGAAAATAATGTGTTGGTACTTGAACTACATTGTAAATATTTTCTAGTAGCATATATTACGTGATGCGGCCACAATCTTGTGATTTGTGATGAAGGTATGTTTGTTTACTAGTTGTGCCAGGTAAAGATGAATGCACTTTATTATCACAAAGTGCTGAGGCGCTCTTCTCAAAAATGTTACAGATAATAGAACTATTTTTGTAATTTGTATTTTTGTAGTATGTATTTTTGTATTTTATTAGAGAAACGTATAGAGAGTCACATAACGTGTGATAACATTATATTATTATAAAATTATCCATTTTGAAGAAATTGTACGAATTCAGTTGAATACTTGATACCGTGGCAGATTTACCGGAATTTTTAAAAACCTTTATATCAGGTACATAGTTATTTATTACATACTGTCTTCAACAGGGTTTCTACAGTCATTTACAATGAAGAACCAGCTTACCTCCTCACATACAATTCTAAAGTAATGCTAGTACTTAAAAGAAATATGTATAAGGCTATTCTGGGTCCTTCAATTCTATTATTTTAAACCAGCACTTAACATTTGCTTAAATGAAATGCTAACGCTATATCCTCATTTATAAATGTTGAATAAAAATGTATTGCCTACCTTATAATGTAGATGATTTAATTTAACTTTTCTTTTAACTCTTCTTTATCATTGATTGATTGCCCTATTAATATAATGCTGATATGATGATTGATATAATGACGACAAGAATTAAATAAAGAAGACTATCTCGTTGGTCTCGCGGCATGAATGTGCGCCTGGGATTGGGATGTCTCGGGTTCGATTCCCGGGTCGGGCAAAGTGTTATTGGGTTTTTCCGTTAGGAAATTCTCAGTAGCAACACGTAGTCTGGTAATGTGCCCGGTACGGCAATAAGCTCGCCCCCTATTACGTGGGACCTAAAAATTCCTGGCGAAATATGGGTGTAATATTACACCTCTGCCTACCCCTTCGGGGATACAGGCGTAAGTCTATAAATAAATAAAAAATAAAAGAATTAAATAAGCATACTGTGCGTGATGTCATTTTTATGACATAAATCGGCATATCGTAGTCCACTGCTGGATATAGGCATCTTCCAACACGCGCCAGCGTACTCAGTCCTCCACTTTCCGATTTGTGGTCTGTTTTGAACTCATTAAATAAACCCGTCGTATTGTTATCAATGTTATCATTGTCATGTATGTCTTATAATACATGGACATTTGGACTTCTATCAGTTGTCTACCTATGTATGCATTCCAGAGTTTGTCAAAGGCATTTGATAATTAGTTGTGAATGCTAAAATTATTATAATACATTGAATAATATATTCAAACAGACTTTTTACTCGAATTATTTTATGAAATTTGACTGTATATTTCGTTTTAGATATCATCACATGTAAACCTATATATACCAATTACGTTTTAAAGAGACACTTACGAACGTTTATATTTTTATAACCGGTATCGGTATTATCGGCTATAAGAAGAATCTGTAAGAAACTCATGCCACTCTTTTAAATAATACTTCATAATTAAATATAGTTACGTTGTACCTGTATAGTAAGTTATTAAGGGCAAAAATAGTCTTTAGCCATGTTTGCCAATAGCTGGGCTATTACAACGTGGTTTCAGGAATGATTAACACCGTGAAATTTCAGCAGAATATAAGTTGTTGATGGGTTAATCTGTAAATATAGACCTGTCTCTATAAATCAAGCATGTCTTTATTCCCCTGGACTTGAAACTTGGCACGTATTTGAATAACGCAAGCAGTGTTTGATGTGTTGAGATGAATATCTGCCACTGAATGTAAGGAGTCATTCGGAACTACCACAATAACAGTTCTTCCATTGCCGGTTATGGGTACATAATATTTAGCCGTGACACCGAAATGAAAACTTGCAAGCCGCTTTATCACCACTGCTGGTGGGCCACTTTTGTTGACAGCCAAATTACGCGTGAAAACAAATCTTGCTATGACAGTCAGTGAGATTTTGGTAAACGAGGTGGTCTCAGACAAGCTACCACAAAATCATGAGAAGAAGAATTTGCCGGTGATCGTGCAAAAAAGGCACATATAACCTGAAAAGAGGACACTAAGCTCAGTAGTCCTTGATTGCAACCAAAAATAAACAAGAGACAAACCGAAAAATATTATTGTAATTTGCACTTAATGAAAATAATTTTGGTTCGTAAAGTACATACATACATAGACTCTCGCCTGTTTCCCCGAAGGGGTAGGCAGAGGCATATTATCATCGCACACTTTTCGCCAGTGTTTTGATCCCACGTAATAGGTGGCGAGTTTATTGCCGCTTATCGGGATATTTTGTTTGCCAGAGCCTCGTCCGTTGATCGGCGGGTGCACCACTTGCAGGTGAGGTTAGCTTGGTACCCTAAGTTCTTGGTGGGAACCTTATGCACCCTCAAAAGTAAGCTTTTACTAAACAAAACTTCTCTCTCTACTCTCCCAAAAGGATCTTAAAACTGACATTTTCATTTGCCCGATTCACATTGAGCCAGCTTAACAGAAAAGTCAACAAAAAGTGGACACCTTTAGTACGAATTGTTCTTCTAAATTGCGGTAAGATATGTTAGTATGTAATTTCCTGTACAGCTTGTGGCCTCTGGGAGGCGCTTTTTTACTTTATATATAATTAGGTCGCCTTTGTCCGAGGTAGCCTCGTTTTAAGTTAAACTTGCTCTTTTGATAAGATATTACTAGGTTGTAACGTTATATTTTTATTTTCTAAAAAATCTACTTTACTTTGTAGCTTAATCTACAGAAATGACTTCTGTAGGAAAAGAACATTATTACCTGATATTTAAAACAGGTATCGACTTAAGAAAAAAGGAAACTTAATTCCTTTAAGACAGTAACAACTTTTCAATCCACACGTTACGAATTAAGCTACAAGTAGGTATACAGGTAAGTATATTTGACTACGTAAAAATCTAGGTGAACGTTATTTATTTCTGTAATGTGCAGAAATAACTGTGATTTTTGTTACATTGCTATTTACATAAATTTTGAATACATAAAACACATTTTATATAAAAAAGCGGCGGTAGCCTAGTGATGTACGTAACGGACTGCATGCCGAGACGATGGTCTCGGGTTCGATCCCCAGATACCCCGGGCACACACCTCTGACTTTTCGAAGTTAGGAGTGCATTAAAAATAAAAATGTTAATTATCGCTTGCTTTACAATGTGCCCGGTAGATCGCCCCCTATTACATTGAGACCTAAACATAACTGGCGGTGTATAGTACACCTCTGCCTACCCCTTTGGGGATAAAAGGCGTGAAGTTATGTTATGTTCTATTCACTCAGCATAAAAATAGAAGTTTAGTATTTTATAAGCCTGGAGGTTGGTAAATAATTTGGAACTAACTAAACCGCACCTTCAAAAACGATTTATGGAATAAAAATAAATATAAAAAATAGCACTAAACTAGATTTAATTTACAGTACTATTTAGATACACTTATGAATGCATGTTATTAGAAATATAGTAGAGTATCGCTTTCACTAGCACTTTCTTATAAATATATTTTATACACATGTGTGCCACTGGCCTTACGATATAAATATTAATGTATTTATATACTTTAGAACTCATAAGGAAAGTCGGATCACAATTTGTGCCCTTTATAGCAAAATATCAGTTAATAATAGGTTTCTATATCCTTTTAATCCAAAGTATTATCTATTTCGGGCGTATACTCACCGATGCTATGGCAGAATAACAGTATTATGAAGTTTCAGAAAGAGAAAATTTTCGTGCTGGTTTATAGGATTACCTGACAGTGGCACGGCGATATTGAATCGAATACCGAACCGTGCCATCGGCAAATGTATAGAGTTTTTAAACACGGATGAAATATTGGATACAGAGTTAGAACTTTCTTTTATTATATTCTTTGGAGAAGTTCTTTGTATCGAATTTCTATTGTTTATATATCATCTTCATTTTTTGTTTTTATCCATTGTTTGTTTTATTTTATCCACTCATTTCTCATTCATTACCATGTATTTCTAACGCAGCACGTTTGTTAAGAAGGTACCCATCCACCGGTAATCAGAAAACACAAAGATTTGACTTATCAGGAAATACAAACAGAGTCAGGCAAGGAGGCCCTTTAAAAGAGTTCCATTCCTTCAGCATGATGCCAAGATTACCCAAAGTTGATGATGCCAGATTATCAGGTTATATAGAGCTTCCTGTCGATAAATATAATTCACAAAATGCTACAAAACAGAGTAAACGAAATAAGAGTAGAATGTACACGTGTGCTGAATAGTAATTGCTGGGGGTGCGATGTTCTACTAAAGTTTCAAAGTCTGCGAAGTGGAATTTCAAGCTTAAACAAATAAACCTGACTGTAGGTACGTACTGAACGTATTGTATTTTGGGGTACCTACGTATACCGCTAAGTCCAGGTCAGTTTATATTCAGTACTTATTTAAACTCGGGTATATCTGATTTAAACGTTTCTTATCGACCATAGTCGACTCATTTTGAACAGAATAATGTCGGTCGTAATACAGCCAAGTAGGCTGTAATTGTAGATATCATTGTGTATTATGTGATTAAATTGCCATATAAGTTCGAAGCAACCATAAAATAAGGTTAGTATCTATTTATGCCACACAGTCAAATCATAAAACAAACCTTGCACTTTGTCAGGCGCTACCTGGTGATGCTTCACCATACTGTGGCGTTTATCTATCCCATCTCTGCTGTCGTAATTATAAATGCAGTAATCGACATTTTTTCAAATTTCTGTTTTTATCGAAAATTAAGTTAAGAGACACATATTTTATTTATTTATATATCTAAGTAATGGTTAATTATTTTTTTTAAATGCTTGGAAGTTAGTAACATCATGAGCACAAATGCAGCATTCGTATGACTTATCTGGGAGTTTGTTAATTGAAATGCAGTAATAATAAAATACAAGGATAAAATGCAGTACTAAGGTCTATGCTACACATTTAAAACGCAGTATTAATCTTATCGTAGGAATAAATGCAGTATTTGCATAATATACTGCATTTGAATGTTGTACCTCCATTTATATTTCTATGATTATTTCCTAAATTCAAAAGTAGTAAATGTGTATACTGCATTTAAGCGTTGTGTTAGTAGAGTGTTTCATGACGCTGTGCAAAAAATGACATGTTTTGAACGCGCGGACTGCACGTTGCCTTAGCAGCGTCCCGCGCCTCACTCTGCGGTCGTCACTCGCAAGTGCCGCACGCGTCTTGTATTTTGTTTCCAAACGCCAAAATGGAGGGTAAGTAACTTTGTTTAACTTTATTTAAATATTTTAATAAGTCGAATGTTCATAATTTTACTGAAACTGTACCAGGATATTTGAGAATGATGAGTATAGCTTTAATTAGACTCCAGATTTAAAAAAGTAAACAAAATAGCGTGTGGTGACCGTTGAACTGTTGTCTGTAACTATTACTATTAATATAAAAAATATACCTACACTTATTTTTATAATACAATTTTACGTGAATCTCGTTCGTCTCAAAGCCATTTCTAGATAGATAGCCTAAAAATTAATTTAAAGGTACGCTATGACAATAGTAAAAAGAATAATAAAAGAAGGATAGCTAAGGCCGATCGGAGAGTTATTTGCCTATTCTTGCGTTGACGCATAGACGTGTACTTTTATTTTTAGTTAAATAATATTTGCGTATTATGACAGCACTAGGATTTTAACAACGTAATATAATAAAATGTTTCACCAATTCATAAATGGGGCTGTAAATTAAATACATTTTCGAGCGGGCGAGCAGTGTAGTACGTGAATGCGCATCATAAACGCGTGGCACATCCCGTACAGATGCCCCGCCCAGCCCCGCTCAGCTGTGTGATTGTGTGCGTGAAAAGTGCGTGCGTACACGGCGCCGGCGACTCACGCGTACATTCAAACCGGCGGCGGCTGATTTGTATGAAGCTATCTTAGAGAAAGTATGCGATTTCGCTGATTTTATTGATTGTTTGCAATTGAGTAATCCAGGCAAAGTTATAGTGAAAGCCATGGAAGTTAATGATTTATTTAAATATGTTGATCATTCATCTCAGCCTACATTAAAAAAGAGTATTAATCGTATATATTTGAAAACTATAATTTCTGTAGAGGCACGCAGACAAAACTTCAATTTATGTGTCAAGACGGAATATGATGGGGTGATTCGAGAAATGGACTTCCTAAAACTTAAACATAAAAGATCATGGTCGATTCCCGAACCAATTCAGAACATGATTCCTAGAGGTATATCTGAAGCGCGTAAATCTGAAATTCTTACTACTTTGTCTAAATTAATTCCACCAAACAGATATACCCTTTTGGCAAAATCTCCACACCGATAATAATTCTATTGATCTCGTTAATAATTTAGACGTAAAAGAAGAAGACTGAATTTGACTAAGTAAATAAGAAAACTGTTAAAGTGCTGTTATAAATTAGTGTTAAGTTCTTTATATTTTTGTTTTTCGACGGTCAAAGTTACGCATCTAAATATTTATTATTATTTAGTTACTGTTTATTCTTAATTTTAAATGAGAATAAACAATTTATTGTAAAAGAATAATTTGTGATTATGTCGATTTTTCAGATTTGTGTAGAACATTTTTTATAATAATAAGAAATCTGTTAGACTGAAGTGCCATTAAAGTTTTATTTTAAAAGACAATAAGTGAGTCATTTTAGAAGAAAGATTGTGTTTATTAAATTTAGTTGATTTTCAGAGACAATTTTTAATAAGAAGACTGTTAAAGTGTCATTTTAATTAGACTTAAGATCCTTTAAAGTATTATTTTATATACATGTTCACTTTATTTCTTATTTTTACCTATATTCCTATGTTTTAAATGAATATTACTGCATTTATGTAATATTTATAAGATCGGTTCATTTCGATATACTAAAACTTAATGCAGTATCAAGCATTCCCTAGACATAAATGCAGTACTAAGCACAAATACTGCATTTTACCTAACAGTACACATAATATAATATTAGTAAAAGGAACTAAGTTAAAATGCAGTATTCAGCATTTTAAACTAATTTAATTATAAAATTGTTTTTAATGTTAAGGTAAATAAGTAAGTGTATTATTTTGTGCATCGTGAATCAAAAATAATATACATATTAAGTCAGAAATCGTAGAGAATGTAAAAAACCTTAAACCGCGTTTTTCTCAAAACTGCCATTTTGCGAATACTGCATTTATAATTACGACGGGAGATCTGTTAACGTAGTTAAGGTTCAATTTTGACTGTCGGGCTTCTGAATGAAATACACACGTCTTTACTGTATTGCGATTTTATTTGTACTGGTTAGGTGAATATTAGTTTTAATCGTTTATAGGGAATGAATTGACCGAACATACCGCCCACCAAAAGGGATTTTAAATACTGTGACGGCCGATGTCATGCCAAGCTGTCATCACTACCGTTGCCAAGGAGTACTGACGTCTACACGACAAACTAGCCGGTCATCAAACACAATAATCTGGCTCTGGCTTTACGCGATGGTGCTATATCAGTGCTACAGTCTGTGGGGAAAGACGCCACATATGAACAGCTCATCGAGGCTCTTGAGTCCAGGTATGGAGAGGCGCATTTGGAATTTGTATTCCGTGCTCAGTTGCGTAATCGCTGTCAGCGCCCTAACGAGTCATTGCAGCAGTGATCTCTAGAAGTAGAGAAGATGGTGGGAAAAGCTTACCAGTCTGCACCCCCGGCACAAGTCCAAAGCATGCGTCTCCAGGCGTTCATTGATGGCATTTATGACGACGAGGTCAGGTCTGCCGTTCGTCTGAAGCACCACGACAACGTTAAGGATGCTTTAGCGCATGCTCTGGAAGTGGAGGCTGTCCGTCGAGACATTAAGGGTGGACGAGTCCGAGTTGTGACCGCAGAAATGCAGCGAACGGACCGAAGATTTATCCCAAAATGTTATAGATGCAGGGAACCAGGACATTTCAGCAGTAGCTGTCCAAAACGTAAACGTAACACTGACGCTACTGTTCAAACGTCAGAACACAACCAGGAAAACTAATTCCAGCCAGGGCTGCGGGGCAAGCGCTGGCCGGTAGACGAAAAGCCCCTAAAGTTTGTATCCGACAAAGCATGGATGGGAACAGCTTAACCATTGATGGAGTGGTCAATGGCGTTACCTGTTTGCTGACCTTGGACACCGGTGCGTCACGAACTGTTATAGGGACTCATCTCATAAGAAAGAATGGGAAGATTCTAAAACAGTCAATTCGACCTCGACTAACAACGGCTACCGGCCAGCACATCCCAGTCAGGGGAGAGCAAATGGTGGCTTTCAAAGTAGGTGACAAATTATATTGGCAAAAAGCACTGATTGCAGACATCGTCGACGACTGCATTGTTGGGCTAGACTTCTTCAGAGATCACCAATGTAGATTAGATATTAAGTGTGGTATCCTTAAGTGTGGAGACTTGGAGATTCCAATGAGAGGTGGAGGCACGGGAAAGGTTTTGTGCCTCAAGGAGAGTAAGCTCGCACCTAGGTCACAGACATTTGTTCCTGTCACATTACCTGCCACTTCGAGTCAGCGACGATGCATAATGATAGAAGACAATGGAGATAACGATCCATGGTTGCCAGCATGTTTAGTAGTTGCTTCTTCACAAATGGCTGTTATACCTATCCTAAATTTAAGTGACGAAGAAAAAGTTTTGAAAAAGGGTTCTGAGATAGAAGAGTCCGTAGAAGTCGCTTGGTTACGAAACTGCCAGGAAACCAAGAGTATGGCTGAGACTAACGTTAACGTGGATAGTGTTTTAAAGGGTTGCAAAGACGATCTAACAGAAATCGGAACAGAAAAAGCAAAAAAAATGCTGACACAGTACGTCGACATTTTCTCAAAGAACGACGGTGACATCGGAAAGACAGGAGTAGTAAAACACACCATCAATACGGGGAATGAACAACCGATCCGTCAACGCCCACGACGTGTACCTTTTGCCAGGGAGAAGGAGGTAGAGGATATGATTGAAGATATGAGGAAAAACGGGGTTATTGAGCCATCGACTAGTCCGTGGTGTTCGCCGGTGGTATTGGTAAAGAAAAAGGATGGATCGACTAGATTCTGTATTGACTACCGAAGATTGAATGATGTAACCAAGAAAGACAGTTATCCTTTGCCTAGAATAGACGACACGTTAGACACATTATGCGGAATGAAGTGGTTCACAACAATAGACCTAAAAAGTGGTTACTGGCACGTGGAAATGGACCCAAAAGACAAGGAGAAGACAGCTTTTTCAATGGGCAGAGGGCTTTGGCATTTCAATGTTATGCCTTTCGGATTATGCAACGCACCAGCTACTTTCGAAAGGTTAATGGAACACATCCTTACCGGGCTTTTAGGGGAAGCTTGTCTGGTGTATCTCGATGACATAATTGTAATGGGACGAGACTTTGATGATCATCTTACGAAGCTAGAAAGTGTACTCAATAGATTGAGAAATACAAATCTGAAGCTCAGTCTTAAAAAATGTTCATTTTTCAAGCGACAAGTTAACTACTTGGGTCATGTCGTCTCTGAAAAAGGCATCGAGAAGGACCCTGACAAGATTTCGGCGGTTAAAGATTGGCCCATGCCTAAGGACAAGACGCAGGTGCGCTCATTTATGGGGCTTTGCTCTTATTACAGACGTTTTGTGAAGAATTTCTCGAGCATCGCAAAACCCTTACATGAGCTGACGGAGCAAAAACGACCATTTAATTGGGATGAAAAATGTCAAACTGCTTTCGAGGAGTTGAAGACGCGTTTATGTGAAGCGCCAATTCTTGCATATCCCGACGTCAATGGGGAATTTATTGTTGACATAGACGAAAGCAATGTGGGCATTGGTGGAACTCTTTCCCAGAGACAAGGAGACCAGGAGGCTGTCTAAACCTGAAAGGAACTTCTGTACTACACGAAAGGAGCTTCTATCGGTAGTGAAAACCCTCCAGCATTTTAAAAAGTACCTGATCGGAAGAAAATTCCGGATCCGGACGGACCACGCAGCGCTTAAGTGGCTTTTACAGTTTAAAAATTGTGAGGGCCAGGTAGCTCGATGGATTGAACAACTTCAAGAGTACGATTTCGAAGTTGAGCATCGTAGCGGAAAATCTCACGGTAATGCTGATGCCTTATCAAGACGTCCTTGTGATCGATACCATACGAACGGATACCATCAACGGGCCATGGAACAGGGAGTTCATTATTAAATGCCAGGAAGAAGATAAAGATTTAAAACCGATACTGGAGCGGCTAAAGAATAACTCTCTTCGGCCAGAATGGAGTGAGGTGGCTGATACTAGTACCGTGACGAAAAGTTATTGGGCGCAATGGAACAGCCTAATAATACAAGATGGACTACTTTGTCGAAAATGGGAAAGTGCTTCTGGAAGAGACAGTTATCTTCAAACAATAGTGTCAAAATCAATGATTCCTGAAGTTTTGCGAGTTTGTCATGATGGCTCATCTGGCGGACATCTTGGAGTGCGAAGAACCTTACTGAAGATTCGTCAACGTTTTTATTGGCTGCACTGTAGGGAAGACGTTGAAGACTGGTGCAGGAAATGCGTTAAATGTTCTTCAGTTAAAGGGCCGCAAACTCGGAGCCGTGGAGCACTAAAACTGTACACTGTGGGAGCTCCTTGGGAACGTGTTGCTGTGGATATAGCTGGACCATTTCCTTTGACAGAAAGTGGAAATCGCTACATTCTGGTGGTAATGGATTATTTCACGAGATGGCCAGAAGCTTTTGCAGTCCCCAATCAGGAAGCAATTACAGTTGCAACAAAATTAGTAAATGAAGTATTTTGTCGATATGGTTTACCGTTAGAAATCCACAGCGACCAAGGGAGAAACTTTGAATCTCAACTCTTTCAAGAAATCTGTAAGATGATGGGGATCCACAAAACTAGAACAACTCCGTATCACCCTCAATCGGATGGAATGGTGGAGAGATTTAACCAGACATTGGAGCGCCATCTTGCTAAAGTAGTCGATAGCCATCAGAGAAACTGGGACGAATATATCCCACTATTTCTTCTGGCTTACAGAACCGCAGTACATGAAAGTACGGCAACAACCCCGGCACGATTAAATTTAGGAAGGGAGCTACGACTTCCAGTAGACCTCCTTGCTGGATGTCCTCCGGGAACGCCTAGCTGTGTTACCGATTATGCATGTGAATTAAGAAGAAAGCTCGAAGAAATTCATGAACACGTTAGAAAAGAGAATTTACAAGCGGGAGTAAGAATGAAGACTCGATATGACAGACGCGAAAATGCAAGAGAATTCGAAGAGGGAACTTTGGTGTGGCTTCATAATCCGGTCCGATGTAAGGGAAAATCTCCCAAATTACAACCAAGCTGGGAAGGACCATATACTGTGATAAAGAAAATTAACGACGTAACCTACAGAATTCGGAAGACACCTAGAAGTCCACTGAAGATTGTTCATGTGGATAGGATAGCGGCATATCATGGATCCAACAATGCTCGGGACGAGCATGTCTTAGAGAGGGGGTAGTGTGACGGCCGATGTCATGCCAAGCTGTCATCACTACCGTTGCCAAGGAGTACTGACGTCTACACGACAAACTAGCCGGTCATCAAACACAATAATTAATTAGCAAAGAGGTTTGAAGACTATTTTATTATTTGGAAATGAGTTTTTAATTCGATGACGTATACATTTTGTCAAGTGTTCGCCAAATTCAGCATCCGTTGACAACAAGGCGATGGCCGTGCGGATAACACATTCCGTTCACGTTCTAAAGGCGTGGGTTCAAATCCCAGTCATAACTATTATGTGGATTATGGTTTTTATGAAATTTGGAAAATGTTTATGAATATTTGGCAAATATTTAAAAGATTATTTAAATATTTCGAGTAAAAATTCGAAAATTCTAGAAACTTCAGGAAGGAATGGAAAGGTTAAAAAGAGACAGGAGATGGAAAAACAATTGAATAACGAAAAGACAATCGAAATTAGTAGCTCTAGAACATTCTTAGGGGTATATAAGGCGGTGTAGACACGCTAAGCGCCAGTTAAAGTTGAAAAGTGGTAAAGTGAAGAAGTAAAAGGAAGAAAGAAGAAGAAGTAAAATAAAGTGAAGTGAAAGTATAGTGCAGTAAAGTGCAGTGAAGTGCAGTGAAGTGCAGTGAAAAAGACGCTAGTGTTGGTGCTGTCCGCGTCGAAATTAAACGGCGCGTCGTGTGTGAAGTCGAATAAAGTGTAATCAGTGCTACTCGGTGTTTCCTTCCAATCCCGTTACCCCGTCCGTCACAATACCTTTTACATGTGTTAAAAGAAATGAACAATTATACTAAATGAAATATTATAGAATTCAAGAGAAATTTAATTAATCTTGTTGGCTTTAACTCACTGATCATCATCATTCTCTTAGCGTTATCCCAGTTTCAATCTGGGGTCCGCTTCCTAGTCTAACCGGATTTGGCTGAATATTAGCTTTTCCACAGAGCGACTGCCTGTCTGACCGCTGCAACCCGAAGGGATAGCGATATTCCATGGTTTAGACTAGTGTCAGTTTATTTAGAAGGTACTGACGCCCTGTAAAGACTGTCAAAGATCTTTATGACAACCGGGACCGACGGCTTAACGTGCTCTCCGAGGCACGGGACAAGCGATAATTAACAACTCAATACGCACATAACTCCGGAAAGTCATTGGTGCGCGCCATGGATTCGAATCCGATACCCTCTGCATGGCAGTCTGTTGGTATCTCCACTATCGCTGCCTGCTGCTTTAACTCACTGATATAATACATAATTATGTACCTACTTTGAAATCGACTACAACATTAGTTTTATTTGCAAAAACTAATTGAGAGCCTGATTGTAATTATAAAGCTAAGATATAACAGCAAATACCTATATTAATATGAATTAACAATTAATTTGAATGTGACGGTCAATTAATTAGTATGAATTAACTGTTATCAATTGATAGAGAGATACATCTTTTAACTATGTTAGTGGCGCTCTTCACGCTATAAACCCTGGTGATGCCATCGGGTCCAGGATGTTTGTCCACAATGCGTCCCAGAGGCCACTTCCCAGGTTGTAAGGCTTCAGTTGTTGGTTGATAAGAACGATTTGGCCAATCTCAAATGCTTCTTGCCTCTTTAACCATTTTGGTCTTTGTTGAAGTCTGGAAAGGTACTCTGGCAAACTGCCAGCGATGCCAAAAGTTTGAAAGCAATTTTTGACAGTGTTGCCATCGTGATAAGGTTGATATAGAAGTATAATTCAGACTCGGTGATGGTATTGTAACTGGAGCCTCTCCAATAAGAAAATGCCCAGGCGTTAGGACATTGACATTTTCTGAGTCTGAGTCATCTAATGGGTACAGAGGGCATGAATTCAGGCACGCTTCAACATGACACAGCAATGTACTCATTTCTTCAAATGTTAAGTTTGTATTCATGATCTGCTTGAGGTGATATTTCATAGACTTCACCCCTGCTTCCCATAGACCTCAAAAATTAGGGCTGAATGCAGGAATGAAATGCCATTGCGTGCCGTCGGACACCAGTAGATTGCATACATCTGCGAACTCAAGCTGTGCTTCTTTAAAAGCTTCTGCGAGCGCTTTGTTGGCTCCGACGAAGGTTCGACCTTAGTCGCTCCAGAAGTGACTACATATTTCCCGACGAGCGACGAAACGACGAAAGACTCCTATGAAAGCTTCTGCCGTCAGATCTCCCACCAGCTCAAGATGAATAGCCTTTGTTGACATGCATATGAATATGGTGATGTAGAATTTTTTCGTCTTTGCACCTCTGCCTTTAGATATCAAGACATCATAAGGACCTGCAAAGTCTACGCCACTGTGAAGAAATGGTCGGGCTGGTGTTACTCGCACCTTTGGCAACTCTCCCATCAATTGTGTGCGAGATCTTGCACTTAACTTCGCACAAACTAAGCATTTGTGTATATATGCTTTTATTACACATTTGGCTTTCAGAATCCAGTATCTTGACCTCAGGTAGTTTAACATTAGTTGTACTCCTCCGTGCAGAGTTTGTTTATGAGCGTTAGCAACCAATATTGAGGTAAGTGAGTTCTTATTGTCTAATACTATAGGGTGCATGTATTCATGTTCTAAATAAGCGTTATTCAATCTGCCGCCTACCCTGAGTATCATTTTAGCGTCTAAGTATGGATTAAGTGCCTTCAGACGACTTTTATTTTAATCTTTTTCCTTTCCAGTAAATCTCTAATTTCTTCGTGAAATATAATATTTTGCGTGATCCTTATACAGGTCTGCAAGGAATCTTCCAGCTCGTCAGCGGTGATTGGCGAATCAATATCATGGTCACATTTTTTTTTTCAATCGTAGAAATCTCTTAGTATAGATAATACTTCTCAATAGTTCAGGTAAGTTATTATAATTTTCAAATTTTTCATATAGTGACTCTGTTTTTTCGTAAGTAAGTAAGTATTAATGGTTTTTTTTCCCCTACCTCTATATTTTCATCGACTATTGTGCTCATGTGTATTTCTTTCTGTTTCAGATGTTCGGGACCGTGCCACCAAAGCATGTAGTTTCTCAAATCAGGAGCCAACATTCCTCTCGAGGCGACGTCTGCTGGATTGTGTTATGATTCAATGTGATGCCAGTTGTTTCCGAAATTATCAAGTATAGTGATCACTCGATTTCTAACAAATGTTTGTCATCTATTGGGATCTCCATTAAGCCATGATAGCACTATCGTTGAATCAGTCCAACAATATATTTGACTCTTTAGGATGCGCATTGCTTCACTGATATGTTTCAACAATTTCGACAGTAGAACGGCTCCGCATAGTTCCAGTCGCGGAAGAGATAATGCTTTAACGGGAGCTACCTTTGTTCTTGCAGCGATAATGGCAGTCTGATAATTACCGCTGACTCCTCGGACTCTCAGGTAAGCGACTGTTGCATAAGCCTTCGTTGATGCATCGCAATACCCATGAATGGTAGCATCTTTTAGGGTTTCTTTGGTAGCGTGTAGCCCCCTACATAACTTTATGTGCTTTATGTCTTCAAAACTGTTTCTTATATTCATCCATTCAGTTTTTGTTTCCGGTATAATTTCTTCATCCCATCGAACCTTTTGAAGCCATAGCTTTTGAATCATGATCTTTGCCGGCAGAAGTGCAGAAGCAAGCCAAACGAGAGGATCAAAGAGTCGTTGAACTTCTACTAATATTCTTCTTTTAATGATAATTTCAGATGAGGGTGATAACTTAACATTGTATTTCAGTACATCTTCTCCCATGTTTCAAGATAAGCCCAGTGTCTTTATTAAATCGTCTAACTTGATATCAATATTAACGTGAGAGCTGAGCTCCGATGGATGAAATTCCTTAAGAAAATCAGAGCTGTTGGATGGCAATTTTTGCAGAGTAAATCCTCCTTTCCCAAGAATCTCTTTTACATCTTTAGCGACCTTAATTGCTTTTGGAATATTGTCCTGGGACGATATCAAATCGTCCATATAAAAATCGTGTCTAATAGTGTCTGTCGCTTTAGGATAGCTGTCGCCATCATCTATTGCAACTTGGTGTAAGGTCTTGACTGCAAGGTAAGGTCCACATGCCGTGCCGAACGTGACGCGTAGAAGTCGGTATTCTTTGATGGGCTCATCTGGACTATTACACCAAACTATTCTCTGGTAATCTGTGTCTTCCTTTGAAACCAGTATTTGTCTATACATCTTTTGTATGTCGGCTACAAACGCAATCTTCTTCAGACGCCAACGCATGACAAGTTTAGTGACCTCATGTCATGTTGAAGTTGTGGTCCAACTAGTAGCTCATCATTGAGTGATATAACTACCCTTGTGAGATGCATCGAATACTGGTCTGACTTTTGTAGTCTCACTTTCTTCTTTAACCACTGCGTGGTGTGGTAAATATACTGCTGGTTTATTCAATTCATCTCTTGAAACTTCCTCCATGTGATTTATCTCACTGTATTCAATAATTGCTTTTGTATATACTTTTTTCAGATCTTCATTCTTTGTGAAACGTTTCTCAAAGTGTAGTAATCTTCTTATAGCTCCTTCCTTTGCATTACCATGCACTGATTGCGGTTCTTTGATTTTAAATGATAGTTTGACTATATAGCGTTCATCTTCATTACGTGTATATGTGTTTTTGTATATTTCCTCACATTCTTATTCTTCTTTGGTGAGCTCGTCTTTTGTGTCGATTTCAACTTCCCACATAGTTTTTAATATATTATCCAGATCTAACGTGTGATGCATTACAAGTATATGTTTCTCTGAAGATTGTGCTTGTATCTTTCCAAATAAGATCTATCCCAAGCTTGTATTTTGGGCACATGGAGAGCCAGGTGGACATTTGATTATATCAGCCTTCGGGATTTGAGCACAAACTTCTACTCCTAACAGCATGTCTACTCGCCCCGGTGAATGGAAACTCGGATCTGCCAAGGTGAGTTCTTGTAAGTGCGGCCAGAAGTGCAGCAAACCAGTAATTGTTTTGGATGGTAAGTAGGATGTTAATCGTGTTGGCATTACATAAGCAGAAATATCAAGCTTGAAGTCATCATCACATCTTGAATGAAGCTTGATATGTACCATATGACGTACCTTGGTTTGTGTTGTTCCAACTCCAGTGACCGTACCCGTCACAGATGTCCTTTTTACCTTTAACAGTTGTGCAGCTCGTTCAGTCAAGAAATTTGCTTGCGAACCTTGGTCGACTAGGGCACGCAATATTGTGCTATGTCCCTGATCATTTGTCACTCGAACCAATGCTGTGGCGAGCAAAGCTGTTGACTTCTCTGAAACAAATTGCGTAGATATGGCTACCTCAGGTTCATTGGTATGTTCCGCCTTTTGTTGTTGTTGTTCTTGTTCGACTTGACTGTGGTGAGTTTTCAAATTGTCTGATTGACAGCCGCTGGATTGGTGTAACAACGTGTGATGGCGGCGGTTGCATCTTCTGCAGGATATTTGATTGCGACATTTCATGACAGAGTGTCCTGACATCAGACAATTGAAGCATAAATTGTTTTTCTTAATAAAATCACTGCGTTCGCTTGGTTGTAAATTACAGAATTCCTTGCAATGACACAAGGTGTGGTCAGCGTTACACATACTGCATGTTTTGTTTGGCGATGGAACTGCCTTCTTTTCTATTGATGTGGTATGGAATGTTTTTGTTTTCATAACCATCTACTCCCTCTTAACTGCAGGCTGCAAGTGGGTAGCTCAGCAGCTTTTTCCTTGTAAGATTCCTCTTCCCAGGCCGTGTGCGTGTCTACATCGAGCTTCTGTACAACTAAATGAATAATCAGCTGATCCCAGGACTCGGTAGGTAATTCTTGATTTTTCAGACCATTTAAACACTGAGAGGTCGTATCCAACAAGTTTTTAATTTGTGTAGCTGATGGCGTGCTAACTTTCTTCTGGGTAAATAATTTCTGCAGTACGGAGTTGACTATCATTCGTTTATTTCCATAACGTTGTGCAAGTATGTTCCAAGCCTGATCATAATTATTGTCGGTGACGTTAACGTGTTTCAACAATGCTTTAGGTTCACCGACAAGGCTCAACTTCAAGTAGTGTAACTTCTGAACATTACATAAAGACGTGACATGTACCAGCGAGGTGAACATATCTCGAAACGTGGGCCAGTCGTCGTAACACCCGGTAAAGGTTGGGAGTTCAATACGCGGTAACTTGACACGTGGCTGCGACGATGTTAATTCATTGGTTTGAATATTTGTTGTTTTTGAAGATATCGACTCCAACATGTCTTTCAAATCGCCTTGTAAACATAAATATAAACCTTCGACTAGAAAATAATCTTCATTTGCGAAATAAGAAACATTATTACGTTTAAATTTAGGCGTGCACTTCACTAATTCTTGATGTGTTGTATTGAACATTCGCCAGTAGTCTTCTAAACATTGTAACTTTGCTTCTATGTAATCTTTTGTTAACCTTAGCTTCGGACATTTCTTGAGGTTACTTTTGTAAGGTCCCCATTTCTATTAAAATCAATATCGATTGGAATTTAATAATTTGTAGTCGATTGACACGTCCGAGTCACATCACTATCGAAATAATTCAAAATGGCGGTTGGCGAGAGCGGGCATTCTATTCCTGGCGACGGTACCGAACGGACGGTGGCTCTTAGGAAACATTATAATATCTGTACAGTGTAAAGGGATACCTAAAATATAAATGTATAAACTATATTCTAATATAACTGGAGTTTTACTACAAATCAGAAGTGGTAAGTACATGCTCACATTAATTTATATTCGTTTTAGTTCAAATGGGGTATTTTGTATTCGTCCTAGTTTTGAACTTTTGTTAAATATATATTGGAATAGAAAACTAGTTACCAGCGTACAATGTACGTTGTACGTGCAGCCTAATATTTTAAATATTAGTTAAACGCTAACAAATTGAAAATCACCCTCTTCATAGTGTAATATAATTGTCTAACGGGTTATTACTGTCTCGTTGGTCTCGCGGCATAAATTTTCTCGTGGGACATATCCCGGGTTCGATGCCCGGATCGGGCAATGTATTGTTGGGATTTCTTTGGTCTGGTCAAAAGTGAGTATAGCAATATCTAGCTCCGCCTAGCTCTTCGAGGATATAGAAGGGAGACTGTGTATGTATGTAACCGATAATTACGAAAAGAATACTACTTGATTATGGTTAGCTTGTGCTGTGAACGTAGGGTCAAGGTCACATTAAGGTACAACCATGATCTTGAGGAGGAAGCTCCAAGACCGTCTATTTTTATTATTAAATAAAGTGTATCATTATTGGTTGTGGTTCGGAGGTCCAGGGTCAAGGTCATGTTAAGGTCAGAAAAGGATTCTAAGAAATATGCTGCGGGGTTATATAAAGGGGTATGATTTTTTTATTATTTTTGCGCGAACGCGCACCGTTTCCGAGATAGACGATTTAAAAAAAAGAAATAATAATTTACCGTCCATTTAAAAATAAAAATTCAAACCGAACTTTTCGTCTCGGAGTTAAAGAAAATGAAGCGAGGTGGGAAAGGACCAAGACGACGCATGGAGACGCCGGAGCCCGGTGGATCGGGACGCGATGGTGAAGGAGCTGGGCGGGAGTCGACTGCGCAGCGAGGTGGACTGTGGAGGTCGCACTCGCTATCGGAGCCGTGGCCCTGCTCATCGCGGCGTCTGCAGCCGGAGCATCCGGGACGGGGATCCTGAGTCGGAGAGAGAACGAGACGGAGTCGGGCGCTTGGCAGAGGAAATCAACTTGCAACGGAGTCGTCGGCGACCGAGTTCCCGACGGCATAACTCTCGTCGCAACGAAAGTAATACGTCGTATATTTGTTATTTATCTAATTGTTTGTCATTCACACGTTCATACAGGAATAGTGCAGTGTCCCACAAAACCGTGTCAAAGGTTTGACTGTGGGATCCAGTCTCCGTACAGTAAATTAGAACGTTTACATAGATAAAATTACAATAACTACTTATAGCTAACTTCACTCTTAAATTCTAGCAATTATCTAAGTAATATTGCTTAAGTCTCCTTTTACATATAGTTTCATTATTTTCGTTCCTTATGTCCTCTGAATCTGAATTAAACACTCTTGGTACAATATATTTGCCAGAGGCCATCGATCGGGTGTCATGATTATTTGTAACATGTTCCAAGTTATGCTCAAGACTGGCATAGTTGTTTACAGCCAATAAGTACTTATGTTTTAGGGAAATTGGTAATATTATACAAATTTTTAATAATTTTGTGTAGACATTTTTATGCTGATTTCTAGTTTTATTATTGACAAGAAGTTTAAGAAACTTTGTTTGCATTGATTTTAATTTATTTATATGTGTTTTGAATGTAAGACCATGACAATCTAAAGCATAACCGAGAATAGACTCCTAGAGTGACTTATATAAGGATTTCAATGTTCCTTTAGGTACTTTAAAGCTTAAATGATAGAATTTTCCAAGTAATACTCTGTGTGTCACAAAGGTAATTTAAATGTTGGGACCATGAAAAATGCTCATCTATTTTCATGCCTAAGTATTTAAAACAGTTTACTTTATCAATAGGTTTACATTGACGGTTTGATAAATTATGAAAGCTTGAATGGTTGTGTGTATACAATACTGGTTCTACTGATGGTCGCAAATATATATAGTGTGTTATTAGCAGCAGCAGCAAAAAAAAAAATGAAACAAGCTCTCCATCCTAGTTTGTTAACAAGAACAAGATCTTCTCCCTCCAGTGGCGCATCCAGTTCATCAGTGAGCCACAGTAAAAACTTTAATACCAATATATATCCGACCCAAGAACAAGAATGGATGCAAGACAAAACCGGTAAAAGGCAAATATCCAGCCCAGACGCAACTAAGCGTATTATTAAACAAACGAAACTGGACTATTGGCTTGCAGCACCAAAAATACCAACATCGAACAGCTTTAAGGAACTAGATGCTATTATAGATACAGATATGGTAGAAAGTCCACCAGCACCCAAACCAGCAAGACCTCCGCCGATGTTCATCGACAATGTTAGCAACATAAAACCTCTACTTCAACTGTTGGAAGAAGTGGCGCAAGGGGATTATGAAATTAAAGTTCTTCGTAATGACAAGGTGAAAATATAACCTAAGTCAGCCGAATCATACTCTACCATCAATAAAGAACTTAAAAAGAAGAGTACAGAGGTCCATACTTACCAACCAAAACAAGACCGAAGCTTTCGAGTTGTATTAAAACACCTTCACCCGTCAACGGACAAGGAAGAAATAATAAGAGTAGTAGTCGCACGTAGTTAGGCACGGTAACAATAATTAGCGGTGCTGGTCTCTCTGTCGGCCCCTATATATACTGGGCCCTCCATCAGAGTTTGTGTCGGCGCATAACCAAATATGGGCAAAACTCACGAGCGCGGACGATGGCCTTCTCTGATTGGCCGAGCGTATGGACGGTATTATGACGTACACTCGGTAGGTACCGGTCATACGCTACAATACCGCCCGCCTTAGGAGAGGATTTTACGTGGCTAACAAGGAAAATCCGACTAGCTGCGTTAGTTCTATGATTCCGCTACTGTCCAAGCTAAGACGGCATATAGAAAGAAAGAAGGGAAAGTCTTCTACGGTTTGTAACAAATAGTTAGGCACCATAGTGTATAAGTTTTAGGTCCTTTATGTGCCAAAACCCAATAGAATTTCCAGACGCGTCCGACAACTCGTAAACGAGAGGCGACTTTTTATTAATCACTGTGCACTTCACGAATTTAGGGGCTAGTTTCTTACAGAAGGACTTATCCTTGTCGCTCTGATAAAAAGTCCTTTTCCACACAGTGTCTCGTGGGAGAATAGACTCCTAGAGTGACTTATATAAGGATTTCAATGTTCCTTTAGGTACTTTAAAGCTTAAATGATAGAATTTTCCAAGTAATACTCTGTTTGTCACAAAGGTAATCTAAATGTTGGGACCATGAAAAATGGTCCCAACATTTAGATAGTTTAATGTGGATTAAACTCAGCTGGTTTACGGCGTAAATTATACGTTTGGGAATTCCTAGCATGAGCTTGAATGAGGAGTGCCTGAACTTTGTCAAATATGCCTGATAAGTGACCTATGTTTTCTGCGTAATCGTCCCTAGGTATGTATACTATATCATCAGCGTCCGTGTCGACATAGTGTGAGCCGCATGGAACTAATTCACGTCCATAGACTAAAAAACTAGGTGTATAGCCCGTGACTGCATTAACTGCAGTATTTAATGCAAACTGCACCTTAGGTAGGAGAGTGTCCCATAATCTCTGGTCATTTCCTACAAACGCCGCTAAGGTAGAACCAATGGTTTTTTTATAGCGTTCGACCGTATTCACATGTGGGGAATATTTAGGAGTATAATGAAGATTACGGATTTTGTACTTGCGCAACATAGCTTTTAAAGTAGCACTGACAAACTGTTTACCATTGTCCAATATAATTGTAGATGGTATACCATGAACTAAAAATATTTTTTCTTCCAAAATATTAGTTATTATTTCAGCAGTTGCGCGCCTGATAGGAAAAAGTTGACAGTATTTACTAAAACAACAAGTTACAACAAAGATGTAGGCGTTTTGTTTTCTTGTGACGGGTAATGGCCCCACCAAATCTACACTAATGGTTTGGAAGGGTCTTGAACACACTTTGGGTCGTCCCATGGTTCCCAATGGTGCATGGTTCTGATGTTTGTGCGTGATACAAGTGTCGCAAGAATTTTTGAACTTCACTACGTCATCATGCATTTTGGGCCAATAGTAACGCAGTGCTAAGCGCTTGTAAGTTTTAAATATACCGAAATGCCCCGAAGTGGGTTCGGCATGGTTCTCAAATATGGCATTAATTCGATCAGAAGAAGGTAGTACTTCTTTCCATTCGAACTCCTTACGTAGCATACACCTAGATTTAATCAAACGATACAATTTATTATTTTTAATAGAATAGTCTGGATATTAGGCGAAGATAAACAACCATTGTAGGTGGCTGAATACCATTGATCAGTGTCAACATTAGGGTCATTCACGTTATTATTATTCGCGTTAATTATATTTACAGGTAGGGATCGTGATAACGCATCGGCTATAATATTATCTGCGCCGCGCCGATGCTTTATTTCGAAGTTAAAGGCTGACAGACGAACCGACCACCGAGCTAATCTACCAGTCAGGTTGCTCAAGTTTAGGAACCATTTCAGTGCAGAATAGTCAGTATACACCACGAACTTTAACCCGTTATCTAAATAACAGCGCCAATATTCGAGGGCTGTTAGAACTGCTAATGTCTCCCGTTCTGTTATACTGTAGTTTTGTTCCTGTGCATTTAGTGACCTACTCATGTAAGCGATTGGTAGTTCCACGCCATCTATTTTTTGTGTAAGCAACCCACCGATGCCACTCGCACTCGCATCTGTGTGAACTTGAAAAGGTTTCTCGTAATCAGGACACGATAATATTGGTGCGGAGCTTAACAATTGTTTTAGTTTACAAAACGAGTCATCAGCTTCCACCGACCACTGATATGGTGCGGCTTTCTTACCGGTAGAGGTAAGTTTGTTCAAAGGACCGGCAATAGTACTAAAATTAGGTATAAATCGCCGATACCATGATGCAATGCCTAAAAACCTTTTGACTTCCTTTTTATTCTAAGGCGTAACATATTGAAAAATGGCTTCCACCTTACATGGGTCTACTTGTAATCCTTTAGAGTTTACTACGTAGCCCAAGTACTTCAATTCATCACGGAAGAATTTAGATTATTCTAAGTTAATGTTAATTTTAATTTTTCGTATACTTTATTTAATAGTGACACATGAGCATTAAAAGATGGCGATATAAGCACGATATCATCTATAAAAACGAATACAGAGTTTTCGAACTCAGGACTGTTCGTAAACAAGTGATCCACCAAACGCTGTTGTGTCGCAGGCGCATTCGTTAAACCAAACGGCATAGTCACAAATCTAAATGTTCCTCTAGTAGGCACATAGAACGCAGTCTTATCACGATCACATTCGCGAAGAGGCGTCTGCCAAAAGGACTTAGATAAGTCTATACTACTTAGATATCTAGCGTTCCTAAGGTTGTCTAAAATTTCGGATACGTAAGGTAGTTTGTACGCGTCTTTTTTAGTAATAGAATTAAGTTTCCGACTATCTAAACAAAACCTTAGTTTACCGTCCTTCTTAGGCGTTAGTAAAATTGGTGACGACCACGGACTTTCGCATTTTTCTACCACTCCCAATGCAAGCATTTCGTCTAATTCGTCAATAATTATTTTTAATTTCGCCGGCGGTAACCTATAATATCTTTGGCGTATCAGTGCAGAATCGCCAGTGTCTATTGCATGTTCTATTAAGTGAGTTCGTCCTAACCCGGTTTTTTCAGTAGAAATCGACTCGTATTGCTTTATAAATAACTTAGCCGTTCTTTGTTGTGACTCACTCAACTCATTAAAAGATTGCAATACGTTTGTGTTACTTAGCTTATTTTCACTTAACACACTATACGGCAATGTTTTAGACATGCATACGGATGCAATATGGTTAGGCAGTAATTTAAATAGTTTCCAGAAATCGATGCCTAAAATTAAATTACTTGTAACTTCTGGAATAATATAAGCTTTCAATAAGTGGGTTTGATTATTAAAAGTAGTGGGTAAGTTGATAAAACCGCGCGGCAACAATATATTTCCACCCGCGGACCGAATGGAATTAGTGTTGTGACACTGCTGTATTTCTAACCCGGTTTTAGTAATTACCTCCAGATGGGAGTTGTTACCTAGAATTGTAATGGCTGAACCGGATCGAGCAATCCACAAATAGGTTAACTGTTAATCGTTACGTTAACATAGGGCCGTAGGTCATTTTTAGGTTTATTATCCAGGATCGAGGCGACGGAATAACTAGAGAAATACACTTTTAGAGTGTTTAGCCAATTTCTCCAATCATCTTTGTCAAAATTGGTTGAATAGGTTGTAGAACCTAATTTAGATTTTGACACGCCCCGACCCTGACCAACTAGTTTTTTGGTTTCGTCGATTTACAGTTCGGGTAGTTAGGGAATGTCACATCCCTACGGCCGCACTTGAAGCAAATTGCGAACCGATCGCGTTTGCATTCATTCAAACTGTGATCATTGATACGGCAGCGCGGGCATTACTTGGACGTGACTAGAGCGACAGAGCTAGGTTTAGACTTTGGATTGCTAGGTTCGTTGTTCTCAGTGTATCCGGGTTTTCCGGACGTACCCTCTATAGTAGCAACGGGATAATTATTGTAGGAATTATTACGCGCTCGGTTATTAGGTTTGTGACTGTAAGCTAGGTCTGGTGCCAACGTGTCGTTACTATAATACGGTTCGCGGAATTGAGAGTTCAAACATTTCATCCGTTCGTAGTTTAAACATAACGTCTGCAGTGTTGCTATACTGTCTATTGAAGATATTGACGGAGCTAGCACTAGCGAGTAGCATGGACGTATGTTATGCAATAGGATGTCTAACTTTTCGCGTTCGGACAATCACTTTGACGGTGACAGCCTAGCGAACAGCTGATTCATTATCGAGAGATAAATAATTATAGTTTCGGTAGCACCTTGAGTACGTCGGCGGATTTCATTTAATAACCGGTAGTCATAATCATACGGTGTGAAATCATCTATTAATTTAGTGGTGAGTTCTTCCCATGTAGTGAAATATTCTTTTAGGCCGCGATACCAGTGAAGTGCGTTACCGGTGAATATTTCGGAGGCATATGATAAAATTTTAGTGGAAGGTAGATTACGCGGTTTGGAATTCGGTTACGCGTTGTAGGGACGCTCGGACGCATCCCGTACCGTCGTATTTTAGCTTAGACAGTTCGCTAACTCTCAAATGCTCGCAATGCAATACTGGGGCTAACCCTGCCTGCGTCGAGGTAGACGGCGCAGGTTGGACCTCTGCCACAGCATCAGCTGAGCAAACAGCTGATTGCGCAATGGCGGACAGCTCCGCCGAGAGCTTGTCGAACCGGCTGCACAATTCGGTAATTCGTTTTGAATACGCCGTAGGACGTTCCATCCTTCGGAGTCTGTGGAATATGTGGTTGTGCAGTGCGGTAGACCGCCTAGCTAGGTTCGCGTCGCGTAAGAAATGGTTAATAAATTCACTCGCTTGGCCAGCTCAGAGACGGCCTCGCTAGCGCCCTCGAAGTCCACCGCTATGGCTAGACCCGACTCCAAAATGTCATCATTTGGAATGGCTTCCAGTAATTTAGGGAGCTGCTTCCGCAGACCTAGGACAGAGGTAGCCGGCTCCTCACCTCTAATCGCAACCTCGTAAGCTAACTCGCTTTTATTTAACAGAAAGTATTTTATGTGAGCCCATTGTGTATGTAATAAATAAGCTGCGTAAGTATAAACTACACACTACACTTAGTGCGCAAGCGTTCCACCCTTACAAATGGCCTACTTTACGATTAGGCGTAAAAGTTCGACCGTTAGGACTAATTAGAAAAACGTTAAGATTTAAATTTGCGAACTAGTACGTAGTAGGTAGTTACACTAAAAGGTAGACAATTAGTACAATAATACGTACCGGTTCGCTGTAGCCGCACCTCCTCGCTTACAATGATGGAGACCTGCTAGAAGAGAACTCGAGCACGGAAAGCGAGACAATAACCCACGTAGGCGCCACTGTAACGGGTTCTGGTAGTAAAACGCAGTAGAGGTTCTAGATGCGTTTATTGCCGAGTATTGTCTCACTTCCCTTGCCACGAGTATGACCGACCAACAACACGACACTGGCCTGAACACTAAGGGCTGCAGTCTCCCACGCTGTTCCTTCCGGTAGTGTGCAGGGCAGGTTGCTCGTAGGGCTGCGCGTAGTGGCAGATCCTCGCAGGCCGTTAGTTCAGCTGGCAGGCGTTGGCGGTCTGAGTGCGATGAGCAGGGCAGGCCAGACTCTTCGGCAGAGGTAACGCCGAAGGCGATGCAGGAAGTGTAGTGGTCTAGGTAGACTAGCCCGGAGCCTTAAGGTGGACCTGGAACCTGAAGGAAAGCAGCATTAGGAGAGCCACAACCAATAGAGTCAGGCAGGCGGCGTCAGCCGGCCTCAGCTAGCAGGTAGAGAGATAGGCAGTACGCTAACGCAGTAAATGTAGTAACCTACCCACAGCTGGGACCAGGATACCCGTCTGAAGTACTAGTAGTCGCACGTAGTTAGGCACGGAAACAATAATTAGCGGTGCTGGTCTCTCTGTCGGCCCCTATATATACTGGGCCCTCCATCAGAGTTTGTGTCGGCGCATAACCAAATATGGGCAAAACTCACGAGCGCGGACGATGGCCTTCTCTGATTGGCCGAGCGTATGGACGGTATTATGACGTACACTCGGTAGGTACCGGTCATACGCTACAAGTGCTCGAGGAATTAAAACACAAAAGCTAGAAATGTCTGGAATATTCAAAACAGAAAAACGAAACAGTCCCTATCACTGTGGAACATTGATCTGGAACCGAATGATAACAATAAAGACATATATAATGTTAAATCTCTACTGAACTGTCGCATAATAATTGAAGCACCTAGGCCCAAAAAGGAAATCCCACAATGTTCCAACTGTCAAGACTACGGTCACACCCAAAAGTTTTGTCACAAACAGCCCCGATGCGTTAAATGTGCAGGACCGCACCACACCTCGCAATGTCCACGGAAAGAGCGCTCCGATAAGGTTAAATGCATCCTCTGCGGCGGAAATCACCCTGCAAACTATAAAGGGTGCGTAGTTTACAAAGAGCTACAAAAAATCAAATTTCCAACACCACATCCCAAAAAGAAACCTACACCTTACCACCAAATTAATTTAGACAAAGAAGTAAATCAAGAACCTACATACCACAACCATTCAAATAACACAAAATCTTATGCTTCGGTTACAAGAGAGAATCTAAGTAATACCAAACAAACTTACACATTAAATAACGACAAACCAAATATTGATAATGAATTAAAGAGTATCAAAGAGTTATTGGTATCACTTATGAACCAAATGGTTATTATGACAAAAAGCGTTTACCGCTTTAATGTCAAAACTGCCAGCACATTCACTGCACTAAACATTTGTGTATGGAATGCCAATGGCTTGTCCAACCACTCAGAAGAGTTAAAATCATTTTTAAAAATACACCACGTAGACATAATGCTAGTTTCAGAAACCCACTTCACATCGCGAAGTTACTTCAAGATAGCAGGCTGCCAAATATACCAGACCAACCACCCGGACAATAAGGCTCATGGCGGTTCCGCAGTTATTATAAGATCAAATATAAAGCACAACCTTTTAGCAAATTACTGTAAGACCTACATACAAGCAACAAGAGTTGTGGTATGTGACTGGGTCAGTGACATAACAATATCAGCCCTATACTTACCACCGAGATACACAATAAAGGAAACAGAGTTTAATGATTACTTTCAAACTCTCGGATGTCGATTCATTGCCGGAGGTGACTTCAACGCAAAACATACCTACTGGGGTTCTAGAATAATACTACCATGAGGACGTGAACTTCTCAAATGCGTCCAAGCCAAGAAAATGGAGGTAGTGTCCTCAGGTCAACCAACCTACCTACTGGCCTACCGATAAAAATAAAATACCTGATATCATTGACTTCTGCATCACCAAAGGTATTCCAAAGACAAATATCTCCTGCCGCAGTTTGCTTGACCTATCATCTGACCACTACCTGATCTTAGTGGAACTACATACTGGTGTCAAAGAACGTACTACAAAATGTACATTACACAATAAAAGAACCAACTGGCCTCTATGCCGGGATCTCATTGACATAGCACTTAAGGACACAGTCAGATTAAAATCGCCGGAAGACATAAAAGAAGCAGTGTTGTACTTCAACAACTGTATACAAGAAGCAGCTTGGTCCGCGATTCCACCGATAAAACAAACAGGTGAAGCATTTTTTGTACCTAAAAATATATTGGACAAAGTCAACGAAAAGAGGAGAAAACGGAAACAGTAGCAACAAACTAGAAGCCCAGCAATAAAAAAAGAACTGAATCGCATCAGAGAACTTAAGCAGACATAAAAACAAGACCATAACTCTGGTTTCCATAAATATCTTACTGGCTTGGACGCTACTGCCTCTTCGGATTACTCTCTATGGAAGGCTACCAGGAAACTCAAACGACCCGTCAGTACTTCTCCTCCTCTAAGAAAAGTAGATGGTACATGGGCACGCACAGACTTAGAGAAAGCTAACACTTTTTCAGAACATCTCTCATGCGTCTTTACACCACATTCATATGAAGGTCCTTCGGGTCAGGTAGAAGAAATTAGTGACTTTTTAAAGACCCCGTGCACTGCAGAGGAAACACCACTCAAATTCACGAGGAACGAAGTGATCAGTGTCATTAAGACTTGAAACTCAAATAAAATCACCTGGCTATGATCTCATAACGAATCGTATATTAAAGGAATTACCTGAATCTGGCATAATTTACCTAATATCACTATTCAGTGCCATGACGAAACTTCGATTCTTCCCCCTACAATGGAAGGTGGCGCAAATTATAATGCTTCTGAAACCAGATAAACAACCCGAGGATGCAAAATCGTATAGACCGATAAGTTTGTTGCCCATCCCATCAAAAATATATGAATCGCTTTTGATGCGACGCTTGTTGCCTATCTTAACAGAAGAAAAATTAATCCCTGATCATCAATTTGGGTTTCGCTGCAAGCATGCCACTATTGATAAGGTACATAGATTAACAAAAAAAAACATGGAGTCTTTTGAAGCAAAATCCTACTGCACAAGTGCATTCATAGACATTTCTCAAGCATTCGATCGTATGTGGCACGATGGGTTACTCTATAAGATCAAAAGTACCCTGCCTGACTACTTGTACGGTATTTTAAAATCATTTTTACAAAACAGGCATTTTATCGTTCAGAATGGCGAAGCAATGTCTGACTTGTGCCCAATAAAAGCAGGCGTGCCACAGGGTAGCTTGCCGGGACCAATACTGTACCTTATTTTCACTGCAGACCTACCCACGTCCACCTCAGTTACCACTGGCACATTCGCCGATGATACCGCAATCCTAGCCACTCATAACGACCCGACAACAGCCTCACAGATATTACAGGAAGGGCTAAACAGCATATCACATTGGCTCAAGAAGTGGCGCATAAAAGCGAATGAGGCCAAATCTGTAAATGTGACGTTCACACTCAGAAGAGGTTCTTGTCCAGAAGTCACATTAAATAGTAAAGCAATACCTCAGGCTGACCATGTGAAGTACCTTGGACTGCACTTAGACAAACGACTTACATGGCAAAAGCATATATTTACAAAGAGAAAGCAACTAGGGCTCCAAACAAGAAAGCTTTATTGGCTTATCGGCCGTAAGTCACAACTGTCTCTGGAAAATAAAATACTACTGTACAAGGTCATACTAAAACCTATCTGGACATATGGGATCCAACTTTGGGGAACGGCGTCCCATTCAAACATAGAAATACTACAGAGGTTTCAAAACAAAATGCTTAGAATAATTACCAATTGCCCTTGGTATGTATCAAACGAGCTCTTACACCGAGACCTAAGAATACCCACAGTGGAGCAAGAGATACTGAGACACACAAAATCTTATAAGGAACGCATAGCAAACCATCCGAACACGCTGGCCCAGTCATTAATGGACGATGAACAACGAGCGCGTCGGCTAAAACGGAAAATACCACAAGATTTAGTCAAGACACAGTAGACCTGCTGTTTTAATTAAGAGGATGTGGCACAGGCCGCATACTGCATACAGTAAAAACCAACATGCTGCTGAATGTCCCAAAGCTGGAGACAGATTGTAGTAAAATAAGACAAAAAAAGTAAAAAAAAATATCAGTTTGGTTTTCTCTGACTTGATGACGATGCCGTTATTGTCGCATAGACCGACATCATTGAGACAGGATGAGATGCGGTCTTTTCGAAAGGACGGCCGAGGTGAGCAGCGATGCCATCTTGAACGGGACGACAAAGAGCTGCCTCATGACCCCTCCAGAAGTCTTTGTCTGCAAGTACTCATGGATCTCAGAGTTGCGAGTGGGCCGGGTGGCGCCATTTGTAGTCCTGAGGATGTTATTTTGGGCTCTGAAGGCATTGGATGTTTGATTTGCAGGCTGAGGACCGCAGTTGGAATCCATAAGTCCATATGGGTTTTAAAACTGAGCTGTAGACTCTGGGTTTGTTACTCAGGGACGGAGCGGATTGTTTACCGAGTAACCACAATAGGTTTTTAAAACGAAAGTTGACTTCGTTCCGTTTATGTTTTACATGCTCCTTCCAGATCATACGTTGATCCAAGTGGAGGCCCGGGTGCTTCACACATGTAGATTGAGGTAGCGGTACTTGACCGGGATTTGCTGTTGGGCATAGCTTCTTTCGCGGCGTGAAAGTGATGTGGTGCGATTTGGGGGCACTCACTCAAATTCGCCATTTTTGTAACTAGCTATAGGTTTGGTCTGCGTGGATTTGTAAGGGTCTCCTGGCTTCATCTGGGTCACTACTAGATGCCAGAAATGCAGTGTCATCCGAAGGCGTCGCAATAATTACGTTTGGGGGCTTGCGGTAGGTCGTGAGTAAATATGTTATACAGCACTGGGCCAAGGATCGAGCCTTGAGGCGCTCCTGCGTCGCAAGCGTGCGGAGGGGATCTGGAACCGCGTTGCTTGACTTGGAGGGTTCTATCTTTTAAATATGATGTCAAAAGAAGGTAAAACGTATGGGGCAGGGTCCTCTTTATTTTGCACAATAGGCCTTTGTTCCAAACCCGATCGAAAGCCTGTTGGACATCGAGAAATGCTGAGTACTGCTCGTACTCCTTATTTTCGAGACTTTGTCTTATCTTTTGGTAGACTCTATGCATTTGTAACCTGTGGGAGAGCAACCTTTAGTTCAGTGATCACAATTGAAAGACTGGAAACGTCAGACGTAAAATTACGTAGCTCCGTAATTTTTAAAAGTTTTATTTAATTTTAAATGAATATTTAATGCTTATATCTCATTATTGTTGTTAAATAGAAAGTAAAGTGTGAAAGGCATTGAGTTTGGTGTTTGGAACCTCGATACAAACAATTTTTGGCGGACAGATCTACTACCAGCTGTCAACGGACGGATTTGAAATCATCTTTAAACCCGGGGAGTATTTTACTTATTAACTTACACTCCTCATCACACATTTACTCGGATCACACAAACGTGAGCTTCGTCCATCACACACTGGCACAGTTTCTGTCTCCTTTTGCTTGACAAAAACGTGGAAGCAAAATCGAAGACTGAACAAACGCCCCATACAAACACCTACTACACTTCACATTTATTTTTAAGTGTTTATATCTTGAACAAGGCCCATATATTTTCAGAATTTTATATAAAAATTGAGTAAATTTGTCAAGATTATATTTTTCCTTTTTCTACCTACATATTTTAAAAAAAATATAATATATAATATATAATAATTAATAAAAAATTGAATAGCACCTTTAATTTCTTTCCTTTAAATAATATTTTCCCTTTCTGTTGTTTATCTACTGTCATTCTAGCTATAGTATAATTCATTTTATATATATTTATTTACTTATTATCTATAAACTTCTACTCATTACTGTTGTATCTCTTCTCTAACATCTTGATTATTTTTCTGTCCATAGGTGTTTGGCATATCCTTGGCTATGAGCCATTCCACAATGAGCACTATGATGACCAGGAAGGCCACAGCAAAGGATCTAGAAAACAAGCTGAGAGTAACCTTGGTGGAATTAAAGAAGTGCCAGGAGGAGAATAAACATCTACTAAGGGAGCGTGCAGACTGTGAAAAAGACATCAGGATTGTCAACGATAGGGTTTCCAACCTGAAGGCTCAACTCGCAGAACTCCATATCGAGTATATGGACACACTGGCCCAGCGAGATAGGTTACAGGAAGAAATCCATTTATTGCCCGCTAGCAATGATGACCATTCATGGTCTATGAGTCGCATTAGGGAACTAGAATGCTGTTTACAACAATCATTCACTAAGATTAAATCACTAGAACAAACTGTAGAGATATTAAACAGTTATAAAACTCAGAACCTTTACTCAGAGGTTGTAGGTAATAGACTAGGCTTAGATTCAAAACAATTAAAAATAAACATGAATTGTCTGAAACGGCATAGAAAGTATAATAAATTAAATAAATATATTAGGAAACTCATTCTTAATCTAAAGCAATATACGAAAACTAAGATAACATCTCAGCAATATAAATGTTTAATTTCTGAGCGTTCAGATTTGTTAATGGAGTTAGACAAATACAATGCAGAGTTGATTAATGGCAAAACGTTATATGACAAACATACTAGGGATTTTAAAAGTCAAATTAGTTCCTTACAATCTCAAATAAGTAGAATGAACACGCAATATGAAAATGAGGTTCAGGAGTATATTAGGAAATATGATGAGATTGCACAAGTGGGGAGGCAAAATTTAGAATATGTAAAGGCCTTATTAAATACTAATAGTTGTTTGAATATCATAAAACCAACATTACCCACTTGTGAGTCCCAGATTATTTGCGATAATGATAAAAGTTCTTGTTCAGAGAATAATAGAACAGGTAAGTCTTCTTTAGGTAAGAATTCTGGCACAAATAAAGTTTATATATTCTCAGATAGGCTTGGTGTAGGTTTAGGTAGTTTAATAAATTGTGAGCTGACACAACACAATACTATCAATTATTGTTATCCAGGGTCTTCGTTTACAAATCTAATTAATACATTAAATACAGCAATATTTGATAGGCAGTCTACAATAATTATCACATATGGTGATAGCCCAACGGTGACTAAAAAGGATATATTTAATTTGACAGAAGTTATGTTATCGCTTCATAGCAAATTTGAATGCAAATTTATAACTCTTGCTTTGCCTTATTCTTATAGCTTAAATGAAACAACGAATAGTTATATTCATGAGCCCAACTTGTGTTTATACAATTTGACATGGCAATATAAAGATTTTATTTTATTATTTGACATAAATAATTTTATTAGTAATTTTACATTGACCAAAGATACTATGTATCTGCCACTATTTTATAGAAGACAAGTTGCTAAATTATTAGCATTTAATTTACAAAATGACACAGGTACATGTAGGGTATCCAAGAATTTAGCTTCTGTAAATAGTTCCTATATCAATAATTCTTCTATTGAATATACTGACACAAGTTCTTTAAACTTAAGACTAGGACAAAGGGTAGACAAATTCAACTGAATGTAGCACATCAAAACATACAAGGTCTATCTGGCAGGGATTTAGAATTAAGTTTATATTTAGAAAATCAGAGTATACAAGTTATGTGTATTACAGAACACTGGCTAAAAGAGTACCAAATTAGATTCTTAAAAACCTCGCAATACACGGTACACAGTGCCTTCTCTAGGAAACACGCTATTCATGGTGGATCCTTGATTATTGTTTCAAATAGCTTGACATGTAAAGAACGGAAAGACATAGCAAGTTTGTCTATAGAACGCACCGTGGAACTGTCATGTGTAGAACTTGAGCAGCATATTATCATATGTGTATATCGTCCACCGTTAAGTAACTTTAGCTCGTTTGAATCAGTTATTGAAGACGCAATTACTAAAATTAGGAGCAATAAGAAAGGTATTATAGTTTGTGGTGATTTTAAAGTAAATATTCTTGATCATTCAGTAATGACTAGTAGATTTTTAAATCTATTTAAATCATTTAATTTAAAAAAAAAAAATTCCTTGAACCAACTAGGATTACAGCAACATCATCCACCTGTCTTGACAATATATTTAGTAATTGTACAGTTTCGAATAAATTAGTTAGTTCTGAATTAACTTCGGATCACTGTGGTCAATTAGCAAGGTTTCCGTATAATAGGGATAGCATCATACAGAAAGTATTAGTTAGGCCATTACCTAGGCATAAGTTTAATGAATTCCGGAATAAAATTTTGATTGGAATGAATGCTATGAGTCCTGATTTAATGGAGATTGATTCGCCAAATGAAAATTTCAATAATTTATTTAATGTAGTTAACAAGGAATTTCAGAATACTTTTAGGACTAAGGAGAAAGTAGCTAAGGAATCTCGAGCTTTTAGTGAGTGGGCTACTGCAGGTATTTACAAAAGCAGAGCAAAGATGTACGAGTTGTACGGTATGAAGAGATACAATTCTGATTCGAACTTCACTGAGTATGTTAGGAATTATTCCAAGATATTTAAAAGAGTGTGCAATACAGCTAAGGCATTATTCGTTAGGAACAAAATTGAACAATTCTCGAATAAAATTAAGGCAACCTGGCGAGCTATTAATGAAGCAACAGGTAAGACAACACGAAGAGGCAATAGTTTTAGTTTATTTGATAGTGACAGATTAATTCATAATGATAAAGAAGTCGCACACACATTTAATAAATTCTTTGCTAGCATACCGATTACTACTACTAGAGAATTAAAATCATCAGCTATAGTCGCAGAAAACCTATTAGAATCTAGTGTAGGAAAATGTGATGTATTATTTATGTTCCATTGTATTAATTCTACCGACATTATAAGTACTTTTCAATCTCTAGAGTCTAAGAATACAAGTGATCTCTGGGGCATTTCTGTTAAGGTTTTAAAAAGTATAATTGATGTAGTAGCTCCTTATTTAAGTAAATAATTTAATAAGTGTATTGAATCAGGTGTTTTTCCCGATCTTATGAAACACCGTAGGATAATACCTCTTTTCAAATCCGGCAGTAAGACTGATCCTAGTAATTATAGGCCAATATCAATATTACCTGCCTTTAGTAAGATTTTTGAAAAGATCATACTCAAGCAATTACTTAGACATTTTAATCTAAACAGCCTCCTTCATAGTGAGCAATATGGATTTACCAAGGGTCACTCGACAACAGATGCAGGAGTAGCGTTACTTAAACACATATTCAGTGCATGGGAGAGTGCCCAAAATGCTATTGGTGTGTTTTGCGACCTTTTGAAAGCATTCGATTGTGTCTGCCATGAAACGCTCTTATGCAAACTTAGACATTACGGCGTACAGACTAAAGCATTGGAAGTCATTAAGTCATACTTAAGTGACAGAATCCAATGTGTTGAAATAAACGGCTCAAAATCCAGTGGCTTACCTGTTGATTTAGGAGTGCCGCAAGGCAGCATCCTAGGGCTTTTCTTGTTTCTTGTTTACATAAACGATTTACCTTTTTACTTGAAAAACATTTGTGACGTTGTATTGTTTGCTGACGATACTTCTTTGATATTCAAAGTAGATAGAAATAAGGAACATTTTAACGAAATAAACAGTGCGCTCATTCAAGTAACTAAATGGTTTAATGTAAACAATCTAGTACTGAACGCCAAAAAAACAAAATGTATTAAGTTTGCTCTGCCTAATGTCAGAAACCTTGGTCCTAGTATAGCTCTAAATGACGATGTTCTCGAAAAATCTGAATCTACATTATTTCTAGGAATAACACTTGATTCGAAATTACAGTGGGGTGCGCACGTTACATATCTCTCAGGGAAACTTAGCTCAGCTGCTTATGCCATTAAGAAGGTTCGTAGGTTGACTGATGTCGATACGGCTAGATTGGTTTATTTTAGCTGTTTTCATAGTGTTATGTCATATGGCATATTATTATGGGGTAGGGCAGCTGACATCGAAAATATTTTCATATTACAAAAACGGGCAGTTAGGGCCATTTACCAGTTAAAGACAAGTGTCTCACTTAAAGAAAAATTAAAAAATATTGGTATTCTTACTGTAGCATCACAATATATTTATGCCAGTGTTATGCATGTACGACTACATATAAATTCTTACAAAATGAATAGTGACATACACAATATTAATACTAGGAACAGGCACAAATTATGTGTACCATATTTCCGTTTACACAAAACGCATAGCTCTTTTATTGGGCTTAGTGTAAGAATGTATAATAAAATACCTAGTAATATTTTAGACTTGCCTTTAAGGTCGTTTCAGACAATTGTTAAAAATAATCTTTTACTAAAGGCATATTATAGTTTAAATGAGTATCTTGACGACAAGTACGCTTGGAAATAAATATTCTTTTATTAGGTCAATTTCTTTTTATTATTAGGTCAATAGGCAGTTTTATAGTGTAGTTAATTACCGTATTCTCTTTTATACTACATTTGCATTCTTGTTCTACTCTTTTTATTATAATTTATCGGATTTGTAAGGTGAGGGTAACTCGTGGTCATGAACTACTAACTAATAGATTGTAAATTGCTGCAGGTTCATATACCATTACTTTTCGGAACATACTGTTCCACCATAGATCAGAACAGTCATGTTCGCGAGTTGCTTACATCAAAAGACGTAAGTGGATGCTCCTGTTTCACCATATTCACTTTGGGAGGCTTACTAAATGAACATAATTTATTGCTTGAGTATGATATCAACAACTATTAACTTTTGCAGTAGTAGATAACTCACAATGTGAAACAGTTGCAGCTCCTTACAAATAAAACATGTAAAAGAATTATACTGGCAGTTAAAAAGAGTGGCCACGAGTTTTATTGCCCGTTCTTTCTCGTGGTTCTACCTATTGCATTGCGAACGTGGCAGTAAATGTAAATGTAGAATCATCTAGTAATTAACTTTAATCTTTGACGTTCATAAGCGTCACTTTGTGACCTAAATGAATAAATGATTTTGAGTTTGAGTTTGAGTTCACCCGGTTGAGTCGTGTTTTGTCTTCTCTATTGCGTGAATGTTGCCACACTCTGCGAAGTCTGCGCTTTTCAGATATCTTGCTGCGGATATCAACTGGAATTAGTTTTCTACGATTGGGTGTTTCTAGAATGGGAGTGTTTTTCCAAGCCGCTACTTGTATCAGGTTGGTGATGTATGGGCACGCGTGGTCAATGTTTTCGGGATTTTTCAGTGGAAGTTTAAGAATTATATTGGATTCCAGAAATTCACGAAAATTACCCCAGTCCGTTTTTGCATTGTACAGGTTCTCATTATAGGGTACACAGTAAATGATTGTTGTGCTTATCATCAACATCACTAGACTATGGCCCGAGGAGACATCGAGGTCTGATACTATGTGAACGTTAAGAGGTTGAATATTTTTGGTAATATAAAGTCCAACCAAATCTGGTATCTTGTTGCTGTCTGTGGGCCAGTATGTCGGTTCACCAGTAGATAATGGTATAAGTCGATTGGAATCGACGCTCTTTTTTTTAGTTCTCGACCTCTTGTAAAGGTTACTCGTGATCCCCAGTAGGTGTGCTTAGCATTCCAGACCCCACCAGCTATGAAGCGATTCCCCAGAGACTGAAAATATTCTGTGAACATGACTTCTTTTATGCAATGTCGCGGTGGGCAATATATGGCCGAGAGGTTCATATGACCATAGCCGTCTTCTATGCGCACTGTGGTAGCTTATAGGTGGTTAGTCGCGTACGGCTGCAGTAGGCAGTGTTTTATGCTATTTTTAATAACAATCGCAGAACCAGCATGAGCTCCGCCATCCGGGTGGCAGGTAAAGTACACACTATATCCGGTGATGCAGATTCGGCTTCGATTGGTTGTATGTGCTTCGGATATAAGGCATGCATCAAGTTTGTTGGAGTGGAGGAATGCTTCAAGTTCATGAGAGTTAGGTGCAAGGCCATTAATGTTCCACGTTGCAAGGTTTAGAGAAGTAATTTGTTGTTTTGTAATGAGAGCTGTGATAAGGTCCAACATGGGGCTCATTTGTTGAATTAGGAGATCGATCGTCTCACTTTGTTTATGAGTATGCTTTCAAGAGTCAGATTTCGTTGATTGCCAGTAATATCAGTGGGGTTATCAGAAGCTGGTGTAGATTTTGACTGCGTTACGGTCTCGGCGGCTACCACACTTGCATAGGATCTCTGTTATAGTTCACAATCTTTGGTGGTTGTTGCCTATGGTGGAGGTTTTTAATGACTAAGCAGTAGCTTTTATTGTCCTTTGGGGTGAATGTATAGCCGATAGTCCATTTGACCGGATAACAGTTATTTTTTGGGGGCACGTGTAGGGGTCTAAGAAAAGATGGTAGTTCCTACTGACGCGAGTAACTTAACCCCCCCCCCCCCAATTATTGATTTCAAATAAGATTAATGAACCTAGGTGTTAATGGTACAGTCCAGAACTGTATTGTTACAGGCTTATTTGTGTGGAAGTGATAAACAGCCTATCATTCTAATTTATATCAATTCCTTGTTATTATATTATGTCGCCATTATAATATTTTGTTAACCTATGCTAAAATTAAATGGTTAGTAATAGTGGTGTTTTACACATATTGCGCTAATTGTTGTATGACCTGATATATTGCACTGATGGTTGTAAAAACGTATTAATTAAATGTTATATATTTTATTATTTATTTATACAATTATTAATGTAGTTATTACATTCAGTAGACATTTTATTTATTAAATGTCTATTTTGTTATGTGAAAATACTGGTCAGAATTGGATGGGTTGACCAGGATTGTAAGGTTTTATAAGCGATTTATAAAATGTATCGGTCAGAATTGGATGGGTTGACCAGGATTGTAAGCTTTAATAAGCGGTGTAGCAGTTGCTGCTTGAATTGGATGGGTTAGCAGCAACTGCATGTCGGTGAATGTCAATCTTGCTAGAATTGGATGGGTTAGCAAGCATTGCATTATTTAAAAAAGTTATGGGTCAGAATTGGATGGGTTGACCAGGATTGTAAGCTTTTATAAGCGATTTATAAAATGTATTGGTCAGAATTTTATGGGTTGACCAGGATTGTAAGCTTTTATAAGCGGTTTATAAAATGTATTGGTCAGAATTGGATGGGTTGACCAGGATTGTAAGCTTTTATAAGCGGTGTAGCAGTTCCTGCTAGAATTAGATGGGTTAGCAGGAACTGCATGTCGGTGAATGTCATCTTGCTAGAACTGGATGGGTTAGCAAGCATTGCATTTAATTTTGCGAGAATTGGATGGGTTCGCAGAATTAAATTTGTGTATGTTATCGTTGTCGTAAGAATTGGATGGGTTTGCGGCAATGATAACGTGTAACCAAGCCTGTAAGAATTGGTTGGGTTTACAGGATTCTTTAATGTGATTGTAAGTGCCCTCTCTCGCCGAGTGTAAGGTTTATGTTAAGTTTGCTTGATTGCGTGTATGTGAACATACACGAGGTCAGGATGGACGAGTGTAAGGTCCCCATTTTTATTAAAATCAATATCGATTGGAATTTAATAATTTGTAGTCGATTGACTCGTCCGAGTCACATCACTATCGAAATAATTCAAAATGGCGGTTTGCGAGAGCGGGCATTCTATTCCTGGCGACGACGGTACCGAACGGACGGTGGCTCTTAGGAAACATTATAATATCTGTGCAGTGTAAAGGGATACCTAAAATATAAATGTCTAAACTATATTCTAATATAACTGGAGTTTTACTACACTTTGTGTTTTTTGCAATAATAAATAGGTATCTTCTAACAAATTGACTAGCTGTTGTTGTTTACTAGTTAACGGTACACTCATTGTTGACGTAAAAGTCTTATAAACACTCGCAATAATCTTGAATTGAAATGCACCAAAAGTTGATGTTTAATAGGTTTGTTTACAAGTTATTATTACGTAATAAAACTATCTTCGCTAATTAGCTTTAAATGTGCACACAAAACGACACCTCGATCGCTCAGGTAGTCGGCCTATTGTTCTCGTGGCTCGCCGGGTCGCCCGTGTTTACTAGAAGAAGAAGAAGAAGAAGAAGAAAAGCATTTATTTACACAACATACAAGAACATACATTCATTTTATACATAGGTACTAATAGGGCACAGGTTACATAATATATAGCTTTGTAAATATATTAACAAAGTAGGTACCAGTACGTATGTTGTGAAAATGAGGTCACCACTCAGGCTTATTGTTGATTTGAGGTGTAGCCTCAAATCAACCCTGATTTTATTTGGTGACCCCAAGTGACGATACAGATATCACATTAGGTATCTAATTTATAAAACACAGAGAAAAAAACAAAAAGAAAGAAAACCTTATCCTAATACCTATATAAAGGTGCCTGCAATGAATTATACGTAATAAAATAATATACCTACATACGATTTAATTATATAAATAAATATAAATTATAAAGATAAGTACATTTATAAGTATACCTACATATAATTATAAAAAACAATATAAATTTATACACGAGTAATACATAAGTATAACTTCGCATCATCTTACATATTTATGTGAACATCAACAAAATATACTTATATCTACATAGGTATACAACATCACAATGCAACCAAAGTAGCAACACTCATTTTGCTAGTCGCGAAGCGGCCAGACGCCTGAGCAAACCGGTTAGTTCGTCACAAGTCCTCGCAGTCACAGTCTTCCTTTCTCGCTTGCACATAGCGTCGACTCGCACTCGATTACGCAACATCAACGATGCACATTCATATCATTCGGCCGCCCGCGCCGCGCGTGATCAAAACATTACGTAATAGAATACCTACTGTTTGTGGGTACAAATGAAGTGCTGCATATTTAAGAAGAAAGTAAGAATAAAGGAAAACGAGTATATATAGTGATGAAACTTCAATGATTAACTAAAAATAGGTAACTATTTGATTGATATCATAATGTAATAATTCTAGATGCATGTAATATTAGGTACTTATATTGCATACAATCATAAGGTGTTTACCCTGCTGTATAAAAACTTAAACTACATAAATTTAAGCTACATGTATTTTTGTTTTAGGCTCTAAGTAAATGAAACCTCAACAAGGCAAAACAATTCACACATACAGCCCAAAAGTCATGCCACAACATGTCGTCCGGAAGACTCATACTCACTGAAATTATAAACTCATTTAGCCTTATTACAAAACATGGTCTAAAAATAAATCGAAGTTTAAACCTAGACTGACCTGTCTAAATTTGATTATACCTAGACGATAGGCACATTTTTGTTAAAACAATATGACTAAAAATCTTAGGAATAAACGTTGCGTCAAAATAAATAACTACCTTATTCAAAAAGCCCTTTTTTAAATGTCAACCAAGGATTAAACCTGATTTTATATTTAAACCTCATTTTGTAATAAGGCCCATTATGTTTTTACTTGAAGGTCATAAACAAAACGTAAGGATATGATATAATATTACAAAACGTTAATAAATATTTATTTTAATATTGTGCATTAAATTATCATTTATTTGTAATATTTGTTTTGATCGCATTTCTGTTCTTGTAAAAGATGTTTTTTAAGGTGAATTTTAAAGGTAGTTTTTTTATTCAGGGATCTTATCGGCGGGGGCAGGTCATTCCAAATGTGAGAGGCAGCGTACTTATAACATCCCCTAAAAGCTGTGGTTTTATGCCGAGGAATGGACAGTGGCCTGGCAGTGGATCGAGTGGAATAGCTGTAGTGATCCTGTCTCCAACTTAATTTGTTATAAAGGTATTTGGGTTTGCCCGTATTCACAACGCCAAACAATAACGTTGCTAAGTGAAGCTTACGCCTTGCAGACATTTTAAGTACCTCATGATTGTTCATGTAAGGTGTAATATGGTTTCTCCGGGGAATATTTAAACAATAACGGATACACGCATTCTGTATACGCTGTATAAGATGTTGTGTTCTGGTTAGGAGGCATGGACCATACACGGCGTCACAGTAGTTCAATTTTGAGAGCACTAAACTATCCACGAGCCTCTTTCTCAAAGTGACACTAAGATAATTTCTTACTCTATAGAGGATTTTGAGTCTGTAGAAACAGGTTTTTGCAACGCCATTGATGTGATCCTCAAAGCGCAACTCCGGGTCGATCATAAGACCAAGGTCACGTGCAGTTTGCACTTGCTGAATAATATCGCCCATCATCTCAATCTTTGGATTACGTGATGTTATTAGTTTAACCTGACTTTGGCTCCCCATCACCATAAATTTTGATTTTTGTGGGTTTAGTACCAGTGAGTTACACTTAGACCATTCCGCTACCCTACTGAGCTCTGCATTCATGGTGGCTACGGCAGCAGCAGTATTTTCAGGGTTAAATGATATATATAACTGCGTATCATCAGCGTACATGTGGTACATGCAGTCCCTGAAGTTGGTTGTTATATCGGCAGTATATAAAACGAACAGGAGTGGTCCCAGGAGTGATCCCTGAGGAACACCCCGAGGCACGGGTCGTGACGTCGACAACATTATAGAACCGTCCCTCTTACGTATTTCGACCTGCTGCATCCTATTTGTTAAATAACTTTCGAACCATTTGATTGTGTTCGACTCGAAACCGTAATATGAAAGTTTCGAAAGTAACAATGAAGTATTTATACACTCAAAAGCACGCGAAAAATCAAGCAGGGTAAGAATTGAACCCTCCCCGCGGTCCCGGGCTTCGAGGATATTACCCACGACATCCGCTAAAGCCGTTGTTGTACCCCGTCCTCTTCTGAACCCAGACTGTAGTTCAGGTAAAATACCAGTCTCTTCCAAATAGTTGGTGACTTGTACATACACTACCCTCTCCAACACCTTGGATAGACAAGGCAGTATACTTATTGGGCGAAGGTCCTTATAATTTTGCGGATTACTATTTTTTGCTATCGGCCGTACTATAGCACTCCGCCATAGCTTGGGAAATGATGATGAATTAATCGATTCATTTATTATGTTTGTTATGGCGGTAAGTGACTGCGGCAAAGTATAACGCCAGAATAAGTACTACGCCAGATAAGTACTACGCCAGATGTTATTTTCTATGCGGCTCGTTTGGACCATATGTTAACGTAGTTAAGGTTCAGTTTTGATTGTCGGGCTTCTGAATGAAATACACACGTCTTTACTGTATTGCGATTTTATTTGTACTGGTTAGGTGAACATTAGTTTTTAACGTTTATAGGGAACGAATGGACCGAACACCATCGATCCACTATTTGAGAGGGAGTTCACGAACGTAGACTAAAAACGAATCTAAACACCATCCACCAACATCTTAATGAAGAATGACCAGTCATACTTTTGCTGACGGAGACATATATACTCCACCCTGTCGTCACAACTTATTTGTATTAATATGCGTACTGACAAAGGTGCCTCGAGAAGCCAGAGTGCGTCTGCTTGTCAGGGCGGATATTTACTGTCAACGTCACCGCTGCCAACAAGACCCTTTTTTTCTTCAAATCCCTTCACGTAATACAGGATCATTGGGTAGGATTTACATGTGTCTTTACCATTCCCATTCTGAAGAGACCGAGACAACTTGACTTTTTCACTTGCTGAGTCAGTAGGTAGATGACATGCAGAAACTGTTTGCAAACGCTGAGTCACGATCTTGGCTTGTACTTATTTACAACACAGGTCACATCTGATAAGGACCTTTCTCCAAACGATATTCTTTTGTTTAACTTGAAATTAAATTAATATGCAAAAGTGTTGTCACCATTTTTCCACACTATCACTCAGAGCACCATCTTATTTCAAATACCGTTTTAATCCTTAATATAACTAATTATTTATTATTTGCTACTATTTTATCATTATCAATAGGTTTTTCATTACTCATTTATACAACTTAACCATCTGCAGTTCAAACCATTCATGACACTTAATCATCAGAATTTAAGACCTCTATCTGAGATTGCTGCTTCAGGGTAATGTAACCAATATTTTTTGTTCAACATGGGACATTCTTCAATGACAAGGTAATAAAATGTTGCTATCGAACTTTGCATTTTTATTTTTACCAAGCCAATTCTTTCGTAGGTAACGAAATCTTAAGCTTTCTATTATTTTAGACAACGGGCTTAAGGCTTTAGATTTTGACTACTATTATATATGCGCAAGGTTGTGACTATAGATGGATTTATGGCTCTTTGTTAGTCTTTCACGCAAAAACTACAACGGATTTTGATAAAACTTTGCAATAATATACCAACATTAAGATATCACATTAGTTTAGATTTTATCACCATAACCGATACAAACGGCAGGTGCAGTGGGTAGAAGCTAGTAATATATAGTAGTGGGCGTTTAAACGAAAAGCTGTAAACACAATCTGCTTATCAACATAAGCATAAGCGTTCGTTTATAAGTACAGGCCGATTTCGTTTAAACGGAAAGCAACATCACAAACTGTAACGCTGCCGCTGGACGCTGCTGGCGGCTGGCGCGTTGAACGACAACGATTCGCAAACGTTAGGTTGGCCGCACAGCTCACTGCTTTTTTAAAGTAATATTGAAAATGAACTCAATGCATGTGAACATAGAGACCAATATACAAACAAACACGTCAACATTAGGATTAAGCTACTAAATTACGAGTTGTTTGTTTACATAATAATATTTATAGTAAAAAGTGTTTTGTTTTTAGTTGCATAAACTTTCGTTTAAACGATTTGTTTTTTCTTCAATGTATTGTTAGTATGCTTTTCGCGGCCATTACGTAAGTGCATACGTACGTAAATAATATAAATTGGAACACTTACGTGCGAAAATTAAACCTGTGACTGTCAATAGTTAAAAAAATGTATATATTAAATTAATTTTTCACAATCGGGAAGCGGCAGCATGTCCGTTTCACAGCGAATTGCAAAAAGCGTTTTAAGTGACACGCTTTTTCAAAAGCGCGCTTTTCTATATAAGTACAACGTTGTAAGCGTTGTTGAAATTAAGCCGTTTATCACACTCCTAGTAATATATATTCTATACATAGATTTATTTGCGAATCCGTAGAAACTCGCCTACCACGTTAAACCTAAAACATGTCGAATTGTCACACGGTTTACATATTGTAATGGTAAATTTAGCAACGGGTAGTAGCTTGTTCGTTTTAACAAGGGCTGTGGTTGCCAACTTTAGGATTAAATTAGTTTGCTGTTTGCATGTTAAAAGGAAAACTACTATCAAAGATTAAATAGGTGTCAAGTACCTAGTTACATACAGACGTATATATTATTTGGCTCATTATATATTTTTTTTTTTCTAAAAAAGACAACTCCCGCATTAGGACTAAATCCTGTGTCGCGGGGGACTTAACAGACATATACCTAACGGACACAATGAACACCCAGACTCGAAACAACAATTTATGAATCACACAAAGTGTTGTCTCGTGTGGGGATCGAACCCACAACACTTCGGCGCAGTGTCAAGCGGTGAGGCGGCCGCTTAAACCACTACACCAACCGTGCAGTCATTATATATGTGAACAGTGGAAACTATAAACTTAATGAGCCGAGCAATTGCATATCTAATTAAACCAACAGAACTAAGTTGCATGAAATGTGTATGTTTCCAGTTCAGAGTCCGCTTGGCCACACGATAGTCAAGCAGCGTCACTGGAAACTTCGTGAACTAATGCAATTAGACACAATTATCTCTAAATTTGGAACTTTTTGAAGTACAATTCAAGAGCGTAGTCGCAGTTCTTTATCACTAGTGAAGAGTCTGGTTCTCAGTAAAGAAGTACGTATACTATTGCAATTTGTTTAAAGTGAGCTCTTTTCCCGCTCGTATTAATTTCTCGTGGAGGTCGAGGAAATGGCCGTGTGCATTCCCTAGTTCCTACCACGTTATTCTAAGAGGAGATTAAAAGTCATTATTCTGAACAAAGCATTCACTTTCTAAGCTTCAGATCATACGGTTTATAACTATTATCATATTAACTCGCGTCGCTCCAGCTAAACCTGGAAAATCAAGCTGAATACATATTTTTTTACTGAAACTGTAACAGTCGGAGTGTTGGTTCAGCGATTTTGTGCTTTTAAGTAAAAGGATAATCTCTGTCAAATCATGAATATGTATAGATTATGTGTTAAATCTTAATATTTATGAAGAAATAAACTGTAGATTTTAGCAAGATTAGAAAAAGCATTGTAAAACTATTCCATTTATTAGAAGCCTTAAATAAAGCAGAGTCTGCAGCAATGACCAATGCGCATTTTACACTTTCAGACTATGACGATATATTTCGTAGACATCTCAATGGGTGTTCATTTTGCCCATGAAAACTCTCGTTGCGTCATATTAGTAATGTTAGATTCTCTGAGATAGATTTCTGTCTTAACAATTATGGTTCATGCAGCTTTACGCTCAGCTCTATAACATTTTATACACACTGCAACATAGAACTCCATACTCCTGGATTTTAGCTTCATTTTATCTGTTCAAAATATAAACAGTAAATCCAAGTATTAAGTTTAAAACACTACTATAAACATCCATCAAATTTACGAGGGGCGCTACCTAACTTATCCAATTAAATACATTTGTTTAAAATAAATGCGATGTTTGGCGATATACAGAACTTTTTCTTTTATTTATAGCCTGAATAACTCTTTCTGCGGTTTTGTTGGCTCTGTTCTGCAATAATAAATTTACTGGGTATAAATTTAGTGTGTCACACGGCTTGCGTTGCAAAGCCTTACTCCAAAAAAGCATTCGGTATGACGTTAATTTGTTGCTAACATTGTTTTTGATGTCTTTTTGGAGAATTATTGCTGTGGACTATTTAGAAGATTGGTGTTAGGAATTTCTTGAGTGTTATTTATTTCTCGTATCATTTAGGTCTATGTCTTGTACTTGTATATTGTTATGAAGGTTGTTTTATTGACTATCGCTATAAAAGTGTATTGACAAGTACGTTAGATATCTACTGTCGTGCCGATAATTTATATAATGTACTAACTTAAATTAACGATTTAAACTAAATTATACTGGTTAATTAGACTTAGGTAAAGCTAGCGAGACAATATAAAAATTTTAACATCTTTTAGCAACATAACTTGTACGATGGAAGTTTTAAAATAAACGACTCAAAATTTAATTTGTAAATGACATCCAATGGCAATTACAAATAATGATGTTATTGCCAAAATTGTATCTTGATTAAATGGTCGTATTTTACTGTTACCAATATTATAAACATGTTATTGCAAGCAGCCAATAATTCAAACAGAATTTGAAATAGACATGGAAATACAATTAATATATGGGCAGATTAACACGGTGGTTAGCCCATGTATGAGTCATTGGTGTTAAGTTCGATAATATAAGAACCTATATATTCAATTTTACCGAAAGCACTACTAATATGAACCCGCTCTCAATTAAAGTCTAGCTCGTTTAGCTAGACTTGAATAAAGAACAGACACATGCAAATTATGGTGCTGATACACCTGAGCATTCACTTGTAACAGAACAGCGAGCATTCGCCGCTACACTATCAAACTGAACAAGGAACAAGGCCGAACATTACTACTACCACGATCTTTTTAGCGAACGCTCTATTTCTATAAATTCGCTACAATATATATACATGAGGAACACGGGTTGGTTTTTAGTCAGTAAGAGTGTGACAGTCTCTTTGCCCTTCCTCCAGGGCGGAGGGACTCCATGAGGATTTTCCAACCCGACACCAAATTTTTTTCTCTCATATTAAAAAGAAAATACAAAGTTATCAATTTTGCCAAGGAAATGTGTGTCAGGATTTACTTTAAACAACGTGTTAAAACTCTAAGTCTGGCTGTCATGTGCCTAAAGGGCGGTAATAAGCCTCGCTTAAATATAACCTTATAGCTAGCTATAATATCAAATACAACATGAAAAGTCTCTCATGATTACATCTATTTATTTAAAGTTTTATATTTACGAATTTAATGCTCCGTTTGTGGAGAAGGATTATTTAATAAGTTAACATGGCCGGGTCTCGGCAAAGTTACTTAAATTCCCTCCATTTTAAATAATTTGCCTATTATATACAGAGGATTATTAAGACTTAAAATAATAAAAAAATATTTAAAAAATACATATCTTCACTAAACTGATTAACTCCCTTTAGCAACACTAACAGTTTTAAATAAGTCTTTTTTTCAACACCGCATAAAAAGCCAAAGAATAAACTGAAAGCAAACCGTGTAACATTAAACACCGCATTCGAAGTGAGCACACGTCTATCGCCGGCATTCTACAGCTTATTCACAGCGTTTGCACGCCTCAGAATTTACTGAAGAATAAATTGATCAACCTAATCTGATCTCTCATTCAACACAGGTCTGGTGTTGTTTTACGTCTGCGTACAAAACCGCTCTCCCCTTTAAATAATAAAGGAGATACAACAGAAAAGCAGGTAAATAAAATAATATTTCCTTTCCTCTGCGCCAAGGGACGCAGTAAACGCTGTAGGTGGCAAAATAAATTGTGTACATATTTTTTTTGTTCATATACCTACTCTTTGTACATGGTTGCCATGCTGATTTGGAAATAAAAACATACAATGTCAGCTGTTTTCTTTATACAGAAGTTTGAAATGTAGTAGAGAATTACTCTCATTGCGTTTTATGACTTTTATGACCACCACTACCGCGCGGTTAGTTGTAGGTTGTGAAAATGCCATTCTAATTTGGTGAGTTTTGTTGCTAGAATAAATACTTCATGACGGATTTCAAAATAGAATTATTCTTTAAAAATCTTTTTGATTTACAAATTATTACATAACATTAATGTTGTATCTATGTTTAAAATGTGTACACTGCGAAAGAAATAACAGCTAAGTATATAGCAAAGTTTCGAGCAAAATATCTTAAAATAACTAGAGTAATAAGTTTCAAAGTAAAAATAGTAACCAACATCTTCAGTTTTTGGTGTTTTTTACAATTTAAAATGCAAATTTGAATTAATTAAACGTCCCAATACAAACACTCCCTCTACTCACAAACGCTTCAACAAAATGAATATTTCAGTTCACATTTATATTATTACTTTTTTATTTTTTTATGTATAGTGTGAGACTAATAAATAAAAAATACAAAAAATATGTTTTTTTTATAGCTCACGCCTGTATCCCCGAAGGGGTCGGCAGAGGTGTAAATATTACACCCACATTTCGCCATGAATTTTTAGGTCCCACGTAATAGGGGGCGAGCCTATTGCCGTTACCGGGCACATTACCGGACTCCGGGCTGCTACTGAGTATTCGGAAAAACCCAGTAACATTTTGCCCGACCTGGGAATCGAACCCGGGACCTCCGATCAGCAGTCGCATACGCTATCCAATGAACCACGGAGGCAGTCATATATATTATTTTGATCGTAAAAAGCGCAAACGGAATAAAACTTTATTATTACTAAATGCGATAGTGAATGTGCGATTGTATTGATACTCACAAGAACGTGGTTCAGCAAAAATGAAATATATTATAGCTGCACCTGGTTCTATGGATTGATATTGATTATTTTTATCATCTGTTATAGTAGCTGTTTATCTCAGAACCACTTGTAAATAGCTGAATTGATTTCTGTTTTGTTTTCGACAGTATCACTGATGGAAATAACTGGTCAAAGTAACAGAGAAAAATCAACACGTTGGACAAGTCTTTGTTAAGTTAATAAAATATGTATTTTAAAATGCTATGTTAACTGTAGATTAACATCATGATGATGATGATGATAATTGTAGAGATAAGCAAACCCTGTTATAATATTTTAAAATAATATAAAACTTTAGGGTCTTATTTTATTACATCGAATAACATAGAATTTTCAGAAATGTGGATTTAAATATTTGTTTAACCCTAGATTACTAACCTTCGTCAATTCGACTACGCGGGTTTGTTTAAATCGTGCTAACTTTCGCGCGCGCCATCGCACTACTTCCACACTTTAGATAATCTCAGTCGACCCGTAGCCCCCCCCGACTGACGGTAGTGTTTTGAGTGGGGGGGCACCGTGAGCGCCGTTCCAGCAACCATGGGTCGTCGCATCGACGAAGGTTTGTATTAACGTAACATTTTGTCTTATTTGGTTGGTGAACTCTTGCGTTTTTTTTTGTTTTGTTTATTTATTTTCTTTGCGAAAATAATGCGACTGATGTACTTTCTACCTAAAAAAGGAAAATATAAGCCTTGTGTCCCTCCGCAAAGCGAAGGATGACTAAAAGTAGTTGCACCCAGAGCAAGAAATTGTTGTGCGGGAGCACAAATTTGACGTTTGTCACAAATGTATAACTTGATAGATTCTTACCAAAATTTTTGTTTCATTACTTTCTTTCATTCGTTATTTCTAATATTTGAACATTATTTTACACATTTACTTTATAATAATACTTTAAAATATTTTTTTTAATGTTACCCTTGTTAATTTTCCATAAAATCTACGATCTCATTTATAAGGCCTATTTTTTAATAAATATGCCGTTTTGGTTTATGTAAATTTATTAATTAATAAGAAGAATATCATAAATTTATAATAAAAATAAAAAATATGCATGTTTAATTCAAGTAAAACCCATTATCCCCTTTATTAAATACCGTAGTCGAAGTACGAAGGTTAGTAATAAGGGTCGAAAAATAAGGTTAGTGATCTAGGGTTAAGTGCACTTGGCGTCGTCGGGCACACCTAGAATTCCTAAAATAGAAGTGACAGGAATGTACAAAGTATGTACGTATTTCCGCATAAATCTTTGAATAAATCATAAATTTCAGTTTTATTCTGATTTCTAGATAATATTATGGCAATTCGATTATTAATAATACGATAAAATATTGAAGAACCAAGAAATAATGAACAAAGTAAAGAAAAAGAAAAAATAAATGTGGTTTAATTTTGCTTAGCCAGCTGCAGTTTTATCAATTTGGCTACTAGAAAAATGTACCTGACCCGAAAACATAATACGTGACCTCACGAAAAACTTAATTCAATTGCTTCATGCTTTCCAAATATACGAATATGTTTCGTATAACAAAATTGCTGAAACATCGAATGGTCATTGTTTCGACAGATCTAGTTATACATATATACCTACTTTTATGAATTCAAATTCCCTATTAATGTTTTTTGTGAATTTCTTTGGCGTAATTTGGGTATTTATGTTTTGACTGGAATACATACACAAATGGCAAATTGATTCAGAATTATGCTGAAACGAATCCAAAAATGTGACTTCTGGTAAATCCTATATTGGAATACTTACATTACTGGCACTTTCATTTACGTATTTATAAACTTTATTACAATAAATAATACAGAAAAAGCTATCATCAAATCTTATTTAAAACAAACGAAACGAGTAAAATAAATACGTATTTACATACAAAACTCAATGAATTTAAAAATTAGTAAACATGGAACATTTCGGAGGCAAACAAAAGGAATACGCGGTTGAATAATAGTGGGGCCGTGCTCTATAGTTTCGTTTCTGTTGGCATCTGCGGGACTTGTGGCATGCAAATGAAGCAAGGTATTGCATTTATAGCGTCATGTGGGCTTTTCGGAAGGGTACATAGGCTTTTGAGAGCTGTAAATTACATTAAATAATGCCATTATTATTTGCGGCCTGTGTATCACGTACTTGCGAATGTCTATAGAAATTCATTCAACTTTTTGTTTGTATTTAATGGAGTCCGTGACTAATACTGGTCACGTAGTGTTCGAAGTTCTTTTTCTGTGAATTCTAAACGAATATTGATCTTGTTGCTGTTTTATAGGTATGTAGTGTAGATAAAAAGCCATACTTATATGTATTATAATAAAATGAAATCATCAAATAGAGCAACGGATTGATGTGTGGTACGGAGGCAGTTAAAGGGCTGAAGAGTGATATAGCCTACTTTAGATCTACGGCTAGCGAAGCGTTGTGCAACAGCTAGTAATAATTAAAAGGAGAAATAAAAATCTCGTAGTTACCCATTAACGTTAGCAAAATAAAATCTTATTGCCAATATTCGTTTAAACTCAAAAAAGTCACGGCCCAATTTTATTTTAGTTGAGACGCCGCGAAACCTTAGAAAAGGTTGAAAGTAAATAAATAAAAAGTAAACTCGGTTCTCGAAATAAGTCACGCTTCTATTTTCGGAAGTTTTTGCTCCTTGTTTGCGTCAGTAATGGTCCTGTCACTCGAAGGCTCGCATTAGCATTGTACACCTGGGGTTTATTATTCAGTACTTATATCTCAATAGGGATCATTCTCTCGTAAATGTTAACGTTCCACAGTAATCATTGCCGTATCGCTGAGAAATGAGGATAAATGAGTCTCTGTTTGTACCCCGTATCTAAGATTTGGGGTCTTAAGGATTTTCGCTATGATATTTTACTGAGAACGGTCAAGATAAATCGCTTCTTAGACAATTTTCCTGTTACAATAAGCATTTCCATGTTAAATTTGAGCAAGCAAAAATGCAAGTAATTTCTTATAAAAGTGTTTGAATAATTTACTTGTAAATTATATTAAATTACTGATCAAAGAATACTTTTTTAAGACGTTCACCTTTACTTATTTATATTAATTCGATGAATTTTAAAAAATGCTTCATTCAAATGAATATTCATGTTATTTTTTTAATATACAATTCTTTTTTCATAAATTCTTACTTCTATCGTCATCGTTACAACATGTATGTATTTCCCGTTGCATATTTGTTTAATCTTCGCTATATAATGTGACCATATGGTGCAACCGAGACCGAAGCGCTCTTCCAATCCATGACAAAAATATTGGAATATTTTGTATTTGATTAAATAGAGATTATTCTCGAAATTCCTTTAAGTTTATTCGAAAACAAAAATATGTTTCATATTTTAACATTGCATAAATAATTTACCCTAATCCAGCTCATTGTTATACGATCACCGGCTTGAAAAAATACTCACATATTAAGACACCATCTGTCGCGAGTAAAAACAAGTAACAATAAATTTCTTGGAGATGTTTATTAAAATATGTGAAAGGTAAAAAACAGGAGGATTTACGAAAACATTATACAAAGGAATTACACGGAGATTTACGTGTCTCTGTAGAATCAGTATGCGTATGGTGTACATATCTACCCTTAGAGGCGAACAAACGTTAAGTGCAAAGAAAACGACTGCTATGAAAATTGTGTATGAAAATAATGCGAATTTCTCAAAGATTTCTTGAAGGCTGTAAAAGTTTAAGCTTGTCTTGAGCGCTATAAATATTACGCGTTTTATCATCCTTCGTTGACAGTAACATTCCAAATGGGCATAACTATTTTTATTGCTACAACTGTTCTTCGCATGTGTAGAATTGTGTACTTTGAGATAAGATAGAGACACTCCAATCTGTACATATAAAATCCTTCGTTACTGACTGACTGACAGACAAGCTACAGCCAAAACTATTAGACGCAAGTAGCTGAAATTTGGCATGTATGTTCCTTGGGGATTGTAGGGGTGCACTAAGAAGGGATTTTCCGAAATACCCACGGGATCGGGCAAAATAGGTAAATTAACAAAATGTGCGGGCGTAGCTGCGGGCTTCCCCTAGTATAAAATAAATTCATAAAAAGATACACTACACAGAACCTAATCTCTTTATTTTATTAATTCGAGTTGAATGGACTTAATATTCAGAATAAATTAATACAATATCCTTATTATAAATGCAAATGTTGTGTGTGTGTGTGTTTGTCCTTTTTACGTCGCAACGTAGCGATGTTCGGGTATGGTTTTTGTGCGTAGACAGAATTAGGAGACTGGAGAGGGCCATAGCCTACTGCGAGCGAAATCTCGTTCAAAATAAAATAATTTATTGCTTTTCTTTTTTAGTATACGAAACCAATATGTAATACCTATTGTAATGATAGAATTTATTTTAAATTGAGTTATGGTTATTATGGTTATAATGATAATTTCGGACAATGTCAACGACGATTTCTAAATCTTAATATATAAAATCCTTGCGTTACTGACTGACTGACAGACACGCTACAGCCGAAACTATTAGGCGTAGGAAGCTGAAATTTGGCATGTATGTTCCTTAGGGACCGTAAGGGTGCACTAAGAAGGGATTTACCGAAATTCCGACGGTATCGGACAAAACGGGTAATTTAAAAAAAATGCAGGCGTAGCTGCTGGCGTCCTCTAGTATACGTATATACTTACAAAACAAAGACAAGGTTAGCGTTTTCTATAAATTGACACCTGCAAAGGTATTTTTGTCTAAATACAACTAAATTAAGTTCATTTTATTCAACCTTACTACAACAACAATCCAAGTAAAACAAACAGCCTCAAACCTTTCCAAAAAATGCGGCTCGCGTAAACGTTTTACGTAACGTCAATATCATTTAATTCTAAAGCACTTAACGAAACGGGAACGTGTTGCCGCGTTGACATTTGGACCGCAAGTGACTGTTTTGTTCCATCCCATAAATAAGTCGGTGAGGATGAAGTTAGGCGCACGTGCGCTTAACGGCGCCATCTGTCGACTTCTGCCGCTATGACGCTTTCTCTAAACAATTATTGCAACAAATAAAAATATTTTAAACACCGTATTGTGATGACTTTATTTCTTTTCTTTCTAATAACAATAATATTCTTACTTGAGATTATCGAAAAGTTTTCACTAAATAGATATACAGGTTAGAAAAGTAATGAAGGCAACTCAGATAACATAGTTTTAGACGTTAATGAAAGTAAATAACTAACAAAACAGAATTAAGCTGCAAACACGCAATTTAGAAAATGGGATTCTGGGAATTTAAAGACGAAACATTTCGTTTACATTTGATATAAAAAAAATTGAATCTACAGTACGTCTAACAGAGCTGAGATAGATAGATTCGAATCGTCAATTTGGGCAAGCGCTTCGGAGCGGAACCCAATTTTAAATGCTTGCGGTCGGCTTCACCAGCTTGTTCTATCTACTGGTCACCTACGATTTTGGCCCGAAATTCAGAAAAAGCGCTGGCATCGACCTACGCAACCCATTCATTTGGTCTTCCCATTAAAAGAGAGCCTTTAACTACAGCTAATTTATGCAGCGTTCGGTTTGCCGGGACAGATTACAGAGTGGCGTGTTCATTACGCGCTCAGTTTTGGTCTGAATCACGCCTGTCGAATGTGTTTCATCTAGCGGAAAATTTCTCCCTATTGGCTCCCTATTTATTCGTTTGATTTGTAGTGGAAGCACGCCTGAATATTATTTCGTGAAATGTAATTCCACGGTACACCACCACAGTTGGCTAGTTTCAACATTGTTATCTCGGGATTTGAAATTGTATTTAGCAGCATTTGACTTCCGTTTTCAAACAGTATAGCGACGTTGAAAGGAAATTTAAAAGAATTTAAGCGTTATATGATGCATCAATTACTAGTTACACCCGTCCCGTGTTAGGATCGACGAAATGTCAAAAAGTATGGCGTAATTGACTGATAGGATCGGCAAAATTTCAGTGAAAAATAAAATTAAGATCATGAAAGATTCACAGGCAATTAAGATTGATGTAGGCAACTAATTCGTATAAAAAAATTGCAAAAAATCTAATAATTTTCAACGTCTGTTTTATTTAATTAAAGGAATTATTATATTAGCAAGAGTTTAGTGACAAGATCAATTAATATTAGTTAAAAATTAAACTTCTCATTTTGATCTAAGAAAAGGTTTCTATCGAATGAGAATTACAATAGGTACTTACTTATAGTATTGTCTATGTTTTTTTTAATTTGAACTAACATTGTTTATCTTTATAGTACCTAATGAAAATTCTAATAAGACATTTAATTATTTATTTGATGTTCAACACTTGCGTAAGCATAATAAGGATAAAATTTCAATGCAGACAGTAATAAAACTTTATTTAACAATATAATAGTTGAACAGCATTTCTATAGCTTATAAGATTCTTTGAAACTATACAAAAAAATCTAAAAATGAGTATGCTGCAGAGACCTTAATGTTATTAACACTAAGGGAGTTATTGTTATAATAATACAATTAGGCAGTTTTTGTAGACGATAGTTTTTGTGTAAAAGGGCAACTCAATTTACAAAGAATTTAAATCTAATTGAGGTTTATATGAAAATTAAATAAGCTTTTCAAAACAAATTCTAGTGTGCACAAATGTTTTGTGAAAATGAAAAGTAATGAAACATGTTCAAGTACTCACGTTTTTATTCTTAAAACTTTAATTACGAGCATTATTACATACAATTGAATATTATAACATTCGAAATCATTCTATTTTTTAGAAAACTAATAAATAATGTTATAATTTTGATTATATGTTTCAGAACCAAATGTTAAATAGTTACCTTATACCTACATAGCTTAAATTCTATACTAGATTGATAAAGAGGTACCAATCGCCTAGTGGTGAGGTCAGCAGATTTATACGCAGAGGATTTCGGATTGAAATCCATGCACCATTAACTTTTCCGAGTTATGTGCGTACGTATAATATATAAAATAATGGTACCTATGTCCGTGTGGTGACGGATTAAGAATACGGAATGTCACCACCCCATACCATCCCATGGGTGTCGTAAGAGCCGACAGAGGGAGCATATTATGCAGAGAACAGCACTGTAAGAGAAGGAAAACTTGATACAAACCCTATACCAACCCGTTTGGCCAGCGTGGTATAGTAGGCCAATTCCTCCATTCAAAGGAGAGGCCTAGTCCAGCAGTGGACTGTTAAAGGCTGATGATGATGATAATATATATGTCACCGGAAAATAAAAGTCCGAAAATTTGTAAATTTCCTAGAAAATTTATAAACTTTCGTAGGATTCTAAACAAGAGAAAATTGTAGTATTTTATGCTCAGATTTTTGGAAATTCATTCGTAAAATTATAAGTAAGCGATAACCAAACGCCATGTGCGCTCTGATTGATTGAATAAGTCTCGTGTTCAGTGTCAGTTCGTCCGTGTCAAGTCCGTGAAAGTTGACGGAGCCCTACTTCGCAGGGATCCTATTTTTGTGTTAAGGGTCCCAAGAAAACCTAACATAACCTATTAAGTTAAGCTGATGCTGACCTTCATTATCACCGATCGACCTATCAGAGAGCTGTGTGCTATTTGCCGTATTTTAAAGAAGCGTAAAATTAAAATCTCTTCTGTGATTGGTCGAACCGTTTAGAATCTTTCGAATGGATAAGCCTTAGTTTATAGATTTACGACGAGACGTCACAAATTGACAAATTTCCGAAAATCTGGGCGTAAACTTTATCTCTCGTTTAGAAACCTACGAATGTTTATAAATGTTGAAGGATATTTATTATTTTCCGGTTTTTGTTATCTTCCGGAGACATACTAATTAGGGTAATATTTCATTTTACTCGCAAAATACTTGTGTTCATCATTGAATGTAACTTTAAATTTGATAGTTGTTTTATAAATTATAAATATTCACTTCAAATAATGGGAGCCTCTTAACTGTGCACAAAATTATTTCAGCCTAACTTTCGCACGCAAAAACGAATTCTTGGAAAGTTTGTCAACATTTTGGACAAAAAATTGCACACGTTTTGTAACGAATGGCAAATGTTTTCATACCGAGATAATGTATAAAGCATGTTGATGCTTAAACGCTACATTTTGTATAGTAGACAGCCTCAGCGGTCCTGTGGCAAAGTATGATAATACAAAATATGATAATATTATGTGGGCAATACCTATGTTATGTTCGGGAATAAGTACGATGTACTTACACATTGCGCTTCGTACCGAATCAATATTTATCTGGGGGCACAGCAGTACCATCCTATTCTCGAAGCAATTCAGGCCATTTTGGACCCTCTATAACTTCGTTGTGGATAAAACTAGACGCCTGTTTTTTTTTTTATTGTATAAACATGGTATATTTCAAATTGCATTCAATTTAAACCGGTAGTTTAAGAATTATAACAAGTCAAATTTGTTACTTTTTAACCGACTTCAACAAAAAAAAAGGAGGAGGTTTTCAATTTGGCCGGTATATTTCTTTTTTCGATGTATGTACACCGATTTCGCCGAGGTTTCTGAACCGATTTATGTAATTCTTTTTTTGTTTGATGCGGAATAGTGTCGAATTGGTCCCATAAAAATATGATTCATGTAGGCCCAGCAGTTTTTATTTTATGAGCATTTTTTTATTTACTTTCACCTATCCATAAGGCTGAAATTCCTATGAATAATAATTGTGACGGCCGGTGTTATGTCAACTTGTCATCACTACCGTCGTCAAGGACTACTGACGTCTACACGACAAACTGGCTGGTCGTCAAACATAATAATTAACAAAAAGGTTTGAAGACTATTTCATTAGTTGAAAATGACAGTTTTAAGTTAGATGACGTAAACACTCTGTCAAGTATTCGCTAAATTCGCCACTAACTGGCAACAAGGCGATGGCCGTATGGATAATCCATCCGCTTTGAAGGCGAGTGTTCAAATCCCAGTCATAATAACAGTTATGTGGATTTTTTTATGAAATTTGGAAAATGTTTCAAGGACATGGGGTAATGCCAATTTTTTTTACGGTATGCTTCAAAACAAGTGAATATAGAACAAAACTAAGGATTAAATGAAACAAGACGGACTTCATCAGGATAGTTCTTCAAAATTTAATTCTATAACTGATTCATCTGGCCATAATTAAATTGCACTTTCAGCTCTGTAATACATGCTCATAATTATGGAAATAGGAATACCAAAGAACATATTAAATATTTGAATGAGGGACTCGTTTTTATTATAAAGTAGTTGGTTTTCAAGATATCAACCTTCAAATATTTTGTGCCCAGATGGATCAGAATTTGTTACGGATGAATTAGAAACAGAAATGAAAAACTTTATTAAGATAACCATTATATTTTAATAACTACAATAATCTTTTTTTATAAAAACAATTATCAGTGATCATATCACGGAAGAAACACTTCTGAAACTCTAAAACAGTATATATTAATTATTTTATTGTATGGCCAAGCGAGAATATTGTAAGATTACAAAAAATAAACCTTTTGCTTAAATTTGTAATACAATCAATTCTTATAGGTACAAAAAATATCATATTTAATTGCTACATATATGATACATTCATATGGTGTTATGACCATGCGAATTAGGCCCAGATGAATCAAGATTTTGCCTATAAACATGTATAACACATCATACATACAGACTTTACTATTGACACTTTTCTACACCAATCTATAACTAGACGCTTTTAGTCTCTCGAAACGCAGACTGAAGTTACAAAATAATAAAATACATTTTATAAAATAGGCATTGTAATCAGAATGTCGAAGACAATTGAAATATTTACCTTCGTAACACCAGGATCTTAGCCATCCAGCCCCAGGTACACCTAGCTCGTCCGTAGCACGACTAGCTTCCCCCCCACCACGGGAAACCAGACTCTCATAATCATTACCCAACCAAGTACGGTCAAGCGTATTTTACGCTGTATTAATCACTTCATATTTACTTATTTATTTACATTAAGGTATTTAAAACTAATACATATTATTTTTCTCAGAGGGCTATTCATTTCCTCTTGTTAATATAATAATAAAATTTATATTGATTTATGAAAGGGAAAATGCGATATCGACTATTTCATTTCGGACAATGGCAGACGGACACGACGTATAAATCAGAAGAACGAAGTTCAAAAATCCTTTTTTTGTACTGAGTTAGACTGCAATTATTTCAAATATATAATTTGGCCAATATACGGATTAAGCTAAACTGTACAATAAATTACAGATCGTTTTGTTAGTTGATTAAAGTGTTGTCTCTTAAGAACTACCCATAACCAATTTACAAGATGAATTATAGGAAAATTACAGGAGAAAGATTGGAGAGGGAACGAATAAAAACATACATACATATACTCACGCCTTTTTCCCGTCGGGGTAGGCAGAGACAACGGAACGCCAATCCTTAAAACTTCACGCGCTTCCTCTACATTCATTACTCTTCTCATACATGCTCGTTGGTACCTAAATCGGAATCCTCTCAATCAGTCTCACCCCACACATACTACGCAGTGATCGCATCTCATCTGCGTTAATTGTGCTTTCATGAAAAAAAATCACGTATAAAAACATGATTCCATCATGACTTTTTTAGTTTTATTAGTTAATTATAAAAATTAATTTTGATTTAACTGTCTCAGACGTTGCATTTCTTGTAGTGCTTTGCTGTCATGTGGTCTGATTAATAACTTAGATGGCTCTAAATCACTTAATGCGATACCATTTAAATTCTTCACTCGAATTACATATATCTGACCTTTCGCGATTTTTTTTCCCAAGATCTATCACTGCCCTCTCCAATGTTGTACCTTGGAGCTCGTGAACAGTCACAGGCCAACTTAAGATTAGCGGGAACATTAACCTCTCAACATCACCGTAACCTTTATTCGCTTGAAAAGTTGCAGATGCTGGTGTGATTGATTCAAGACCCTCCGCATCTTTTACCCTAATGCCCACAGTTTGATCATCTAATTTAATGAACACTGCTTCGGGCAGTTCTCCTGCTTCTAGTTAATCACGGCGAATGGCTGGCCACTTTATTTTTTTAATAATTCCCATTGCTCCGTTGACTAGTCCGTCTGAGACCGCCATATTCCTACTTAACATCACCTTGGAGCCTACGCCTATTTTTATGCTGTGTAACAATCCGCCACACTTGTTTGATTTTTATATTTATTTTCTAACTTTCATTTTAACCCGTAAACCTAACTTTAAAAAAAGTTGACCAAAGAAATTATGTACTTCTTAACTTAAAAGGTAAGCAAATTGGAATTTTTTGATTAAATTAAAAAAAAATACTCGCTTAGTATATATGCTTTTCATTAATTTTATAAAAATAAATCTGCATGAAAATTATCAATTCTCTAATTAATAAATAACGAATTTATTGGGGACCTAGCTTCCCCACGTGTATATAATTATGTGTTGCTTGAAATCGCGTGTGTCGCTAAGGGTTAATATTTATCTATGACTTTCTGACATGTCCAAAATTTGTTTTTTACATTTTTATGGAAATAATTATATTTGAGTTTGAGTTTACACTAAAAAGTATTAAATAAACATAACTACGTTAAAAAAACCGACTTCAAAATCTAAAAAGTAAAAAATAATAAAGATTTAATATTAATTAAATACCTATTATTTATACTTATGTGCTATAAACTAATAGGTTTGAAGTCGGTGCCAAGCCTTAAAACTCCGTCAAGTCTTTTCGTCCTCCCTACCGCAAAGCCTTAAGACAAAGATCTTTTTTTTTTTTTTTTGGTTTCGGGTTGGAAAATCCTCATGGAGTCCCGCCGCCTGGGGGATGAAGGGGACTGTCAGACTCTTACTGACTAAAAACCAACCCGTGTGCCTCATGTACCCGTGTGTCGGAGGGTCGGGTTTCGCCCAAGTATACGTCGCAACCCCCCGACGGGTATTGGCCCGCCAGATGGTCAGGCGGGCCCCGAACAAAACCCCCTTGGCAGCGGATTAAGGTGTTGGGCTCCGCCGCCAAAACACCTAGCGGCCGCAGAGGATAGGGAGGACGGCAACGCAACACCGCATCTCCTCTTCCTCTGCGGCCCCACCGCGACGCATTGGATGGTGCGCCCCCATTTGGTCGCGGGAGATAGGGCGCGCGGCAACGCAACACCGACACGCCTCACCTCCCGCGACCGCACCCGACTGCGAGGGACAGACAGAACTGTCCCCCGCACCCACACCGTTGGACGCATCCTGCGCAGGCCCCGTCAAGCCCACGCGGAGCGTCCCCTCCTGGATCCCTCTTAGCTTCACCGCGGGTCACCAATCCACGGTTACTGAGCCCCCTCACCACGACAAGGTGGAGATCCCACGGTGGGGAAAGATCCCACGGGGGGGAAGACAAAGATCTTTAACGAGTGCGTCCTACCCGTAATGACTTACGGTGCCGAGATGTGGCACTGGCGGTGCGACTAGTCCACCAATTTAAGGTTGCTCAGTGATGCGGATCTCCTCATTTCTGATTCGATCTCGCAGGGAAATTCCAAGCATCGCCCTCTGAGTGACCTTGTGATAAGGCCCATAGTGAGCGACCACGTCTCTGATCCGTAAGTCATCACTGGCGACACACTCTGGTCAAAGACTTTTGTCTTGAGACACTGCGGGATATCGGACGAGAAGATATGTCGTAGCTTCCCGAACGCTGCCCAACCGAGTTGGATTCGACGATTGACCTCCTTCTCGAAGTTGGACCTACCTAATTGGACTACTTGTCGATACTTGAGGTAGATATACTTGTCGTCAACTTCGAGCGTAGAGTTCCCAACCTGAATAGGAGCAGGTACAACATGGACGTTCGACATGATTTTTGTCTTGTCCATGTTCATCTTAAGACCTACTTGTTGGGAGACTCTACAGAGGCCATCGAGCATTGTGCCTAGGTTTTCCATGGTCTCAGCCATGACTACGATATCGTCTGCGAATCGAAGGTGAGTGATGTACTCGCCGTTGATGTTGATGCCGAGTCCATTCCAGTCCAAAAGCTTGAAAACATCCTCCAGCGTAGTGGTAAACAGTTTCGGGCATATGACATCCCCCTATCTCACCCCTCGCTGGAGTTGAATAGGTTTCGAACTCTGGTCCTGGAGGTGGACTGACATAGTGGCGTTTTCATACAAACACTTCAGCACTTCGATATATCGGTAGTCAATCCGGCACCGTTGGAGAGACTGTAGCACCGCCCAGGTTTCGATCGAATCGAAGGCTTTCTCATAGTCCACAAACGCCAAGCATAGAGGCTGGTTATACTCATCGGACTTCTGTATATCCTGCCGCAACGTATGTATGTGGTCTATGGTACTATAGTCTTTACGGAAACCGGCTTGAAACCGGCTTGTTCGGGAGGCTGGAAGTCGTCTAGCTTGCTCTCGACACGATTCGTGATGACCCTCGAAAACAGCTTGTAGACATGGCTCAGAAGTGTGATGGGTCTGTGGTCCTTTAAGAGGGTTTTATCCCCTTTCTTAAAGAAAAGCACCACCACACCTCTATGCCACGCCTGTGGCGTTATACCCTCGAGAATGACGGAATTAAATAGCTTCCGAAGGGCTTCAGCAGGTGTGCCGCCGGCCTTCAGAAGCTCGCTCGTAATTCCGTCATCACCCGGCGCCTTGTTGTTTTTGAACTGTTTGAGAGCCACACTAATCGTGCACGCTGACGTCCGGGATATCTTCGGTATAGTGTCGGGTCAATCCAGTTCTAGGGTCTGACGCTGGAGTACTTGCGGGTTGTTGCGTTGTCGTGTATAGCTGTCCATAGAACCTTTCGATCTCCTCCACGAGCTCAGCCTTGGACGATACGATTCTGCCATCTTCCATCTTCAGGTTTGTCAGCTGACTCTGCCCAACAGACAGATCTCTCTGGAACACTTTGGATCCCTTATTCTGCTCGATCGCCTCACGAACACATTTTGTGTTGCATTTGCGGCGATCGCGAGTCAGAGTCTTAGAGATCTCTATTCTGTTGAGGTGCCGATATTTCGGCATGTCGTCGGAGGATAGCAGAACCATCTTGCACCTTTCCTCTGACAGCTCGAAGGTCGGATCCGAGATCTTGCTGGTTCTCTTGCTTTTCTGGGGCTTAAAGAATTTAGCCCCTGTTGTATCGACAGCATCCACGAACCCGTTACTGTACTCGTCCATATCTACGCATTCGCCCAGACATTCAAAACGGTTCTTGAGTTCGAGCTTAAAGCTCTCGGTGTTTTGGATATGAATTTTGGAAATCAACCTCGACCGATCGAGGCTTGTACAGATATTCAATGTGCCTCTTACCATTTGGTGATCGCTCTCCACTTTAAGCGAATTGATCACGGAGACATAATTGAATATCTACCTCTTCGAAGACATGATAAAGTTAATCTCATTTTTGATGGCGACGTCTGGACTTACCCAGGTCCACTTGCGGTATTCTCGCTTTTTGAAGAAGGAATTCATCATATAGAGTCCTTCCTTCTTCATAAAGCTAGCCAGCAAGTGACCCCGGGAATTCCGATGCCCATATCCAAATTGCCCCACTCTCAGCTCATCACCGTCGCGTTTGCCCAGTTTCGCATTAAAATCTCCCATGACCACGGTGTAATGGGTTTTGAAGCCATGTATAGCCCGAGATATGTCCTCGTACATCGTTTCCACCTCCTCATCGGGGTGCGTCGAGGTCGGAGCGTATACCTATATTACATATTCACTAAATAATTATTTGATTTTTGCTGCTAATAGAATTACCCTATTCACTTAAAAAATAAACCACCTCACTGATAGACACAGTTCTAATAATTACATTATTTTCTATCATACTAAACCGTGTTTAAAACTGTTTAAAATAATTACGCTCATACACGGAAGTGAATTAAAACTTAAGAGCTTATAGGATCAATTTCCGGCATATTAAACGATGAACAAGAGGAAGCTGTGGTACCGATGGGCTTATGTAATTAAGACCGAGGCTATTTATAAAACGCACCGCGAGAAAATATGAATTTATTCTTCTATTTTAAGAAGGAACGTCCCGTGCTACGTAATTTTATGCAGTTCTGACATCAATTGAAAATATTACAGTGTATTAGTAATTCAAGTCATGTTCGAAGTTTTAATTTATCGACTGATCATTTGGATATGATCAATATGATATTGAATTGACAGGCAGTTATAACTGTCTGTCAGATCTATATCATGTTACTTTCAATTTATGGTTTCATTACTGTTACGTATTTTATATCGAAGGGTATAATTATATATAGGGTATAATTATATCGAAATGAAAAGTTAATGTTTCTTGTCAGTTCCGTAATAGGGGCAAACCTTATAGAATGAAATTAAATGTGAAAGCTTCAAAGAAAAATATCACACTTCTATGAACTGCAATTTCGTATCGAATAATTGGGTGATGCTTTTACGTACATTAATGATATGAGTTCTGACTCCACAACCTCCCCCCGTGGGATCTCCACCTTGTCGTGGTGAGGGGCTCAGTAACCGTGGATTGGTAACCCGCGGTGAAGCTAAGAGGGATCCAGAAGGGGACGCTCCGCGTGGGCTTGACGGGGCCTGCGCAGGATGCGTCCAGCGGTGCGGGTGCGGGGGACAGTTCTGTCTGTCCCTCGCAGTCGGGTGCGGTCGCAGGAGGAGAGGCGTGTCGGTGTTGCGTTGCCGCGCGCCCTATCTTCCGCGACCAAATGGGGGTGCAGCATTCGATGCGTCGCGGTGGGCCCGCAGAGGAAGAGGAGATGCGGTGTTGCGTTGCCGTCCTCCCTATCCTCTGCGGCCGCTGAGTGTTTTGGCGGCGGAGCCCAACACCTTAATCCGCCGCCAAGGGAGTTTTGTTCGGGGCCCGCCTGACCATCTGGCGGGCCAATACCCGTCGGGGGGTAGCGACGAATGCTTATGCGAATCCCTACCCTCCGACACACGGGTACATGAGGAAGACGGGTTGGTTTTTAGTCAGTAAGAGTCTGACAGTCCCCTTCGTCCTTCTCCCGGGGCGGAGGGACTCCATGAGGATTTTCCAACCCGATACCAAAAAAAAAAAAAAGACTCCACAACCTCATACTAAATATTCAATAAAGAATCATTTTATTTTTGGATATGGCATAGCTTTGGAATACATCCTTTTCATTATCATAAAACTAACGCTAAACTATCTTACTAGGTGTATGTTATTTACTATGTAATATAAATTATGACGTAATAAAATAGACACGTGACATATAAACGAATCCCGTGGCACTTCTTCAATTTATAACTCTATGTAAAAGAATAAAATACAATGTAATATTTTGCTTGTCATTCAACGTCATGTTCACACCCAAATATTGTCAAATATTGAAGGCAGCTAGGGTCGGTTCCACGAGGAAAACGAGGCTATTCGACGTATTAACGTAGTATGTTACACATTTTGTCTCCTTTGTCTTGGATATCCAGAAATGTGTTACGATTATTCTAGATTTTGATGGCGTCGTAGTAAAGGACAAGGAAAGTTTTCGTTTTGGCAATGTATTTTTATTGTTCTTTCGTGGTTTAACCCGAAGGCAATAGAAATCACTCATTTGGCAAAATTTTACATTTCAACATAACTTCCTAACTTCACGCCTGTTATCCCCGAAGGGGTTGGCAGTTATAATACATTACACATCCACACTTCACCAGTTATGTTTCGGTCTCAATGTAATAGCGGGCGAGCCTATTGCCATCTACTGGGCACATTTATAACCGAGCGATAATGAACATTTTTAATACACACTATACTTCGACAAGTCAGAGCTGTGTGTCCGGGGTACCTAGGGATCGAACTTGAGACCATCGTCTCGGCAGTCCGTTACGTACACCAATGGGCTATTGCTGCTGCCTTTCAACTACTTCTAAAAGATTGTTCTTATTATAAAATTGTGATAATATTACAAATGATAGAAAATGAAGGTTTTGGGACATTTAGCAAAATTGAAATAATATGTAATTTTTTAACAGCTATATACCGACTCTATCATTTTATTTTGGTTACTTAAAAAACATTAAATGTTCTACGCGACAATGTCAGAAAGTTGAAGGAGGATTGGATTGATTACTCTTTTATTTGTATCCCTCAGAAATTACGTTATAAATGGTAAACCGTTTGCTGTATGGACATTTTACAGAATAAAAAGGGACAAAGGAAAATGTTTATTCTTATATGGAATAAAATATAATAATGGTACCGTGCTTGAAACGTTTCTAAATATTATTAGATATGGTGCTAATGGTACACAAGTTAAGTAGATAAATTGAGGCATGCTTTGCTTCAGTCACTAGATGATTAGAATTTTATTAATAAGTATTGAACATACCATGCCATTTTAGGAACAGCTTTCGTCATATTATGTGCACTGACTTTTCGAAGTTTTTTGCGTATTAAATAGTCAATTGTCCAATTTTTTATGCTAATAATAATATTAAATAATAATAATAAATACGATAAATTACCAGTCCATTTAACACCCATCCCCATAAACCAGTAAATTAGACTCCACATCATTGCAATAGTCCTACATTTGCTGCGGCTAGTCCATAGCTGTACTCAGTAGTGCAGTTGTGGAGGCTCCGCGGCATGTGTCCCATCCCATTTTAGATTAAAGTTCTCTACGGGCCTCTGCACGTTGGATCCACATCCCCGTGTAAGCCTCCCAAAGGACATATGAACATCATTTACTGCTTGAGTATGATATCAATAGCTATTAAAAATTAAACAATAGACCCAGAAAAGTAAACAATCTATGAGTAAAGACAAACTTTGATTCATAGCTTGAACTACAGACAATATCTTTCCGTCTCTTGGTGTTAGTAAGGTTGGCGTTGTACGTAAGCGGAGTGTGCTGTTTTAGTACAGTGTACAATATAAACAGTTGACGAACCGTTAGCACTTCGCATGATTCATACAGAAGGCTTGTAAAAAATCGGTAAGGTCTGCGGATGGCCACTTTAAGAAGGGCTCTTTGCGCTTGCTCTATAGAGAGCATTAAAGATTTTCCTATACCTCCCCAAGAGGTAATGCAGTATTGGATTATGGATTGACACAATGCTTTGTACATCTGTATTATGAGGTTATGACCTTAAATAAAGCGCAGTTTTTTAAATACAAATAATAGTTTCGTAGTCTAGATGTTAAAGCGGCGATATGTTGTTTATAGGAAAGGGTTTCGTCCAATATGACCCCTAAATACTTAATATTAGTAGTGCTATTTATTTCCGGACAGGTGTTAATGTTGTTTGAATTAAGATTACAGTTATGTGCATAAAAGTGAAAATAATTATTATGTGCTTGGGTGTTACGCATGCAAAATTGGACGAATTTAGTCTTATCAGCGTTTAAGGTTAGTAGATTCTGTTTAAACCAATTTTTTTTTACGTTAAACCCTTGTTATGCATACTTCTGAGCTTCCGTAATAGTGTTAGCTGAGAAAACAAGCGCAGTGTCGTCAGCATACGTTACAATTGCGCGATGGTGTAGTTTGAGGTTACAGAGATCATTTATATACACTAGAAATAGGGTTCCTCCAAGCACACTTCCTTGTGGAATGCCGAATTGGGGTAATAGCAATTCGGAACTGATAACGTTGTCTATTTTGACACATTGATACCTATCCCGTAAGTAGTCTCTAAACAGTTTTAACTTTGTGCCTCTTATTCCTAAGGTCTCCAGACCTCTTGTTGGGAAGCAGAGGGATTGATACAGTGTCAAATGCTTTTGCCAGATCAAGAAAGATGCCAATTACTTGTTGACTTTTTCCAAGTTCCTCGGAAATATAATTCGTCAAGGTGTGTACTGCATCTGCTGCAGATAACTTTGATCTGAAGCCGAATTGCTTGTGGGAGAAGAGGGAGTTATTTTCAAGATATGAAACTAATCTATTGTTTATAATTTTCTCGAGTACTTTAGATATCGAAGGTAGTAGTGAGATTGACCTGTAGTTAGTTACCAGAACCTTTTGCCCTGATTTGTGTATAGGAATTACGATTGCCTATTTGAGGCATTTGGGAAAGATTCCTTAGGACAGGCAAATTCGAAAAATGTGAGTTAATGGAGGTATCAGTATGTGCCTAAAGGTTTTCAGTATTTCAGTGCTAATACCGTCCCACCCTGCTGCTGAGCTATGTCTTAGTGATAGGATAATTCGTTCTACTTCACATTCATCCAGTTCTAGTAAAACAAACGACTTGCTACTACTATTATACGTAGGAACGGTACAAATTTTTTTTTTTGGTTTATTGTTACATGTACTTTGAATTTGTTCAGCCAAATTTACACCAATGTAAGAAAAAAAGCTATTGACGTTATCAGCGGAAGCGACTGTATATAATAAACTTGTATCACACTTATTTTGCTTCGACATATATGTAAAAGACTTAACGTACTTCCACAATCGCTTAGTGTTATTTATTTTTACTTACTGCTAAAATATTTTTCATATTTTATGTAATTATCTACTTTACAAAATTTTTGTAAAATATTGCGTCCCAGGTTCATATTCACGGACTAATTTATATCATGAACCCCAAATTCAACTGGCTCGTTGGTCTCGCGGCATAAATATGCGCGTGGTATTGGGACGTCTCGGGTTCGATTCCCGGATCGGGCAATGTGTTATTGGGTTTTTCCGCTAGGAAATTCTCAGTAGCAGCGCAGAGTCAGGTAATGTGCCCGGTACTGAAATGTGGGTGTAATATTACACCTCTGCCTACCCCTTCGGGGATACAGGTGTGAGTCTATAAATAAAAAATAGAATAAAAAATCAATCAATTTTATAGCCAAATCATTGACAGTGTAATTATTTGTTATTTAGCCAACAACAATGGCTAATTGCACGTTCAGAACATAAAATTTATTTCAATTATTCATTCAAAGCTAATTTATTTGTGAACACCAAATCAAATATATTTGCTTTTAGATTTTAGTATTGTTTCCTGAACCGGAGTATCTACGTTAGTAATTTTAATACATATCTGTGCCGTTCAAAATATATCTAAGCCACAATAAAGCGGCCACAAAATCAATTGCCATTTCAAAATTTCATTGCTTAATTTAGGTGGAATTAAAAGGGACCGCGCTGTTTGAAAAATGCTATTGTCGGGGAATCAAGTCTATTATTGTGTCTTGTGTTGGATATCCTCGGCATTGACTGTTATTATGAGATGAAATTTCACTGGTTTGTGACTTAGTTTTTCAAATAGCACGGATGACCGTGGTAGACTTTTGTTTCTCCTTAATAATAATATAAGTTGCAAACGAGAAGACGCATCGCCTGATGAAAGAGACTAGACTAGAGAGGTCACAAGTTTATTGCGTTGCCAGTCTGCATGGCACATCTAACTTAAATGTAGACAGAGTGTGGCGTCTCATTTACAAATGATTATTATTGCAATAAAAAATTAAATATTGGAGTCAAAGCAGTAAAATGAATAAGTGTGTCTAAATTTTATCTTGACTGTACGTTGTGTCTAAATACGTAGTTAACTTCAATGTAAAATAAAATTTTCTATTTTTGAATGAAATGCTTGTCATTTTTTGCCCATCAGTTAAGTTTACATTGGGTTTTTGAAATTTACTTTTTTCGCTTCTGTATTTGTCGTTCCTTCGCAATTCTCTATGGTGGACGAGAACTCGTTTTATGTGTTTATTTTTTTAGTTCCGGCACTCATTTTCTTTTTTATTCGAATTCTTTATCAAAATTGATCATGCAAACATCTTATCCAGGCAACAAAACTACGAGAAACTTTATCTTTTATGCCGCATACACACAAATGTTAATGATACATAACTTCCCACGATCAAAATATTTAGGACTGTGCTCGAAATGTGCTCAAAAGATTTGAGAGTTATTTTGAAGAGAAACGTATCTATAGAACTAGCTCGTAATATAGCTTGTGTGCCTATTTTCCACAATATCTTTGAACCTCATGGAGCGTTCGAGCGAGTTGTGTAACAGACATGTTCTACAACATGTCTGTTACCCTTTATAATACAGAACACGTCATCGACGTATCTTTTCCATATCTTTACGTGGAACGCTTGTAGTTGGATCCTTTCTTCAAAATGTTCCATCCAGTCGTTGGACGACGTCAAACGTCGGGAAAAATAGAAAGGTATTTCATCTTTCTTTTCATTCATTAACACGATTCAGACCCGTTACATAATCTTTACTATGATATCCCATCGCAACTTGCTCAATTCTTCTTCCAGCTCGACAATCTTGTCGTCGGTCCGCAGTGTGCGCGTGTTCAGTGTTGCCAGGGCCAATTGTCGTTGGTGGTGGTAGCCCGATCTCTTCCGGAGATTCTTCGCACTCCTAGCCCCGCCGTTACCATGGCCGCTACCATAACCAGGACTAGCGAGGCCGCCGGGGACTAGGGGCACGTTTTTTTGATGTGGTTCATGTTTGGGGAGATTTGCCGTAATCACCACGCTTGGCAGGCGTATTGGCAATCGCAGTGTCAGAAGTCTTTGGTGCTGGACGCTGCTAACCATCTAGCATCTTGGGATTTACTTCCGCCAGGTTCGGATGGTTTGACCGCCGTCTTTCGGTTGACTGTTTGCGCTGGGAGAGATACTATGACGAGTATCTACTCGTCAGAGTAACTCCTCCAGTGGGTGGTGGGGTCGTCACGTCCCGACACCGGATAAATATATAGGATTACAAAATTATATTTGCAGTTAGGACTATAATTAAGAAAATTCGATGATGGTGTACAAGAAGTTAAAGAAGAGAGTGAGAAGAGAATTAGATAAAATATGAATGAATAAGTTAAACAAGAACGTCTTTCCTGTTCCGCCCCACGCTTTTACAGTCAAATATTATAACTAAAAGCACATAGTTTACACTTCAGTCCAGATATAGAGACAACTTGAACGATTTATGTGCATTTATAAAAGCGTGTTTTTCTAGTGTTTTTTAAACGATTAATTTATTTTTAAGATAAATCTCTCATTAAGGTACGGCGTCACATGACTTCTACGACCCTTTGAATCAAGCCGTCTGTCCGACCTAGTAGCCGTGGTCCGTATACCGAAAACTAATATTCAGTAAAATCCGGTTAGACTAGAAAGCGCACCCCGGGTTCTAACTGGAATAACGCTAGGAGGATGATGACTCTAACGAGTACACTGGCCACTTAGCTATGACAATTTCAAAAAATATTTTTGGATTCCCTACCTTTAAAGGAAAAAGATGAACCCTTATAGGATCACTTTGTTGTATGTCCGTCCGCCTGTCAAGATCCTTTTTCTTAGAAACGCTTTTTGTGATATCAAACTGAAAGGATAATGCAACTTTTCCTTTGACTGCTGGTCCAAAAATATGAAACCTGTTGTGCATAATTGAAACCTATTCCAAACGAAAGTACTAACCATTTATTGCAAGTTTTACTATGGGCCAAATAAATCTATCGCAGTTAAAAAAAGATACAGGGTAACAAATGTATTAAAAAGTGTGGATATTTTTATCACTTAATTATAGGTTTTGTTTGTTTTAAACAGATTTAAAATGTTGCCATTTGCAAGCTTAATGGAGATTAGAGCACCTAAAAATAGGACGTAGGATAGGATAGTTAGGATTTAAAATAAAAATAATATAACCCAGACAGATAAAATGATTCTCTGCCGCAATAGATAGGGCGCGGGAGGGAGGTGCGGAGCGGGGACGCTAGTGTTTGTGACCTGTCGCGCTATCGGTACAGCAGCAGCGCGCTCATTAATCACACTGTAAACCACGTGCCATTGCAATAAATGATTATAAAAATCCACAATTTAAAAACGTTTGTTACCCTGTATCTTTTTTTTACTGGGTCAGATTTATTTGGCCCCATAGTAAAATTTGCAATAAATGGCTAGGACTTACGTTTAGCATAGGTTTAAATTGTGCACAAGGGGTTTAAATTTTTTGGGCCATTAAGTTGCATTGTCTTTTATATCAAATAGTCTAGTATATGATCCTTTGAAGCTGTAAAAAAAATTAACTTCTAGCCAACGCAATCAAAAGATACAGTCGTGTGTGCTGGAATATTTCCGCAAATTTTCGGAACTCGGAAGGGAATCAAAACCTACAGGGTACTTTCCGTGAACTCAGAACTCAGAACTTTTAAATATCTAGTTAAAATTTATAAGCATTGTTAAAGGATACTTTATCCTTTAACAATGCTTATATTTTTTTTTAAAACACTGGCTTATACATATTATTATGTACATACACAGAGTAGGGGCAGGCTGGGATTACAGACCGCCATTCACAATGATCTTGACATATCTCTTTTGCTTCATACAGTCTCATCAACTCCCTTATAACAGCGCAAATCTTCAAACTATGCATAGTTTCTTTCTATGGATATCATTGTGTTTTTATTTATTAGCGCAGGTTAAGTTTATCTTACCCTAAAAAGGTTGACATTAATCAAGCAACTTTATCAAGTAAGTTTATAAATTACCTGTAACGGGAAAGTTTTATAAGCAAAATACCCTGGAGTTGGAAATGAGAAATGTAAGTTCATTATTATTTTTGTCTGTTTCGAATTTCGAAACTAAAAATCAACATACAGTGTAAGTATCAAATTAATGATCATGACATGTTCGGTATACCTATAAATTGCTGTTGTAACACGGACGGTGTACGCACACTATAATATACAAACAAAGTGAAACTAAAGAGAATGCAGACAGAACAAATATGAAACAAAATTGGCCACATAGGTACAAGGTTTACTTCCGATTTATGCAGAATGAACGAATAACAACCCGATTTGCGGTCCACCACCGTAACTTACAATTGTATCCTTTGAAGAAAAACGTTTAAAGGGGAAACAACGTGGGGCTGGCACGATCAGCGCTCTGCCTTTCTGTCAAAAGCGATCCAATCGTTCTCTTTATTGAAACAGCCGTCTGCCTTCTTTGTTGCGGGAATTCCCTTGAATCCAATTTATGCAAAGTATTTACGAGTGACAAGAATTTATTTAACGTGCGAATTTGCACTCCGACGTTTCAGATCGCAAGCCACGTTTAACAAGTGCTCCGGTATGTTAGTGATTGAACGGTTCACATGATATTTTCTCTCGAAGCCAAGGTGAACGTGAATTTTGTATATTTTATAGGGATATGAATCGCAGCCCTGGATATACGATGCGTTGGGTCATGTGTATTATAATTATGAAAAGCAACTAAACATTTACGCAAAAGTAATTGGTAAGTAATAAGATTGCTAAACATTTATATATATTTAATAAGTAATTTTGTCAATAGCATGATCTACACATTTAAGGCAGCTATAATATGAAAGTTGAGTGGCAAAGCGGCTGAGAGTTTTCTCAACTTTGATACAAAGCAACGTTGTCTAAAGACAACAGATTTATGAAATCCTGTAGTCACTAGCTGACTAACACAAATGCCTTAATTAATTAGCTAACCACAAAACTGAGTCGGGTAGATATATTACAAAGTATTGACGACTGTGAACGACAACATCATTCATTCATCAGGAACCATATTTCATTAAAAACTTGATGCTACTTTAATATCTATTGCTAAAGCTATTTAAAAAAAGTGTTATTATCTACGCCCGTAGATAATAACACTTTTTGCTTTTACTTGTTCCTCGTCGTACCGCATTTAGAAGGTATTTGATTAACGATCCGTATTAATTTCGTCCAAAATCCCCGTAACGAGGCGAGTGGAGGTATAGGCGGTTGGCGCAGAAATATCGTCATATCTATAATAACCGTTATTAATGCTAGTCATTCACCAAGTAAGATGGATATGAAAAACCTTCGATGCTCCGCTCCAATTCAACATTATGATTAATATTATTGAATTGATGCAAAACTCATTGTGCTAATCAAATATGCATTCGATTACGGATTAAACCGATTTAATAACAAAATTGTGTATTATACATCAAATATAATTATATTAATTGATGTCAATAATGGATTTTAAATTAATGTTTACGTTACACGTTAATTGCGGTTGATGTTGTCGTCCCTGTGGATATCGCTTTGTTAGGTAACCGCCAAAGTTCGTGACCGTAAGACCGGCAAACGAATGACAGTGTACGAAGTATAGGTTTTATTGTGCAAGATGTAATCTTGGTTTCGATTGGCGAACGTTTTGAGAATAATTATGTTCATATATAATCCTAGCCGTGTCTCTGATGTCGGTGCGTCCCCCTCCCTCCCCGCCACTTCGTTGTCCTTGCCCCTCACCACTGATTGATGGCGCCGGAGATTGCATGTCAGGATTACATCTGCGGAGGATGTACGGATTATTTAGTTGCTGGCAGTGGGTAAATAGAGCGAACAATATTCACAGCAACCTTATAGTAACACGATGGCGGATAGACGGGTGTGAAAGGGACGGTAATCTTGTTTGTCTCTGCAAAAAAATTCCTTTCGTGTATTTTCGTCCTAGAAAAAGTAACAAACAAAAAAAAGAATATATAAAACACCGAGCAAAATATGCAATGCAAAATAAAATAGTATTTACCACATACTTATTATGTTCTCCTGTTTTTTTTATATTCTGGTTTTATTTTTACCTTCCAATTTCATAAAGTGTCGAAATAATTGCTCACCACACATTTTTTTTACAAAATAAGTGAGTATTCAAATAACTCCTTTAACTATTTAATCTATTTATAAAATGAATTAATGCAATTTTAAAATGCTTATAATAAACCGGTGTCATTTGCCGACTAGTCTTTTGTAAATTCACAGCTCTACCAAAAAAACTTAAATCAAAGAGTGACAACAAAGAGCGACTAAAAAGAAAACTGAGCGACGGCAAAAAAATAATTTTACTTCTGCTTGTATACCCCACGACAAAGAAATATTATTGAAGTATTCTTTTGTATGCATTTCAAAGAAGTACAAAATAGGTTACTGTTGTACGCTATTGGACAATGCTATGATATATACAAAGTTGAAATAAAATTATGTAAGTTATATTAATTTGGAATGTATATCAAATATTAAAATATATTATCGAAATATCTCTGAAACGGTCTTGTTGATAGCACAGTGCTTTTATCAGAAAGTATGTTACCGTAGGCGTATATATCTATTGCAGCCGATATTTTATAATGCTTGATTGTTTATAGAGACTTTGTAGTCCACTTGTAAGTTTAAAAAAATCAAGTTAGTATAATTTATTACTCATCCATGACATAGTGAAGTTTGAGGTTTTAAATGATAAACTTGATTTAGCGTGTAAAATATGCCCTACATGACAGATCGTACGGTCTTTGTCTCATACATTTGAGAATTTTATTCATATGTCCAATATTATTTCCGTTTGAATGGAAATATTTCCAATAAGAGTCTGGTCGAGATTTTGCATTGTGACACCGCGATTTTATTTTGAAAATCTGTTTCGGAGAGTGTTGATATTATATAATTATGTATCATACAATTGTGTTTTCGCATTTGATGCAAGAAAGAATTTCAATATTTTGCATGGAAATGAGACGGTCCAGAGTCAAGCTTGTTGTATACCGCGATAGTTCTGGTACAGCTCCGCGTGAAATATGAGTATGAATATTTACCGCCGGTATTGTTTAATATTATATTATTAACATGCTAAAATGTATGAGGTTTTAAGGTATGTTGCAGAAAATGACCTTACAAGTTTACTTACATTTTTATTCAATATCACTCGTATCAATAATTAATATCAGAAATAAAATAGGTATCAATGCAGAATTTTTATGTACGTTAAGAAAGAGCTTAGAGTTCGATATGTGTTAGCTATTAATAACTTTTCATCACAAAGTATGCCCGGCATACTCATTATAAAATGTATATACATATGTAACAATGCAGTATACAATATATATACATATGTAACAGTCTACAATGTATGAAATATGCATGTGGGTAGTTGTAGCACTAATATTACAAGTTAAGAGCTCTACTTTTAAAAATTCAAAATAAATTGTAAATTCACTTTTTTATAAGTTTTAATGATATTATTTAATTGATTACAAACAGTACCTGCCAGTATAGTGTTGACACTCTCCTGTATTAATAAATTCCAATTTGTTACACATTTCACTGCAATTATGTCTCAAGCACTACAAGAGTCTGTGAGCAATTTAAAAGACATGTTCCTCAAGCGGATGGCAAACTTCGAAGCTGAGTTGCCCAAAACACAGGGAACTCTAACCATGCCGGCGTTGGCCTCAGAATACAGCTCCTTCAAGACCTTCGTGATGCAGGCTCTGAATGGGCTGCAGAGCCAAATTGAGCTTCTTGCACAAACAGTGGACGCAATGGAGATGAGGACCAGGCGTAAAATGTTGCTGCTACATGGCGTGACGGAGGGCAGCAAAGAAGATACTGCCAAGGTGGTAGTAGATGTATGTAAGCAGCACCTCAAGTGTGATGTATCTGTTACTGATATTCGGCGGTGCCACAGGATGGGGCGCACATGAAACAATCTTAAGCCTAGGCCCATAGTTTTGAAATTCAACAGCTTCTCTGTACGTGACAGTATATGGTATGGCAAGACAAAGTTCAAGGGCACTGGTGTTACGATATCGGAGTTCTTGACCAAGCCGCGACATGACACATTTATGGCTGCACGTCAGAAGTTTGGTGTCTCTGAATGCTGGACCAAGGAGGGCATCATACATGTGCTGGCGCCTGACGGTTCGCGTCATAGGGGCGTCAATCTCAGCGAGTTGAGCAAGATTGAGCAGAAGGATGGCGTGGAGCAAGCATCAACGGCCGCAAAGCCAGCCACAAAGTCCAAAACAAATGTATCCCAAAAGAAGTAATATATCGTTTGTCTTAATAGATTTCCGGTCCAGGTAGTAACTATAGTAAGTAGAATCAAAAATGTTTTCTTGCTTATACCCACTTTTAATTTTACTTTAATATTTTGAAAAATATTACATTCATTTAAATAACTTTAATCTGTCGGTGAACGATATTTTTCTTGTTTTTTTTTTTTCATAACTGTCAGCTGTCAAATCTAATAATCTATGAATCTTTCATGTACTTGTCAATGTCATTGTGTATAACAGAACCTATTTGAATACGAGGCTTTTGGGAATTTTAATGTAATTTATTTTAATTATATATATAGTATTTATTGACATATATTTTTGTTTTATATATACATATATATTTAATCAGATATAATACAGACAATAATAAATTATAATATTTTATATAAGGAGACCGTTATTACATAATTATTATTGCCATTGATTTGAACGAAATAAGTGACGAAAGTTTCCATTCAATAATTAGTTTGGATTCTGATGATACCTAGTGTGCCGTCCTTTACAGACTGCCTGAATTCACAGTTTTCTGATGTACCTAAAAACTTCAATGCCGTTTATTTTAATGCCCAGAGCATTCCATTTGATCGGGCGGTAAGAGGCGGTGGGGGTGATATATTTTCGTTCATATATCCCCTACTCAGTTGTAAGTATGTCAGCACAGCCTCCCCCGCTTAATGCCGGTAATCACTATCACACCAAAATCCTCCTCGGCGTTTACTATTCTCCTTCATTACGTATAGATTATTTTTCTAGTTTCGAAACTCTATTGGTTCATCTCGTGCCCTCTTACAGTCACACTATCATAATGGGTGATTTTTATACCTGTCTACTTAAAAATGATTCTCGCTCTTCTTCCCTTCTTTCCAGTATTACGGCCTGTAATATGACAATACTACCTTCAAACGCTACTCACCACTTTCCAAATTCTACACCTTCTCTTCTTGATTTAATCATAGTTTCTTTAAGACAACAATGTCGCTATGCACGGGCAATACCCAGCATACATGTTCTCTTATCACGACTTACTTTTCATATCCTATAAAATCCGCCCTCCTAAGACTAAGCCTAAAATTCTATTGCAGCGCAATTTTGGTGGCATGAACACAGATAATCTTCGTAAAGATGCCGGAGTTATTAACTGGATTCCTCTCATGAACTCTGAATCTGTCGCTGAAAAAGGTCAGTCTCTTTACAAATCAAATCACAGAACTTTTCAACAAGCATGCGCCCATTCGACCCGTGAAACTAAAGCACCGTCCCTCGCCCTGGCTCACTGATAACATCAAAAAGTTGTTGCACAAAAAAGCTGCTGCTAAATTTACATGTTTATGTTCATTTAACCCAATGCTTCGAACTTACAAAAATATGTAGATACTAGAGGACGCCAGCAGCTACGCCTGCATTTTTTTTTAAATTTACCCGTTTTGGCAGATCCCGTAGGAATTTCGGGAAATCCCTTCTTAGTGCAACCTTACTGTCCCCTAGGAACATACAGGCCAAATTTCAGCTTCCTGCGACCAATAGTTTTGGCTGTAGCGTGTCTGTCAGTCAGTCAGTAACGCAAAGATTTTATTTATTAAGATTAGGAATCATTGCAATTGGGTGTGTAAGGATGCACAACGCCAACATATCCATAGTTCTGTAAAAAACGGAGATCCGGCAAAAGTCTGCAAATTTCTTAAAACTCTGGGGGTTGGCCAAGCACGTCTAAACACTATTCCTTATGACTTCAATATTGACTTGCTCAATCAATATTTCTCTGCCTCGTCCAATATTGATAGGACTACTAAGACAAGCACTGTTAATTATCTTTCATAATTGCCCACCCCTAGCTATTCACCATTCGTCTTTAATCAATTCTCCGATAGTGATGTTAAGAAGAGCATTATATCCATCACGTCCAACGCTGTTGGTAGCAACTGTGTCAGCCGTAATATGATCCTTCCAACCCTCGATTTAATCCTACCTATCATTTCCCACATCCTTAATTATTCCATGTCCAGTGGTGCCTTCGCATCGATGTGGAAGGACGCCTTAATAACCCCAATCCCAAAAACTTCTCATCCTTCATTTTTTTTCTGATTATCGACCAATATCTATCCTACCATTCCTCTCCAAAGTACTTGAACGTCTCGCCTACAACCAAATTAACTCGTTCCTTTCCAAAAATAATCTTCTTAATCCCTTCCAGTCCGGCTTTCGTTCGAGTCACAGCACCGTTACATCCTTGGTCAATATTACGGATGACATCAGGGCTAGTATAGAGGACGGTCAGCTTACGATCCTTGCTTTGCTACATTTTAGCAACGCTTTTAACACAGTAGATTTTGATATCCTACTTGGCCGTCTACGCTCTCTTAACATATCTCCTACGGTGGTTGATTGGTTTCGTAGTTACCTGTGTGGCCGCCGACAGCGTATACGCATTGAAAACTCACATTCTTGTTGGTGTGAGGCGACTGTTGGTGTGCCCCAGGGTGGCGTGTTGTCTCCTTTAGTCTTCGCAATTTTTATAAATTCTATATCAAATGATCTTCGCTGTTCCTATCACCTTTATGCAGATGATCTCCAAATCTATACGCAGTCACCATTGGCACAAATGTCATTGTATATTGGTGCCATTAATATTGACCTGATGCGTATCAGCAGTTTGAGAAAATCCTTTGGGCTTAAAGACAATCCCTCTAAAACCCAGGTCATTGTTATTGGGAGCGCAAAAATGACAACGAACATCGACTGGTCTTAGCTGCCTCACGTTACCTTCGATGGCACTATTATTCCGATACAGGATAAGGTAAAGAATCTGGGTATAATTATGGACTCTACATTAACGTTCGGGACTGAATATACAAAAAAGTCCTTAGACAGTATCCGCGTTCAGTACAACAATATCTATAGGCACCTAATGAGTTTAACCCGTCAATTCCCATGCTTCTGGATAAATGGATAAGTATAGTTTTTTTGCGTTAATTGACGAGTTTAGATATTTTAAACAAAAAAAATAATGAAAAAAATAAATGCAACCCTTATTTTTTTTGTAAGGGGTGTGTCACCTACAGGTGACACTGGGCGTAATTTATACCTTTAACCTAATATGGTAATAAAAAGAATACGACTTATTTTCTTCTCTATACTTTTATTACGTGAAAAAGAGCATGAAAATAATAACAAGTAATGTATTAGATAACGTATATGTGTATGTATGTATACTTTACTTTTTACTTGTTATGAAATTTGTACTAGCATTTGAGATGTAAACCTATATTACACTTAGAACACATTTTTCTTGTACGTTCATGGCATAGTCCGCAACTACGTTGTGAACAATGCTTCTCTGTTTGATCAGCTGAACTGCCTGATTGTGTAGTTTCAATTGAAACTCTCGATTCAAGAGGCACGCCGCATTTGGTGTCTTTAGTTGGGGGTTTGCCGTATTTTTGTAAATATGATATTATGACAGCTCTGCGAAACTCGCAGTAAGTCCAGTCACTACCACGCTTTCTTTGAATCAGCCAAGCATTTTGACAGGATGCATCCAGTCCGAAAGCGAACAGTAGAAACCACCATTTCTTGCCTCGCAAATCAATCCTCATAGAATTAACATTTTCATCAAAGCGATCTACGCCACCCATGTATTTGTTGTATATTTTTATAAGCGATGGGCAGTCAACTTGTGTTTTTGTTCGTCTTTTATTTAGTACACCAATCCGGTCCACTTTTGTTATTGGTGACAATCCATGACAATTGGAGGCAATATTCACGACACTATTGTCATGCCACTTAGCGACAATGATTTCTTTTGAGACCTTATAAACAAGCTCACCCCTAGGCTTCTTCTTTATCTCTTTGGCGTTCATAAGGTAACAGTTTTCCAGGCGGTTTTCCCTAATAGTTCCAGTTCCTCCAATATTATTTTCATGTAAATATTTCAGCAAAGGGCAGCCAGTGAAAAAATTGTCGAAATACAGGTTGTATGGACCAAGATTTTCTGGTAACCTAGAGTGTAATTCTAAAATGACAGCGGCACCTAAACTATAATCAGATTGTTGTTTCATAGTCTGACCAGTTGCACCTTGGTATAGTTCGCAATTGACGAGGTACCCATACCGTGTGGCCGCTGACCAAAGTTTGTAACCAAAGCGGATGGGCTTCCCATGAATGTGCTGTTTGGTACCATGTCTCCCAAAATACGGCACAATGGTTTCGTCCATCGAAATATGTGAAGATCCTGCTTAAGCAAAATTGGCGGTGAAATTATGAACGAGCATATCAAAGTACTTACGAACCTTAGCAAATTTATCATTTTGTGGTAAAGCTGTACTATCACATAAATGTAAGTACTGTTGTATTTCAAAGAATTGAATTTTGTTGTAATAATGCCCAGTGGCACCTGCAGGTGACACTTGCGAAAATGACCGCTATTTTGAGAACAAAAGCTGTTGATTTCTCAGTAAAATTATTAAGATTACAAGTTACAAACCATAACAACAATTTGAGAAAATATTTATTACAGAACTTACCCTTTTGCCATTTTTACAGCAATAAAAAGTTACAAAACCGCTCCTACTCAAAAAATAATCAGTAATGTTTGAAACAATTTAATAATTTGACAGATGACGTATGGATCAGTGTTGCCAAAAAAATATATTTATATACTACTGACTGTTGAGTTTATAGCAGTGGCATATTTTTTTCCTACTTTTTTATTTTATAAGTTGAAAAAAAATCTACAATCTCTGTCACCTACAGGTGACACTGGGAATCAGAGAGGTTGGACGTTTAGACTAGAGAGAACATGCTCGCCATATTTCCTTATACCGAACGTGCAACACGTAATGTCAGTTGGTTGGTTAATCATAACGTCAAATTACGCGTCTCATTTCAAGAGGCATAGACTCCTTACAGACTCATATCTTTGACTGCATTCTCTAAATAGCCGTGCTGTAAATCCCATCATTAAGGAGTGATGGGATTTGACAGTGAAAGGAGATATCGATTTTTTTTTAATGAGGGATAAATACGGAAACAAACTATCGGACATGAATGTAAAACTGAATCGTACCCGCAAGCTTCGGCGTGGCAGTCGGTTGCACTCACGCCAACTGGGTTGTCAAAGTAGTTCACTGATGTACTAATATTTACATAAAGGCAAATCATTTGTGCTGGCGGATCACAAATCGGATTACCTACAGCTCTAAAAAAAACGAGCAGTGTCCAACGTAAGCGATAGCAAGCAACGTGATATAATGCGACGCACACAAATTGCCAAAGCCTTGCCGCATTAGCCAATCTGGTATAATTCATACAATACATAATCTAAGTGACAGTTTCTTAGCATCTCATCGCAACGCATCGCTCATTAGTTTATGAATATTTTTTGTCAATAGATTTTATGGCTAAAATGACCAATTTAACACGTGAAATTTTTTAGTACTGTCTGTCTGGCAAGTCATTGCAAAGCACTGTCCGGCGTCGACAGCAAAAACTACAATTTCAATATTTTAGTTGTTGTTTACTTCTACGGCTTAAATATATCGACACATACTAAAGTTAGACATTAACCAAAAATATTTATCGATAAATCATCACTGTTACGAACAACACTCGGTTTCCTAACTCTATGTTTTGTCTACTGTTTGCCTACCACGACGCTGCTATAAGAGCGTGCTGCTAAACCTATCGACAGCTCTTTCTATCATACTACATGTGCCATTAGAAAGAAGATATCAAACATAGCAACCGCTGTTGTTATTTAGTGTTACTTCTATGACTTAAGGTTATATTTCTTTGCTGGGAATTGACGAGTTAAGTAGGCACTGTAGCGCCTCTGGTATGTTCGCGGAGGCTAGGTTGAACACATTTAACGTAATCCAAAGAAGCCGGATTGCTTAATTCATGTCTACAGTTGGTATATGTAGAAATAGTATAGTCAAACAATTGGCAGATAGAATGTACTCCACACGTATGTATAGACGCTGGCTAGAAATAGCTGCATAGTTTCTTATTTTTTATTTTATTATATTTCCTAAATTGTTATAATTAATTTGATCTTATTATTGTTATTATCAGATTCTTTTAATTTTTTATGATTAATTATTAATTTATTATCTACTTTGTGTTGTGAATAAGTTGTAATATTTTATTAATAATTAATTTGTATGATTATGGATAGTTTTTTTTTAACTTACACTGTGATAATATTGACTTTTATAATGATTTTATTTAATGTTGATAATTAATTATATGTGAACTAAAATTTAAGTAACTGTAATGTGTGATGATTAATTGTAATTTATTTTATTATTGCGCTGTGTGTATAGTTGTGATTATTTTATTGATTATTTAATTGTGTAGCTATGGATATTAATCTGAAATAAAGCTTTATTATTATTATTACTAACGTGGCAATCGCAGATACAAGAGGTGAGTCAAAAAGTGTTTGCTTTAGTAGGTTCATTGAGTAGACTAAGAAACTTTCTCCCTACTGCCACCAAAATTGCACTTGCAAACTCTCTTCTTTTACCCATTATTGATTATGCAGATGTCAGCTATCTAGATCTCGCCGAAAACCAGCTAGACAAACTTGAGCGCCTTCAAAATCTTTGTATAAGATTCATATTTGGATTACGCAAATACGATCATATTTCACAATTTCGAGCACAGCTCGAGTGCACTCACATTCTTTCTTTGCTGTACAATATACTGTTTAGCCCTTCAACTCCTTCCTATCTTAAAGAACAATTCGAATTCCTTCATGATACGCATAACCGTTATTTGAGGTCATCAGAAAATTAGAAACTGAATATTCAACATTCCGCAACCTTTTATGACAAATCGTTTTCCGTCACTGCTGTTCGTCTATGGAATGCGTTACCGCTACATATAAGACAGGCTCAGACGGTAACCAGATTCAAATATTTAGTTAAGGAGCACTATCTATCACTATAATATTTCTAGTTTCTCCCGTTCTACTAAATATATGTGTAATATATATTATTTATATATGTATGTGTTTTATGTATGTATATATATGCATGTATAAGTATTTATGTATGTGTATGCATATTATCTTAGTATTATATAACTTTATATATATTAAAACATAATATATACCTACATAATTATTTATTGCTACGCTAACAACTATCATTTCTTTCCTACCAATAATATCGCCATCCAAAGCTTGCCTGGTAGAAATCGCTTTTAGCGATAAGGCCGCTCATTGTACTGTATCTTATGTGAATTTCCTTAAACATTTGTATAAGCACGGTAATATAATCTAACAGTATTGTAACTCGGCCGTCTTCGTGAGTTATATACCTACCAGACGCGCCGCATGCGAGCTGCGGAACGATCGCGGCTGTGGGTACTCTTGGCACAGTCCGCACAGTCTAATGGGTACTCTGCTCGAGGCGCGTAGGTATAACTCGAGTTTCGTGCGTTTGTATGAAGTTACAATACGGTTAGATATTATTACCGTGGTATAAGTGTACAATAAAGTGTATAATAATAATAATAATAATAATACATAGTTTTGTTGTTAGTAGCGTTGTTTGAAGTATAATAATAAAAGCCAGTTTGTAGAATAGCTCTTTGTCTCAGAGGTTAATGTTCTGTAGTAGATGATATACCTTTGGAAATGATGACATTTCGAGTACAAATTATATTGTATCCTGTAGGATACTCTACTGTACACATCAATAATATCTATAAAACATTTGGATATATAGCTTATTGCCGAATCCACAAAAGATATAATATTTAATTAAATAAAAATATTTCATGAAACTTTCTGTAAATCTCCGCACAGTATCTATGCTAACTGCGTGACCTCGCCGCTACTAGAAGTCGAGAACACCTTGTTTTTCTAGTAAGTAGGCTTTATACGTCATTATCACAGTAACTCACAATACTGCCAGCCCCAAACTAATCGTGTGCGATTGGCACATTGAGGTTTCCACCATTAGCACTGACTAATAAAAAGAGAACAAAGAAATATTTTCTAACATCTGAAAGGATACAACTTTCAATTGCATAGTTTCGGATGAATTCATATAAACAAATTCAATATTTTTTAAGGTACGATAAAAATACGAGTACTTTAGTGTTTTCTTTACTCACTCTTTTATTAATGTAAACACTAAATACATATAAAATAGTATTTTCGTATTGCGAAATACCGTCACGTTCAATATATTTCACGAATGCATCAAAATGTTTTTCTGACATTTTCCCTCCACAAAACGGTCGCAAAATTAATTATGAAACTTTGCTAACTTTAACACGTTTTTAAAATCCCCTTTTTGACGATATTTTAAATATGAACCTTATATTATAAACGACAAATATCATTTTTGTTTATCAGAACTCCATCTGACCCAAATTTTTAACAAAATTGTTCTTATTTACAATTGTTTGATTACTATATTTGTCGTAAAATAGATTTTGCTCTCTATGGCAGTGATTGTAATGAAGTAGAAAAAAGGTGGTGGAAATATCAACACCTTTACGGTGGCATATTTTTATACATAATATACTTCATTGCAGCACAAGTTGTAAGGCGACAACGAGGGCTCATTATCTCTAGACAAATTACTAGCCAGAGTCTTAGTTACATTCGCGTTATTTAGGACTCTTGCTTCTCCCCCGAGGAGATACAGCTACCCTTGCGGGGATACAGGCGGGAGTCTATAAACAAAAAATAAAAAATATGATCGTGCCTATAGCATTTCTTGATAAAAGGACTATCCAACTAAAAAATTCAAACCGAACCTGAAATTAGCACGTTCAACCACACTCTTTATTATTTAGTAGAGATTTTTTCTGCATAAAATCCTTTTGTACAAAGCATGGTACAGTTTTCCACACACTATAAATAAATTTATAAAAATTTTTTTAGCAGAAAATAACCGCCTCCAAAAATCTGGAAAATGTGTCAAAATAGCACTAAAAAGTAAAAAATAAATTCCGGTTTTTTTTACTTCAATTTACTTATAAACATCATCTATTCAACTGAATATTATATACTTATACGAGTTATACGTATCTACCACTTAATACACATACTTACCTGACACAATACATATTTGTATATGACATACAAAGTAAATTAAATATCTATCACCAGAAATCAGATAAGTATATTATATATTTTTGGACTAAGTACTTAGAAAAAAATATTTTATTAGGACTATAATATACAATTATACTTTTTTTGGAGTCGGTGCCAGCTGAAATTAAGAATTAAATAAAAAATAATCTAAATTAATAAAACCCCACTGCCATAAAATAAGAACTATGAAGTAAAAAAATATAGCCTATATCACTCGGGGTAATATTATAAGGATTCCAACGATATGCCGCACATCCGAATCGGTTTAGGCATACAGAAGTACATACATACATACATAGACTCATGCCTTTTTCCCGGAGGGGTAGGCAGAGACTACGGAACGCCATTTGCAACGATCCTGACATACCTCTCTTGCTTCATTCACTTCCATCAAGTTTCTCATGCATGCTCTTCTGTTTAGGGTACTTCTGACCTGTCCTTTTTTTAGGGTGTCTCCAATCTGGTCAGAGGATGTCCGCCTAGATCTTCCCCTTCGTCCTGTCCCATTCACATTTGCCTTCTTTGTCAGTCTTTCGTCATCCATCCTCTCCATGTGCCCAAACCATCTGGCAATGATAAAAAAGAAAATCAAGGCATGTTAATGCCTTTCTCGATGCTTGTTACTACATCTTCTTTTACCCCACACCACTCTCTTATATCACTATTCTTTATTCTGTCGGTCAAAGATATACCACACATACTTCTCAGTGCTCTCATTTCTACAGCATTTATTCTACTTTCAAGTCTCTTATGCCATGCCTTTCACTGTAGGCACTAACACCCCTCTATGCACAGCCAAACGTGCATACAGAAGTTATGGCGGAATAAAGAAACTCACGTACTTACATATTTATATACATACATGAACGCTAATAAAACATTATGCTCTTTTTTGGCAGTCGTGTAATTATGAAGTTGCGAAGTACGAGTATATTATCTTGAACAGCAAGGCTCGCTGCGGTGGGCTTATACCGTGGCGGCAGGGGGGAACATGATTCGACCCGAACGCGGGCAGACGTTGTTGACGTTTGTCTCCGATATCAATTTTTCTATGCGCTTGCCGTAGGTTATTATTGTATTGCAGTGGATTGTGGTCCTTTAGAGTTATTTTACACGAAATCTGTGTTCATTGAAATAGGTTTGATTTGGTATTGCTGCATTTTAGTATTGCATCTTTACATAATTTTAGTTTTGTTGTTTTTCAAATTTTGAGATCTTTTTGTAAAAACTTCTTAGAATTTGATTTGTTCCAAGTATCGCTTTAAGTTCTTGTTTTGGTTAGATAGGTAATTGTAAATAGGTATTTAGGTTAATTTGTAACTGAGCTGTCGCGCCTGTTGCCAGGTTGCGTTGTTTTCTTTATTTGCAAAATAGGTTTGGTTAGATCTTACATTGTGGTATTCATGTAACTTTACATAAATATTTTGTGTTATAGAAAACTTCCTAAAATTTGATTTATATTTGTTGATTTCATTTCTCGTCATTTGTAAATTACTTACAAGTTTGATGAAGTTTTACTAAATTATCGTATCAATACAGCTTTTCATATATTTTGTACATTATCAAGAAATTATTTAATAAAACGCTTGGCTGGCACCGACTCCAAAAAAAGTATAATTGTATATTATAGTCCTCATAAAATATTTTTTTCTAAGTACTTAGTCCAAAAATATATAATATACTTATCTGATTTCTGGTGATACATATTTAATTTACTTTGTAAGTCATATAAAAATATGTATTGTGTCAGGTAAGTATGTGAATTAAGTGGTAGATATGTATAACTCGTATAAGTATATAATATTCAGTTGAATAGATGATGTTTATAAGTAAATTGAAGTAAAAATAACGGAATTTATTTTTTACTTTTTAGTGCTATTTTAACACTGCTATTTTCCAGATTTTTGGAGGCGGTTATTTTTTGCTATTTTTTTTTTATTTCCTGTTTTTTAGTGAATTTTCCTTTCTGCACTTATCTGATTTATCGAAATTAAAGATGGTTAGACCTACTAAACGCGCTACCCATATGAGACAGCGCCGTTAAAATGAAACTATTTTGTATAAACAGCAAAGCCGCTGCCTACCGTGAAAGTAATGCTCTCTTTAAACCTCGTTTGAAGAAGGACAAGTCATAGCGCTCGGGAAAAACCGCAGCAGGTAGTTCATTCCAGAGCCTACACGTACGTGGTAAAAAAGATCGCTGGAAGCGCACCGTACTAGATGAGAACGCTTCCAGGTAGTACGGGTGAACTCTACTGCGTCGGCGAGTGGTACGTTGGTAGAAGGGGGACCCTGGTACCAAATTAAACAATTCTTCGGACTACTCCCCGTGAAAGAGGCGGTAAAATACGCAGAGAGAACCAAAGTCTCTCCTCTGCTCCAGCGACTCTAGTCTATCCGTGAGATTGGGATCATCGACGATTCGAACAGCTTGTCTCTGTAGGGAGTCAAGTGGATCAAGCTGATATTTTGGTGCTCCGGCCCAGAGATGTGTGAGTGTGAGCAGTACTCACAACTAGCGAAGAAAAGGAGAAACGTCTATCTCAAAGCAGGCAATCTCGGTCCAAAGCCATTTAAAGAGAAAGTAGTGAACTGTGTGAAGGGCTTACAGTGAAAAATATTAAATCGTGAAAACACTGAAGAACGTACTCACCGTCTGTTCTATGAATTAAACCGTACTACTATTAGTTATTCTGTAATTTATAATCAAAGTTATTACATGTATAAGCTAGCAGTTGGCAGCTTCGCTCGCGCGTAATGACGGACTTTCCATATAAAAATTCAAACCCTATTTCCAAAAACGCGTAAATACATGATCAATTATTTCTAATCAGAAGCGATTCTATGAAATTTGACTTCCCATAAAAACTTTCAACCCCTATTTCACTTATTCGTTGATGAATCAGTCAGCCCAAGCAATTTTATATATGTAGATTTACTCTCCAACCTTGCTTCCTCCCGGTGTCATCAATACCTGGTAATGAAGCCCGAAGCAGGCCCGTTGATTGCAACTATTCTAGTGTCCACTGATAAAAAGTCACAGTAAATGCTTCATTTCGTTTACTTGGATGACATAGTTTTTGGAGATTTTAATGAAACTATTGTATTGATTTTGATAACATTTGAGTTTTTAATGAAACAATTGGAATGCTTTTGATAAAATTTATATGGGACCCACCTGAAAGTATATCCTTTCAAACAAAAAAAGATTTTTTCAAATCGGTCGATAAATAACGGAGTTATGAGGTAACAAACATAAAAGAACAAAATACAGGCGAATTGCGAACCTCCTCCTCTTATTGGAGTCGGTTAACAAATCATTTTGACAGAAATTGTCGTTAATGCTTAATATTTGTCTCAAATTTGCTTTGAACAATTCCACTAGGTATTAATAATATTGACAAAAAAAAGCTATTTCCAGGTATGATTTAATTAATGATTCCTAGTCATATGTTAGATATGTTACAAATGGCTGTATTTGTTAATATCAGACATAAGAAAACTCCTTCATAAAGTAACATGTGTATTTCTTTCGCAACAAATAATTCAATTTGTGAAATGTAGAAGTTATGTCGAGTAATAAGGTGTATATAGGTAGGTTGTTTCTATAAAGAAATAAAATAGGTCACACATATCTATATTTATATAATAAGGTAAATGATGGAAATATACACATACCCTAAAATAAATCTAAAAATCAATTATTGATGTTAGGAATTCAAATGCAATTCAAGAGCAATATATGTATTCGATGGCCTGCATAAAATCTCTTTGAGATGAAACTTTTTTTATTTTATATATTTTTGTAACTGTTCCAAATTGTCATTATGCTCATTATTCAATGCTTTCATAACTTAGAAGTGCTTGCCTTGTGTTCCAAGGATTTAATTGATGTCCTTGCATGTCACCATGCTGAAAAGTATTGATATATCGAAGAATGCAAATAAAACGGTTAGGGATATTTTACGTTAGTCATACATCACGTGGTTTTACGAAATTTCGAGATAAAACTGAACTTATACAAGTAGCCTTCATGCTCTCCAAATCAAACGAAGTTGGAAAAATGGAAAGACCTTTAATTAATGTCTACAACAATAGAATATATGTATCTTTGTAGCGAGAACAAAGAAGAATTCACATAAATTGAGACGCGGTTGCAATATCACACAAGGCTGTTCGATATTAATTATGATTCACTTCCATTCAATTCATTTCCAAAACATAATCACTAAACTACTCAACAAAAATATTTTATTACCAGCAATCATGAAAAATATACTCCCCCGCAATAAATAACACAATAATAATCACAATAATCCCATAAAAGACTTTGAACAACAAAAACTCTGTTCAAAGCGCCTAATAAATGCGTCTCTCTCTTTAATAAATATGCCATTATGCGAGCTCACCCCACTAGAGTAAATAGAGGAATGAGCTCTCTTTCGCTTGAAAGCGACGGCCACATCTGGCGCTTGCCAGATTATTTTGGTAAAATTCAATAATCTTTAGAGAGCCAGCTGAGGAAGATGGCCATTGCAAGTTTTTTTTCGGCGGCCGAAGAAGTTCTACGACTTTGGTAATCAAATTTGCGTATGTACAGTCCCGCTACAATTGAGTTCGGCAGACTTTTTGAACGTTCTCTGCATCCTAAATAATTAAGTAGGTAGTGTTGGGGAGTCAACAACGACAAAACACGCGTTTGAATGTGGCTCGAATTTATGATGTCCTTTGTATACATGGCGTTGTAAGAGTGCTTATGTGTGATATAATATTAACAGCAACTTGCACATCTTATTCCGTTTTGTGATTCACGAAATCGAATAAATTTAGATTTTTCACGTTTTATAAGTCTACAAAGTGTAGAAACGTAACTGTTTCATAAAAAAAATAATGTTTTAAATTTTAAATTCCATTCTGAATAAATTTTATACAATAATTACCTTAAATGCCATTGTACCTGCCTTATTTTTAATTAAGTCTCATCACCAAAATAACAGAATACTTAGACAATATTAATACGGAGTTTTCGTAAATAGTTTTAAATCAACAAATCTTACAGCACTTAATTTACTTTCAACGTAGAATTTATTTGAAGCGCTTATATACAAATCAATGTAACTATTGTCCCGAAAACAAAATAAACAGACGAAGTTGACCAATTTGAATAATAAAATGTATTGTATTGATCATGAATATTATTACGATGTTCAATACCACAAATATCATACATAAATATCTTCATCTTTGATATTTCGGTAATACACTACACGAATATACATGCGATATATATATGCCTTTGAAAATTAATAGGTAGCAATTGAGTCGCTATCGCTAAGACCATGCGATGTACAAAATTAACATACTGTAATCGATTCCTGTTTCATTTCGCATAAGCATCGTAACAGGCCATTTACTTACTTGAATCTCGTAAAAACATGGAGTTTCTTATCGTTTCTCACAATCTAAACGTTGACATATTTTCGCATCATTTTCAGTCAATATACGCTCTAAAGAATAAGTATATTGTTTTAAACAAAGCTATTTCGTTATAGATGTTTCACGTTTCACTTATAGAAGGTCGTACAAAATTGAAAATATTAATATTTTCAAGCTATGTAATATTGTGTCATTCTTTTTGTGTCATCAAAAGATGTCATGTATCTGGATTTTCAAAGATGAAGTACCTATACGAAATATCGGTATGTATGTAGCAAAAGTGGTGAAGCCCACACTGTATGCATATTACGATCCATCTTAGAGATAGAATCTCACTGTAGCTCTAACCACTCTCGAGGATGACTATTCATCTATTCATAGTTGAGATCACAAGCAAAGTAAATGTAGGCTGCTTAAAGATTTAAAAATGGGTTGGTAACTAAAATTAAAAACAAAAACTTTTTATGTTTATTTTTATAAAAAGGGTAATTGTGAAAGTAGCAGTACACCAAAAAACATTAAATTATACATACACAAAGTGATTTTGTTTATCTGCAAACTAAGGAAACAGGTACCTACGTATTTTTTCTGAAAGTACCATTTTTAAATTGGGACTAGTCCTA